>OZ022264.1:238220425-239468758 GCA_963978885.1 Nemotelus pantherinus | reverse complement strand
TAGTACGTAAGTTTTTGCCGAGAAAACTAAAACAAGTTTCGCAGACTTCAAATACTACATTGCATGAACGAAAAACGCATACAACATTATAGAAAGCTTCCAAAACATCAACCTTTCACATCATAAAACACTTTATAAATCATACCAAATCCCTAATTGTCTGTCATGTCCGCCCAGGGACTTGTCCTAGACAAATGCCAATTTCGACCACTACTTTCCATTATCTGTTTTCGAAAACCAGATAAAATATCCATACAACGTATAATCCTGTCTACGATCTAGGCCTGAGGATACATTGAATAGAAACATACACACAGGTATGCATATTGAGCTTAGATAGATTCGTCTCGAAGAAATTTATTTCCTAAACAACAATACTGTTTCATAGATTACCAACCACTCGAGACCAAACCCTTTTTGGAATTCACTTAGAGATCTGGTCCGGTAGCTTATAGGCACACTTTAAGAAGCTGAGCGTCGTATTTCTTCAGGCAAAAGACAGAGAAGAAATAACAAATTACAGCTACTTGCATGGCAGGATGTATCCAATAAAACTCAGGATCGAAGCTCAAGACTAGGCGAGACGGATGCTAAGTAGACAGGAATTACATGTCTATGCAAAAGGGTATATCAGGTTGTTGTATGCATCTGTGTAGCATATAGCGAGCCTGACCACTATTCTTCACAGTAAAATCAAGAGATGCAACCTTTTCTCGTCAATGAACAATTTATCTAAAATACCCAAGTAAACTTCACATTTGTGTTACCGTTCCAAGATTCTATTTTATATTTTCTCGGAACGGCATGGAGTGTAGAGCAGTATTTCCAATAATGAGAAAAGGGTTTGTTAGATCCTTTGAAATTAAGTTTCGAAATGAAGATATGGGGAAAAAATAAAAATGTTCTAGAAAAAAAAGCAATATACCTTAAATGATAAGATTAAAGATAACTTTGCGTCTATTAAAAAAGCAGTGTTAACATTATTCAAATTCACAATCGCACGAAATTGCAATCATTGAAACTCCTTAAACTGAATTTGCCATTCATCAAAAAACCTCTTTTCCCACAGCAATTAGGAATACCCTTCCGGTCCTGTAATATTGTAAAAACGTTTTGTTTTAGAAAAACTGGCTTCCATCAGAACTACAGCAGAGTAAACCAACCAACGACATTGTTCTTTTGGTCATCACACTAAAGACTATTTAATGAGGAACACTATTATTCCTTCATTTCACGATCCCCCTAGAAGTTCCAAGCTGCCACCTAAACGACAATCACATAATGTTAAACGCCCGAGTGGTGGCCACGTATGGAGTCGAAAGAAGGTAGTGACAAATGTAATTTTGACGTCAGGGATGAACTGACATCACTAAATTATAGGGACATGTGTATGGGAACATTTCGTTTTCAACCCCATTTCCCCGGTCCTCGCACACATGACTATGTCTGTAGAAACGATTTTCGCTTTTATATTCAGTGTTTTGTTATCTGGAGAAGAAAAAGAACATTCCGCAAGCTATTTATCAGGAAATGTGTTTCTCTTACACAAGCTGGTTTCAACTTTTCCCTAAGGAATCTCGGGAAAGTCTTTTGCGATGCTACGCTGTACGAGTGAGCGTCTAGGTAGTTTTGCAGGATTTGTGTGTAAGACCATGGATCCAGGACAGGCAAGAAATTTTTCTTCGTATTTTATCGGAGATTGCTTCGTTGACGGGCCTATTTCCATTTTGCTGTAGCAATCGTATGGTGTTTAGACGAAGTTTTTAAAGTATGTGCTATGAGATGGTTACAGTGAGACACGAACAGTTATTGGAAGGAAAATTTCGAGAAAGGTGAAATTGAAACAAACGGGGACATCCTTTTAACTCGAAAACAACGTTTTTTGCATTCGGAAATAAATTCGAAGTGAAATTTCATAAGAATATAAAAAAGTTGAATTAATTAAGAATGTATAATATGTCGATTCAGCTTTCTAATAGAAGACTTTAAATTTCGATCCACTTCCTTCAACTTAACACCAAACCTACAATAATTCAAATCTAAACATTGAATACAATTTTAAGCTCAATAATATAAAAACTTTCTCTGCACAGACTATCTTAAAGAAGATATGAAATGTATCTATATTTTTATTCAACACACTATAGCTCAAAAGGTGATTCAAGCGTACCGTTTGTCGTTCACATGATGAGAGCTTTATTTTATTTATTATGTTCGAGAGTTGGCAATTTATCAAAACGTAGATATGACTTCGTCTTAAAGGTGTTCTTGTCGGAAATACCAGATTCTCAAACTTTTTCTTTAGATTCGATTTAATGTGTTTCTTTATTTATTTTCCTTTTCAATCTAACTCGTTGGACGAAAACTACTCTTGAGCTAACTTATTGTACAGAGGCAGCTTTTTGCTGATGTGGTCAGTTTGGAAAGTTCGGTGCCAACACCAGGTTTTCGTGGCTGGCTTTTTGTGTTGTATTGTGTTATGTTCAAAGTCGATTTTTTTTCGTTCACTCGAATCCTTTCATGTAGAAAATTGACTTGGAGATTAGCTCATATGAAATGCTAGACGAGAATTTGAACATAAATTGAAAGGCTTTTGTTGTGGAGATATTCGCTTTATAGAACCTTTTACAAGTGCGGTGCAGTCTATGAAAAAGTATCTAACGTAATAATAATGTAAATTGTAGAGAACGATTAGGGTTAGCTTCTCGACCAAGTTTTTGTGAATTTGAGAGCTAGTTTGCTGAAGCTAATTTTTCACCATGGATGGGAAAAGTAGTCAAAACTATCAAACATCAGGTGTGGAAATAACGAAATGCAAGGTTTTAAGTATATAGCTTTTCAGGTTGTCTTAGCGTAAGTTACTCGGTGATTCCTCCCGCGTTACTGGCAGTGCTGACAAATGAAGAGCCTCAAATAAAAATATATCGGTAGATGGAACTCAAAAAATATCACACCAAATTCGTTTTGCATTATTTGCTTTAAAAACCTCGAAACTTTGTATAGACGATGTTTTTTGATAGTAGATAGACTATGAAAATGGATCATTCGATACAAAATAACGTCTACTCATATGAAAATAAATAGTTAATCATAATTTAAAGGCATAGTATGAAATGTTCTGCATTACTTAATATCTTGTTACTTTTCTTAATGCAAGATAGCTACATTTTGTAAAAGAACACGACGTATTATAGCTCTTTTCATCTGTATAATTTCTAAGACAGTACGAAGAAGTAATTGAAAATAACTAACTCACCATACTGTACTGAAGTAATCATAGTCTATTATTTAAACTCGCACAGATAGATCGCATTAGACAGAGCAGCCTGAGGCTCTTAAGCTTGACAATTTTATGAGTCAATTGCTTTTCTTTATTTTCTTGTAAATAAACATTGATTGATTGAATTAGCTAAAAATCGGTACAAATCAGTAATTTATAGCCAAATGTTGGAAACAGACAAATAATTAAATTTACCCTCAAAAAATTGATAGAAATGGCAACAGTAGCTGCATTATGCAAGAAATTGCAGAAATTGCTACCGCTTCAATCAATTATATTATCGCCCCTATTATGTATACAATATGTTGCTGGCTGAGATATGAAATAAAGTACCGTTTCGTGAGTTGCTTCCTTACAGCTCTTTGTGGGCTTGGATTTTACTTCAGATCAATAAGTAAAAATGTGGAGTAATTCATTGAATGCTCTGTTGAAAGAACTTTAACCTCAAAAAATAAGCCAAGCCTTTTCGCTTGTAACACAAGTTCTTGGAAGGTTGTAATCGATTGAGAGCGGCACCAATTATCGATTTGACGAGACAGGTGTTTATAAAAAATTGCAAAATTGAGTACTGTACTCAATTTAAAGCTCTCTGTGATGAAAAGCAGAAGATTGTTGAATGTAAATTTTTAAAAAACCGTTTCGTGTGATATTTATTTTAATATATACTGTGTAAACATTTACGCAACGAATATAAATTAATAAATATTAATAAATAAATAAAACGTAGCTCAACTGTATGGGTAACCTTTGTTAACACAAAAATCACGGACTGGATGAAACTTCAGTCGCTGGCCAGATACTTTCATGAGATTCTTTCAATGGGTATCGATTCCTACCAGCATCTAGATCAGGCAGTGAGCAACTTTACCAGCCCACCTAAAGCCAAAGGGAACTCAAAGCCCTCTAGTGAAATGTGGAAATAACCAATTTGCGGAGAGACTGGAGGAAAGAGTTTAACAGTGCCAAAAGATCTAATGACCGGTCATTATATAAAACGAAACTGAAAGCTTTTAAGTATGTCGCACGCGAAGCGATGATAACCTCTTCAAGATTCTTTTACGGTAATATAAAGGATCTCAGTGAGTCAAATCGCCTACGTATGATGATATACTCAAAACCGAGGGTTATGAGGTGCATCGGAAACCCTGATGGCATTTCACACTCAGGACAACACTCTTAAGCTAGAACTACACTGGTCTCACGTAACGGGAGCTCACGTGTCGTCACATCAGCTGACCACACGTGTGATAGATCTGCAGTACCATTTTGTATGGTTAGAAATACACTGGCGACACGTCACCCGGCTCATGTGAGCTCACGTGAGCTCACGTTTTTGATAATCTGCAAATTCCGATTTTTGAGCTCACGTGAGAGCACATTTAGCCAATATTTTTGCCGCATGGTATTTGATTTGTTTGAAATGTATAAGGTAAGTGATTTGTTGAAAATGTATAAGCATGAATACTTGTGAAATGGCGAAATACATTGATGCTGGTAAATTGTGGGAAAAAATTGTAACAGAATTTTTATGTGCGCAGCGAAATTTAGTTAAACCTCAAACCGTCGATATGCAATTGCAACACACGTGAGCTGCTAGCATGAGACAAGTGTATTTCCAAGCGTGAGCTCATGCCTCCACACGCATAACGTGACGACACGTGAGCTCACGTTACGTGAGGCCAGTGTAGTTCTAGCTTAACAGTCCCAAAAGATCTAATGACCGGTCATTAGATCTGACCGAAACTGAAAGCTTTTAAGTATGTCGCACGCGAAGCGAAGATAACCTCTTTAAGATTATTTTATGGTAATATAAAGGGTCCCAGTGAGTTAAATCACCTACGTATGTTCGTAAGCTCAAAACCGAGGGTTATGGGGTGCATCAGCAACCCTGATAGCAGTTAACACGCAGGACAACACTCTTACTGTCTTCATGGACTCACATTTCAAGGGGAATCATAGTCAGCAGCTGCTTATCAAAGCAACGCTACCATGGCTATACGTAACATTTAACGCATGCTTGCGCTTCTCTTATGTTCCCGTCAGCTGGCGGAAGCACGAGTTGTGTTTATTCCTAAAACAGGAAAAGTTTCGCACGTCAAACTTAAGGACTAGCATCCAATATATCACAGCTTCTTCTTGCTTGAAATTTCGGAGAGAATCATGGGATACTACATCACAAAGTTAATCGATTCTACGTTCATTTGGTAGCCACAACATGCTTACACTAAAGTAAAATCTGTTGAAACTGTTCTTTATGGAAGTATCAAAAAAAAAAAATTGAAAAATCATTCGCTCTATATTTCTTTAGAGCGAGTGATTGGCGTTTCTGGACATTCAGGGTGCCCTTAACAACGTTAAGCCTGAAGTAATTGTGCCGTGCTAAATGTTGATGTGCGGCTGAGCAGAGTGACGACCACTTCAATGGAGAATAGACACTTACGACACACGTCGAGCAGCCAATGCAATCACACCTCAAGGTGGAGTCGCTTCTTTTCTGCTGTGGAGCATTACGGTAAATATTTTTTGGAAGAAGCTAGACCGTGCCAGATATAAAATTGCTAATTATGCAGACGACACATCCATAGCAGTGTCAGGAAAGTATTTATCTGCGGTTTCGAAGCCGGAAGTGCGGCTTGAATGCGATTTCCGGTAGAACTGAGCTGGTACTACTTACAAGAAATTATTAAGTTTTCCCAGTCTGAATTGACCAAAATTAACGGACTCCCCATTGGACTGAGTCAAAGCGTAAAATATTAGTTTTGATTTTAGACAAGTTACTATGGAACGAAAACCTAACGAAAAATAGGCACAGAAGGGATTCGGCGCACTTTACTGCTGCAAAAGGTGTGATGGGATTTGCAGCCACTAATCGTGGGATGGCTTTATGCCGCTGTGGTTGAGCAGATATTTCTATGTGCAGTAGTTTTTGGTGGCAAGCTGCTGTTAAAGCTGCTTACCAATTGATGCTTGCCAAAAAAGCATGATGGTAAAATGCTATATAAAAGTTTTTTTTTTTTTATAGGAGAATCAAAGAGTAAATGAGGGCATTTTATCGAATTTCAGTAATTTTAAATTACACAACTGCACTACCATCCAAATATAGTGCAGGGTTGAAAATACTAACATTTTTTTTCATATATTCAAAAAAAAACCATCATTTTAATTTTTTTTTCATATATTCAAAAAAAACCATCTATTTAATGGAACTAATTTTTTTTAATGTCAATATGTTGTATAAATTTCAGGCTATTGTGTAATATTTTTTAATGCATTCTTAAGCAAAGTTTGCGTCATCCCAGATGTATATTATAAATATGAGCTGACTGTGTAGAATTTAGCTTGGTTTGTTATTAATGTAAAGTGTGACTCAGCACATTCATTTTAAAGTTAAGCAGTGCAATTTTTTTTAATTGTGTAAAGTAACTATTGCGAAAATTGAGGCTATTATTTTTACAAATCAAGAAAGCATTACAAATGTTGAAATTGCTAAGCAGTGTGCTTGCAGTGAGTCGACTGTTTTACTCCTCATAAAGAGATTTTAAGCAAAAGAAACCGTGGATAGAGAGTCAAAAAGTGATCGTCCAATGCTACCTACGAAACGTAATGATGCTCCATTCACTCAACTGTGTCGAAAAAATAGGTTTGCAGGCTCTGTTATACTTACAAGAGAATGAATTGAGTCGACTTCTGGTTTTGTCAACCTCAAAACAGTTCGTAGCGGAGCTGGTTTCAATGTACATGTTCTGACCAAACCAATGCAGAAAAAAAAATTATAGCAGTGAGACAAAACTCACAAAAATTAGAGTATTGAGAAATTTGTACAAGTTTGGTTCAGTGAAGAGAATCGATTTTCTTCATTGTCTGACAACCATGTCCACCATTGACTCACAAGTCAAAAGACTATGAGGCTAGACTGTATGGTTTGTATAACAAAACACCAGGGTAGTCAAATGGTGTGGAACTGCATTCATAAGAGTAAACAGGACGACTTCATTTTGTACAAGAACTATGAACAGTGACCAGTATTGTATTGAAGGATCCATTACTTGCTAGTGCTCATAATCTGTTCCTAAAGCAAAGATATTTAGGTAAGACTTAGCACTCTGCCATAGAAAGGCAAGAATAATATTAAAATTAAATTTCATTGAATGGAACATTAAATGCTATTTTTAAACGACGGAGAGCTCAATTGTAATCTCGATTGCGAAGCATTCGTTATTTTAGGTTCAGACTGGATTTCATGGCATTAATGTTCTGTCATATCCAAGAAACACACCAGATTTAAATCCTATTCAAAATTCATAGAGTAAAGTGGGCAGGAAAATACATCAAAAGCATCCCACAACAAAACTAGAGCTTCAAAAAATCATGATCAAAGTTTGATACAGTAAAACACCGAAAGAAGTTCCTAAATGATTGACTGCAGTGATCAAAATCAAGTGCCGTTGAGCAAAATTTTTATATGCTTTTAGGCCAAATTGCAATAAGCCATGCTTTTGCTCAATAACTTACTCAAAGCTAACATGCTGACATTAAAAAATCAGTTTAATTCAAAAAATTTGCAAAAACATTCCGAACAAGTGAAAAATGTTTCCAATTCAAATTTTCAATCTAACAATACTTTTGGCAAGTAGTGTAGTATGTTTACCTGAACTTGAATTTTGAACAAAAAGGTAATGAGATACCTCTTCCATAGGATTTTTAATTTAAAAAGCCATTTTTCGATACGATTCAGATTTGTCTTTATATTTTTTGCGGAATTTATTTTTTTTTTTTTGTGTCTATCGTAATTAAATGTTCAGAAAAATCACGCTGTCATACCTGATTTGGTTGTTTACGTAAGATTCAATTTAATTTTTTTTTATTGCATCGCACAGTTTTTCAAGTTCAAGTTACTTCAATTCACATAAATCTAAAAAAAAAATCAATGCTTAGATAGTATAATTTATTATTTTTATTGCCTTTTCAAGCACATGTACCACCGAATTCGATACATACATCTATTTGCTGATCAACTATTCAATCATGAAAACAGATTTATCGTTTTCAATCAATTAACTTGCTTTGAAATAGACCATAACTCAATTAATTAGTAAAACGTAACTCACCTCGAAGCATTTTTATTCTTATTTCCTTTCTTTCGGGGCCGAACAATATGATTTTCCATCCACGATCGTAGTTTCGAACCGAACATTATTTTTTCGTATATTGACGAAGAAAATGTTCAATGTTCTACAATCCGTTTGCAATCTATTTGTTTCAAGCTAACCGTACTTTTATCTGCGATCTCTACGATTTATTACCAATGCTATCGATTTTTTGTGTGTCTGTTCTATTTATCGGTCGTCTATTTTCAGTTCGAAAATACAAAGCACTTTTTGTATATTATTCACAAAATAGTTTGTTTTGGTTTTTTTGTATTTATATACCGTATCTTTGATTCAGTTTCAGTAAAAAATATCTTCCGTCGGACGGATATGCGTATTTTTATTTGGTGTTGCGAATTTTCGATTGAACTGTAAGAAGAAGAAAGAAAAAGGTTATTCCATTTGAATGCGATGACTGAGAAAACATTTTTGGATACAACAAAAATATAAAGATATGTCAAAAGCCATTCCTCCAAGTTTCTTGACTCCAAGCAAAATTCATTGTTTTCTTAATTACAAACCATCTAAGATATATTTTCAAAACACATAAACCTAATCTCATAAAACTCCCGAATGGCTCCGTTCTAAGTCCCGGAAGCGCATTATTCAGCCCATTACGAAGCATAAGTTTCATCTCTTCCATCATAATTACAACTTTCATAGACTGCTGATATTTTTTGTGTTTTCAGTCAATGTCGAGCATAATAACAGCTTGAAACAGATGCCAAAACACTTCTTCATCCCTTCGGCACGGCGACCGAAAACCGACGATGACATCAGCGTAAATACCACTATAATCATCGCCATCGTCCTTGTTATCATAACGTTGATAAGCAAGCGTCATTCTGAAGTGCTTGCAATAAATGTTCTTTTGACGTTGTTCGAATCAACCCCAACTCACCCTGTTCGCTGATGCCTAGGAATTTGCATAATCTGAGCATAGCTTACATTCACTGAGCATTGAACGAATCTAGAGTACTAACAACGGGGAGAGATTACAATAAATACTCGACTTATAAGCTTGCTTCCTTGAAATATTTGAATATTCGGCATTTTTGGATACTTTTGACAGTTTCAAATACCACCCGCGGAACCCTCTCTCGTTGCTTTTTCGGCACGTCTTTTTCATTTATGTACCTTCATAGTCCTGTGTGAAAAAGAGCAGCAAAACTTTTGGATGAAAACATTCTTTAAAAGGCGAATTTTTTTTACGTAAATTCAATTCTCCATGGTGCTCACGATGAAATGCAAACTGAATTTTGTACTTCGGTCATGAAATTGTTGTCGGAAAAGTGAATAGCAGTTTAGCTCAGGCGCTCGAAAACAATAAAAACTTTAGACAGATTGTTGAATTAATGGTCTGGCACGCAGAATAGAATGCAGAATACTCATTGGAGAGGTTTAGTTGCATGCGAGAAATCTAATAAGACTACCACTGACGGTGTTTTTGCTAAAGGCTCCAAAGGTCGTTGTGATAGTCAGTGGTTTTTTTCATGTCTCAAACGTTTTTGGCATACTCAGCTTGCTTGACGTTGGTACTAGCACTTGTCTCTTAAAACATTGCAGTATTTAAGTTTTCTGCATCGAATAGTAAACGTACATTTCCACCAACTGAATAATAACACCTAGCCAAACCGGGCATTTTACTGACAAAGGACGATCCGAAGCGTGCCCAGAATGCCAAAATGAAATTCACCCGAGTAAGCCTTTAAGCCTCCAAGTAACTAACCCAGAGTGGCAACACCGCATTCGGTCTAATTTGCATTCAAAGGATATCATCCTGACGAATGATGAAATCAGCCGCCAGTGCGACAGAGAACTTTTCAAAGCTCCAAGGCATTTTTTTCTATTTCGTTACTATAACGTTATTTTCAAGTTTCCCGCCAAGCACTTACTTTGCCATACAGTTTACTCGTACACGTGCGGAAACTCGAATAGACACATTCTTTACATACGGACGTTCTGCTGAAATGACAACAATCGTCTCCGTTTCAAGGAACTCTTTCGACACTGGGTGCGTTATCCTGTTACTTTCAGTGTAAGCCCAGAAAGCGATGTGCTATGCAAATTTTCGGCAGAGGGATTCGAATTATGGCTGTTTTTCTAACTCACAGCGAACGTAGCTGAGCAGTCGTTACAAACATTGCCTTCGTTACTTTCGCTCACAAAACAAACCTTTTTGGAAACCACTTTACCAAATCATTTTATGTGGTCCGTAACTTGTGTGCCACATTCTTTTGCTCTTGATATGCCTAAGCGTATTTTCATACACATGTACATGCCAAAGATCCTTCGGGATGGCGTTGGCTACAATGGAAAAAACGAAGAAAAATAACTTTATTGGAAGTGGGTGAATTAAAGTAGGTAGAAAATCAGTTTATGGAAGGGTTGAATTTAATGCTTTCGTAATGCGGGTATGGATCGATGGGGCGCAAGTAAATCGGTGATATTATGTGGAAATAAGCACAGGTGAAGAAAATATTTATGGAAATAGTTTTTTTGTAGGTTTTTGTGAGGTAGGACTTTTTATCACGTTTTTGTCACATTGTTAAAACGACCTGTTTTATTTTCACTTTTAAAATGAAATATTAATTCAGTTTATTAGTTTGATGGCTGCTTTGATTTTCGGTGAAATTTATGACCAAGTTCTCAAAAAACATTTTCGCATATGTTTCTGGTTCCTAATTAACAAATAATCTCTCGAATTAATAATATGCATATTCAAAGTGGATAAAGGATGCACAATCAAATAGGAAATAAAACCAATTAAAAATAAGATGTTAATTATCAGCTTACATTAGTGCTACTTAAAGAAATACACATTTTCTTTTTTAAACGGATAGCAGTAACATCTCTTGCGTTCAATGTAGGTAAAATCCTGAAAAAAATATGGGTCTCTCTCTCTATATCTCTCTTGCAGAGTATATTCAATTTCTTTCAAAGAATTGTATTTTTCCATGAGCTGACTTAAAATAGTCTACTGAAATATCGTACCTAGAAGCAGAATGTATCCATTTAATTGCATAGGCTACACAAGTTATTTATAATGTTATAAGTAAAGTATTAAAGAAATTGAAAGCTCGTGTAGTGTAGTGGGTAGTTTGTGGGGTTCTTGGTTTGAATCCAGGCTTGGGCAGCTCTCTTCAAATACATTCAACTAAACAAATACATTCAACTAAATAATAATACTTATAATTATGTCTAAAAGTCTAATGTATGGGCAGCCTATTTTTACAAAAATATCCAAAACATGATTTAGCGCGTCAGGTGTGAGTAGCTTAGTTCGTACTTTTTTTTGTATGCCCTCAAAATTGCTTTAGCTATGCTGACATTAATGCCAGCTTCCTCTGCAGCATCCTTAACGGTGAAGGCTTTTTCGCACATTTTGATGAACATGGTTTTTTGCACTTGGATAGCTCGCTTGTTTGAACTTTGACGCTGCCTATTACTCGTAGGAATGTGCATTGTGGTCGGCAGCGGCGTATCGCTCGAACTATTTGCTCATCTATTTGTTCATATCTAAAACATGTAAATTTATTTGATCATAAAATATAAATGCTTTGAACTCATTTCATTTGGCATTAGGCTTTTTTCATTTGGGAAAAATATTTTAAAGAAGTTTGTTTCATTTAGGAATAGGTTTTTTTCACTTGGGACGAGGATTTTTTCACTTGCACTGAAAAAACACATGGCGCCAGACGCCATAATTTATGGACTTCTGGTGCCATGTACATAGTCGATTTGGGGATTGTGATAAAATATAGCGCCACACGCCATAGTACATGGCGAAAGTACATAGGAGCAGACGCTATGTTTATAGCCCTCCACGCCATGTACTATAGTCCTCCACGCCATGTACTATAGTAGTACATGGCGTGGAGGACTATAGTGCATGGCGTGGAGGACTATAGTACATAGCGTGGAGGACTATATTACATGGCGTGGAGGACAATATTACATGGCATAGAGGACTATGTTACATGGCGTGGAGGACTATGTTACATGGTGTGGAGGACTATATTACTTCAAATAACATTTGGTGAAAATTTGGCTGAAAAATTAGAATAGAGTTGCCAGCTATGGTGATTTTTGTCTCATAAATCCTGCAAATTTGCTCAACAAAATAAAGCTTTTTCCCTATATCTTCCGGACCAGTCATGCAATCAAAATGAAATTTATACAGTTAATAGACTCTGATGTGAACCAAAACCGTACAAAAATCATGAAAGGGCTGCCAGCTATGACCATTTTTGTAATATTTTGGAATTTCTTTACTGAGTGACTATGTCATTAGATTTGCAAATGGGAATGATCCTGCATTGAAAATTAACAATAAATATTGAAGCTTTAAAGATTTGAAAAGTTTTTAGGGTGGTAGCCCTAAAATTCTGTTCACCCGTATAACTTCCAGCGCAGTGATTCAATCGAAACGAAATTTACTGGTTGGGTTTAACTTAACGTGAAGCAGATTTGGTATGTATTTTGCTTTGCTGCTGATACAGGCTAACCAGCATTAGCCATTTCCGTAAACATTGCACCAACATATGCTTCAAATTACGTTCTCATATCGTCGGGTGTACGCCAAAACCATGAATGTGCTTTTTTGGTGATTTTCAGTTTTTCATGTCACTGTACGCGGGATTCTTATACAAACAGTTTGCCAAAACCGGAAATATAAAATTCCATTTTATGCCTACACAAAGTCAAAATTTCAATATTACGAATTACCTAAAAACTAAGTATTTGCCAAATGTGTTACACCAAAATCATGAATGTGCAGATTCATTGTTTTAGTGTAACGGAATAGTATTAGAATATTATCTTCCTTAATTAAAAAAAAAATGTTTCTTATATTTTAAAACTGATTTATAATATTACGTCAAATTTTCAAATTGATTTTACTCGAAATAGCATTTTAGCACATTCATGGTTTTGGCGTACACCCGACGATATGCAAAGCATTTGCAATAAAAATAAGGAATCAATTTTTAAATTTTTCGAGTTTTGACCATTTTTCGAATGGCAGCCTCAAACAACGTTTAACCGCTGAAACTTTCGATGAAATCCTGTGATGAGAACGAAATTCAAAGGATAATTTGTTTTGAGTATGAGCTTGTTATGGTAAACTTATTGCTGCTTCGTTCGGAAAGTGTTGCCAGCACTGAACATTTTCATCATTTGTGTTATAGTTGACTTTTGTTGCTTTGGATAAGGAATGGTTGATATGATTCTACAAAACAGTGTATTACGTCTTTCACACTTTTTTGTCACTCAAAGACAATTTCTTCGAAAATTAGTTTTCTAGCGGTTCTGATGCGCTAGACTTTTTTTTATTTCAAGTTCATACACTTATTTGAATATATACGCTAATTATGTGTTGCTCAACTTTTCAATTAATTTTTGAAAAAATGTGAGCCAGCTCTGTCAAATAAATTTGACAACGTAAACATAGCTTAGGTTCTAGACTAAACTTTTGAGTATGTTTTTACTAATGTTCGAAGAAGAACATTAGTATTAAAATCACTTTGGCCAAAAATTCATATTTCTATATATATATATATATATATATATATATATATATATATATATATATATATATATATATATATATATATATATATATATATATATATATATATATATATATATATATCATCAAAAATTTTCAGTGAAAAAATCTCAGGAACGCGCCATCCGATTGAACTGAAATTTTCAGGACACATTGGTGTGTATGCAGAATAGTGCCAGGTCTCAGAAAAAGTTAATAATCTTTAACCCTTTGGCGCCGGCGGCCATTTTATTGATATTTTTATTATGCCTATTATTCCGTACACAAATAATTTTTGCAAAAATAAAGCTGACCAAATAAATTTCGAACGTGTTTTACATGTGAATCGGATAATGTTTTGGAATTTTTTAACCCCATGTGTGCGCTGGGTGCCTAAAAAGAGGACGGAAAAATTTGAAAATGTTTAAATTGCGATAACTTTTGACAAAGCTTTTCAATCATTACGAAATTTTCAGAACATATTAATATTACTTAGTTGTAGATTTGTGTAGCTTTTACTGAGCGTGCTGGCAACCCTGTAGCTAGGGCAGGTACTGAAAGTGAAAAACTCCAAATCATCGTCTCTCTTGAAAAAATGCCGCTTCTTCAAAAAAAAGCCACTCATGTGTAAATCTCATGCTTTGTTAACATAGACAAAAAATAAAATTTGATATGGTATAACGGGCACGCCTGGTAACTCTTGCCCAATTTACCTATATTTTTAGCATCAAAAACTTCTGTTCACGGAAACTCACGATCCAATGAGCAGAATTTATTGAAATTTGCAGCATGTATTGTTCTTAAATAGGACCAGGTCTGATAGAAGTGATTTTGAAATGCGGCCGATTCTGTGCCAGTGGTGCCATCTTGAAAAATCACTAAAAAAGATAATTGCTTTTAGCCCTATAAATTCTGATTGAATCGTTCGATTCTGACGAAATTCACACAATAACTGGACCTTTTTTCAAGCCATGTTTGGTAGAAATTTGGTTGAAAAATTCGGTTGGAGCTGCCAGCTATGATAATTTTGGTGTCTTAAATTTGAAAAAATTAAAATTTGGAGGTGAAAACATTCAAACCATCAAATATCCTAAAAAATGTCTGTTTCTTATAATAAAACCAATCTGTATACAAATCTTATGCTTTATCTACATGTTCAAAGTAAAACCTTGGAAATTTCATGTCGGACAAGAACGGTAACCCTTTCCCAGTCAACCTATATTTTTAGCATAAAAAACTTCTGTTCACGGGAATCAATAATCAGATACCATTGAAATTTACAGAAAGTATTGAACTTAAGTAGGACCAGGTCTGGACTTAAGTAGGACCAGGTCTGGGCAGCTCTGTGCCAGTGGTGCCATCTTGAAAAATTACAAAGAAAAAAAACTGCCTTTTGCCCTATGAAATGTGAATAAGTAACCAGATTTTCATGAAATTGACACAGTAGCTGAACCTTACTCTAAACTCTGTTTGATATAAATGTGGTTGAAAAATTCGATTGGTGCTGCCAGCTATGGTAATTTTTGTGTCTTTGGTTTTGAAAATTCTCTCAGGAAAATAAAACTTTTTGCCCTATAGCTTCCAGTGCAGTCATGAAATCAATACGAATTTCATACAATTGATGAAACCTATTATAAACATTATTCAGGCCAAATTTGGTTGAAAAGCCACAATAGGGTTGCCTGCTATTGTTGATTTTGTGTTTGTTTGCAATATCTTTATTAAGCGGTTTAATCGTAGAATTTTCAATTGCTAATGATATTGTAGTGCCAATAAACAGCAAATATTAAGCTTTCGATTATTTGAAAAAACTCGCTGCAGGTAACCCTAAATTTCTTCATACTCCTATAACTTCGAATGTAATATAACAACGTGAAGCAGATGTGATAAATTCTTGTCTTTGATACTGGCGAAAAGTTGCCAGCACGAGTCGGCTGTGCTACTTTTGTATCAATAAAATAATACCGGAAACATTTACAATGCAAATAAATAACCGATGTTTCAATTCCCAAAGTTCTGCAAATTTTTCGGATCGCAGCCCCAAACACCAACTTCAGTTACAGTGCTGGAGGGACTGAACATTTTCTTCATTGATGTTATATGAGATGCTGCTTTCAAAATTTTGTGAAATAAGCAACTGATAACGAATATAATTAACCCGTGTTTTGCTCTCATAAACGTTGAAATTCATGCCAGTGGTAATATCTGAAACCTTCTACCATATGAGTTATAATGCATTCTTGAGACCAAAGTAAAACGTGGCATTTGAAAGAGTTTGGCCGTAATAAGCAGCTCATGTGGTGGAATATGCACTCAAAACCTGCACGATTCTTCTATTGTTCTTCGAACATCAGTGTTTCTAGCGGTTCAGACGCGCTAGAGTTTTTTTATTTGTTATACTGGTTAACATTTTACTTAGCAACAAAAAAACATGGTGGTCTTACTGATGTCCTGAGTCGATCTTCACGATTTTATGATTATTTCAGGAAGTGCATTGGTTTCGCGATGAGTTTTATTTTCATTTTAAAGGAAATTCAAACAGATAATTTTTTAGCCAAACATAATAAGGTAAAAATTTTAACTAAGTGCAACTGATTGAAAGTTCAATCAAATTGCTAACACTGAAATATACAGAAAATAAGTGACATAAAAAAACAGTAACAATTTTCTTTGCAGAAAATACACCAACAACGAACTTTGACTTACAATACAAACGAATTGTCTGAAATCAGTCATTACATAATTGATCACGTCCTGAACTACATCCTCTTGGATAAAGCTAATGCTAAGAACAACGGAAAAAAATCGTATCTACAAATAGAAATCTCCCTTGGCTTTGGATAATAATTAACGACTTCAAGCACCACACTTCCGCACCAGATGAGATAAAGCCAACTTACATTGCAACATCCCCAGAGGAAATGTGTAGACGAGCGATTTTTCTCGTTTTGAATTGTTTCGACGAGTGTCTTTTAATTGCAGTCACTTGAAGAGACGAATAAACGATTTAAACGAGCGTAATTAGAATCTTACGGGGCTAATGGTTTGTAATCAAGGATTTTCATCATGTGAATTACGGAGTTACTTGCTATTTTGCTGAACTTTGAGCGTTTTATGAGTTGAAATTTCGTTTCTGTTATACTTGATGAAAAATTGTTGAAATTTGAGTTCGTGTGAATGAAAATTATTGCTGAGATGAATCTACGAATTTTTGTTCACAAAGTTAATAGGGAATATTTGACAGTAAAGCATATTTTTTGTCCGACTCAATTGTGCGACTTTTGAGAATTAATAAACTCTGAAACTCAGCTCAATTTAGTTTGGTGCAGCTCAACTAAAACATTTAAACACGATTATCTAGTCTTTACTTCTCTATTTGTTCAATAAAAATGTTTGCAGCATTTGATTTCCAGTAAACGTTTTAATTAATTTTCATGTTACTCATCTCATGCACTGCATGTTCTTATTTGAATATTTCCCCAGCTGCGCTTTATTCGTAATAGCTTTACTAAAATTAGATCTTTCGAATGCAGCTGAGAATTTTTGCATTTCTGTTCTACCTGCCGCAATCATCTACTCAATTGCAATGTTATGCATTTCTAAGGCATTTCTAATAAAAAGCCTCAAACGCAAGACTACATTGCACATTCTGCAATCCATATTAAAAATATCTCGACTGCATCACGTATTCAAAGCATTCGTGGAAAACCAAATAGAATGTGTAGTCGACTGCCAATTTTACCGCACAACCAGACATGCAGTCTGCCATACATGGGCTTTACCCTGCCGAGTATTCATCGCTCCTTGGAATATCTCTGAGAACGATGTGAATTTCTAAATGCCCATCTTTTCACATCTCCTTCCGATCCACTGCATCTTCTGAATCTTTTCATAGCATAGCTTCCAAATTGCTAGACGCTAAGCGTATGCGACACACATCTACGCAAACAGCCAGAGAAAGGATTTAGTCCGTGAAAATATTCTTCTCCAAAAAAAAACTTGGCCTAACATTGAAATGCTATGTTCAGCTTGTGTAGTGTTTTCGTCAATTAGGACCGACAGAATGCCACGATACACGAGACTGACATCGTGAAAGTAGTATTTTCTATTTCCGTGATTTTCATTTTGGAAAAGTTTTGCAGCAACAGTACAACACAGCGCAGCAAAGCACGGCTTTCAAGAATACTTCACTTTGATTTTCGTCGGGAAGGCTAGTTCGCCGCGCGACCGTTTCCTCCCAAATGTCCCTTAGAGCTGCAACGAACTGTAAACAAAATTTCCGGGATTTCAACAACCGCTTCAGCCTTGTTTCGTACATATTTTTATTTCTGAATTTCATTTTTTCCGCATTCATTTTCAACTACATATATTTCATGCTTTTTTTGTACGTTTCGAATGTTTTGTGGAAAAAATGTTGTCTTCATGCAAAGCTATTCCACAATGCCCAGGATATAACACAAATGTGGAAACTTTTTCTCTGAAGCCTGGGCGAATGACGGAAAGAGTATGCAAAATTCCGTTGTTTTCACATTTTTCACTATACTCATATTTAACAAAAGTGAAAATATAATATGCTTCTGTGAAATAATTGCTGGTGAAATGGAAAGCTACTGTGGGCTGTAGACTTTAAATGGAATCATTGGAAAATGTTTTTCCATGGCTTTTCATTTTTATCCATCCACGGTCGTTGTTGATTGCACATAATTTCTGGCCTGATGAGGAAATTTGTAAAATCTATTAAATGAGAGTTCTGTGCTGAATTTTAATGAATTAATTTAATTGAGGAATGTTTCGTTTCGCTGATTTATTCGTTGTAATGATTTTTCGCGTGTGTAATTAGGCACGGTACGAATTTAATTGGATTGCTGGCGGTGAAGGTAGGCAAGCATCAAAAGGCTGTGGAATTTCAGGGATTTATTTCACTGAAATCATTCTTACATTTTCGTTATGATGGTGTAACCAGGTGGCTGGGAAAAGTTTCAAGTGGCCATTTGGATAGGGTATTGGCATTTTGGTAACCGTTCGTGTGTGAAATAAATTTTGAGGAGATGGATACCATTGATATTGAACATACAGTTCGTAAAAATTAAGCTGCGGGTACTTAAATCGAGGATTTGTTTGAATAATATTTGGCAGTCTCTTTCGATAGTACTGTAATGCTTAACTTGCTAGTGAAAAATCGCACCGGAAAATAATTCAATGGGCTTCGGCACGGTGCACCTCCAAAAAACAGGATTTTATCGAATTTTTTTTTCATAAATTATGATTTATTTGCAATTGATGAATTGTTTACACGTTGTGTAGACAATTAGATCCGAATAAGTGAAAGTGTTTTAGTCCTCTACGTTCTAGCCAGCTTCTCCTTACATAACTCGGAATCGTTGCCGCAAGGAAGTCAATATAACCTGACGATATTTGCGTTGTTTTCAGTTCTTCTATACTTAATTTCAAATTGATAACTAATTGAGGCGATTGCCCAGGCCGTTGATGTGCTGGGTAAAAATACTGGCCAGATACTTATGGTCCGTAAACACCGTAAAGACAGAATAGATATCGGTGGAATCGTAAACACATAAATCAATAGTGAAACCTTCTTTCTCAGCTCGACTAGGATTAATTTAGTGCTTATCCAATGTTTTTAACCAAAAACGACATTCTTGTAGCGTGCACCAACAATTTGAACGGTATACTTTTCATGTAAACCTGTTTGTTGGAGTGGCAATTTCGAATAGTGGTGGGGCAGCCCGAAATCAGTAAGATCTCGAAAAAGGTTTACTTCCACAGCTTTTCTAGATTATTCTTAGAAATTTGACTAGAGTTGTACCCTTCATTATAGGAAGCGCTGGAAGCGCACTTTTCTTTTCCTGGTTTCAAAACTAGTTTTGTTTTAAAAGGGTAATGCTTTCACTTGAGGATCAGCTGTCAATTAAATCCAATATCGGTTGTGTATTTCTGCATACGACATTGACATTCTGCATACGTCATCAGTATTAGCTTGCGCATGAGACAGTTTTGTTACAGTTCGCTTAGCAAGCAGTCCACTAGAATACTCGACAGGAGCGACAATAAGACACCTTCTTGTGACATTCGTTGGTCGCCTACGTTCTCAAGTAGCAGTCGACTACAGCTTCCGCTAGCAACGATCTCTGTGTCAGCAGGTCAGGTATCCATTTAAGCAGCTTCACACAGCTTGCTAAACTGTGGGCTGTCAAAAATCCGTTTAACAACCACAAATTCTCCCACCGCATACTCTCCATGAGAAATCGGTCCCTCAACTCTGGAACCAACAGAATGAAAGGTGGACTCACAAGATTTTCCTCGCTGATACGCGCATTGCTCCTCATTTATGTGACAAGTCTGTTTAGGTATTTCAGCATAAACAAGTTTAGGCGGATCGTTTTGAAGTTTCTTGGATCTGCATAGTGATCTCTCCTAGGTTTTGATATAAAGACAACCTCAACTTGCCTCCACGGTAACGGATCATGCCTCAGGGCTAGGCATACTCAAAAACATGCCTTTATCTGAAGGGTATTCAAAAATGTTCATAAGATGTGATTAGATTATTGGTCATTTTGCAAGATCTTGCACAGCCTGGATGTCTCTGTTACACTTTTCAATCCCCCACAGTCTGATTTGAATGATTCCTGCATGGAGGTCTGACTTTCTAGATCGTTGTATCTGCTGGTTTAGACATAGTACTTGCGCCGGAGCTTTGGCCAGCTGTAATACCCATCAAAGAGTTTGACTACGTCAACGAAAAAAATTTCAAAGCAGCGTCAAACAAATACAACACGACTAACCACCAGACGTTCTTCGCTCTGTATTTATGACCAGAATTTCCGCGGTTTGAAGACCAAACTCAAAGAAGTTTGTTTTTTGCGAGTACTTTAGATATTTGCTGCTTGCGAGTACTTTAGGTATTCATCATATTATTTGTCTTACGAAAACATATTCCGAACAAAGAATTCCTACTGTGTCACTAAATTTTCCGGAGAGATCGGGATCGCGTCGTTTCTTGCAAAGCCGATGACCATCATAACCATTCTTTTTCATACCTTCTTCTATTGAGTGTATTGTTGTACGTGTAATTCTTCCTCCGATTTCCGATCTTCTGGTCCGGGTTATTTATTTTCCCTATAATTCATCAGTTGCCACATACGAACGTTTTTTCGCTGAGCTTTCTAGCTTTTTTTTTTCTCTCTCTCTCTCTCTCTCTTTCTCTCTCTCTCTCTCTCTCAATTTTCTTTAACTCCCCTCATAATTTTTGGTGACTTAAACATGTCTACTGTGGAGTGGGTCTCAAATAGCCCCAGCTTACTATTGTACAATCACTTCTCTGTTGCGACTTCTTCAGTTTGCTCTTGTTCTCAAATTAACTACCTTCGCAATACAAACAACAAAATCCTGAATTTAGTTTTTTCTAGCATTCTTTCAGATTATTTTTCTCTCTCTTACTCCTTTGCCATATATGCGACCTGATCCTCATCACCCTCCACTCCTGGTTCATGTTGTCATCAGCTTCCAAGCTCGGAATAAATGTCTTTCTATTCAGTGATATAATTTCTGTAAAGATGACTTTCAGAAAATGTCCACTGAAATCATTCTTATCAATGAGTATTCATTTTTCAAAGGATTTTATGTTGATTGTGCATTCGACAAGTTTTGCTTTACTCCCAGCAAACGTCGTCTCAAACCTGATGATGTTCCTTGGCTCAGATTGGTAGTTACAGTTGCTCTAAAAGCGAAGAAAAAGATGGGTTCATCCGATGACCTTCAGGAATTCTGTAGTTTGCGTTCTGATGCTAAAAGAGTGCTCAAGCAGGCAATGCGTGATTACTTCTTGAGTATCGAGGATTCAATCTATTTTAATCGACCGAAATCCTTTTTGATCCTACATCCATTCCCTGATGCTATGGAATCAATTTGATGATGTCATTGCTTCCAATTTTCGTGCTTTTTGCGATTTATTTGCTGCCTGTTTTTCCGCCTCCTTTAAAAAAAGCCCACTAAATACCTCGATAGCATCTATTTTCTACCGTACCTGTTCTCTCTTATCCATGTTTAGTACCAATCCTTTGGAAGTTGAAACTCTTATGCATACTTTGGATTCTAATGCTAGTTCTCGTCCTCCCGGTATTTCTCATCAAATTCCTAATCAAATCCATCTTACCCTCTCTCCGTGTTCCTTTAGCAATCCTTTCCGACATTAGCCTGGCATCTGGTACATTATCTTCTTTATAGAAATTCGCCAATATTTCTAAAAAGCTTCGATTCTGGTAACCCATCTGTTGTCTTCAGCTATCGTCCTATATCCCTACTTTGCTATTTTAGTGAATTCTTTGAACGCTTTGTCTGTAATAGAGTTTATCCGTCTCTACTACTTTTACTTGCTTTTAAGCTGCATGGTTTCATCAAGGGCCGCTCTACAACGACCAAGCTTGTGGTGTTCACCAATTTTGTTACCTCTGCCTTCGATTATTAATGTCAAGTTAGTAATTGAAGGCAATTTATACGAACTATCTAAGGTTTTTGATTCTGTGATCTATAACGTGGTGTTCAATAAACTTAATAAGTTCGGTATTTGGTGCCCCCTCCTGTCATAGTTTTTCTCTTATCAACATAGTCGAACCTGCAGAGTCACTTTAAACGGTTCAATTTCTTCTCCTATTTATCCCACATCCGGAGTTTGTCAAAGATCTTGTTTATCAATGAGCTTCCTTCTGTTATCAACTCCTCCGGTCTTTTCTATGCGGATGACTTAAAATTATACAGAGCAATCAATTGCAAGCTGATTTTTTTGCTCTTAATCACTGGTGCCAAAGCAATTTCTTACCACTAAACATTTTGAAGTGTCACTTGATGTCATTTTCATATAAAAATACTCCACATCTGTTCTCTTATTCCTTGTGTGGTATTTCCCTGTCAGTTATCTAGCATTTTAAAGACAGTGGCGTGGTGTTTGATCCTAAACTGAAATTTGATGTTGTTGTCATCATTGCTAGCTTTGTGCTCCGTTCTAAGTATATGGCTACCAACATTTCCATCTCTATCCATTTATTTGTCTCCTTTGTAAGCAGTATTCTGGAACAAGCGTGTCAAATCTGGTCTCCTCGCCTCCAGTATTTATCTGACGCCATAGAATCAGTTCAGCTTAGGTTCATTCGCTCACTGTTTTTTTAAATTCAGTATCCCATATTGTCCATGCTTCTTTCGTCTTTCCATCCTTCATATGTTCCCGTTGGAATCGCGTAGATTGTTCTTCGATGAGTGTTTTCTTTTCAAACTTTGCCAAGGCTTTTTTTGGTCAGATCTTGGTACCCAGATAACCAGACGTGAATCTAGTCGTCCTAGTCGATCATCAGAGGTTTTCTTTCAATTCTGTTTGCACGTACGGTAGTTTATTTTCATTCGCCTTTGTTGCGTCTTTTTAGAATGCACAATGCTCGAAAGGTTGGTCCTCTTCCGCAATCTGTTTTAGAATTTAAGAGTGTATTGAAAATGTTATCTTGAATTGCAACTAACTATAGATCTTATTTTTGTCGCTAGTTTTGAATTATTCAATTGTTTCTTACATGTTTTTTTTTATTTTGTTTCACTTTCATTTTCCACGCTGTGATTCGAGTACATATATCTGTAGCGCAATGGATAATACATAAATAAATAAATGATTTTTAATAACTTTTTTTTAAGTTTGTGTAGGCGAACCAGCCAGCCGGTTGGGGAGTATTCTGGTAATTTTCCTGAATTTCTGTAGTTCCCGGTACCACGAACGAGCTGTCTTGCTGCATACCTCTTGCAAATTGGGCAGGTATCTTCACAGCTACCTATTATGTCTCTACTCAGAGTGCTCAGCTAAGATTCTTGTCTACAAGAAGTCGAATAATTAGCCCAATCTTACCTCTCAAAAATGGGTGTCGGATCCGTAGCTTTAAGGAACACCAAGTACTGATAATCAAAGAGTAGGGTCTTAACCAATACACGCTTTCCAGTTCACTGAAAAAAACACATAGCGCCAGACGCCATAGTTGATAGACTTCTGGCACCATGTACATAGTCGATTTGTGGATTGTGATAAAATATAGCGCCAAACGCCATAATGCATAGCGAAAAGTACATCGGAGCAGGCGCTATGCTTATAGCCTTCCACACCTTGTACTTTAGTCCTCCACGCCATGCACTATAGTCCTCCACGCGATGCAGATGGCGTGGAGGGCTATAGTACATGGCGTGGAGGGCTATAGTGCATGGCGTGGAGGGCTATAGTACATAATGTGGAGGACTATAGTATATGGCGTGAAGGGCTATAAGCATAGCGTCTGCTCCTATGTACTATGGCGTGTGGCGCTATATTTTATCACAAATCGACTGAAATTGACTATGTACATGGCACCAGAAGTATAAAAATTATGGCGTCTGGCGCTATGTGTTTTTTCAGTGCATCAAATATAAATTTCACCAAAAATAAATTCGATAAATTCGAGTCAACATATTCACTATTGAATGTTCCTGCTCCAGTGTGAAAATTCACCGGTCGAAGAACCGAAAATATCGCAGCCATTCAGTTCAAAATGAGTCAAATCAGAAGGTTAAGCGGAGAATCTATGTAGAAAGTGAAATGATCAAAAGGCCAGGAGTGCTATGGAAATTAGCTCCAAAACATCCGTCGTTTCAAATGTGTTTGCAATGGTCATATGAACGAAATTGAATGTTATACTCAATTGTAACCTGTGTTCTATACTTAGAATAAATTTCAGTCTAATCCCTCAAATATCTGTGTTTTATGCAAATATAAAATTTATCATAGGGATTTGTGTTATGTAGACATAAACTCTATTGTCACTTGCTGACATTTATACGTTCCCTGACACAGTATGGCTGCGAGTGATAATTGGAGTGCCATGAGCCATATTACATGGCTCATGGCACTATGTAATATGGCGTGTGGGGCCATAATTTCTGCGCCATGTAATTATGGCGCTGGGAGCCATATTGCATAGCTCAGAGTACTATGTACATAGCGTATGGGGCCATAAATAATACGCTATGTTACATGGCTCTGGGCGCCATGTGGGTTTTTTTCAGTTTTATTGATCCAAGTATTTAAGGTGAATGAACTGACATATTAATAATCGCACCTCTGTTAGAGGCAGCAAAGCTGAAGGCGATCGACAGAAGCCTGCCGAAATACGACAATATTTTACTCTTTCCTAGTTACTAAAATCAGAAAATCATCTGTTTCCTTTAGTAAACCGTACTATTCCTTTTAGATAAACTGGGATAGGTCGGTGAAATTCGAGAGAAAGAGTGCACCCAGTGCCCCCACTCTTCTCCTCGTTAAAGCACGGTACTGGCACATGACATAGAGGATGGTTTCCTCATTGTTCTCTTAGCCACAGCCTCGGCAAAAATCGCTGAACCCTGAGCCCAACCGTTGCACCTGCCGTCCTATGAGGCAGTGGTCCATAAGAACGTCCACATCACAGTATGCATATGATAGCTGCCTGGCGATGCGCGCTCATGGGTATCCAGGACTATCTTGCAATCGCACAGGATGATTCATCGGTCCAGGTCTTCAAAGCATCTTAGAGGTCGAGGAAGATGAAAGACATTTCCATGTTTAGAGTCTCTAGTCCAGCAGAACTTTGCAAATTAAAAATCTGCCTCATTTAGTCTTAGATTTTTTACTGCCCCAACTGATGTGCTAGAATTTGCATCGCACCCAATAAAAGTTCCAGCCTCTTCAATTCAGCTTAATGAACCAGGTCCTTCAGCTTAGGTATTGCTTTGAGCAGATGTTTGTGTTGAATAAATTCTATGTTAGTGAAAATTCATGTAGTTAACATATATTGAAACTGATTTTCGTGACTTTTTTGTAACTTTTTATTTGTATACGCGATTTTGGACGGTACTTTTCACAATAAACATAATAATCTTGAAAACCTTGACTTAGATGTTCGGCAGAATGGCCTTTTTGGCCTAAAATGATAACGATAAGCGACATGTTGATGAAAGGCAATCTTTTCACTTCTTTGTGAATTAAAAGCGCGACTTTTAAGGCAATTTTCGAAAAATATTTTTCATAACGAGCTGTCGAGAGTAATAATTTTTGAGTTGGCAGCTGATATTGTTCAGTTACAATTTGGAAACTAAGCGCGTATTCAAAATCTCTGGAAATGCGATCTCTCGAAATGGATTTATTTCATTCTGTTATAAGGACAAAGAGTGCTGCCTACTGCCTGAACTGATAGGCTTTGAGATTTCGGCATATGTGAGGCGTTTTGCTATTTGCTATGAAAAAATTTGTAACTGAGCAAATGGAATCGATCTGGTTTTGATAAACTTTGTTCACGAAATTGGTCTTGCTAGCTTTGATTCTGACAATGATTCCAAAACGCTGTGGCGTTTTTCGTACATTTACCGATAGTCTTACAATTGAGCTTGTTTGCAGAATTTGAAAATTAAAATCTTGAAGTACTTACTCTGCACCACATGAATTCGCACGCTTACTCGCACAGGCAGCTAGTAATGGCACTTTTTTCGGTACTTCAACATTTAATAATGGGAAAAAGTTACCAAGTGTTTATATTCGGTTTTTTTTCTGCCCAAATATTTTAATAACCTTTGAGGTGATTATGACTGTAACCACATCATCTCCTTGTCTCACCTTCTGTACCAATTAGCATAGTCTGGTATGTTCCCGATCAAGACCATAGCGCCGCTCAAAAGTGATCAAATGCCAAGTTTGCTCCAGTCTACCATCATCTTTCGCTGCCTTATCCGGACATCCCGCTCTCACATCAGTTCAACATGAGGTTGCTGAAGGGTTTGGGTTTCATTTTCTAGATGTATTCACTTTTCTTAAGCTGCTACTTAGAGTTCGCTTTAGAAATTGCTTTTCCCAATTTATTTTTTTTACATACACTAAAACTTATCGACTGCATAACAAAAATTGAATAAAAGCCTAACTTTAGACTGTTCAAAATTGAGATATTCACAAGTCACAAAAATTTTCATCCGCTGAACATTGAAAAAACTCAAAATAATCGCGAAAGTTCCCAAACAAGCGTAATTAAATTAAGCGGATCTCATTGTCACTGAGCTAGAACTGGGACCGATGAAAACTTAACTTGCAAGCATAAGTGTACCGGCAAGTTTCCCTGGAGCACAAAATTGAAGTTTGTCTTGTTCAGCCTTCAAGCGGAAATGGTGCTAGTGACGAGCAACGACGCTCGTTGAATACGAACAAGCATCAGAACAACAGGAAGGAACCACCACGATGTGGAATGCATAATACACCTTGAGTGGAAATGTTTACTGTACGTAAACACTTTGTGATTATGATCTCAATTATCCTTCGTCTTCTGACAAATCCCCATAGCTTTCTCAATCTCAGGTTTCTGTGTTGTGTCGATGCTCGAGCTGATGCTTCGTAGCCAGGAAATATCCACCAGACACTATTTCGAGCCTTGTGTAAAACAAGCGAAAATCCTTTTGCAATATTATATTCACGTGCAAGAGTCATTCCGCCCGGTCTGTGATATGTAGGAACAATAAATAGGCTATAATGTACGACGTGAAGGAGTGTTGTATTACCAGGCCTATGCCGGCACAATATATTGTATTACATTCAATTCACGGCTCTTGGAAAGAATTACGGCCTAAAAGACAGAAAAAAGGAAAGAAAAAGCAAACAAAACGGTAAAAACAAGGAACCCAAGATATAACCTCCCGGCCGTTGCAGATTCGCTTGGCGCTTCTTTTGCGAAGGAGACTATTGCGACAAAACCGATTTTGTGTGTAGAGCAACAATGGAGCATTGATGATCCTCGAGGGTGAATTATGAGGGTAGACTGTGCATTTCTCCCTTTTGTTCGTAACCGACGAGTGTTGAACAAGTTAAGCTTTTATATTGAATATCTTGTTCGTAGTACAGCTCGTCTACAGCTCGTCCTACTACCACCATTGATAATACAATTCGATTAAGCATATTTTTCATGTCCGATTGTCCCTTGTATCTGGTCATATGCGACAGATATTGTATTTTCGGTGACCCGTGGCGACTATTTTCTGATTTTCAGTCAATTTATATTCGGCAAACTGTTTTTATGTTCTGTTATGTCCGAGTTGAAATATATTAGTTTGGTAGGATATGATGAAAAATACAGTGGATTTTGTGCTCTGAAGTTACTTTTTTGAACCATGCAAATGAATAACAATTTCTATGCATAGTTTTTCGTTGAACACATGCAATATGTCTTTGCAGATTTAAGGGATATGATTATCTAGTAGATAACAAAATTAATGAGAACATTATTTTAGTTCATCTGCAATTTAAAAATTTAATCCAAACCTGGGGTTGTTTGCACTGAACGGAGCACCAAATGCGAAAATTTCTTGTAAATCATTTAGAATAAAGGATCACCGGGTACCTAACCGAAATTCAGCCTCAGGGGCAAATGAAATGGCATTCATGCTTTTGTAAACATGAAACTCAAAAATCGATTCGTTTCAATGTATTTCACAAAGTATCCTCTTCGAAAGCTGTATTGGTTACAATTCGACGACACAAAACTTGGTGTTCAACATTTCCAGGAATGCAATGGTAATTCTTGTTAAATTGTGAATGAGTCAATCCGAACCCGACAAATTATTTTAAATTCATCAGTTCAGAACGGTTGAATGCTTAATGAATTTGATGGTCGTTGACCGGCATCGATTCGATAGGGATAATAGTCTATCATCGGTCAACATCAGTCATTCATAATAAAGCTCATCTATTGAATTAATTCGATTAGTTTTCATCCGATATTTCAATCCTGGCTAGAACTTTCGCATCTATGTCGACTGCTGTTCACCAAAACTATCGCTGTTCCTCTTTGATTTATGTACGTGGACGACTATACACTTGGATTCAAAACCTATCGTAAGCTCATCCGGGACTCGATCCGGCGGTCACTTTCGTATCCGGTGGCAATTGCGATATATGAGCCAGGCTGAACTGGCGTCACAAAACGTGCCAGGATACGTGCTGATGATAATTGACTACTAGTGAAATGCTATCTAGTAGATTAATTAAAATGATTACCAATTGAATGATTGCTCATGGGGGTGGTCGGGTAGATAATTGGATTTTCCTGTTTCCATACTGTTTGGCCGTCGGGTGATTTCAGGGTTCTTTGTTTTGCATTTTTATTTGCACAACAAAAAAATTGATTGCTGATGACACTGGACTGATAATTGGATAGATCTTTGTTTATTACGGACAGAGAAAAGACTGTCTGGTTTGAAATTTAATTAAAAGTAGAGAAGAAACTGCAGTGCAAAACATACTCAAGGAGAAATCTGTATGGCAGGAATAATCTGTTACTAGCAGCTGCATCAAGCTGTTTTTCACAGATTTGAAGGAAAAACCAAGACCAGCAAGTCAATCTGCAGGCAGAATAGCACCAGTGCAGAAATAATTGAGCGTTTAAAAGCAATAAGATCTTGACTTTTTTTAATCCAGGTGTGGATGAAATCTAAAAATAAAAAATATGTCGTGAAAAATGAAAAATATGTATGAGAAATAGAAAAAAGATAAATGCATTCGATGTAACAGAAACTGGTGGCCAATGCTATAGATGTGTGTGTGTGTGGGTTGGAAGAGAGCTGCCTAGCACCTCTTAGCACTTAGGTTAAAGACCCATTGTACTCGTACCAGCAGCCTATCATAGTTTCCCAAATTTCGTAACGAAATCCTGCATCGATGATAGAGGAAAAGAAGCTACCTTCTACTTACACTCCGCATCTCCACCAAAGAATTGAAAACAAAATGCTTCGCAGAGTCAGCTTCTTCAAGACAGGATGGACAAAGGTAATCCTGTGCAACATCTATTCGGTATATGTATCCTCCTTGCTAGACAGTTGTATCTAGTCAGTATGCCTGTGGTGACCCTGCAAACTTTCCTACATTTGTTGAGGCGGAAAAAATAATTGATAGGATGACCTTAGTATGTCTGGCCACATCAAAAGACATCCATTTCTCTTTACCAGCTTAAAATATCCACTTCAAAAAAGTGGCATGTGCTGAGCTTTGCTTGACAATTTCATTTCCTTCAAAACCTAAAATGACCCGATACCTAAGTTCAATCGTACTCTGCACTTTTGGGCCATTTGTGAAGTAGTCAAGGGTCTACATAGCGCCAACGGCGCAGCGTGACTGAACTGTGAATAGCGATAAGTTTTTTTCTTCACTTTTTTGTAATTGCCCAGATAGCGAATATTTCTGCCTGAAAACAGCAGCGTACTCTTCGAGAGAAGAGGCCTATCTGTCAATTGATGAATGCACATATACAACAGCTCCAGATCAAACATGAAAAAGATCTTGGAGAATCTCCTCGTACAGACAGGAATGCTCCCAGTCTTTTGTGCTCGGGAGAATTACTTTGGGCCTTTCCGAATTGATGTCTTCGCCTTCGCTTTCAGCTTGTGATAATAGAATGTAACGTCAGATCAAGTCGAGCCAGTCCGAATCCAGTTATCTACGCCTTGTCATTGCTTTCCTGTATAACAGTTGACGAAGTCATGTTCTGATTTGACTTCTCCTTGGGTTGATGGTGTTTTGAGGTAATGTTACGAAGCAAAGTCATAGATTTCGGACACCTTGTCTTGTTCTGCTTCAAACTGTTACTTATCTTCTATCGAAATCGAAAAAGGGCATTCAAACGTTCAGAGGCATCTCCAGAATCGGAAAGATCTCATGCATCGATCCTCTTATATAGGAGTGTTCCACATGCTCGTTTCCTACTTAACTGCCAAGTTTAGTTAAATAAAAGGTAAGAAGGAATAATTTTGCTCCGTGGAATAAAGTTGTAAAATTAATGCAAGCATCCAAACAAAAAATACATTGATGAAAATAGAATACATATTAAGCACATTATCAATTGCAAATAGGGACATTTCTAACTACAGAACAAATTCAAAAGGAAAATCCAATTAGAGGATTGATAATAAAAGTAAGCAGGAAACAAAAACAGAAATAAATGTCCAATAAAATATATGAAGATAAGAAAGCTCCATGTTTGTGAGTTTTTCGCTAACTTTTTTTCTTCCTCCTTTAAAAGTTCTACCTCTCTTTTACATTCCCTGGTTTTTCCTTCCTTTCCTCCTTCTCTTTCTCTTATCCATACTAATTCGATCGAAGTTGCGACTTTTTTGCTCAGCCTAGATCGAAATTCCGGTGGTGGTTCTGATTGTATTCCCAATTTCTATGCGTGGTCTATGCGTCCTCCTCTCCATCCTTTTCAATGTGAGCCTATCATCCGGTATTTTTCCTTCTGCCTGGAAAGTTTCTAATATTTACCCAATTTTCAAAACTGGCGATGTTTCCTCCGTCTCAAATTATCTTCCTATTTCCCTTCTGCCTTAATTTAATAAAATCCTTGAAAAAATTGTCTATTCTAAAATGTATCCCATGATTCATCCTATTCTAGCTCCAGAACAGCATGGGTTCGTGAGGAGTATTTCTACTTTGACTAACCTTATCCTCTTCTCAAATACAGTTGCCTTTGCCTTAGATCGTCAGAAATAAGTGGACGTAGTGTACACAGACTTTTCCAAAGCCTTTGATACTGTCGACCATAAAATATTACTCAGTAAAGTTTCACAGTTTGGTTGTTTCGAGCCAATCCTTTGTTGGTTTTCGTCCTAACTCAGTAACCGTGAGTGCAAAGTTACTATAAACAACCTCTCTTCTTCTTCCTTTCATCCCCCTTCTGGTGTTCCACAAGGGTCTATCCTTAGTCCTTTACTTTTCTTAATTTTTATTAATGACCTTCCTTCCATTATTGATTCCCCTTGTCTACTGTATGCTGACGATCTGAAATTGTTCCGAGTCATCAGGTCAGCTGACCTGATGACTGACCTGATTCTCCAGATTGGTCTATGTGCTCTTCTTAATTGGTGCAACCGCAATTCCTTGTCCTTAAATGTTAGCAAATGTAGACATATGACCTTTTTCCTCAAATCATCTCCTATTTCTTTTTCTTATTCAGTGTCCACTATTTATCTGTCGTCCGTTAATCAATTTAGAGACTTGGGTGTGACTATTGACCCTAAATTATAATTTGATTTCCATGTTGCTGAAGTCACCGCTAAAGCCTCCCGAGTCTCTGGATTGGTACTTCGCTCTGCCTCTAAATTCGTTGACATGCGTACATGTGCTCGTCTTTTTTAATGTTATTTCGTTGTGTCCTCGAATATGCTTGTCAAGTGTGGTCTCCACGTTTGCTATACCTTTCTGAGGCCATCGAGTGTGTGCAGCGTAGGTTCATACGCTCTTTATTTTTTAAATATAATATCCCTTACTCCTCATATGTTTCCCGTTTGTTCTTTCTTCAAATTCCTTCCTTAGAGTCACGCCGGCTGTTGCTTGACGAGTGCTTCCTATTCAAATCGCAGCGAGGTATTATATCTGGGTTCACCGATTCATTCCGACCTCGCAGCTCGTTACGGGGCAATAGGTCTCAAGAAGTCTTCACTGTTCCGTTCGCGCGTACAAATGTGTACTTCTCTTCTCCTTTCGTCAGAATCTCTAGACGTCTTAATGATATGGGGCTTCGAGCTCTGCCACAATCGTTCTATGCCTTTAAAAGATATTTAAAAGTATTCGTTCTAGACCTGAGCGTTGGGTCATTAGATTATTGAATTATATTTTTCTTTTTGTAAACATTAATCAACATTTTTTTTATCCTTTTCTTATTTCATTGCCATAGTTGGAATTTGTATTTTGTTGTGGTGAATATTGAAATAAATAAATAAAGAGCTATGTTGCAAAATTATACTGTAAGGCATTACTATTTGAGAAACTAAAAGATAATAAAGTGTCGATCATTGTGTTGTCTTATTCAGCGAAACATCAGTAAATAAAAAGAAACTCTAGCGCTCACGAGCCGCTGTGAGCACTGATTATATAAAAAAAAACTATAGGAAGACTGCATTGAAACCCATAGCGTACAAAGTTTTTCAGGGTTACCATTCGCATAAAATTTCAAATTTAACGAAATTAAACATTTACTACTTACATACATTATCAAACATTTATATTATAAAACTTTAAAAGTAGCATCGACTATAACACAAACGATGCACCTGTCAGACCTGCTTCTACTCAAAATTAACAGGTCTTTGTGAATTTTAGATTGATCTGATGATTAGAAGTTTCGAGTAGTCACGAAATAGGTAATTTGGCGAAAGGTTGGCGTTGTCGGTATATCAGTTGGCATCCTCCGCTTCATCAGCACGACAATCTTTATCTGTAAGACTGCGAGGTGAAAGCCGTTCATCCTCTGGTCTCAGAACTTGGTTAAGTCTATGCTGGCAGATCTGGCAGTGGTTATTGCTGCAAAGTCATCACGTGACCTACCAGAGATTCATCCGCAAACTTTTTCAAGTGATCCACGTGATCTGCACATGAGGTCAGGTCCTCAGATTGACCCCTTTGTCGCACTTAAGGTGGGATAGTGCAACTATTGGTCCCTGAGGTAGTCCGGCATCATAGCTAGCAAGTAATTAGCGAAACGAAGCTTCTGGTCAAGAGATCGAAGAATGTGTGTCTATCTCGCCGAGTTCAAGGTTCGGCTATATCACCCAGTCGAATGTTACATCATATGTCCAGCCTATTTAGTAGGACGACCAGCCTGGCGCGATTATATACCTCCTTTGCTATTGCCACTGCTTCAACAACCTTTGAGATGCCATCGAATGCTCTTTCCAGAGCATTCGATGGCATCGGCAGAAAATGACCTCTGGCCAATCTGACTGCTCACAGCAGCCGCGGCTTTAGTAACCCTTCAAAAAGCTTCCCCACTGAGTCCAGTATACACGGCGGACGGTATGCTGATGGGTTGCTAATGTTATCTTTACCCTTGTCTAAAAGTACGAGTGGAACTACTTTCCACCGCGACGGGAAAACCTTCGCGGCTAAACATGAATGATGCAAATCTAATGATACAAATAGATGCGGTTGACTATCTACGGCCGAAGCTCAGTAAAGAAACAAACATCGCTAACGGGGTTAACTATCGTAAATACTTCCGGATTGTATTTTTCGACGTACTTTTCCCGTTTCCGAACCTACCAACATGCACTACTGACACATTCCGGCCGCAGGTCTATGCAGCAGTACGCATTACCTTTAGATGACAGATATTGGATTTTACATAAAGCCAAGGTATTTCATGTAAAAAAGCCTAGGACATCCTATATTAAAAAAAAAGGAACCGGGTATGGATCCTTAACGCTTATGATATACGAAATACTTACAGAATGTATGTTTACCCATTATTTTTCAAATATTATTTTCAAAAATACAGCGTGAATGTAACAGCTGTAACAGCTCTTATTTCAACATAATAGAGACAATATTCATAATAGAGTTCACAACTGATTGATCGTTATTTATAACACACAAACACGATTGTACTGTACTGCAGCGTTAAGTACTTATGATTATGGAATAAGTTGGTTTCACTACATTTTGAAACTATTTTTTTGAATCTGTTATCTAAATTTCATTCATACATTTTCAAACATCATATTCTTAGGGTAAATCAAAACAACTAAAACCGGTTTTAACGGTATTTTTTCCTAACTTATTTTACGACTAAAACCCACACGCCCACAGTTTTGTTTTTGTTGCTTCTAATTTCGCAATTCATAGATCAATAAGACAAATATTTTTTCTTAAATTACTTCCCAGAATGCAAAATAGAAGAACACGAACACAAAAAAAATCTTCCAGTGACAATATAACTTCCTAATGAATGAATAACTCCTTTCTTACGGGCAATAAAAGCGAAAAAATGGGCACTAATAACATCGTAATTTCATTAATTACGAAGAAGATATGTCGCCATCGATAAAGTCCAATTAAACGATAGTCTAGGAAACTTTTCCGTCCAATTATATAGAAACTTCCTCATCAGAAGCCATCACTGTCTTACAGAAGCTAGTCACCGAGCATCAATGTCTCACCAGCTAGCTATTCGTCCGAATTGACTCTGTTGTCTCCTAGGCCAGCGAGCGTTGTAGCTATGAAAGGTTCTTGTTCCTTTTCTGCAACACCCAAAGTTTTCTCTGAACTAAACTCAATTTAATGTTGTTGATGAACTTTCCTTCCATTTTAGCTTTCAGTTGATATTTCGTCGGCAAATGTTCTTAAAGTTTATTGATTAGCATTGAACAAAACATTTGAATAAGTAAAGAAGATTTTACACCCAGACAAGTTGAAAGTTGTTCAGTGAACAGATGGTGAGATTTTCTCGTGAGAATGGATAGCATGATATAATTTAACTCGCTCTACAGTGTTTTGGCGAAAGAGGAGCTAACAGAGGAACTAAAGGAAATTGGACGAATTTTAGGTTCTGAAAATTATTTGCCAGTAGTACATCTATTTTCACACTGAACATGTGACTGAAAAAATTGAAAGTCTTGAGTCAGCTATACATTTTTAGTTAAAATGAATACGTATAAGATAAGTTGCTCCATAAATTTTCGCACTTATCTTCACAGTCTGTATCAGAAGAAAAGAACCGCATTTTTGAGTAAAATAATATATTCTTTTTTCTTTTTTGCGGCGTAATTATCCTGTCAGCCAGACAACGCCAGTCCTTATTCATTTCAATGTCGCACAAAACTGCAATTAAACCAAAAAGCAATTAAACCAAAATGAGCAAAAGGGATGCAATGTAGAATTTTTATGCACACACTTGAAAGGTCCAAAATTATCGTAACCTGGCGCTCTAAAAGGATTAAAGAACATTGGAAGTTTATTTTGTAAACACCCAGTAAAAGTGAATGTTTAGGGATACAATATCGGTACATAGTTGATTAAAATTCAAATAGATATACTTTACAGGATAAACATATTTCAGTAATTATTCGCTAGTTAAAGAGAAATAAGAAGATTAGCAAAAAACACGATAAGCAAACGAGACTGCCAAAACTGATATTGACTTCAGAATCGAATCACTGAAGGAAATAGTCATACAGCAATCAGAAATTTTCTGCACGAAAATTCTGTGGCCGTAAAATTTCGATGTAAACTTTACCAGCAAGTGCAAGGAAATTATTTTCAAGGCCAAAATAGCGATATGAGATTGCGTGAGCATAAAAAACAATACCATTACTTTGTCTCTTGTCGGATTGCAATTCATCCGTGTCTCCGAATCCTTAACTACCATGTTTACATGAATGATCAGTTAAACGGCAGGGGCTGGTGCAGAGCTATTTTCGTAAGAAGATACGTTAACCATCATCCCATTCTAATGTCTGACAACAAGCGAATGAAAATAACAGCGATTCAAGTTCAAACAAGCTTTTTACATTTAATGGTAATTTCCGGTTACAGACCTCCAAACGCGCAAAATTTCGCGAAAGAACGTCATAAAATCTTCAGGCACAATGGTGCAGTCTTAATTGCAGCAAATCTTAAAGCTCCCAATCGCTGCTGGAGCTCTGTGAAATAATAAATAATCAAGCAGGTAGAAACCTGTAAAAATTCTCCATAGAAACTTCATCCAGTCTGCTCAATCCAGAAGAATTTACGCATTTTGGTCCCATTTACAGTCATGTAATAGACATGGGAATATCGTGAAATATAAACCAGAGCATATCCATAAACGTTCAAAGACAAACTTTCTTTACACCGTAAACCAGTCATGCTCTGGAAAAATCCACAATCGACTGGCAAGCCTTCCACATATCTTTGGCCAGCGAAAATATTCTTTAATCACTGGTTACAGGCAGTAACTTGAAGGGATCTGTAAATCTTTTTAGTAACGAAATCTCCGAGATCAAAAAACCACACGTTTAAAACTTCCTGAAAAGCTAATTAAGACCCCTGTAATCAAAATCTTGATAAGGAGAAAAAATCAAAACCGGAGACGAGCCAGCTAAACTGGTGATCCAGGATTCAAACAGAAAGATAATCGATTTACTAACATAATCCATGTTCAGATCTCTCAACTAAAAAATAAGCAGCCTTGATCTTGAAGGTGGTTCATTCTGGAGGCTATCCAAATATTTTCGAATGAAAAACAAGCCGATCATGCCACCGATTCATGCAGCTACTGGTCTAAAATATAGTAAGCTTTTATTAACACTCTAAAGGTCCCCAATTTCAGGAGAACAACAACTCAGACGACGATCTTGAAGAGGAATATTGTATTGAGCAGACAGCATCAAACATCTTGCTCGACAGAGAGAAGAGAGAGAGAGAGAGAGAGAGAGAGAGAGAGAGAGAGAGAGAGTGGGGGCTATAATACCACCATCTTCCCTAGAGTATCTCGAGTAGTGCAGCTTATAAGATTTAGCTTTTAAACAAAAGTCATTCGACAGAGTTTGACATGATGTGTTCGTTTTCAAACTAAATTACCTTAATATACAATTCATTGGATAATTTTTTTTTTACAAAATAGAGCTTTTTAAGTGATTATAGACAACCACCTCTCTTCCAAGCATCCCATAGCAGCCAGTATTCCCCAAGGGTCTCCCATGTCACCCATTTTTCCACATATTTTTCACGTCCAGGCAAGCAACATACATAGCCTGTAATCTACAGTGCTCCATCGAAATTATTTTATTTATTTTATTTTACCAAACAAGGCAACATAACAACAAGAAAACATAATATAAATCTTAAATACAATCAATCATAAATATATAATACAAATTGTCCATAAAAAAGATACAATACACCACAAATTTTGTAGCAGTTATTCTACATTATTATTCAGAAGATGGAAGATAAAGCTTGAGACTGAAAAAAATCAGAGCATTCTTTATTACTCGCAAAAGATGACAGACACCACGACAACCAATTGCTGACGACCATACTTTAGAATGGCAACGGACTGCAAAATAATTAGAACTGACGTTTAACAGCAAATAACAATGGACTGCACACATTGACCACAAACGAGCATACATACCACAGATAGAGCGCGACTGTACAAGCAAGTTCTGAGACCTCAACTGCTCTACGACTGTGTAGCGTTCGGATAAACTTCTAAAACTAACAGAAAAAGACTACAACATGTCAAAACACTGTACTTCGCAGGGTCTTCAGGATCCCAAAAGTAAAAAGCTTAGAATCGAGACAGTAGAAAAATACATTCATGACAGAGCACTTAAACTATTTGACGCAATTGAAAGACGTCTTAAGAACAATCTGATAATTCTGAAAAGCCAAAATTCTTATCTAAATTCCAACTATCCAAGCTTGAAACAACCCAGAGAGTAATGCGGAAGCACCATTTTCTAGCATACAATAATGTTAAAACAAAGTTTCCGACTCTGAGCGTAGACTGCTCACAACCAGGAGTGGAGTAAGGGTACAATATTCGCACAAGCTCCAGGATGATCATACTTCAAAGCAATAGGATTGATCCGTGTGCCGAGGAGGCTTTGCTCAACCAGCATAGTGGTTGGTCGCCAATAACTGATACTGAATTTCATACAGGATCTCTAACCAACGCTTTTCGGTTCGTTTCTATATCTGGGTTTTTGGTATTGCGCGCATAGAACGATGCTAAAGGAGTATGCAATAACAATTCCCTTTCGAACAAGAAGTTACAGCTAAGTCTGAGCAGTGGGTGTAATTGGTGGTAAATTTGTGTTTCTATGATACACGCATATAATTTAATGAGAGTGCATGTTTCTGCTTACAGCCGCAGGCTGAACATAATCTAGCTACTGTCAGAAACCCATTTTAACGAACCTTGTGGATTCCGCAGCCGTAGCAAGAAAAGAGTAAAGTTCGAGCTCGAAGCTCCACAAAGGACGTTCAAATCTGTTGGCACGTTAATAGCGGGACAAAGGCATCGATATTTATCGGCATCGAAAATTGAGGACTGTACATTTCCAGGTATCGAGTTTTGGTTTCCGCACATTATATACATGCAAAACAAATATCAAAATTGCTATGAAATACGAAAAGTGTTCACGCTCTGATTAGACCACACCCTATCGAAACACTTGCTAAATTCATTACTTGTGGCACTAAACGCCAATTACCTATTTACAGTCTGCTGGTCACTATTTGGATATTAACAGACATATTAAAGTGATAGTTGATTATCACGCATGAGGATGCGATTAGAACAAGACATTTACTCCTCCAACATAGATAATCCTTAGTGGAAGCAAGGTATATTTGGACTCATCATGTGCTGAATAGGAACGCTAAAGCAATCGGGGTATTTACGGTAACCACACCTTTAAGTTTAAAGGTAAGAGGGAGTGCTGGCTAGTTCGGAGAAGTATTTGGATATGCCACTCACTGGTAGCAAGATATCAACATTGCTTCTCCCATATGTATTGTGCAGATTTTTTAAGTGACATCATCAGCATAGATTTGGCAACCAACGCTTTTGGTACGTCGATGAAAACGTCATTTTTATTTATGGAGGTCAACACCAGCTACTTGTTTTGTATTAATGTTGTTTTGTATTACGTTAAACATCATAATATCTGGGATCGGATCAGCCAGGATTCCAGCCAGGTCTACTTCTAAAATGCAGGTAGTAACTTTTTTGTCTTATTTTCGCATATTTTTCAGCACTTTTTTTTAGCAGACGAGCTTTGTCACGACTCGGCAGTCTGGTTTGTCAACTTATGCCTGAGAGCATTTTAGTCCTATTTGGTCATTGGCGATTCTCTTTATGTTTTGTGGATATTGCGGCTATCGTGTCATATCATAAAGGATGAAAATGCGTAGTGTCCCTCTTTTCTAGGAGCTAGTCCACTCCATCTGCATTAACACACCCCAGGCCATATTAAGGCTACCAAAGCGGCCCACTAGCATTTATCGGCAGTGAACAGAAAGGATTTCTGGACAAGAGGCGTCCATGGCCACTTTTAGGGCACCCGTCCAAGGGCAAAACGGCTTTTTGCCTCGTTTGGTAGTTTATTTTTAATTCGTTGAAAGTCATGTAAATTAATTTGAAAAATTAATCATAGAAGTTTTCGGGTAAAAATTGCTTCAACGAGCCTCATTAACATCGCTGTTTGTACAAAAACCGCACTCTGATTTTAAAACATCTCCGTAGAACCTGTTATTTGTTTTCTCAAAAGTTCAATTTCCATTTTCAAATCACCATAAATTTATCTCCTTCCACTGAATGCTCACCGATTCCAAAATTTCGATTAAAAAATAAATAGAAAACCAAATCACTGAGCCACTCCACTGCATCAATCGAAAACGAAAAGCTTCTTCAAAACTGTCTAACGTTCCGCAGAATTGACACAATTTTCTTGGCTCCTGAATTCCAAAACCACTTCCTCTCCCTCTTGAATGACATTACATTCACAGATCCGTCTTATCGGAAGAATTTTGTTCACCATTTGACATGATGAATTCTCAAGAAGTGGAAAAGGCCCAAGTCAGCATCGAAGTGATGGAATGGAAAAAAGGTCGGCAACCATGCATACGAGTACATGTCAAGATGAGATTGCTTTCGATGCTTATCTGATCACATGTCGCAACAAAATCAGACTCAAAAACGAAAACTGACGTATCGTAAACAGACACGTAGCGAAGTAGTGTTTGAAGATATAAGGACATAGCTAGCGGGCTGGCTGACTGACTGACTCGCTGACGAGTAAATGGCTACAGTTGAATTTCCGCTTGTTGGGTTCGAATTGTGAAGCTAGCCCATTCTCTCGTTTTTAGGCAGGAAATTTCTTCGATTTTATTTTGTTTCTACGATAAATATTTTGAAATTTAATTATTTTTTATAATTAAATCTATTACAATGATAAAATTTCATTTAGATGACACGGGGTGGCGCAAATTTAATCATCATATTGGAAGATGTTATACTTTTTGTAAATGGCGTCGTACGTGAATCACATTTGATATTTGTAAACTAGACAGCTGCAATATACAAATAGACAAGCAATGGAACAAATAAAGTCCAAATAAAGATTTCAATGATTCAAAATCATTTTTTTTATTTAGTAAAAAAGTTATTCAAAAACAAAATTGGATGATTAATAAATTTACACCACACAGTAGTATAATAAATTTGTAGCATTTGCATTCCTAAAGATTATGTTCCAACTGTTGATTTTATATTGTTCCCTCACTTAGCCGCACTACAAATTTAAATTGACGTTCAATTTTACTGTCAATTTACCATAAAGATGTGAGTAAAAGCAGCTAATTCCATATTTTATTTACAGCCCACCGGTTTTCAAAAAGTGTTTAAAATACTAAAGTTAAATGATTGCGAATGAGCTCTCTTAGTATCTCCTCATCCTATTTCGTGGGCTTTTTATCTGTGAAAGTCACACGTGTGTGCTCTTCAAAGTCAATCCTTCATTTTGACTTCAGTAATGCAGTTACCTTTGTAAAGATCTTGTGGTACTCAGTCAGCATAACTTACGCACTCTTGTCCTGCAGTTCGCATTTTCAACGCGACAAAACTGCTGATTCACTTTAAAGCAATTTCCTGACTGTTTTCCATTCACATCGCGTCTTTCTAATCGGCACAGTATATCCTATTCTCACTTTGCGATAAATACTCACTTTCACGGAACAAACAAGTGTCCTAGAGCCCTTCATCACCGACACGAACCAAGTCTTTCACTTGAGAATGGTCTTCGGAAAAGGCAAAGAGAGTGTAAGTGGTGCGACGGCGACACATCCTGCCGAAAGAAACCCCATCATTTTTCGCATGGAACATCACAAGCAATTTCTCTCTTTCGCATCTTTCAACACAATTATTTCTGCTTCTTTTGCGATATGTCGCTCGTTTGCATTTAAACATCCTTTCTATTCGTTTGTATGGGCTTAAGTTGCAAGTCGGGAAAGTTATCGGTACCGCTGCCACACTCAGGCTTAAACTTGAAAGAATTGCACAGAGATAACGAGGCTGACGGCGACGAAAACTCACTCGGTCGTTGAATATCTGAGCGGGTGCTTAATTGAAAGGAAAAAAGGATTTCAAATTAATTTTCGGAATTTCAACATTAAGCGCAAAAAATGACGGGAAAACTGGAAAGAACTGAATGTGCATATATTTTTGTGTGGATGAGTCGAAAGCAGAGCAAATGTGAATATATGAGATGGGGTTGGTTTATTGCTCATTTCAAATGCAGGATAATGTTCATGCGCCACTTTCATAGACGTTATGTACGCTTGAGAGTGGTTGCGAGGATACGATGTATTAGGTGTGATTTTAATATCTTTCTGAAATGGGAAATTAGCATCAATTATGGCAAAAGTGATGTGTATCTCTTCAACGTTAATTGCATCTCTTGAGTGAATCGTTTTTTGGATAAGCTTTAAGTATGCCAGTTTGAAGCACTTTTATAGCTTCAAGAGCTGCTTGTTTATTGTGCTGATATAAGCATTTCTATGCTTTTATTAGATTTATGTTGAAAGGCTGCATGAAAAAAGAAAGAGAAGGACTATGAATTCTTCTTTGGCTGGAAGGTCAGCTTCCTTTTTGTAATTTTGTAATTTATCCAGATGGTTATTGATTTATTTATTGTTTTTTTAAACCCAAATTTATCATGAGGTTGAAATTATTAAGTAATTTAAGTCGAACTTAAAATAAGACCAATCTTTACAGCTGAGATATACTGAAAACGATAATATCCACTTAGAATTCAAAATATATCTACCGATATTACAATTTTTATACTTCATTAGCTTATTTGAAAATGTAACTGCCTCGAAGCTAACGCAGTCGATACTTAGATATTCAAAACAATCATTTTCATTTTGTTTCTGCCTGCTTACCTTAGACTACCAATTGTTGGCTTTATTCATTGAGTTCGCATCCTAGAGTATCTGATTTATTTATTGATTTCTCTATTAACCGAGCAAGGTGTCCAGGAGCAAATTAAAACATGTTTTACTTAAGGGGTTAGTCCACTGTTAAACTGCTCCAAATGAACTTTTTTTTTAAACAGCTAACAAAAAAAACTATTCAAGATATCGATTTGAAATTTTACATACATCTTTACTGACGCTAAGAGTTAACATTTTTGTTAGAAAAAATTATTAGAAAACAAAATGGCGGCCGCCCCAATGGATCGCCGCAGCACCGCCGAAAAAAAAGCAAATTGCGCCTCGTAAATTCCTGGACAAAATAAGCGTCTGTGAACAAATTACCAAAAATATTTCATTAGTTTTGAGTATAAAGGACTGCACGGGCCTAAATTAAGAACAAAAAAAATTTTTTTTACAATCTGGGAAACAATTTTTTGATTAAAAAATTTTTTTTTTATTAATTTTTTTGATTCAAAAGTATACCACATTTTTTTTAATCGCTTTAGGGCTCTAAATTTAGGCCCGTGCAGTCCTTTATACTCAAAACTAATGAAATATTTTTGATAATTTGTTCACAGATGCTTATTTTGTCCAGGAATTTACGAGGCGCAATTTGCTTTTTTTTTCGGCGGTGCTGCGGCGATCTATTGGGGCGGCCGCCATTTTGTTTTCTAATAATTTTTTCCAATGAAAATGTTAGCTCTTAACTTCAATAAAGACGCATGTAAAATTTCAAATCGATATCTTGAATAGTTTTTTTTGTTAGCTGTTTAAAAAAAAAGTTCATTTGGAGCAGTTAAGCTAAATTAAAATGATGAAGTCTTTTCTCAAATTTTGTTTTGTAAAAAAACGCAATATTTTAAGAATTTAAAGCAGTAAATTGTTTTAAAATAAGGGTTTAATGACAGATTATTAAAAGTGGTTTGAAAAATGGTTCAATATTTTGCAGCATCTATTTATCAGCATCTGCCTCCATAGACAGTGTGATATTGATGTTCATTGAGGAGATCTGTGTGCCTCGGCTGTCTAGCATGGTTATTAAAACCGATTTTCCTGCAAAGAGCACAAATTGATTTTGAAGAAATTCCAGTTAATCACATTAAGTATCGAAAATAGCATTTTTCAACTTGAAGAGAAAGTTTGTTTCAACTACACCCTTGCACAAGCGATAAAAGTTTCATCTGAACAATAATTTCATCAGATTTCGATTGAATTGTGTGATTGAATAGTATATTTTCAAATCGCCCAGATTAAAAAAAAGTCCGCAAAGTCGGATAGTACCTCCGAGAGATCCAAAACAAAAATATTGAACAGGAGTGGCTCTATAAGTGCTGCATAGAAGAGACGGTATTTTTTTTTTAACGAAAGCCTTGGAATTTAATATGCTGTGCTCGATTTTGCAACTACACAAATAATTTAGACGATTTCTTGAAATACCAAATTTTTTAAGCTTAGGTTTCAGAATATGATTTTCTGATCTGTTAACATTTTTGGAACTCATTAAATAATGTTAGTAGCTATTTACCCTTAGCTTGATTTTGCTTTTTCGCCTGACGTCGTCTTCCTTAACTGCAGACAATTACAAGAATAATAAGATGATCCTTCGCAAGAATGATAGGATGCCATTTTCATTAAAGAAACGTCAAACATCATCTTCTTCCAAAACCCACCCCCAAGGAAGCAGACGCCACAACCAGTGCAAAATGATTTCCGTGACTTCATGGTAGTTTCATCATACACCCTTCCTAGTTCACACAAATTCGACCACGGCTTCAATGCACTCTTCGATCACAATGGGGCAGTATTCATTGTAGTTGATCTTAACGCCTACAATCACTATAAGGTAGCTGTAAGAAGCAACCCAGCTAAAGAAGTTTATCACAGATAAATGTTATTATCTGCACATCTACAATGAACCAACGCTTTTTCGTTGGGAACAGCTACAGACTGGATATAAGGCCATCGCATGCGATACTTAAAAACGTACATGCCAACGTCCTCGATGACTATAAGGCAGTTCTCTTAGTATTTGCAACATCTTTATCGACAAGTTATCTAAACAAGAAGCTATCGAGAAGCTTTCCGAGTCGCACTGGCAGCATCAACCAATCGAGAAACAACAACTTAGAGGAATTAGTAGAACTTCTCACTAGCGTGATATTGAAGGCAAAAGAGGGCAACGCGGTGAAAAGTTAAAGGATGACCACAGACTTTACAGAGTTCGTTACTCCATAAAATTGGTTATTCGAAAGAAGAGTCAAATACGGAGAAGAGCTAGAGGAACAGGTGCTCTTAAATTAACAAGGCAAGTGAACGAGTAGAGAGAGAGCCTGGTGAAAATACTATCTGGCAATCATCGAGGTGTTTCAGGTCAACGGATAAATAAGCAATGGCACCTAACCACGGTTCCTACTTCCTGCTATTTGATCTTATTACGAAACTGAAGCTCGAACATAATATCGCTTGAGACGATTACGTAGAAGAAAAAGAGGTGATCGAGAATTCAGCTAGAGGAATCCTCGATTCGAACTTCCTAGAAGAAAAGACAGTTCGATTAATGTAATAAATGAGGTGAAGATCTAGGAGAACGAACTAAAGGCCTTTGACAATGTCGGGCATGCACGCATTCTGGTCATTTATTCAACTTAATGAACTAAATGGATCTTTTCATTGGAGAATACACTACCGATTCTTCTCACAGCGGTTTATAGAGGTTTATAGAGTCCCGCAAGGTTCATTCTTATCATCATTATTTTATAGATTTTACACAGTAATAAATTTTACAGTAATAGATATTTAGATATAGCCCAGTTCAAGATATCCATGCTAGCGGATGACGCTTGTATCTTTCGTATGGCTAAGCTACTTAAAACTTGCAACTTTGTATATGCACGCTTCTAGAGCACTTCCAAAAATGGAAGATTGAGATAAACACTAACAAAAACGGGCGATTTTTATCACAAGCAAAAAAAAGCAAAAATCTGTGGTGATTTTCTGAGTATTGTCGGCTAGGAAATATCCTGGCAGCGGACAGGTACATACTTTGGACTGACTTTTGACAGAATGATACACGACAAGGCACTAAAGCTCCTCAGTAATATTAACAGACATTCGAATTATGCTATAGATTTTCGCAGATGAAGCATCACCTCACGTCAGGCAACTCAAAGACCAATGCAGATTAGCTGCGATGCGGTATGCGAATGTTATTGATTAAAGTATAGTCAGGTGCATTAGTGCTTTTCTAGAGAAATGGAGTCTAGGTGCGACAGCACTAGCTCCAGTCAACCACAATTGCTCTTCATCGTTCAAAGCTATTAGTACCACTAATATCTGTATGTAGCTATTTTTATTTATTGCATGCAGTAAGCAATACATCGTAACATTTAAAAGGTTTGTTCTTTTTTATAATTTTTGAATGGTTTATTATTTTCGTGGCAAACAGTTGATCATAGATTTTGTTGGCGTTGGCGTTCAACCAATGGTTTCGATTCAGGAACCCTAACATATTATCTTCTTGTCCGATTTCAGACAGTTGATAGTAATCTTACTAATGTGCAGTACTATTAGACACAAAGGCATCCTCATAGGACTTTTTCAATTAATAATTTCTATTATCTTCTCTCAAGATTTAAATCAACTAAATTTTAATACTATTATTTTATTATTTATTTTCGAACTCCTTGATTTGGTCTATTTACTTGCAGAACCATCGGAACAATTAATGTCATATTTATTGCCAGGTATAATTTCACATTTTTAGTTTAAATTGTTTGTTAACTCAGCCAAGGAAGCCAAGTTGTCAAGCCTGTATAACGAAAAAGTTTTGTTTCTCTGCTTAAATTTAACTTCTCAATGTCGCGCCCACACTGGGCGCAAATTTTTCGATGCAAGAATATGCGATCATTAATAGCAATTTATGTATTTTTACAACCATCCAAACCCATCAGAATTGTGCTCATGATACTTTTATTACATTCGCTTCTCAAAAATTCTGCAGATGCTTCGAAATGGCATGAAATGGTGTATTTAGTTTGGAAGCTGCATCGTTTTTCCTTATTCGTTTCGAATTTGAGATTTTGCGTTTCGAGAGTCCCATTGCTTAACAAATCAATCAAGGCATAAAGTGCGATGAGTATGATTCATTTATGGTTACGATGACCATAGGTTTTTGCAGAATAATATTTTTTGTGCAATCAATAACTCAGTGATTGTAGGTGTTTTTAAGTTGACGCATACGTTATTTTTTCATTTTTTCTCAGTTTAGTCAGGACAAGGAAAACTCACTTCAAGTATATGCATGTAGATTTCCATTAAGAAGAAAGAACGCCATGTGAATTCATATTTTCTCTGTATTGTACTCAATGTTTTCTTATGTTTGCGTAACCGTTTGGGATGTATACTTCCATTTCCGAAATCAACTATGCTCGCATCAATGATCTTTTCAGTCATATGCTGTGCTGTTGCCAAAAAATGCTCATTACGCAGAAAAAAATTAAACGACAAAATCATATTTAAATTTACAAGAATCGCAATTGACAACGCCTTACACTACAAACTACCAGCCAGACAATTTAAAACATTTTCATAATGCTCAGCAATCACGTTAACAACTCTTTCAATCCATGCTGCAAGTTTAGCAAACGGATAATTATGAATAACGACATCCGAAGTGATAATGTCGGCTCGGCAAACACTGTCGAAACTATATTTTACCCGTAGCTACCTCTGCCTTATCTCACGTCTAGATAGGTAGGTTTTTAATGAAACAGACGCTCTCCGAAAATTTACTTGTTTACGCCAGGCTACACCGAAAAGCGTATTTTCACTGTAGTCAGAGTGGTAGATTTTGATTCCTGGCTGCATATGTACATTCATGCAAATAGCGACTGCAGGAATACTTGCAACAATAACAGTGTACTACTCCCGTAACGTTGTACTTTATTATAGCTATAGTCACGGGCTTCGTGCAATTCTCGCAGTCAATGTTTGTGTACATGCCAAACTTTGCAGTTTGTAGTGCATCCGAAATGAGTGTCCCGGAAATGAGGTAATAGAATGGGTTGAGATTTCGTTAATGGCCGCGTATGGGCTCTATTTACTTCGTATTTACCTAGTCTTCGCTACTATATATACTATACTACTATATAGTATATAAGGCAAGACTGCCATTTTGCAAGGCCGTGTAATTTTGGCATAAAAGGGCCAAAAGAATTTAAAGGTTGCACAGAGTATCAATTCTTCCTGGACCTCTTTCTAAATATATGAAGGAAAATTGCACTTCAACAAAGGCGTGAAATAATGATTACATACTTTAATATCCCAAGATGATATATATGTATATACTCGTACAAACATAAATTACTTTGAAGGCAGCACTTGCTTAATTTTAGATAATATTAAAATTTCTTATGAAAATTCACTTATCTTGAAGATAGAAGAACAGATTGAGAAAATTTGATGTTACCCCTCTTGTCTACACACACACACACACACCTTTCAACGTCCAAGTATCTCTATGTTAATGATATTAAAACAGCCACCAAGACTTTGCTGACACGTCTCTTTCCAATTTCAAAACTTTTTTGAAATCTTCAGGGACTTCCATTTCACTCGTTGGATTACTTTCAGCTTACTTTTGCCAGAAGATGCAAAGATGCTCAAATTACATTTCTATCCATCACTATGCAAAAAAGTTGCGTTCACTGTCTTCATGAATCTGTATATACTTACATACTTGCCCAGCACAGAGACAAAGTGAAGGTATGTCCCGACATTGTTGCCATTGGCATTTTTACGACGAAGACTTTCAATCTTGAACGTCGCTGACTATCAACTGCCTACTGCTGCAAGAACGCCAAAGAAATAAAAGTATTATTCCCTGCGGAACATGTAGCATTCCAAGGAATAGTTTATCCCACGGGGCGACAACAGTGCAGTCAAAGAAGTATGGGCTGTCGCATTGTAAGGAAAGCAGAAGGAATTTTAAGGAGATTTCGAGTAGTTCTTTTAGGCTTGCAACGAAGTCCCTGGAAGAGGTTTTTTTTCTATCTCCGCAACGACAACGTTTCCCTTGCACTCGACAATCACTTTTACTTCTGTTTGCTTTCGTGACGGTCCCGGATTCTCATAGACTTTCTCCAATCTTATTTCGATTGAGTTTTTCTGTGATTTAAGATGCCATCGTCTCAAGTTTATGTTCTGCCAAACAATGTCGTCTGGATTTCGACATTGTTATCAGCCGATAGAAAGGTAATTTTTGCGGTCGGTTAAAAGCTGATTGGATATATATGACTTTAAATGCGAATGTGATAGGATACATAGAATAGTTGGCTTTAAATACGAATGTGATAGGATACATAGAACAGTTTTGATATCCTTTTTGGAAAGACGTGAATGAAAGTTAAAAGTGTAGAAGAAGCTATGCCTGCGTTGATAAGTTTTTTTAGACGATCACAACAAATTAAAACATTTATTTACAAATACCCTTTTGACTTCTGCAATGATTACATTGAGGCGTGATGAAATTATCCGAAATATAACAAAGCTAGTATTTTTGGAATTATTTCTTAAAAAATTAAAATGCCAGGAAATATATTTTTGAATTAATAGCAGAGCAATAGAGCCCATGAGCTCATAATGAACACATCCTTATTCGAAAAACTTTATAGGAAAGTCTTTTTGCTTTTCAAAGTGAAACTAAAATAAAAGTAATTAGGAGCTGAAAATTTCATTAGACGAATGTGTGCAATCATTTTACAAAAGTAAGACTTTTGAAAGTTTTTTTGTATAGCAGAATTGCTCAGGAAAATGGGATAACTTTCCGTAAACTTTCTTGAAGTATTAGTGGCATACCTGACGTCTTTTTATCTCTATACCGTCTTCGTTGTCGTTCCTGCTATTTCTAATTTTCAACCTCAATATTTTCTTGTAATTTTTTCAGAATTTTTTTCGCCTCAAAATGTGGATTTGACACTCGTTTAGTCAGCTGCAAAAAAATTCATGTCCAAAGAGGCTGTGATGCCCTTTTCTACTTGAGGTTTAAAATACCAGGCAACTCAGCTAGCAGCAGGAACTGGCTGCCCAGTGGCTGCCAAAAACGGAACAGCTTTGTTGAAAAAAACACAAAAATTAGCTTATTGCACATACAACACACTTATACACATTACCATCCCTTCGATTTCTTATACACTTTCCGGCAGAGGGTTAAATTGGAATTGTTTTTGCGGGATGATTAAAATTGAAAAAAAATTTTATTTATCTTGAACATTTTATTTGACAAAGTGGTTTCGAAAGCATGCACTGATTCTCATCAGACACCAGCACACAGTGCATAGTTGACTGGTGTGACCACTTGCAGTTGGAAATCATTAATTGTTATTTACGCTGGTTGTGACAAATTTTAACATCTCCGACTTATATCCATGGAAATAATTTACTCATAAAGGTTATTGATTTTCTTGAACCAACCGCGCAAAAACCACAACCTCCGCAATAGAGCCCGATATTTTCACTGACAATAAATCATAGCTATCCATTGATTCAAAGGTCTTAAGTGAATGCCAAAATCTTTTTGACTGCAATCTTTTCGTATTAATTAGCTAAATCAGCGAAATATCATTTCCATCCCCAAAATAAGGAGCTCTCATCTCAATTTTAAAAAAACGAGATGGTTTTACTCACTTCACACTTCGTCTAGCTAGTAATCCGTCCTCTTGAGTTCACTCCCCTAAACATAGCTTCTTTCGTTCTCGTCTCCAATAGGAACTTTGTCAGGATTTCGAAAACCAGGAAAGTCTTGACAATCTTCTTCTGACAGTAAATTGTTCGACAGTAATTGTTGTTATTAGCTGTGTTTAATGAGCTGCTCTAGGTTGAGCTAGGTTGAGATATCTCAACGAAATGTGTTTAATGAGTAATTCGGCTGCTCTAACTTGCCCGAAGTTGCTCTGATTTGTGTTTCCTCAGTCTGCTCTAAGTTGAACTAGAGCTCTTTATACCACGATTTTTACTCTACTTTTTTTGGTAGAGCAAGTTCGGGCAAGCAACCAGCTGTTTTCCAACTGTCACGGAACCGACTTTCAACGAAAAATTGTTACTGAAGTGTAGTTTTTGTTAGTGAATTGACAGGTTGATCTTCTGACAAGTAATGAATTTTGAGAATTGTCTCTCAGCTGCTCTCACTTGCTCGACTTTTTTCTGCTTCTCAATTGCTCTGGTTTGCTCGACTTTTTTTGACAGCCGCGCTGCTTTAACTTGCCTTGAGATGCTCTGCTTTTTTCCGTGCTCATTAAACACAGCTTAATTAATGAGCTTTCACCAATGCAATATGAAAAGTTTCCATGCTCTACTCCTTAAAAAGGCCCTGAGTGCTTACCTTGGTAGCTAGCTCAGCTGCAATGATCATGGGATTTGAGCGAAATCGAACTTCTTTCTAGTTAAAGAGTGATTGAGGAACATATATCTCATATCATTGATGAATATCAAATAATACATATCAATTAAACAATTTGGCTTTGAAGCCAAAAACTCTACAGCTGACGACTCCATAATTCTGCAAAAAGCAATTCAAGATAGTATTCTGAGTAAAAAGGTTTTGGGTGCCTGTCTAATTCATGAGCAGAAAGGTTCTGTACAAAACGATAAATTTCAGCTTTCTAGCATAGATTATTACGATCATCGGCAGTTTCATCAACAAAAAGAGAGCTTTCGTATTCTTTAACGGGGCTTTCACGAATTAGTTTTCAATCGAGTTCCACATTACTCCATCCTTGGACTGATTCTTTTCAACATTTTCACCGCAGATATCCTAGGTACAGCTGGTAACTCTTTCATAGGCCTCATTGTTAATCCATAAGAAGATAATATCCTCTTCTGAAGCTCCTAGTACAACCGTTACTTTGTAGCCACTAAACTCCACAGGTATCGAAGAGCAGTCTAATGACTTTCTATTCAAAATGGGGCATATAAATAAACAAAAACAAAATTAACTGATCTTTTTGGAGGCAGTTACAAGGACTACAGAAAGATGCCAGAGGCTCTATGAAAGGTCTAGCTAATCATATATAATCAGATGATTCCCTCCTCCAAAACTTTGAATACCTGGGTATTAAATTTGGCCCGCACTGGAGCCTCAGTCGAATCGAACTAAGTAGCTGCATCAAACCAACTTATCGGCTGTATCTTCAAACCTATCTTTACGATTTTTCGAAATGTGAAGGTAATTGCTTACAAACAATTAATAAGATACGTTGCCCCTATCTGGAAGCTAGTGAAATTTGTACGCCCAATCGCAAAAGAGCAGCATGAGCAGAGAGAAATAACAATAAAATCCCTAAGAGCAGTGATCGCAAGAATTGTGATAATCGATAATAAACCATACTGAGAGATGAATTTTAATTTAATAATTTTTAATGATAGCCCATATAGAATATTTGACGAAAGCTACCCAGAAATAAACAGAAAATATAAACAATAAATAAATAATAGTCTAAACCCACCCATATGCAATAACCGCTTAATTGAAGTTTACATATTGCTAAGTTTACAATTAGGTCGACTCAGAATACATATAATTTGAAGTTAATTTGAAACATTCTGGACGTCCAGTGGTTTCAATTTTTAAATCAAGTACAACGATTCTTTTAAACTAAGTAAAACACCAGATATCTACAACTACAAAAACTACCATCTAAAAGACTTTAAACTATATTCAAAGCTCTTTTCTATTTAGACGGTATGTGAGCTGAACATGTTCTTGACTAGTAAAAGTTATGTATTTATATTATCTGCAGAGCTTGCTTAACTTCTCATCTGCATCCAACCTTCACCTTTGCATACCAGATGAATTAGAGCATCATTTTGAACTAACTTAAATAAACCTACTTGTGAATAATTGCTCGGCTCTTTGAATGTTTATCTGGCTGTTTGATAGAATCAAGCCCATCTGACTGAACAGACTCTACCAAAAACAAACACTTGGAAATTGATGCAATGCTTTGGGAGCAACCTTTGCAACTGAATTGTCTTTTGTTTTCAAGTTCAACTTTCATGAATATTCATAGAGGCACTGCAGCACTGTAGAAAACCAATCAAATACGGCTGCGCTCGCAACACTGTTCGCTTTCATAAAAAATTACGCTAACAGCTGCGCTAAATTTATTTTACTATTCTACAACGTTTTAGCAAAAAAATACTAGTAACTTAGCACATTCCATTCAATTTTGCAAAAAGGGTCCGTTTAAAACTATTCGATTTCCTCTTTTGCTCAAAAACTTTTTCATACTCTACGCTCTAGTGAAAACGAAAAGTTTCAAGAGCTCCCTCATCTCCATCAAACTAACTTCAACATTATCGTCATCATCATCGTCATTCAGGACTATCACGATGATTTTCACGAAACTCGCTCCCTAACTCTCTCTCTCTCTCTCTCTCTCTCTTCCTCCTTCTTGTCCCGAAAGTCAATTGAAAATGCTGAGTTGTGCTGATGTTCGTCAGTTCAGCTCGAATGCATGTATCAATTCGACTAGAAAATTGGGTGCAAATGGATGAACGTTCTTGTTTTATAGATACGATCTGATCTACAGTCGCCGCTTTCTCATCATCCTTACTGATGCCGGATTCATCTATAAGTCTATGAAAGTTCTAAATAGCATCCTGGCTTGTTACGTGAGGATCCCTGACTCAGCGAATGTATGAATAATTCACCCCAGAGGGCACCAAACTTTAACTTCATTGTAGTCGGTACGACTGAACGAATGAACCTAATGAATAAATATGAAGGCGTCGACTGATAGAAAAGTTAAGTGCCAAGCTTGTATGGTGCGGGTAGAAAGGTATGAGAACATTTTGGTTTATTTTATGTTTATAAAATGCACTAAACTGAATTCATCACGAAAAACATTTCGTGTTGAGTGTTGTTGCTTTCGTTTTTTAAAGCACGGAATAAAACCACATTGTAAAATAAATAAATTGATTTGGGTTAGAATATGTAATTGATTTACATTAAAACCCATCAATTTCATTAAAGAGCTACAAGAGAATTGTTTTGAAAAAATAATTTACATTTTTTTTTAAAAAAAAAGATCAGCTTTTCGTTCCCACTGCTTTGAGAATACTTGCACTTTTATACACATTTTTAGAGAATGTGTTGTAAGTATTTATGATTTATACATTCATCATATTCAAAGTAAATCCTACATATCCCTGCCATAAAAACGATTTACTCTCACCTACCTCCCAAACCATCAACTGTAACGCATCACGAATTCCCCCTGGTGATGCAGTAATCATGTTGTCCTTAGACTCACGAGTTATTTCAGCATCAAGCTGTAGGTGGTAGAAGTGTTTAAGCTCGCTACAATCAATGTGTATCCTTCCTCAAAATCATCGACCGGTTTCAGTATCCTATAAGCTTGTGTTTTTGCTGATTTCGGGATTTCGACGTTCATTTCGGATCATCAACATTTAACACCATCCTGATTGAAATTGTGCTAGAACGAACGAAATTGGTGATGACGACGGAGGCGACAGCATGACAACGACGTCAATCGGTCGACTCCATCAAAACAACGACGATGGCGTCGATGACGATAATAAGGAACGAAGATGGTATGGTTTTTGTTTTACTTCTTTCTGATTACATTTCTATGTAATTTCCTGCAGAAGAGCATTATTCATTTGCATTTTCAGACGTGAGACTGATGAAAGCCGATGAAATATTGTGTGATTGATGTAAAGTTGAAATGGTAGATGGCTATATGAACATTCATGTAAGATATTTTAAATTAAAGACTGGTACTAAGTTAATCGTGAAGCTAAATCTTGACAAGTTTCCATTATCTACTCATTCTTTCGAGCGAAAATTTTGATAATGAAGACACTACTCATTTCTGACGGATAAAATGTCAAGATTGTAATATTCGATCGATTTTGTTATTGGAAATACATTTGCGCAATTCAGTTTTTAAGTTCGAATACCAAATGTCACTTTTTAGCTCAAATATAATTGTAGAATAATTTCAGTAAAATAAACTTTTATTATTATATGGATCGTGTAGTGTAATAGATAACTAGCTTCTAGTATGTGGAATTCCTGGTTCGAATCCAGATTTGGACGAGAGACCGCGAACCGAGCTTTGAACTTACGTAGCTCTGAATAGGCACCTGATTTAAATCAGGCGCCAAGTGAGCCGTGAAACTAATCACTCCACACTCGTAATCACATTGATTGTATGTTTGTGAATTAAGCTCTCTACCAGCTTCACCTATAGTAGACCTAACAAATGTTGTTGTGGGATTACTTTACTTTACTATTTGATGAGCATCCTTCCAAGTCAGCATTCTTGTTCAGTTCACTTACCTGAAAAGAAAAGAAAAAAATATATTAGTTTTACATGCATAAATTTACAAAAATTGGTTTCATTTCTTCAAATGGTATTGTCAAAAGTAATATTATGGTAAAAGAATTACAAATTTTTCCAATGTTGCAGTGAAATAAAATCAAACCAACAAATGTTTCTTAATTTTTTCGGGCGAAACCTATCGGCCCTTTAGCCATGTTTCTCGATGTTAAAAATTTCAAAAAAAAATAATTAAATGAGGTGATAACATTTATTCAAACTGACTTTTTCTTTATTTGATTTTCAAAAGATATTAAGTTTTTATGCGTAGGAACCTGTTTTTAATGGTTAAAACTTCTGCTATAGAGAAAATTATTTTGTAAGGTGCTTGTTTTGCTAGACTTTTTCAGATATTAGGCTTTGATGGCATCGATTCGTCAGAAGTCAAATTGATTCTAGTCCGTTGATTCTAGTCCGTCTTTCGGATTTTACTATCTTCTTTAATGCATTTAAGTCACCTGTGACTTGCTTCATTCTGATATAAAAAAATAGTAGTCCAGTGAAATTCGACATAAAAAAGACGAAACTTTGTAAAAATGAGGAGAAAGCTAGATTTTGGAGTGAACCTTGATACTGGCGTGCTGAACAAAATGTCAAAAGTCCCCAATTGATCCGAATGCTGCATTACATTTTATACGGGGTCAAAGGTAACAGAAAATTACATTTCGGAAATATCTCAGTAACGGTCAGCTGTACAGAAGCACAATGTATGACAAATTTGTAGCTTAGAATATTTTACACAAAAAGATTTTCTAACTTTTTCTTGTAACGATAACCGTTTTTAAGATAGTTTGATTCATAAACTGGGAACTTTTATACAGAGTGATGCATTATGAGGTTTGGTTTTCAATAGACTTTTTTTGACAGATCGCGCGTGATTCCTGTCAAACTGTAATGTCATTTTTATTCAATCATCATGAAAAAACTTACACCGCAGCAACGTATCCAAATTGTTCAGCTGTATTATCTGAATCAGCTCAATGAAAATCCGCTGTTTAATCGTGAAATTTTGTTCGGTGATGAGGCGCATTTTCGGCTCAATGGATACGTCAATAAGTAGAATTGCCGTATTTGTGCTTATGAACAACCTGAAGAGCTTCCACAGCCACCACTACATCCACAGAAATGCACAGTTTGGTGTGGTTTATGGTTCGGTGGAATCATCGGTCCAGATTTCTTTCAAAATGAGTCCGGTCAGAACGTAACCGTCAATGGCGACCGCTATCGCACCATGATAACGGATTTTTTGGTACCTGAAATTGAAGCCCGTGGCATCAGTAAACTTTGGTTTCAACAAGACGGCGCTCCTTCGTATGCAGCGAGAGAAACAATGGACTTATTGGGAAATCATTTTGGTCAGAACCTGATTTCACGTTTTGGACCAGTAAATTGGCCACCTAGATCGTATGATATCACACCTTTAGATTATTTTCTTTGGGGTTACATGAAGTCTTCAGTCTTCAGAGATAAGCCTGCTTCAATCGATGCATTTGCGATACCGGTCGCTGTGCTGGAACGCGTCGTCCAAAATTGAACCCTCAGGATGGACCATTTACGGCGTAGTCGCGGTCAACATTTAAATGAGATAATCTTTAAAAAGTAAATGTCAAAGATTGTTCTTTCGACTCACAATAAAATTTTCACTATAGAATTTGTAATTTGTATTTTATTCGAAATAATTCATTTAACAGGTAAGATGCCTAGTTGCAAAATTAATAAAAAATATAAATGATTAAGATATAATAAAACATTAAAATTAAAAAACTCAATGAGAATAGAAGTACAAAAATAGAAAACAGTAAAGTAAAGATAGTTAATACAAGGACTATGGATATAATAATAAAACAGCAAAATACAAAAAATACAGAATAAGAATAGAAGTACAAAATTTGAATACAGTAAGAGTAAAAATAAATAAAAAAAGGATTATGGATATATAAATAAAATGATTAAGTAGGCGAAAAAAGTGCACTAGGAACTAAACTTTTGAAAATACTAATAGACTGAGGGAGAGAACCAAGCTGAAGATTATTATGCGCCCTCAGTAAGCGCAAAACAGTTGAATGAAAGAAAACGTCAGTACGTGCAAAAGGCATGAATCAAGGAAATAAGATTACGACAATAGGTTTTCGCTGTTCGGCGCTGCATCTTATTTCGTCACGTAGCGGAGACCGGCGAATCAGTGAAAAATAGTCGAGTGTCTGAATTTTATTGAATTTTTCTTTTCATTGTATAAGATATGTAAAAGACAAAGTTAGAGAATATTTTTTTATTGTTTTACTTTAAATTCTTGACAAAATGAATAGTTACTGTATAATTTAGATGTAAGACAAACTTAATCACAGATAGGAACTTAAGTATTAATTTATAATTAAAGGTGCATATTAATATAATCCGCAGAAGTATTGTCAAGAAATATTTATTAAAATTTTGTTTATATTACAATTAAAAAAGTCATAACTGATTAATAAAATATAAAAAATGTTTCAGTTTAAAATTTTTTTTAATTTTCGTTTTTTGGACTTATCATATTCCTGTGTTTCGTTGTTTAATTTACGAATTCTGAAATACATTCGACTCCTAAAAAATAGTTTTTTTGCTGCAACATCGCAATATAATTTAATGCTCTAATATATTTAATGCTCTAATTTAATGAATTACAGCATGAAAGAGGCAACATACACTTCAAGCAGTTTCAATTGCTCCATTTCAAATCAGCAATTTAAGTGCCCGTCTGCCTAGATTTGCAACATCCAATAAACTCATTAACAGAAACATTTGGATACAACCGAAAACAGTACTCTTCATTCACCTAAAAACCAGTTAATTCCGGATGATTTCTAGGCGTGTTTGCATCTTATTTCGTCATAAGTAGGTGTGGCCACGCTAATGTCGTAACCTTTAGTACTTGATCCATGATCCACAGCCATGAATCAAGGAAATAAGATTACGACAATAGGTTTTCGCTGTTCGGCGCTGCATCTTATTTCGTCACGTACCGGAGACCGGCGAATCAGGGAAAAATAGTCGAGTGTCTGAATTTTATTGAATTTTTCTTTTCATTGTATAAGATTTGCATCGCCTACTTCTAAACATAAAATTCAAGTATAACACTTATGGCATATATCAATTAAAATTCTCAACAAATGCTAATGTTACATTAAACTAATTTACCTAATGAAATCTACTGAATTCATGTACCGCTGCCTAATTGATCATTTGCCATAAATGATCATTTAAGTGCTGTCTATCATTTGCTAATTCTAAATAAACATCGTTCAATTACTAAATTAAAATTCATTTAAATATCGCTTAATGATACTTTAGCTTTAGTCATTAATCCTTGAATGAGCTGTGAGCTCATTCAACAATGCAAAATTATAATAATTTCTTTGTAAAAAGTCATCTATTTCAATAATTTTCACGTCGATCTTCCTCCATTTGTGCTCAAATTTAATGAATTACAGCATAAAAGAGGCAGCATACACTTCAAGCAGTTTCAATTGCTCCATTTCAGATCAGCAATTTAAGTGCCCGTCTGCCTAGACTTGCAACATCCAATAAACTCATTAACAGAAACATTTGGACACAACCGAAAACAGTACTCTTCATTCGCCTAAAAACCAGTTATTTCTGGATAATTTCTAGGCGTGTTTGCATCTTATTTCGTCATAAGTAGGCGTGGTCACGCTCATGTCGCAACCTTTAGTACTTGATCCATGTGCAAAAGGTACATTGAACATTGCAGTTGCCCTGATAGGTCTGTCATGATGGCGTGACGTAAAAAAACACGTCAAAGATGAAGATAAATAGTCGCAATAAATTTTAAAAAGAAAACATTCATCGAGGTAAATTCTGCGCTGGTCAAGTCGAGGAATATTAAGGGTTGATAAACGTTCACTGTGAGGTCAATATGGTAGGTTGTACTTGAAAATAAAGCAGCGAGTAAACCTTCGCTGGACAGATTCAACCGCCTCAGACAAATAAGAGAAACGAAAACCCCACACTACAGAGCAATACTCAAGGATAGAACGAACAAGGGAGAAAAAAAGACGCACACAAGTGGAAATGTTAAAGGAATTGTGGCAAACGCGTATAACAAAACCAGCGATCCGGGATGACTTACGAGTAATAGTTCGAATATGAATATCAAACTTTAGCTTCCGATCGAAGGTAACACCAAGATCAGTAAAATGATCCACAACTAAAAGGGTGATGTCACAAATAGAGTAAATGAACACAAAAGCACAAGGCTTCAATGTAAAAGACATTGAGTAACATTTGGAGATATTCAAGGACAAGTATTTACGGTCACACCAGGAAACAAGACGATTCAAATCGTTTTGAAGAGCAAGTTGATCGGAAGGAGTATTAATAACGCGAAAAACTTTCAGGTCATCAGCGTACATTAGACAAGGAGATTCAAACACATTAAGAAGATCGTTGACGAAGATATTGAACAGCAAAGGCCCAAGAATAGATTTCTGAGGTACACCGGAGGTAGGAAAAAAAGGAGAGGACGAGGAGCCACGGAGAGAGACATAGCAAATACGATCAAATACAAAAGATGAGAGCCACGAGAGAAGGGGCTCCGATATACCATAATGCTCTAATATAAGAAAAAAGAGCTCATGATTGACCGAGTCAAAGGCCTTAGAGAAGTCAGTGTATATGACATCTACTTGATGGTGATTATCTAAAGCAGAAGCAACAAAATGAGAAAACTCTACAAGGTTAGTGGTAGTACTTCGGCCTTTCACGAAACCATGCTATTAAGCAGGAAAAACGTGACGAAGAGAATCATAGACACGATTGAAAACTAGACGTTAGATAGTTAATGACTAGGTTTAGATCAACAGACTTGTGGACTTTCCAAGCAGCTGGCAAAATACCATTACCTAGACTAATGTTAAAAATAATGGACAAGGGAACACAAAGAGAAGAAGCAAGTTTTTAACGAAAAAGTTGGGAATTCCATCAGGGCCAAACGTAGATATAATAGACTGGACTTTAAGAGGTACAGATAGGCAAGTGGGAAAGTGAAAAGGATATTAAAAACCAAACCTCATAATAAATCACCCTATATTTCTCATGAAACGTGCACTCCATTTCGCACCACCTTAGAGATAGAGTACAAAGTGCGTTTTGTTAATGTAGTATCGACAATAGACCTAATCCACATTTGTTTTTGTTTGCAAAATGCTTATTTTTTAATAAATTATTATGAATTTGTTAATTATTTTCTTTTTGGTTTATTTTAAACTGGTGTTATTAATTTAAATAATTATTCATTTTTGGACTCTATTTCTATGGTTATGTTTTCCTCTTCATCATCTTCTTATTTTTTTGTTGTCTCCTGTATTTACATAGATTCACTCAGGAACCAAGGTGGATCTAAATCATCAGTCGGGTCGTTATCATTGGTGTTATTCATCTCGAGTGATAAATTCATGCACGCCTGACCATGAAAATTACCACAAATTGTTGAACTATACAACCCAACTTTTCTGCAGCCGCAGTTCAAGCTGTAGCCCTTGGTGCAATTACACAAAACTGTATTTAGCAAAGTTTCTGGATCAGATGGAAGCAGAGTTTAAATTGGCTCCGAAATGGTATCACTGAACTTCCATACCCAAACTTCAGGAAAGAGCCCGTTACCTAGCCATATTTGAACTTGGTAATAGACCCGATATAAATGTTGTTGAGCGGCACTAGATATTGACGGAAGAATAGATAGTTGAACAGGTTTTTTTAGCTGTGTAGATCTTATAAAAGTGGAATATCTGTTAGTATCAATAGATACTTCTTGTGCTGAAGCTTGATATATAGCCAGGGGAAAAATAATTCAATTTTTGAAGAGAAACCTCCTCTGGATAGCACTGACTTGCTAAAAATATCAGCGTAGTTTATTAACTCCTCCTTTCTTAAAATAATTTGAACACATTAATTTTACGTTTCTTAAAAATCGCTGAAGTAGTGTCGCAACCTGTAATTGCATGCAAAAATAAAATATGAGCTTGACACTTTGACAATATAGCACAATATTTTTTCGGCTAACTGCAATCTCAATATTTCAATTTTTCCAAAGATACGGTTTATCTTGGTGAATTGTGTACTCTAAAGCTGCAATGTTGCCATTTTCGCTATAGCTCTTCTCTAAGAGAGTTTTGGGCTGCTACCACAACTGCTTTGCCGCTTTCAGTATTCCGCTCAACACGTGGTGTTGCAGGTTGTTGGCTTTTAAAGTCTTCAAATTTACTTTGCTTCGTATCCATACTGTAATTACTCAGATTGGCAATGTGAACAATCTTTCTTGTCATGTTTTGGCGCTATTCGCAAAAATATTCCAAAGTAAAATCCTAGCTTGCTTTTTTCAGGAATTTTACGAAAATTCAGCTATTGAGTGGCAGGCTTTACAATGTGTAGTCAGTTTCAATTCAGCTAGCTCAAGAAAAAAAAAATGATCGCTCAGTTTACTCGTCCTTTCGTGGAAGTAGTCCGATTTTGCACTCCATCAACTACACTACCCTAACCCTAGAATGGTACGGTAAATTTTTGGATGATTTTAGGTACATGTTTTTTATTTAATTACTCATGGGTACCATTCTAGGGCTTAGCAATTCATCCAGCCCCAATTTTTTTTTGCATTCAATCTCTTCTAAAAGGGGGAGTAGAAATTATTCAAGCTTTTAAAATAAACTTCTCTAATTTAAATAAGTTCACATTTAAATTGAAACTTAAAAAGTTACAGTCCCCACTCTAAATTTTCAAATTCGGTCCAAAACTAAACTTGCACAAACACGTTTCTCCCTAACTTTATCCACCAGCATGTAATACGCAGATCAACTTGTACCCCAGGATTTAACGAAGTTGAAACAAATCTGCTTTAAACACAGTCAAACAATCCTCTCGTCCTATTTTTTAAATCACAACTATTTCATATGCCACTACCACATCGTCTCCCATCAACCCGCATAACATTCCAAGCTTCAATTCATTCGACCACTACAATATACCCTCACGCAGCACACAGCTTCCTTTCGTTGCCTCTTTCAACACTGCGTAAAGTACTTCCCATTCGCATCACCAGCATAAGTATTTTCCTTGACGAGAAAAAAAAACTTTTAGTGAAAGCAGAACTTTTCTCCTACAGAAGATGGCAAAAGATTAGAAAACTTCCTTGGGCGACAGAAAAATGTTCGAAATGTAAGGATGACAAAGACGGAATGGCGAATGGTACTTCAATAGAAAAGTGTGTGCCAACATAAGAATTTCCCAGAGATAAGTAAAAACATGAATGTAAGGAGGATAGGAGTAGAAGGGGGTGGAAATGAAGAAAGTCTAAATGATAGTATAGGCACGAAAGTCTTATGAATAAAAGGATGAATTCTAAGCCAGGAGTCTAACAGCGCAGAAAGGCTTTTCGAAGTGAGGCATAGTAAAACAGACTAACTAGAATGGTATCGAAAAACATATGATGCCTATAGCATTAGGGCATTTTAAGGGATATCCTTAAATGCGGGAATGCTATTTGGGGCTTACGACGATTCATTTCCAACAAACTGGAACATTAAAATTAGAACTACACAGTGCTTGGTGATAGTAGCGAAGCCATGTGTACTGTTTCAGTGAAGACAGCCCTTATGTTCCCCGGGCTTTTCCGATTTACATGCATGAAGAGCAAAAAGTTTCCAGAATCTTCGTGCGGGATGTATCAAATTTGCTTGAATAATGACTTCAACCGAAGATAATGAGAGAAATTTAAATACACATGGCCATGTAACATGTGTGCTGTGGCTACCCTAATTTCGGTTATTAGGCTAATGGGATATTTTAATAATTCGAGCAAAAGGAGAGGAAGAGAATTGATTGCAAGTCTAATGAACTTGTATTGTTTCGAAACTGTGTAATTTTGCACCCATTTGTTGTTGTCAGAAACAAAATGGTTATAAAGTTGGCATGGATGTTGGTTGCTTAATCAGAGTACAAATTTGAGCACATGGAGAGATGAGAGATGTTGGTTAGTCGAGGTATCGATTTTGTACCATTGTGGTCTGGTAAAATGAGAAATTATGTTACGAGAATGTGTAATGATAAACACTTTTATTTTTAGTATTGATAGACATGGAGGCTAGTGTGAAAAATCAGTTTGAAATTTTAAACATTCATAAAATAATTATCACAAGTTATTCGAAATTTAGGACAGTTTTCAAGAAATGCTGTAGTTGCTATTTTTCGTGCTTCCCTGCAGAGTGTGTTCCATAAGTAATACGACTAATTTTCCCCAGGTGTGATTATACACCGCACCTCCCTCTAATGTACTTGGTGAGATGAAAGGAAGGGGTGGTAGTTTGATAATTCACTAAGTAAATGGTTGTCTGGTTCCGGTAATTCCCACAAAAAATGACGTATGTTTTACTGTTTGGGGGTGAAAATGAGGGAGACAAAATATGGTCTTAGATTTTGGGGAATATTGGGTTATTACAAACCAATCAGTCATAATTTCAGTAATTTTTATTTAAATTTTTATCGAACTGAGCACATGCACAAAATATTCTACTTGGTATTTTTTCCTACTTAACATTAAGACAAAAGTATGAATGAAATTTAGGATTAATTTATTTTTATTTATACCCTTCAATGCTTCCGTGGAATTTATTTAGAAAATGCAAGAGATAAGTAGAGTAGTAGCTCAATTTATTAAATCGGTGGATACGTTTACACAAGTACACTTTCGTTGTACATCCAGTTAACTACTCTCCATAATGCTACACAAAATACTTTAAAATTTTTTTAATCTAGTAGGCTTGGAACTGAAGAAAAATATGAAGTGTCAGAAATATGTTGAATAAGAATCACAGAGATAGTAATAAGAACAAAAAATTGTCGAAAGTAAAGCGCCGACCACAATGATTCATATCATTCCAGAATAAACGTCAAAGCTAGCGGCATTTGTTACGTGGTAACAATAGGGCCAATGGATGCCCCGCGCGATACGTAGACACGTATGAAAAAAAAAATACAGCCCTCCCCGAGGAGTGCTGAGCACCCGCAATCGTTCCTCCACACTACTCATTAGGGTAAGCTCACTCGGCGGCTCGTGGTCCTACCTTGGGGTGAGTGAGTGGCGCCCACGCCCAATCTCCATTGAGCAAACCCGGGACCCAAACGCACCAAGCAGGTGGGCGCTACCTTCTCCAATTAGGCGGGGCAGATAACACATGGAACATGTTCGAGACTGAACACATAAAGCTGGAATAGAATGTAAAGGACGAGTTGGCCAACTTTCAACTTTTCTGGATCCGAAAACGTCAGAGTTGTTGTCAGTTGCTTGCAGCATCGGTTGTGTTCGAACATGAAGCTCTGCGAGGATCGACTCGCTGAAGAAGAAAACAAATTATCGGTACAAAGACACCACTTTCAAATTTAATATTTTCTGTGGTAAGGGTTTGGAACGTTTTGCATGCTTTAGTATAAACAAATTAATTTTACATATTTTCAGCGAAGAAAAAGTGGAACGTGTTTTTCTGAGATCGCTATACGCGTGAAAAGCAGAGGTTGTTAGTGAAGTCTGGGCAGGCAGCAAAGTCGATACTGGCCTGGTATTTAATGGAAAGTACTATATTTTTAGACGTGCATCTTTAGGCAAGATCGTAAGTTGTTGGCGTATTTAGTTGAAATAATTTCTCAAACTAAAAGAAAATCTCGATTATTCTTCGAGGTCTCAATCATTGGAAAGTTCGAGCGATGGGCGGGGGAGGAGCGCTTTTCCGAAAATGGCGACAATAGTTTAGACGAATTTTTCCCATTCCATGGTTGGAGAACTATAGTATTTTTCAAAACTTCACTGGGCAACGAGAATACCGAAAGAATTCTCAATTAATCGCCTATCTCTCTATCCCGTAAATGTGACTTTCCGAGATATTACCTCATTAGTTCCTCTCTTTGTGGGAATGCTACGGGAGCTTTGTACTGCTATTTCACAGGAAATCTTCATTAGGCAGTAGAAGCTCATTGGATAGTAGTTAGCGGCTAAATGTTGTGGCTTTCAAAACTTATATTAAGGTCAGAATTTGAGAATTCAGCATATGTTAAACATATCATCATTTAATCATAGCTCCATCGCTTTGGCTTCCAAACGCTCCGACGCTGAAAAACTGTCACAAGAACGATGCCATGGGACTTTGCTCCGCTATTGATTGGCGCTTGAATTTGGATATGTTTTCCGTCTATTGCCCCTATGCAGTGTGGCCTGTTCCACTGGTCATTGAAAAATTTGTCGGAATCCTTATAGTCTTTCATGTCAAATTGACCCACATAAACGGAAGACAGGGTTTGCCAAATTGTCCTGCGTGTTTGCAATGAAATTGCACTGATTGAGGTGATGAATTTTCAAGATGTTTTTAAAGGCACGCATAAGCAAGTCCAAGATCAAAACCGTACTTACTGTTTTCTTTAACCCCAGAGCCATTGTCTACATGGAATTTGTACCAAGCGGAAACGCAAATTTTTACTTCGAAGTGTCCAAAAGACTGATGAACGCATGAAAACTTCATCACGACAGCGCGCCAAGTCAAAACGGCTCCGCTGTCAACGACCCATTCGTTTTCTAGCCTCTCTACAATCTTGACCTAACTCCCCCAGTTTTTTATTGGAGTCCTGAAAAGGAAACCTTGGACCACGATTGAAAACATTCTGAGGGGAAACCACTTTGACTTGGGAATCTTCCTCAGTTGCGGCCATACAAACTAATCAAATTGGCGATGACACTAGCCTAAGTAAGTGGTGGTAGAGCGTCAAATGCAAATCAAATGATGGGAATGTGGCATATCACTCATGTAAACTTACGCCACTTAACTGGAAATTTTGGCTGAGTAACTTATTAAGCTGTCCGAATATATTCACCAAATGACATATTATGAATTTCATTGCATTACTTATTAAATACACCCATATATTATTCCGACGAAACTCTAGCTCTAAGTACCAAAAGCATTTTCAACGATTTCATTTTCGCTATTTTTCGCACAATTCCTCGCCATAAATAAAGTTCCCAACTTCAATAAATTTCATAAAGCTAATTTAAATTTTTTTATAAGATATTCTCACTCACTTCATCTTCGCATTAAGAACATTGTCTCCAGGGGCATTACGCCCACTTCCAAACTTTAGCAAATTTTCCGTTATTTTTTCATTTTCTCTGCTCAGAGCCATATATTTGCTAAGTAGTCCCAGATAACGAAACTCTAGCGATTCAATAAACATTTTTAGGTTTTATTAACTCAATGGAAATTAGATTCTAACTTTAATATGATACATGACTGATATTAACCTTTATTGAAACCGACATCTGATTCTATTTGATTTCACTAATAGAAGCAAAACAGCTCAGAGACAAGTTCATCTATCTGTGGAGATTCAATTCTTATTGATATGAGATATGTAGGTACGTATGCACATATGCTCTTCGAATGATTCTTCGAAAATGAATGTGACGGCGATCCGATGAAGGATGGATGTGTTTGTATAATGTACCAAAATGATTCCAAATGCGTGTGATTATTGGATTTGACATTCAGTCTACGAAACGAAGCCATACCAACTACAATCTGACCCACATAATCAATATGAGCACCTCGACACGCATCATACACGATTGAATGTTTACTGGTTGGTACGTGTATATGTATCAGTATCTGTCGATTTGTACACCAATAGTAATCGCAGATACAAGAGTAAAATAACAACAATCATTATCTGTATTCGGTAACAATGCCATTCTCTCGACATTTGACTCCCACACTCGTAACAAACAAAACCGAAACAAACAACGAAAAATAGTTCAATTACAATGTTACATCATTGACATGGTGTCGAATTAAGCTCTTTCATAAATTAAAATGAAACGACAGATGAGTCGATTGACAAATGGTGTTGAGCGATAACGAAAATTCTCACAGTCGAGAACTATTCGATTTCAGTTATTGGACACTTAAATAAATTGTATTATATTTATTTTTTGTTAAAAATACTTTCTTCTTTCTGATATATGAACTAGCAAATTTTATATGTTGTTGTATTAATTTTTGCACATGAAGTCATTAACCTTGTTAGGAGCTCGCTGCTCACGGTAAGTAACACAATTTTACTGAAAAGCTAACATACTAATTCTTTAAAATGTGCCTCACCTTGGGATCCACTGTGATTAAAATTTAAGGCGACTCGTCAATTAAAATTACGCGGGTGTATCGATGCTGACAAATCGCTTTTATTTTAAGCTGCTTGTATTGTTGTTGACATCTGTGTCATATATCATTCGGTTTTTTTCGTTTCTGGAATAACTTTGCTAATGTTTTATGAGCACTTAAAAGTGAATTTGGCATTTTTGTTTTGTTTTTAAATTTTGAGCAAAGAAGATGCATTCAGTGTTGTTTGTGGAAGAAAATTTCTACTACTGAGAATTTGAAGATGTTTCAGAAAAACTCCCATGACCGAGCTGTGGCGAAAAAAATGTTTACAAGTGGTACAAACAACTCCAAGAAGGCAACGAAAGCGATGCACTCCACATCCAAGCCGACCACAAACACCAACTAATGAGCAACAAGCCAAGAAAATCAAATTTTTGATGTTCAAAAATGGTCGATTGACAATTACACACTGTGATACTGTGAAAATATCATTTCGGTCAGTTCAGACTATTTTAAAAGATGTCTACGAAACAATGATTTCTAACTACCAGCACATTATGAAACCCATAATTACTGAAGATAAGATCTGTATTTATGCCTATGACTGACCCGGAAACAACCGACCATTGGAGCAAATACCGTACTAAAGGCGAATAGACCGAAAGCATCCTGCGAAAGTAACTCAAAAATCAAGACCATGTTAACAGTTTTTGATTCTCGTAGTGTTGTACATTATGAATATCTTCCGTCGGCCAAACTGTTTACAAGGAATATTATTTAAGTGTTTTGGGCCATTTGCGTAAAGATAACACTACTTCAACCTGCATTCGTTCTTCAACGCCATTTCATCAAAACTCAACATATATCGTTGCATAGCCACCGTATTCGCCTGGTTTAGTACCATGCTGATTCTGGTTATTTCCAAAATGCGAAAGACCGCTTAATGGATCGATTGCGGAGATAAAACCGAATCGCTGTTCCTGTTGAAGGCAATTTCGAAAATTGACTTTAATAACTTCTTGTTGGAGAACGGTGGCATCAGGGTATTGCGTCAAAAGTTGGAATAAAAACCTTGCCATTAGTGTTTTGTGTCGAAAGAGGACTACTGTGAAGGTGACGAAATGGTTTTAGAAGTAAGTTGCGAAAGTCATGTTTTTACGTTAAATCTTACCATGGATCTTTTTGGAGGTGGAAAAACTCTTGGGACCTCGCCTTTAACAAGAAACATACATATTTTGTATAGATAGTATATATTTTGCCTGTGCTGTGATAATATTTTGTAGAAACATGACATGATTCACCAGATTCTTAAAAATACGACGAGTCTAGCTGTTCTGGATGTAGACTATTTAATTTACAATTGCGATGTGATCAAAAATTTCTAACTCTTTTGGCTCCATCCAACTTAACTTTTTGCTCCAGTTTCTTCTTTACCAAAAACCAGTTTAAGATATCGGCATACAGAAACTGGACATACCCTATTAGTATGACAGTACTTTTTGGTTTTGACTACTTCCAGTAGACTTACAAATTCTACAAAAATAAAAGCTCATAAGCTCTACTAAGCAGCCATAACGCGAATAAAAAAGGATGTTTTCAAGAGCAATATAACCATTTCTTTTCAAAATAATTACATAAGCTAGATGTAAATAAAAAATCTTTATCCATGATGAAGAAAGGCTCATGGCGGTATATTTGCGACATTGATGCTTTTAACGAAGCATAGCGTTTTGCGTACTTGGGAATCTACCGCACCAATATTGACTATCACAGCTGCAAAAGTTAGCGGTTTAATAGCATTCCACAAATTGTATAGTCACGAAAGAAGCAATCGATTGGTGCCAAATTGTGAGTTCTTGGTGGCCAGCGCGCAGTTTTGAGGCCAGCTTAATTTAGTCCCGGGAATTGTGGCATCTAGCGCCATCTTGCTGCAATGATATACCATCCAGTCATATATTCGAAGAAATAAGCACGTCTCAGTGTCCAGTATCATTGGTCATTAATTGTTACATAAGCTCCGACTTTGTTTTTAACCCTTATCAACAATGCACTTTTGTACGTATCGTTAAGCTCCACGAGTCTCCCATAAACTTTGATTCTCACTCAAAAAATAACAATTTTGGTTGTTTACGAACCCATGGGGCCAACCATGATACTCGTCACTAAATAGTAGATTCAAATATTTTATTTTTGCAACTATAGTCTGGAGGACGAAGGGTAAGCCTTACATTCAACTCAGCCGAGTTTATTGTTTAGGTTTGAGCCATCGATGCGCACACGTGGAAGAGCCCACTTTGGATGGTGTAATCTAGTGGAATATAATCAGTCTATTCAATATAATGGAATGTCCAGAGCGATGTAGTCAACGACCGTTGGAGAGGGAGCCCCCTTAGATTAAATTCTAGCGTGGCCAAACTCTGTTATAGTTGAAGAAATGCAATGCAGTCTCACAGGAGATTAGGTTGCTTTAAGACTAATAAATAGTATTCGGTAACCAATGAGGTAATCCGAAAAGTGCACTAGCAAGATTGGTCCGGAGAGCTCTTGTAAACAAAAGTACGGTTAACTTTTGCACTCTTCCAAGCAAGCCTTAGTAGGTAACCTTAAAAGTAATCTGCCACCAGAACACCACCCCATACCTTCCGACCGGCTCAAGCACTGTAGTATGATGTCATGCGACAATAGTCGGGTTTTTTTTTGTGCCCCGATCGATAGTAGGTTTGAGCATTGACAACAACAATCCTGTTCCAGTTGCTGTTGCCTTCAATGTTCCTGTCCCAACCAGCTCCCGATAGAGACGCAAAAAAGCCTTCCGCCCTCTTTCTGAACTATCAAACTATTTTGGCTCAAAACTTCGCAAGAATCAGTTAATAATTAAAAAATTATTTGCTAAATCTAGAAAATTTGACAATAATAAGAATTATCAACGGGGACAGCCAAATCTATTGAGAGGTTACTTTTAAAGCAATTTTACACCGCTTGTTTCTCCGCGTTATGAATTTGAATAAAACAAAGTGTCATTCTTCATATCTTCTCTAGTAAAGCGAACAAATATATCTATTTATTTCGATTACATGTTTAACTTACAGAAATGGTACAAGTTTCTGAATAGATAAGCTCATAAGTATTTCCAGGAACATTCAGTCAAAATAGAGGTACATAGAAGTAATGAAAGGAAGTACCTACGTTGCAGGTTTCAAAAACGATTTTAAATATATTTTAATAACATGTCTAAAATTATATTTTCCTAATATTTTAAAAGAAGCATAAAATGATCAACAGGATCACTGCACTGCACAACTTTCTTCAGTTTATTATTAGAATTAAATTTTTTAAACGGGCATCAAATTAGTACGATCGAAACAGACTTCAGCGTCGCCTTTGATCATTTTGATCATGATCATTTTCCACTTACATTACAGAAAGCTGGTATTTGGATAGCTCTTATAGGTGAACTCGCATTGGCCCCTGACTTAGGGAGTTCGAATTCAGGTACGGACAAAAGATTTTGTAACATTTAGATTTAGCCGAAACTGTTTCGAATCAGGGACAAAGTGGGAATAATTACAGAATCATAAAAATGTTGAATGTGAAAATGGAGACTTTATCACCTCCACTCCTCAAGATATCACATTAGTTGCAGCGGGAGAACTTTGCTTTACTCTTGGTATCTCGCATTGACTATTTAACTGGTTAGGTTCCAATCTTCGAAATATATTAAGAAGCTGTAACCTGAATCCATTTCTTTTCCTACTTATATATTTTGGCGTGTATCTGGGACGGAGTGCGAAACAAGGAGAATAAACGAAAAGGCGAATAGTAGTTTTGTTTGGTGCCGGGAGTTTTTGGAGAAAACATTTTTAGAAGGCAACGTAACGTAGACAAGGGACGGCCGAGTACTGTGTTTTATGGGTACGAGCGAAATCAGATCCAGCTAAAACGAATTCGATTGCAAATCAGCTGGAGTCACGAACGATAGTGATTATTGCATCGCGATTGTGGAGGAGACCCGATTAAGGACGAGTTGCTGTGGTACCCCAGGTAGTGTGCACACTTAGGCTAAGTAGAAAATAAGTTGTTTTAGAGCGCTATTTTTATTTTGGAAGAATGTACAGTGGATTAACGTAGAAGCGAGTAATTGTGTTTTCAATAATAGTGTATTAATGGAAATGAGAGTTTTGATTAGATTCCGGAGTAAAACGATTCATAAATTCCGATAGTAGAGATAGTATCTTAGATACGATTGAAACCGGGGAGTTTTTCTCTTAAAGAAAACGGTCGCGAAGTGTAAAGGACACAACGTCGCTGACTTCTCGCTTCAGGGCGACGTCCATAAGGTGATTTCGGGGTTCGAAGCGAGTGGCGCCCGAACCACCCCATCTCCGGTGAGTGAGCCCCCCGAAATTGCCTCTTTGGGTTCTGGCAGGAAACCAGAGGCTTCTTGTGAGGTTTTTCGATAGTTAACGGTGACAAATTAACTACATGATATAAATATCATGTAGTTTATTCGAAAAATTGAAGTTTTTCGGACGCACCACACGGTTGTCTTTTATTCAATACTTTCATGTCGGATTATTCTGAAGTTTTATCTAATATTCTACAATTTTTTGATCTGATCGATTTGAAGATAGAGCATTCAATTGCATTTAGTCAAAACTAATATCCCTTGAGCAAGTACGCAAACAAAATCAACTCAAGATTAACGTCAGTAAATATCACGGCATAAGCTTCGATTTTGATTTAGATTAACACCTCAATAATATGTTGCTAAATATCGTTACAATATAAGGACGCCTCTAGCAAGGTTAATAAGCAGCTGAGTACTTAAAATTTAAATAAAATTGCCACTGGCAGCAAAGGGTTAACGATAACACACCTGGACCTGATCCAAATATACACCAATGTTTTCTGAAAATTTCAGCTCAATCGGAAGATTCGATCACAAGAAATGGTGTTTTAAATATAAAATTGTATGTCATTGAAAAACCCTATGCTTTCTGATTCAACCTTAAAACAGATCTGACGAAGGTCTTTACGTCGTATACTTTTCAAACCAATTCTTCCAAAAATATTTATCAATCCCTGATTTTTTATGCACATTGTAAGTTTTACTAGCTAATTGAACTTTTGTATAAGTGTTCTATTCTATTTTATTATGCATGTTCTGTTTTATTTTAGTTTGAATAAGTAAAATAAAAATTAAATATAATTAACTACTTGAAAAGAAAGTTATCTAAGGTCAACGGTTGCCATAGTCAGTTTTTTTGAAATATATCATTAACATGCCTGATTTCGTCGTTATAATGCTAACTCTTCCAGGAAGAAGATAATCCAACAAAGCAATAAGTTTTTCATTGATAATCATCAAATAGATCGAAATTAATTTCATCCGTTCATATATTCTAATCTAGCATTGCACAATTTGAGCACTACAAGCAACCGCTTAAAAAAAATATGCTGACAATGATTCTGTCTGTTAAACTACATGAACTCACGATACAAACCAAACAACAACACGGGCTCAACGATCATCAATAACACACCGCCCACTGAACGTAATCGAAACTAGTAAACATGCAATTAATGTGGCATTCAGCAAAATTTGCATTTCCATAACATACGACCATCTCCGACCCCATGTGTGCACAATAGTTTGCCAGGCACAGACATGTCAGACACACAGCACGATGAACGGGTGCACTTCCATTACTCTAATATAATCTCGATATGCATAATAGTCTCAATCCGCAACGTTGATACTGCCCAAGAAATCTGGAACATCCGCTCGTTCTGTACAACAACTTAATGCAGCAGTGCAGTCGCAACGTCATCCAATGGCCTGAGCTGCAGGCTCATGTTTCAGGTTCAGTGCGCCGCTGTTGGCTGAAATCCCAGAACCAAATCCAGACTCAGACTGACTGGAGCCAAATTGCATCTAACTGTGCAACGTGACTCTGCATGTGTCCCCACTGCATGATAACTAGCAGCAAAAGACTATCTAGCAAATAACAACATTAATCTGCTGATTGAAATCTGCTTGCCACTCCTTGGGAAAGAACTACTAAGTCATCAGAATAAGAGCTGTATCTAGTAACAGTAGAGCTTCTTGGACTATTTTGGGATTAAAAATGATACGCACTTTAATTACTTCTCGGTTAACACATTTTCTGTCCTAGTTAGATATAACGGAGTCATGCTATCATCAGTGCCGCACACCATAAGGTGTTGTGCCGAAACCGTACGGTTTTAGGACCTTTTGCTGAATGCTATGTATTTACTAAGAAAACTGATACATTTGAACAAGTATCGAGTTTCGTTCATTTCAGTGAGTACTTCAGGGGCTAATTCACGGTTTCCATGCATCGGAAATTCATCCCTACTGAAGCCGAAACTATCTAAGTCATGTAAAAAAAAGTGATGGACAGTGTAGAAGTAATCAGATACATGGGAGCCGTATTTTCGAATTTTCAAAATATTATTTCCCAGCCCTACTTTATAGTATTTTTAACCTCTTCATCACTTAGGCAGCTGAATAGTGTAATCTTTTAGCTAACCTCTTCCTCCAACCCCATTCATTTTCTTCCGACAAGTGAAACCCAATACTGAGCTATTTTCAGCACAATTATTGAAGAGCCTGCATGGAAATCATTCATAATGTTCTATGAAATTCTAACGAATTTCCGTCAATATTATCTTGTACATGTAACTTTTACAGTACAAGTATATTTACTCTGTACCTTCTAGAATTGAAAATCAGCCAAGGAATATTCCCAATACTCCAAGCCACCCCAATGTGTCGTAGTTGTATGCTAATTTTTTTTATATATAGGATAGCTACTATTCGATTCGTTCCGCAAGAACGCGATTATCCATACTCCACTCGGTCGTCGGATGGAAGAAAATCGATTTGCTGTCCTGTATTTCGTTTGATAACAACTGATTGCGGAAAACAGCATGAAAATCGCTATGCGGCACTTTTCTTTCGAATGTTTATCTGATGAAATTCTTGCTTTTGCTTTGGCATTAATCTCAGTTGAGTGCGGTTGTTGTGCGATCAGATCGTCGTTTGTTGTTGGTTGGCAATAATTTCTAAAGAATGTTTTGATTACGTCGCAGTCGGATGCGACTGACACTGGCACGTGATTGAAAGATTTCAGTTTTGAAATGCCCTAGCGATGAAAACGGGCGGCAAGGGAGCACTTCAAAGTGCTGTTTTCTTTGAAGCCTGGAGACAAGTTGATTAAAAACGGAAATTATGATGTGTTGAGATGAAGTATGTATGCTAATGCTTGCGTATCGATTCTCATTTCCCTGACGGTAGGAAGTTTTTGTATTTTACTTAAAAGCAAAGATACTTTTGAGAATCAATAGAAATCAACGCGGAAGCTGGAGTGCAAAAGAGATCAATCTATCGATATGAGGACGGAAAGAACTTTGCCACTTTGAACATTTATTAGGCAAAAGCGAAAATGTGGATCAAGTTTTGTGCATACTTCGAAATGCTTGTATCTGCTAGTAATTAAAACGTTGATGCGATGTCTCAATATGGTTCAAGACAATCAATCAATCGAAAAAGCAATTTCAATATTTAATCTATAAGCAATGCAGTCAAAAATCTAGCGGGAGTTTACATCAAATTTCGAGATGCATGTTTGATTGTTCGTCTCACCGTCATCATTTCATATGTCTTAATTTTGTTGTCTACAAAGCTCTTTGTTAACCGTTAATTAGCACATATATTTAGATTATGATGCAAAAAACATAATTTTGGCATTGACTCCACGAGTTTTAGTTGGGATTGGTGCTATTATCTTCACTTGATTATCGGAGGTTTACATTTTTTGTTAGTAAATGAGTGTTTCATCATAACTTCGATCCAAAAAAACTACTGTAGAAAAATCTTTTAGAAGATGCTTGTATTTTTTTTTTTGAGTGATGTAACTGTCAATAAGTTTGCGGAATGGGGGGTAAGTGCAAATAAACAAGCAAATTTATTTTTATTATTCAATATACTCGCCTGCTGCTCGTATACATTTTCCGGATATTCCGATTAGTTTCTTTAAAAAAAATTGTTTGTCTTTGTCCGAGAAGTAAGCCGAAAATGCTTCCTTCAATTCTTCATCGCCTGAAAACTTCTTCCCACGAATTTGCTTTTTTAATTTTGGGAGCTGGGAGCCAGGTCAGGACTGTAAGATGGGTGATCTAAAATATCGAAGCCCACGTTTTAGAATGTAAACTAGATCACCTCCTCGCGGTGCATCCTAGGTTGTCTGCGGACTTTTCATGACCTTTCGTTTGTTACACGTGGGCTGGTGGTCGTAGCATTCCGGACCTAGTCTCCCGCAGGCGCGGTGGCGAAGCGATGAATTGAAAACCGCTGCAAACTGCTCTCTATTGCGAAAATGGCTTTGCCATCGATTGCAGCTAAAGTCCTAGGAAGTGGAGTTATGGCGATGGCTAAATCTGCTAGAGTTTGTGGAGACATGACGAATGAATCAGCTGCACTGGCTCCCAACGCAGCTGCTGAGCTTGCGTGAGGTTGTGGAGATATGACAAGTGAGTCAGCTCAACTGACCTCAACCTCTTTTTCCGGTGATACCGAGGCTTTTTCACCAAGCCTGGCCCGGGGAAAACCACGAAGCCCGATTGTGGCCACTGTTTCGGGAAGGTTACGGCGGATGAGCCAGCCCGACCGTCACCAAGTGCTACTTGCGGGACGCAACGCTCTTCCGCCAAATGTTCTCACTCTTACGGAATGGAAGAGGAACCTAAAAAAAAGTCACCCTTAACACAATGTCAGATAAGGACACAAAGTCCCTTCAATGGGCAACAGTACTTATCGGCAGAGATATCGGCAGTAATTGATGCTAGCAAGGAAGATGGAATCATTTCCTTCAAAAACTGGCTTAAAATAGGGCTGGCTCCATTCGGAGTCTGCTGCAAGCTGCAACAGACCAGCTCAAGTTCTTCAGCTACGGTGGTAGCAGAAACCAGCCTGCGATTTCTGGTCAAGATGCAGGATATGAATTCCCGGTTTCCATTCGGATCCCGTGTAAGTCCTGGACATCTTTCGGTTCTTCAGCCAGATCTTCCTACGGAGGATTGGAAGGTTCAAAGAATCGGTGAGCCAGTTAGTAATCGGAGGGAGGCTCTTTTCATTATTAATAAGGAGGCACTGGCGTTTTTGGATGCCCAAAAAGTCGTTATCAGATACGGGGTCGAGGAATTGGTCCTGCGGATTTACCGAATCTCTGGTACAGGAAATGTGGTATTTACAATAGCGCATAAGCGATAATAAAAGGTTCGTATTCATAAGTACCACTAAGTGCGTCGTAACATTTGTAAAGAGTTACGTTAGAGTTCGGCAGTTAATGAGCTTCTAATTTAAACGAACTTGAGAGTTTATTTTGAGCTCATAGGAGAGATTAAATCATTCCTTTCATATTCTCCCGCAATGGTGGTCTCGCAAATCTATCTCTAATATAACGAAACGAAACGATTGCTTTTCACCAGGATATATAGGGTTTCAACCGTCAACCTACCGAAGCTAAACGGAACGAAGTGTGCAGCGATAACACTAAATTGTGGTAATCCTTGCACTAGAACATACTTGGCTGTAGGGCATGCCTGCTTTTTTGGACATCGATTATGACAACCATCTCTTACTGAAGGTGTTGACACCCAGATTTCAAGCAGAGAACATTGGGCAAGGAGATTATGTCAAATAGCAGATTCTGTGGAAATACATAAATATCGATGGTTCCAAACTGAAGGACAGAAAGGAGAGTGGTATATTTTCCACTGATATTAATTTAAAACTTTGGTGATTCGTGTTGTGTTGGCGATTCTCGAAGCGGCTAATTGGCTCTTATGTAATTAGATATTCAGAAGCAAAATATACAAGTATTGCTGCATAGTCAATGTTTGATGGAATTCACCCCAGTCATTTTATACCTCATCGAAACTTGTCCCCAGATTCTGTACGTATCTTAATGAGATGTAGAGATATCCCAGGACATAGCAAAGCGGACCAACCTGTAAAACCTGGCTTGAAACGTTTTTGAGTTCCCCGATTGCAACTCATGTGACCTCAATTAAATTGACCATGACCACAAAAATACCTAAAAGACGCTGTGAAGTAATCGGTGCAATAACCTTTCTGTCTCATCGCAAAATAATTGCGAACAACTCTTGACGTTGGTTGCACTTGAGAGCTCCTCACACTAGCGAAAAAATCCATCCACGCAGTGATGACTGTCTTAACTGAGCTTTGTTTGTTTGGCAGGCATGCAAAATGACTGCGTGATCTTCACAACGACTCCTGTCGAACTTGTATATGAGGACGAAGAAGAAACAGTACTTCACTTCCTGTGCGAACATCCGACCTTTGCTGGAATAAGGAAACAATCCCTACAATTATACCACTACGCAAGCTTAACTGGAGCAAGCTTATCTGGAGTGGCGAAAAACAGAGCCAGAGGCAGCGGATGCTCTAAAATATAAAGTAACTTGATGACCTTATCTGCTTGAACTGCTAAAAACAAAAGCTTTACTTAACTACATTTTCTTGCCATTTAATGAGGCTTATACAGAAGCTGTTCCTTTAACTCCATGAAATCAAACATCATCGCATAAAAAGGAAAGCAGCCAAAATCTAAGACATATTTTTTTTGAGGACAGAAAATTAAGTGTAAGCTTTGCAGCACAACAAACTGTTAATAGCTTCTTGGATTAAAATAAAGTGTATAAAATAAAGATAATTAATTTCATGTTCTATTAAGATGTGCTTTATTTATTGCAGGGACTTATCGAAATGAAATGACTAGCTTCTACTTCTACTTTGAATATTTTTTTCATTGTCAAACCAGCATATCGAGCAATGAAATTCCTTTAAAAGAAAAAAAAAATTTGAGAGAAATTCCATTAGTTTCTTTGGCTTCCAAAAAAATATATTATTTTCCGTTCTAAATACCATTAATAAAGGCGTTTGACAGGCTTCATCTTGAATTTTAGTTTTTATTAAATTGATGGAAAATTTAAGCCATAGCTAAGACTAATTACATACGCACTTTATATTTATCTTAATCATTTGTTGCATATATCAATTTTGGTTTCACAAACCAGACTCAGATTTATTACTCTTGAATGCTTTGGGCATGAGAAATGAATGAATGCGTTGGGCATGAAAATTTTTGAAAGCCCTGAAAATATTTTTAAAAAAACCTATCGGATTCTCTCCAAGTAAAATCTCGAAATTATTTCAATCAAACTCTACTTTTTTCTTTTTTTCGTCATTAACTAGTTAAGAGTTAGGTAAAAGGCATATTCACTGCAATTAACCAATGATTGTTCACTTTCTGGCAGATACTACACCTCCCTTTCAACATCTTTAAAGCTTTCTCCAAGTATGAAAATTCTCAGTAATTTATTCAAGTAAAATGATACCTACTGGCAAATGTCTTCTCTAGATGTTCTTATCTCATTATTGAATGAGGCTATTCTTTTAATTAATTGCCTTCATCGACCTTCCGAAATCGATTCAATGCATGCAGGTTTTATCGACACTGTGTTTCACAAGGAACACCATACTACCGAGAAAAGGTTACATCAATCCATCAATTTGATCGGCTGTTACGACTGAAAGCTTATACCGAACGGATCAAATGTCGTAATTGATTTCTATATTGGATACATACATACACCTACATACATGCACAAATCTATACATACACGTTCATCTAATGAGAATCGACACAACGTTAAGTTACGTTACCGAACGAAACGCACGTTCTAAGCTTTACAGTAAGTCCTATTCGATTGATTGTAACCTGAAACCCTTCTCGGCCAACAATCGAGCCAAAACCAAACCATCGTTCATCTGTTGATCTGTGGATTTATCTGTCGGACGACAATTTACGATGAGAGTATCTATTACCGAGCCCGTCAAAGCGCACTTCATCTTATCAATTTTCCTTGTTACGCTGATTTGCAAATGTACATCTACTTGCACATTCTGAATCTAAGTATGTAAGAGCGTGTGTTCATTGACTATACTTGCAATCTGTGTACCCGACTCTCCAAGACGATAACTTGTAACTTGAGAGGATTGCCAATGAAAATTTTACGATTATTCTCGTTATTCCTGGCAAGGCAAGTATCATCATGCTCAACCTAAATAATACCTTCAGCTGGAGAGCTATATATATACATTACAACGTAGCCTGGTAAGAAGAATGTCTTCCAGCTGAATGGCAGTAAGAACATCAGCTCTGGGAATATTCGTGTGACACAAAATCTCCCTGTACAGCAAGTAGCTCGTAGTCCTGCTGCATGATTTAGTTCACCTCGGAAGGATGCTTCGGGCTATGAGTCTAAATTGTTTTCTAACTTTGCCTCATGTAAATTGCAGATTAAGGTACGGAGACATCGAAAGCATTCGCTACAGGTGCTGGAATGGGTTTACATGATACTTTGAGTGTTGAAATGCAATTTTTACGTGCTAGGGACATAACCATGAAACTGATTGAATAAAGTGAAAGCAGCAACAGCTTCAAGGTGAGATTATGAGGAAATAATTTTGCATACTGTTCACATGGGAGTAGATAATGCAGTCTTAATGCAGCACACAGATGGCAATTTTTTCCTTCATTCCATTTTCCATCCTCCTAATCACTCGACTCCGACTGGGCTCCGCTCTAAATCAAAGCGGATTACATGTGACATTAACTTGGTACTCTACACTCCTTTGTAGCGTAAACTACTCGACTACCCTATTGACAATCACATTATCGGATCGGGAATTACGCTTAGATCGTTTCAGGCAGTTGATTTGCACCGCTACGATAGTAATCTTGTTAATTAGAAACCAATAGTCGATCGGTTGTGGTGGAGACAATTTTATTAGGCAATATATACACACCTTCTGCTTCATCGTATTACCGGCCGATAAAGCTGACTGGGTGGATTAGAACAGAATTGTACGAGTATCTGAACGAAGAAGATTCGCGAGCGAACCCATTCTGAATGATTTACTAAAGCTAAAAGACCAAAGCAATATATGGCTTGTGAAATATATTAAGTGGAAAGTTCAACATCCCGAACTATCAGAGCGATTGGACTGTGTTATCCCATAAATATTGTCGATGATAGCGATAATATTCGTTTCGTGTTTACTAGCGGAAAATTCAAATTTAGTGTGAGGCAATAGGTGTGATGATTAATTTGAATAATTTGAATTTTAGTTCTGAAAAAGATCAGTTTGTTTGGAATTTTTATTTGAATTTGAATATCTACTACGATTTTTTATGATTCTATTTGGAAGCGAATCACTGTAGCCAATGTCTATATTTGTAACGATTGATGCATATAAATAATACGGGTTTCGATTTCCAGCCCAATTACAGCTATGTATTGATGTCTCAGTTTCATTGAAATTTGGCTTTTCTGAAGAGACGAGTGAAAATAATAAAATCTTGGTATTTACCTGATCATCGAAATTGGTAAACTGAAATTTTAACAAAAAATTATAAAAAAAATTAAATTAAAAAGTAAATAAATAAATTAACTCTAGTATTGAGTGAATAAAATGATTTACTACTGAGCAAATCATGATAACTTATCGGAAATCATAAATTCTTATAAATAATCACGAATAGCAAATATCATAAGTCCAAAGGCAAAGTCACTGTTTTGTTCAGAGTTTCTAGGATCACTCTTATTTTATCTTGGAGTCGGCATGCACAAACTTCTTAAATTAAATTCTTATGTTCTACATAGACTAAAAGTAGCAAAATTCGCATCTTAGCGCCTCAGATATCTTTTTACAGAAAAGGTGGCCATTGCGACAAAAGGTCAGTTCACATTTGTTTCGTATTATCCACTCCATTTGGACTCAAACTTTTATTTTAGCTCACGAATATGAAAAAATTTGTGCGTCCGCAGTTTTGCTTAAGCATGCCCCCTAGATGCTCAATAGGGTTAAAATTCAGGGACTAAGGGGGCGTATCAAACACTTTTGGGCAGTAGCATAAAAGCTGGTTACAAAAGCCTTATGTTTCGGGTCGCTATCGTAATAACATGTAAAATCAATTTGGAGTTTTTCGGCACTGGTTTTTAAATTTTCTTAAAGCATATTTATATACATATTTCACTTTACTTAAGGGGGCATAGCACCTTCAATTGAAAAAATATATTTTTTTTCAAAGGTTAGTTTTTAATTGAATAAAAAGACATATCTTAACGAAACTGTGTGCATATACTTTATTTGCCTAATACTATAATACATAAAAAAAATTGTTAAACATTTTTTGTGGCCCCCTGTCGTCTGCTAGAATTTTTTTGAAAAAACACCAAAAAAACCTGGCGTGCACGATAACTGCCCTTAAAAAAGTCTGGGGGGAAAAATACAAAACGGAGTTTTCATCAGTATCAAAGCGGTTTTGGAATGAACTAAAATTAAAAAAAATTGGTTGAAAAATAACAAAATGGCGGCGTTTTTTTTCGAAGATCGAGGGTTTTTTCCCCCAGAAATCGGTTATGACTAAAAAATGTAATGCCGATTATTTCATCCGTAGTTCATTCTGAAGCAATAATATGTGCAAATTAACGTGTTAAAATTTCAGAACGATTGGATAAATACATTTTCGAGAAAATCGCGTTTAAAGTTAAAATTCAATATTTTTTGAGATAAATCTTACCGAAATTCAATCTGCGTTGCCTGAACCTCACAATATACCTTCTCTTGCTCATACACCTCCACTTCTAAAGATTTTTGCTCCCTTCGAGCAGTTCTGGTCTCTTTAGATGCCTAAGTCGAGTGTTTTTCCGCCTGGTTGATTCTTGCGGCATCTCTATTTTCTGCATGTTCCAGCGCACGTTGGCCAATTGTAATTCCCATGACTTGCATTATTTTCAAGATAGCCATAAACCCTTCATTGAATGTACATGCAGAAATATTTGCAGCCATATTTATGATATTTTTTCCACAAAAGGTATGTTTGGGGGCCCAATTCCAAATACAAGAATTATAACTTTCGTTATTATTCTGCGCTTCAATAAATCTTCTGATGATAAGTCTTCATAAATAAGCTTTAAAATTTCTTGTGTCTCATCATCTAAAGATGGAGGGTGCTTGAAATTCTTCAAAGCATTACCACCAGCTGTTTCGTCGTATAGGTAGGACATAATATTTTGATAAATTTTTCATTAATTTTAGTGTCAGTTGAACTTTTTTCGGACCTTTTTTTGGAGTTTCAACACTTTTTTTAAAAGCATCTTTGCCAGCTAATTTTTTTGTTTTTTGCCAAGGCTAACTTTTTTTGCTTCTTTTGAAGGAGTTGACTCACTTATCTTTCTCTAAACTTTGACCGGTATAGCGAAGTGAACGAAAATCATAGAAAAAATGACCTTGGCGCGCTTGGCTACAAATGCTCACAAAATGTTTTTTTTTGGAATTTAAATTTTATATTATTAAAATCATGTTTTTAACGCTTCATTCTAACATATTCAATAAAAAAAATCGATTTTTTTTAGAATTTTTATTTATTCATTCACCAAAACAAGGTACATTAAAAAAAGGACACCAAATGAAAATAAAAAATGGAAAAGTAAAGTAAAGTAAAGGAAATAGTAAAAACAAACAAGTTAAATAAGTAAAAAACAAACAAATTAAAAAAAAAGAGTAATAAATAAATTAATAAATAGCAATCAATAAATAAACATTGACATAAAAGCTATAGCTTAAGGTTAAGGGTACGGATGGCATGGAAAAGAGAGGTCTTGAAGGATGATTTGGAAATCGTAGGGGAATATAAATTGCTTATTCTGTTGAATACTCTGCAGCATCTATTTACTGGCTCATTAGCTCCATATGTGGTCAAATGAGAATATTCTTTTAGGAAACGATTGGACCTGGTGTTCCTCACAGGGATATTTATCAAAATTTTATTATTCAGGAATTCTACATTAATAGCGCCTCTAATGACGTCGAATGTGAAGCAGGCCGATATCACCATTCTTCTGGAGGCTAGTGTCGATAGGTTTAAATGACCCAGTCGAAACTCATAAGGGGGTAGGCTATTAAAATCATAAGGGTTGTATAGCTCTCGCAAGGCGAAAAGTAAAAATTGCTTTTGTATTGACTCGAGACTGTCACTGTGGGTTTCAAAAGCAGGATTCCAGCTAATGCCAGCGTATTCGAGAATAGGACGTACGAGTGAAGTGTATAAAGATCTTGTGACCCACAGACTACGAAATTCTTTGGCTCGTCTTTTGATGAAGCCAAGTTGTTTGTTTGCTCGAGAAAGTATTTTATGGTAGTGTAAAGTGAAGCGGAGTTTTTCATCTAAGATAACACCGAGGTCAACAATATTATCAACTCGAGTTAGCACATTATTACCGAGGAAGTACGTATTGTGTGTGACCGTGCATTTTCTGGAAAAACTAATAACCTGGCATTTATTAATGTTGAGAGAGAGCTTGTTTACATTGCACCAATGATCAAGGGAATCAAGTTTGGATTGGAGAAAGAGGGCATCCGATTTCGATTCAATGGTCAGATAAAGTTTGAGGTCGTCTGCATAGAGTAAATGAGGTATGCCTGCTAGGACGTCAGATAGGTCGGAAATGAATATATTGAAGAGAAGTGGACCAAGATGGCTATCTTGGGGTACACCAGAGGTAGCACTAATGTTTTTCGATAAAAATCCTTGAAATTTTACACATTGTGTTCGATCGCAAAGGTAGAGACCCGGTAATACCGAATTTCTGTAGCTTAAGAATTAAGGTAGAATGGTCAACTCTGTCAAATGCCTTACTGAAGTCTGTGTAGACTGCGTCAATATGGTAACCTTTTTCCATTTTGCATAGGACGTCTGAGATTAGGATTGTCAAATTCGTGGTAGTTGAGAGACCTTTTCTAAAGCCATGTTGTTGCTCGTTCAGATGGGAATCAACTAGCGAAGACAAATTGTCGGATACTATCTTTTCGAAAAGTTTCGGAATCGAAGACAAAATGGCAATGCCCCTATAATTTTCAATACAGCGTCGATCACCATTCTTGAATATGGGTGTGACATAAGAAAGCTTCCAACTGGATGGAAAAACTCCTGACGAAAGTGATCTATTAAAAAAAATATGCAAAGGAGTTATAAGCTGCTGTACACACTTGCATAAAAAGATCGGAGGAAGAAAATTGGGCCCAGGACCTTTGTTGCAGTTGAGTTCCAAAATAGTTTTACGTATTTCATCGCGGGAGATTTCTAAATGGTTGACAAAAGCCGTTGGAGTTGAATCGGAGGAAGAAAGGTGTGAGTTTGTTAGGTCTGGTGCACTAAATACTTATTGGAAACTATCTGCGAATAGTTCACATATCTCTTTAGGAGAAGAAGACGTTGTATTATTCAGAAACATCGACGATGGATAGCCAGTAGTTTTTCGCTTCACATTAACAAAATCGAAGAATTTTTTCGGGTCGCGGACTATATTTTCGCCGGTTGACCTAATGTAAGTATCATAAGCCTCACGAGACTTTGCTGAAAATTGCTTAGCGACTTGATTATACTCTTCCTGAATAGCAGAACTAACGTCAGTATTTTCTCTAATCCGCTTATATAGTTTGTTTCTACGATTTCGCAAATGCCGAAGGTCTCTATTAAGCCATGGCTCAGACAATTTTTTTTTTTTTTTAATCTTTGGTACATATCTTTCAACGGCGCTATGGTGCTGTGTCCCCTTAAAGTATCGTCAGTAAAATTACTTTAATTGTGACAGCAGCAAAGAAGCACCCCCACATCATAAGAGATTTTCAACCGTGTTGAACTTGTAGGCTGAAGATTCTGTTTTAGGAATTTGAGTGTGACATCGACTTCTGAGTAATTGCACTTTTCTGGCATTTCTCAATAAAAATGTGCATATTTTTTCCTCTGCCTAAGAACAATATAGAATAAGATTATATTGCTTTAGTAAAAAAATATAATTATTACTTTAAAGATAAAATTTCAAAAATTTTCTTCAAAATGCAATTACAAATACGGGAGTAAGCTACTGGACCTTTTTTCTAGAATAGTCAACCAGAAACGAGATGTAGTATTTGAACTACAGTATCTTGTGCGTAGGATTGTTTCACATTTTGAAATAGTCTGTTTTACACGCATTTCAAGAAAATAAATATTTCTTTGAAAAATTGTGGATTTTGTATCCCGAACAGAAAAAAGTATAAATCGAAATTGCAGAAATCGTCCATTGTTAGTTTTAAATTGGAATATTTTAATGATAAAAGAGGAAAAACCTTTTCTAGTGTCGTGCTGCTATGCAGGCATTGGCGAAATTCCTTTAGCAGACTTGATTCGAGATCGACTTATTTGCTGAAGCACAAGTTCCGAGTAGCACCGTATTTACTCCATTTTACCACACTTTAATTTTTGAAGTTTGAAGTTATTTTATTGAACTAAAAACATTTCATAAACAAAGCTTGACGTTTCATATTTTTGCTAAATAGAGAAATATTTATCAAGCTCGTCATTGTTGCATGAAATCTAGTTCCACTATATTTTTGTCGCGAGAAGCTAAGATGCTATTTATACTATTTACAGCATTTTAAATAAATGTCGGTTGAAACATACATTTTTATACATACATTTTTATACTTTCGGCTTGTAGGTAGTGTTCTACAGTTGCAAGGACAATGCTTTTATTATTTAGGGAGATGTCCCTTCCTAAAATATCCACAGATTCAAAATGTTTTTCTAAAACAATAATTCAGTTTGTAGCTTTATTGCCAGCATACATAACTCTTACCCACAGAACACTATCATTTGGATAATCTTTCTAATGCTAAATTTACCATGGCTCTATTTTGAATTTTTACCATGGTAAATTTAAATTAAGTCAACATAGTTTTTTTTCTTGTATTTATAACTACATGATTCAGTCTCAGAAAAACAAAAATTACCTGCCCATTCTTTTTGTTTCGATAAAATACCGAGATCATTAAAAAAACTTATCTAACGCAAGTGAAAGTATTTTCACATATATTTAAAAATTGAATTGGTTCTCCACCAACTACACGGTTGATTGACAATTATAATTTCGAAAAAAACTCACAGTGTTGTAAATTCGGCTTTAGCACTTTAGGTGTGAATTGACTCAATTGTGTCCTAAAAGCTTGCCATAATTAGCTACTCGAAGATAATCATATTCCACTGGCACATCAAAATGATGAAACAATTCACACAATATTGTCTGATTTGTTAATGATTCGACCTCAGTTGTATCATAAGTTATAATTACTCAACAGAAATTGTGTCCAATACTTGATTGATAAGTCTTGTAGGAAACTAATAGCTTGCTTACATGACGGAAGTTTTTGTTTACTTGAACATAGTTTCAGCAGTGTAACCTCATAATGCGATAACGTTTACATGCATAAAAAACTGATAGCCGAAGCAAACTAGATGCTTCATTATCAGCTCGTTTCATAAATGATCATATTTGATATAATTTATAGTTGTACGACTCTCGTATTATTTTTCAATTTGTAGATTGGTAATCATACGTACTAATGGAAAAAAACTGATAGTTTTATTTATTTTCCTTTGAAATTTATGCTGGCACTACTGCTAACATCTGTCACGTCCAACATCACCAATTATTTATAGAAGTCCAGTCAGATTATATGGATAGTGAAAATTAAATTCATTTATCAATTTCGAGTAAACAATTCCATTTCATGGCCAATTTGCGAAACCTACATAATTTCATATGAAATACCGAAGTCTGTTTACAACTGAATCTACGTATTCAAATATAAGCCCACCAAACCCGAATATGTATGCACTATACAAACTGGGAATATGTACATATGAAAATGCTTACATCTCAACAACACAGCATCCGTCTAGCCATCCAATCGTCCGACCATCAAATCTGAGCAAACTAATTTGTCTGCTATACACAAAAAAGCACGGCAAACCATCAATTCACCACCAGCGCTAGCACTTCGAATAAAATACCAAGCCGTAGTGGGTGGCTATTAAATGTACAATTACCGATTCAACACTGAAATCACCTTTCGTCGACACTCCTAGCTGGCACACTCAATTCACAACCAAATTGCCTTCATACGAATTTTCCACCGAACAACAGAATGCACTCAACGCGAACAACACCAATTCTCCGACTCACTCGATTATGCAGTCCTCTATCGTCGCTGCACGTAAAAAGGACAAATCAACGAAAAACTCGTGAAAATCAAAACCCTAAACGACCGCTGGTACTTGAATTTCGTACGACCGGACCTTCCGCAAGGCCGACCCGCTCAGCCCACTTCACTATACTGCTGCACAGATTCCGTCCCATTTTTCGATCACTGAGCTTGTTCTTCCGATCTTAAGTGTTCCGGTATGTTTTCGTTTTTCAGATTTCCCAACTGTTGTCTATCATTTTATTTTTGGCTAGAGCCCCCCATTCTAAATCATTCCGTCTTGTGCCTCTTAAGCCGTTCTTGGTCTATTTAGAGCCCGTGATTTATGGGAAGATTGACCGAAAGATCAGTTGACTCATTGCCAGGCCCGAGTACGCAAAATTCAAACTAAACAAATTTAAGATAAACTTGCGGGCGTTATCAGATTAAACAGATGAGAGACACCGGTACGTCTTTCTGCTTAGCAAGCGATAATATATCGTGTTTGGGACATGTTCAAGCACATGTGAGATAAGCCAATGTGTTTACGAAGCGAAAGGCGCTGTTGAAGCAACCGCGGCAGTTGAACGACTACCATGGCGACACTATCTGCTCAAGAGCTTAGAATCAACTTCAGATTTTGCTCCGAATAAATTGCTGAGATCTACGTATGTAAGTACTCGCGCTGCCAGAACTTTCATCTAGAATATAATACTCAAGGAAAAATCGCAATATGTACGCAGCATCCATGCTTATTCTGGCGGAGGAGTCATTTTCGAATGTTCGAACTTGGGGCGAGCATGCGCCCAAAGTGGGTGATGTATTATGAGATTTTGTTTTGGGGATATGTAGGCTGATGGATTTCGAATTCAATGGCCATGAATACTGGAGTGTTGTACTTTTTGCGATTGACGAAAGTACAGTGTGTGCAAGAAAAGCAGCGAAATAAATTTAAAATTTAAACTTGTTTAGATATAGAATTTTGGTTCGAGTTTTTATTAAAAATTATTATAATAATTAGTTGAACTTATTCAAAACATTTCAAATCAGTTTTCTTTTTTCGATACCTCTTTTTGATTTATAAGGCTTTTTGTGCTCTTATTAAATGAATAAAAATTCAATTTCACTTCACACTGTTTCTGTGGGTAATAAAAAATGGTAAATAAAAAAGCATCTTAGCAGCTAGTACATACCTATAATAGAATTTTCTGGGCAATACCTCGTCTAAAATCTACCTTACACTGCAAATAGAAATTAACCTTAGACTATTCATAATTAACTTAGCCTAATTACACCTAAATCTTAACCAAGGTCACATATCAAAAGTCTCCAAATATTAAAAACTATTGTCTGAAAATCATCCTTAACAAAACCTTTCATTTCTCAACTAATCAGAACGTACTGGAGAGCACAATCAAGAGAGTACTGGATATCTCTAAACATTTAACCCCAAAATGCCTCAACAGATACCTTCCAATAATCCTCTGGTTGCAGCCTTGACTAATGTGTAACGACAATTACTATATACACAGGTTAGCTTAAGTCATAAATCTTATTGGAGTGGGGCATGCCCGCCGAAAACACTCGCGGACCGCGCATAGTCGAGCTGGCATCGAGGTTGGGTTTGTTGGTGTTAAATACGAGTTCGACGCCAACATTCCGAAGGCACGGTTTTGGTGAATCCATTCCCGATGTCACCATGGCATCGGAGAGACTTGCGGCACTCGTCAGCGATTGGAGGGTGATGGAAGATTACACTGCAAGTGATCATAGCTACATCACCTTCCAAATTGCTGAGAGCAGGCAAAGACGCCAACGCTCTTCCTGTAAGTGGCTTGGCTGGAATGCCGCTAAACTTAATAAGGACGAGATGGTCGCATCGCTCGTTTCGAGTTTGGGAGGGGAGCCTCTAACATCTGAGACCCCAGTGACACGTGCAGCTGTAGAGGCCACTGCTAATAGCACCATGGGGTGGATTCGGAGGGCGTGTGAGGCTTCAATGCCCAAACGGAAGCCCTTCCGTAGGAGGCAACATGAGTACTGGTGGAACGAAGAAATCGCCGAATCGTGCAGACGCAGGGCACAGCGAGCCAGAAATAGGCCGGGAGTGGCTAAGCTATCTGTTGCTCACATTGCGGCAAAGAGGAAGCTGACCAAGGCCATCACAAGGAGTAAACGTGCCAAATGGTAGGCTCTTTGTGAGGAGGTCAATTCAGACCCGTGGGGAGATGGCTACAAATTGGTCACTCGGAGACTTGGCTGCATGCGACCTAGCACTCTCATGGATGCGATATCCATGGAATGTATCGTTGGTTCGCTGTTCCCGGTGCATCCGCCAAGGATTGATGGGCCCATATTCGTCAACTAGGTGGATGTTCCTCTTTTTGCGGACGAGGAGCTGAGCAACGCAGTGTCTGCGATGACGCAGTCTCTGGGAAGCACTTAAAGTCGTGGCGGAGAGTCAACCGCGTCTATTATTGAATTTGTATAATTCATGTTTAGTCGCGGGGGTCTTCCCGTCGCGGTGGAAAGTGGCTCCACTGGTGCTTGTAGACAAAGAGAAGGATAACCTGGGCTGCCCATTGGCATACCGCCCGCTGTGCATGCTGGACACTGCTGGGAAGCTTCTCGAAGGGTTATTAAAGCCGCGATTGCTGTCAGCTGTGAGATCAGCTGGTGATCTTGGTGATCCTGGCTACTTGCTGGCCATGATGCGGGACTACCTCGGGGACCGATGGTTGCTCTACGACACTGAGGACGGAGTCAGAAGGAGGCCTGTCACCTCAAGTGTGGCACAGGGGTCGATCTTAGGACCTGATATCTGGAACATCATGTACGATGATCTGCTGCGCCTGGAAATGCCTGCAGATGTGTTCCTAGTAGGTTGCACTGATGACGTCGCAGCTGTAATCACTTCTAGATCTGCCGATTTCGCTCAACTTAGATTTAACCAAGTTATGAGAAGGGTGGATCAGTGGATAACTGAGCACGGCTTCCAGCTGGCAGTCTCAAAGACAGAGATTGTCATGCTGACGAAGCGGAGGATACAACTGTCATACCCATGACGGTTGGCTCCGTCGGGGTCCAGACCACCAAGTCGGTCAGGTATCTGGGAGTGACCCTGAACACCAAGCTGACGTATTGGGATCATATCCGCAGGGCATGTGACAGGGCTCTAGTAGTCGTCACTTCGCTGAGTAGGCTAATGGCCAACGTTGGCGGACCCAGTGAGACGAGACGGAGACTGCTGATGGAGACGACCAATTCCATTTTGCTATATGGCGCCGAAATTTGGGGGGGATGCGCTTCGAACTAGGAAGTTCCGAAAGCACATTGCCAGTGTCCAAGAATCGCCTGTAGCTACCGCACGGTCTCGGAAGAGGCTGTGATGGTTGTATCGGGAGTAATCCCGATCGATCTGCTAGCGCGAGAACGCAAGGAAGGGTACTTCTTTCGCTCAGAGCTGGACAGAACGGAGGCTTTAACGCACGCGCGTACACTGACCCTCCAACTTTGGCAACAACGTTGGAGTGAAAGTGACAAAGGACGCTGGACGGCTAAGCTAATTGGTCTCATTGAGCCTTTGCTTAACCGGAGCCACGGAGAGGTAAACTTTTGCCTTTGTCCATTTTTGACAGGGCACGGTTACTTCAGGAAATACCTGAACAGAATGGGTAAGGTGGTCACACCGTACTGCCGGTACTGTGTGACTGAGCTCGATGATGCTCAGCACACATTCTTTATGTGCAGTCGCTTCGCAAGTTTGAGGCACACCATTGAGTCCACGATCGGCCTGGTAGCGCCTGAGACGATGGTGGATGTAATGCTGTGAAACAAGGAGAACTGGTGCGCAGTCTCAACGTACGTTGAGAAAGTGCTGCGTTTAAAGCGGGAGGAAGGTTGTCTTACCGACCCATAAGCTGTGGTAGTTCTTGAAGTCCGTGGTTGCCAATCGTTGAGTCAGCACGACCGGGTCGAAGCAGTGCTTAGGCGGGTCCCGACTCGGAACTTCGTGGGCTTGTAGATGGTACTTTTTTTTAGTGAGTCAAACCTCACATACCCCGTGGTTATAGGTCACCCGGGGATCTAATAAGCAGATTTTTTTTGCCATCTACACTAGGGAGAAAAAAAAGTCATAAATCTTAGTGTTTAAACTAGTTTTTCCTATAATACTAAACTCTGCATATCTCAAGAAAACTTTCTGAAAAAAACTAATTTTAATTCAAAGCTCTGATGTAAAAACTTTGTATAAACTCTAACCTTAATGTATTGCAACACACAGCACACAAACGAATTCAATAAAGTTATTCTTATAATTATTGATGCGAGAGTATGGATCATTTTAATATGCACTATGAGCGGATATTTGATGAAAAACTTAGCTAAAATTCAATTTTTGATAGTTTCACAATTAAAAAAAATTCTATTTCATCAATAATTTGTGGTGAAGCTAAATTTTTCCAATAGTGTGAACGCTCATTTTCGAAAGTCCTATTACGTTTCAATTTTAAACTGCTGATGTAGAAGATGCAAAATTCCTATAAATATCACGCTATTCAATGTTTCTTTTTCAAAAACTTTTACCGAATCACTAGGAAATATTCAACTTAATTTTTTTTGAATAATCCAATAGTTTTTCGCTATAAAAAAAGGATATAACCAACAAAATTTATTCTGATTCAATGATTATTAACCTTCGAAACCAAATATTTTAATTTATAGACCAATTTTTCCTTTGAAACTAATTCAAGCAAACTTTGTATTTTCAACATGCAATTGTTGTAATTATTTCACATTACAGAAAGTCCTCCTATTCTTCCCTATCCACCGATCCATCTAAATTAAAAAGATTTGAATTTTAAATCCGTTTTCCAATTACTTTTTTCACAACAGTGAAAGAAAGTGCTGATCAAACAAACCATGCTCGAAAATTATTTTATCCAATAAATTTTGAATTCACGTGAAAAGCTCGATTCGAATTGTAATTTGAAATTCACCTTCCTCTAAACACAACACAGCATCGTCGTATACATTGAAAAGCTCGCTTTTACAACGCCCATTTGTATGCAATTCTAAAACAGATGCTTCGAATGTTTAATAATTTCGAAAACAAAATGCATTAGTGAGTGAAATGAAACGTGATCTAAAAGCTAAATTACGGTGAAATTCCCAAAAGGATACTTTGCAAGTCAGCACCCCATTTGAAGAGCTCTCTGCGTTATTATCAAATGAAACAACTCTGGTAGTTGCTGCCAACTTTCCAGTAGTATTGGTGAGGAGTACATATCTACTACGCTTAGTACTCGTGGTGAGGTTGGCAACAAATTACAATATTTGATTGGATTAGGGGTAATAATTTATGCGATTATTTCATTAGTTGGCTCTTCACGTTTCGAGGACCAGGCTCGCTTTCATCCACTCACTAGCATCCAGTCGTCTTGTGCGCAATAATTGAGTGGCAGTGAGGTAAGGAAATAGAAAAAAACTGTTTTTAAGAATCTCGACTTACATCTCACCACATAAAATGGCCTTCAAACTGTGTACGCCAGAATTTTCAGGATGCTCTTAAGACAAAACGATACCCGGAAGGCTGGTTGGCTTCGTCGGACTTTGGATGGTTCTTTTGCTTCGTGCGCTCAATGCTGGAGGACTTCGTTTTATTGCAGCATTAATCCAATCTGTAATTTATGGCTTGGCGTACCGAGGGTAACAAACAGCCTTATGAGAGACGGCAAGCGAAAATTCACCCTCACGCGAGGAAGCCCCAGTAAAATACGAATATTGTTGCTGTGTTTCGACTAATATATGTTTTAATATATTTTCCCGAATCCCTTTTTCATAAAACGATTGCATTCCATTCCGATGATTGCTGAATTACTTTTGCGGTAAAGATACATATTTGTTTATTTCTTTGGTAGATGCATTTCGTCAGATGCTTTGAGATTTATCAGACTGGACTGCAGGTAGGGTGAGTGATGGCGGAAGAAATCCTTTTTTGACCTCTTATTCAAATTTATGCTTTGTCGATGCTTTTTCTTTGCGAGTGACGAATTCAGCGACTTTTTAAGGGGGTTTTGCGAAGATTTTATCTGTTGTGAGTGTGACAGTCTTCGATAAATTTGAATATTTCAATGAATATAATAAAGACTATGAGATAAGTTTGAAGAATATTTCAAGAACTTGAAAAATTCATTCGAAGTAATAAAGGGGTGAATATTTTTGGTGGATACTAGGATTCCCGGAAGGAAATGAATGATTTTGCATAAATATAATAAATATGCTAGTTAGAGTGTGGAGAATTCTTTTCTTCTTTCTTTTTCTTCCTTTTTGCTTCTGAATGTCAAATGATATTAAATAAATATAATGCAGTCCAATATTCATGCATTTATTCAAATAAAACGACATAAACTGAACTGTATATAACATGAGAGTTGAACTTAAGCTTTCAGTAAAAATTCACACCAAGGTTTTTGAATAAACGAAAAATTAAAGGAGGTTTTTGCATATTTAGGTTGTTGCATTCGACATTTCGAAATGTTCTAAGTGAAGAGATCCTTTAAGAACCAATCATCTAGAGCGCAAGGGTGGTTTTAAAGCTGTAGAAAGAGTAGTAGAGATACAAATACTCTGAACGCTTTGAAATCATCAGCTCACAGAAGTCAGGACGACTTCATAACATAAATAAGGTAATTGATGAAGGCAGCGAAGAAGAGAAGATTGAGAATCGAACCCTGCGGAACTCTGAAAAGATGAAAAATGATGAAGCCAAGGTGAAAAGCACATTTGCGGTGCAAGTACGACATGAAACATGATAGAAGGAACACCAAATTAGAAGGGATCCAGGACATAGGCGGGCCGTGGCCTAAAATCTGGCAGGGGCCAGGGACTGAAAGGTTCAAGACATGCAATGATTTTGTTTTTGTTTGTACACATACTGTTCATACAACTTATATAATTTACTAATACATTATATATTTGTTGATTTATTCTTTGTTATTTGCTAATGCATAATGTATTATCAAATAAACTTCTTGTCTGTGAATACGTATGAGCTACTACCACATGCATATAATATGAATGGTAGGTATGAACTACACATGAATTATCAATGAACGTTAAGAAAGCAAGCTTGTATGAATTATACGGGAATATAATGGAAATAATTAGAAATTTAAGAATATTTTTTCGTTTAGAAGCTAAATATATTAGGCGAAAAATATATTATATTTATATATAATATTTATTTTTGTGGGAGGGGCCAACCTAGGGTCTGGGGGGGACCCGCCCCCCCTCCCCTACGGCGCGCCTATGATCCAGGACAACAAAGTCAAACGTTTTTTGAAAATCGTTTTTTTTTTTGGAAAATTTGATGAATCCATGCTGCTCAAGAGCAAAAAAGTGATGGACTGGTATAAGCTTACTAAATGGAAAACTTTCGAGTACTTAGCCCCAGCAAGAGAGGAGAGATATTGACCGGTATGTGAAAATGCAGTCGGAGTCATGAGATTTGTCAATTGGTAATAAATGGGTAGTCTTCCGTTGGAGCAGAAAGGAGCCAGCGGTGAAAGTAAGGTTGAAAATAATTAGCAAGGGAACACTTTACTACTGCTTAGCAAGTTTGGGAAATATCAAAAGCGCTACCGATTATATTTACATATTCAGTTAGGAAAAATGTTCGTGAAAAATGCATATACATATATCTTGTGAATTATTAAAATAAATCAAATCTATAAAAACAAAAGAGTTTATGAAGGCAACAAATAGAAGATTCAATGCTGGTGAAAAAATTACACATGACATGTCTTGCGATCACTTTGGGCGCTAATCGTAGCCTTGGAAATTTCATGAAGACATCATGAGATTCTGAAGAAATATATGTACTTGGTACGAGCAATGGCTTTTGTCTTTAAGGCAGGCGCAACTTCGGATCGAAATCAAAGGGTATTATTCTGTTTGTGCAGCCAACTGGAAGGCGTAAATACTGAAAATGAAAAGAAATTACAAAATTTTTACACCAAAAGAAAGGCCATTAAAAAAGAATCACAATTAAACAAACTGATTTAATTTGCCATTCTTTCAAAATAACTTTATTACGTATTCTTATCCGATTTTTGTGGTTTCACGAGAATGAGATGACAACCTGCGCAAAAAGAGTATCAGTCGAAGTTATTCACATAATTTTCCTTGGTTCATCGGCCTTCTCGCAAAAGTAATGCATGCTTAAGTGACAGGAATCGATAGATCGATATTTTAAACTTCGAACTTCCTAGAATGCTTTATGAAATGCACCAGTAGCAATGTACACCATATGGAATTTGCTGTTTTTCACTTTTAGTTTGTTAAATTCTATTCCAGTTCGTCAATAAAAATATTTTTATAATTTGTGATACTTAAAAAAATCCGTCCCATCGGTTTCAGCATTTCTTATTAAATTTACGAAGAAATGTTTAAGTTCTTTCACTTCGATAGCAGACAAAACATACTAGTAATATATAAATCGCATAACATTAGCTCATAAACAACTCCAAAAACGCAAATTGTTCTCCTTAAATTACTTTTACCGGATGCAGACGCATTCCAAAATTACGAGCTCATACGATTCAACACACCAGCGTACTATTTAAACATGTAAAAGTGTCAATATTCCGTCTCACAAAAATCTCACTGGCAGTCTTAGCTTGAATGATGGCTATAAAACCATCATGATATAATAAAACTTGCCTGTCCCAAGTCTTCCTGCTGCCTGCCAACATAAACCAACAGCAAGCAATAAGATTCTCGTTCACAGGACATTTCATCAAACATATAAACATCACACTTCAGTGACTTTTAGTGACACCATTTAACTTTGATGACATCGTTATCATCGCTGATGCATCTATTGCTCCTTGCCACAGACCGGTCTCCGCCAAATGTAATTCCCGTAATGCATTGCATCCTGAGAACGACAACTGAATATATGTTTCGGGCTTTTCTGGCTCGCTTTGCTCCAGACCAGGACATCTAGCGACACAGGGACCAATAACACCTACCACAGAACTGTTATGGCGACAACAGTAGTCAATGAGTGGAACCGGTAGACCATTGCTATAGACAGAAACCTAGAAGAAAATGCAATAGCCAATAGACTTGGCTTTCCACGTAATCAACTCAGACAATGAACGTGGCGAGCTCTCGGGGACCTATTTGTGTAGACTTGATTTTTGCAGCTACCATCTGATAATAGTAGATATAAGGGCTATGAAAGAAAGTCAAACAATCACTAGTACTAGTAGTGGCGTTTTGTTATTAAATTCTCCAAATAGAAGCCAGCGAGGCCAAGTCCGATGGATTAACGGATGTAGCAGGCTGAGAAGTCGTCGAGAAACGGAAAAACTAGGCAGACATCATGGCAACATTTTCGACATACTCGTATCTGTAGGGTATTTGGCTCAGTGCAATAGCTGACACGACCTCTGTGTTGTTTGGAAATTGGACAAAACTAACAAAAGCAAATCGAAGCTTATGCCAAGCAATGACAATATACACGAGGCTGAAGTAAAGTCGAAAACGAATAGATAAGTTCAATTGGTCGTGAATGCAGAAATTCAAGAGCCTATGCGCCTATGGAGAACAATAAAACTGAATATTGGATAAAAAAATTATTTCCGGGGTTCAGATTACTTCAGGCAGACACTCAGTGTACTTAAAGCTTTCGTGAATACTAAGTTCATATGCATCAAAAACTGAAAGTTATTCAAGCACTGCACCATGTGCAAATTCAACTATTCAAGCGTGCCGACTCGCGTGTCCTTTCATCAAAATGTTGGCAAAATGTTACATCAAAATGAACTGCCGGCCCTCGAAATACTCTTTTGTTTATCGTATGTAGATTGCCGAAGAATAATTATCAAGCTTCCTTTGCCATAGATATTCAGAGCCAGCATGTGGGTTTGCAGTTCCGCAACAAAAGCGTTCCGCGGCTAACTGATTACACAGCTCAGTCCAATATCCTTTTCGAGCTCAAATTTTGGCTGAGTTATGTAAGGACTCAGTGAACTATCCCAATATACATTGCTCCACGCCAAGCTAACATAGTGGCTCGCAATGCCTGTTTTGGTTGGCTCGTGATGCAGCTCAACCGTAATCGAATCGATTTTTCTACTTGACATAAGTTACAAGTCGACCAAAGTTTTAATGATGATGATGGAAGTGAAATTAATTTCGAAAGTCTTTGGTTCATCGTCTAGCGTCCTTTTTGGCACAGCTTTTTCACTCATCCTCGCTTTCGATTTATTAAATTCAGTCTTGGCACTGTTTGCCTTGTTGTGATGAAAGAGAAGAAATGAAGAAATGGTAAATGCCACCATTATTTTTATGATACACTTCCAAAGTGAAGGCCCCAAAACAACAATCTGTCGAATCTACCACGGCATCAGTTTAAGAGATCTCAAACGGTGTGTCTGGTCGTCAGAAAAAGTTTTGGCTCATTATCTGATTTTGATTGTTTCTGCTTTTTTCGATTCACCCCCTTTAAATTAATGTTTATGTAGTATTAAATAAATTATTTCGGAAAATATAATTTCTTTTGTTCATACAAAAGGAACAATCCATTTTATGTTAAGTTTACTTTCGGCAAGAAAGTTTTTGCAAATAAATACAATCAAAATACTTTGTGTCCAGTTTATTTAGCGTCAGTTAAAAGGCAAGTGTTTGATTACCATTAAACGGCGTGATAAACATCAACTGAGCTATTGTTTATTTGTTTGTTGTAATAAGGTAAAGACTTAAAAGTGTATCGCTGTAGCTACTCCGGTAAATACCTAAATATAAAACCTAAAGATCAACAATTTAAACATTAATTCTCGCTTTTCGCAGAAAAAGCAATTGCTGTATATTATTTTTTTTTGCTGTTATATTGCTGTTATATTTATATTGCTGTTATATTTTAAGCACTCCAATTGTGTTTTCGTGGAAACTCAAGACTCAATAATCAGATCTAATTGGAATTCACAGAAATGTAATAACTGTGCAGAATCCTGAGTCAGTGGTGCAACCTTTAAAAATTGCTCAACAAAGTGAAAGCTGTTTGCTCTATAGCTTTGGACACTGTCATCAGAATTAAGCGAAAGTTGATGAGCCTTATTGCAAACCAATTTAGACAGTTTTTTCGTTGAAAAAATAGGTTAAAGCTGGCAGCTATGATTATTTCGGTAATTTTTTGTCATTTTCCTGCTAAGAGATACCACCATTATATTTTCTAATCATAATTTAAACATCTGGTTTTTATTGTTATTACAACAAACAAGAGCCAACAAACAAGAGCTATTAATGTTTTAGAAATTTTTAATATTTGACGCATTTCAATATTTCTTTCTAAGAAGTTAACGCAGTCATCGAATCGAACCGAAACTTCAGGATTATAGCTTTGGTATGTTTGGTATGACTACAAAGTGCTGCCAAGGCTAGATATGTGTAAATAAGTAATAAATGAAAATAAGTAATTTCAAAGTCTTGGAAATTTCGCATATGGCAGCTACAAGAATTTTCGAATAAAAACAGAATTCATAGGGTGTGTTGTTCTTGACGTGAAGCATTTGTAATAGACTTTTGATTTCAATTCAAACAAAGTGTTGCCAACGCAGAGCATTTTCATCATTTTTGAACTGACAGACACTGACATCAAATTTTGAGAATAAGAAACAAGTGTGTTATTTTCTTAACCCTGGAATGGTACCCATGAGTAATTTTTACTTACACGCGGTATATATTAATCAGTCTCTTTAGTAGTGTTGGAAAAAGTCGTGATTATGCAATAACGGGTGACACGGTGGTTGTAATTTTTAAATCAAGGTGATTTTTAATCAGTGATTTTTAATTACTGTAGTGTTATGGGGAAAAGGACATTACGAGTAGCATTTAATTTAATAGTAAAAAATAGAAGCATAGCAATAACTTTGTTTTCAATAGATATAAATATATCTATTGAAAATAAAGTTATAAATATATTGAATCGAGGAACTGAAAATATTAGTTTCGTGGATTTTTCAATGACAATATCAGGCCTAAAATGTTTTATAATATGATAAGACCTCGTTATAACTTTTTTACCTAATACCTCCAAAAATTGTACTAAGATTCTTCGGCTTATCATTGAGATCCTTCAGTTTGAGCGCAGGAAACTGGTGTAGCTGCTGACATACAGGGAAATCCTAAAGTTTCAACAAGGAGCTTATCTGCTCAATGAGTGTCAGCAGACAGCAACTGCCGGCGGTATTGCATTCAACAAATGTATTTCCTTATAAAATTCAATTAGCAATCAAACTGAAGGTAGCAGACTTGCCGATTCGCTTTGAATTTTGCCAAGCAGTGGTAACGGACGAAAACATCCTGAACTGCATTTTTATGTCTGTCAAGGCCCATTTAGAGCCAAGTAAACAAAATCGTCGAATATAGAGTGACTCTAACCCAGAAATATTTCATGAGACTTAGGTTACGTTAGGTTAGATTAGTAAGAAGGCTGCCGGGAACGCGGCCAGCATTAGGCCGCCAATTTGAGCCCATTTGCCACCCTCATAGCCAATCACACGCATTCACACTTACAGCCATGGCACTGGCGGGATTGGAACCCGCAGGCCCCGTAGCACGCCGCTTTTCGGCCTGACGCCTTAGCGCCCCTTTTTCATGAGACTTAATCGCACCCACTTTGAGTCACAGTAAGATGTGTTGGACCTTAAGTTTTCGAAAGAAAAAAACGGTCTTACAGTTACGGTAAAGTGCTGAAAAAATTGTTCTCCCAAAACTACGCTGAAAGAGAATCCCATTCAACGTCTTTTGGTTTCAACAAAATGGTGCAACTTCTCACGTAACCGGGGCTGTTCTGGCTGAATTGCAACAAAAATTCCCTAATGACGTGATTTCCAGAAATTCCACCTTCCATTGGTCCTCAAGGTTTTCTGATCTTACCGCGCCTGATATTTTGTCGCGGGGCTATTGAAGTTTACAAAATAAAACCAAAAAATTTGAATGATTTAAAGCAATCGCTTCGAAGGATAATTCAAGCAATTCTCCTGGCAACCAACCATGCAGTAATAAATAACTTTTTGATAAGATGTCACAAATGCGTCATCAAGCGTAGGGGCCATTTAAATTCAATTATTTTTAAAATTTATTAAAATGAATTATTATTTAAAAGGAATGAAAAAAAAAATACTAGGCGAATTCAACAAAAAGGTATTTGAGTTTCTTCATGCAGCAATATTCATCAGTCACTCTGTATTAAGAAGGGACTTGCTTTTAAATATGTCAGCTGTATAAGTTAGGCTCCCAATTTCTGGATTAAAAAAGCTTTGTTGTTTTGATTATATGAGAGTAATGGTCATGGGTCTGGGTAAATTTTATTTTGAGAAAGAATTTTGTTTCCCTCTGTATCACGGATTTAAGATTATACTTACATAAGAATTTTTTTAGGACTAGATTCAATGACATCAAAACATTGTGGTTTTATTTTCCATCATCTAAAAACCGCTCGGTATGAGATGATCTTCATCGAGACAGCCTATAAAAAGTTTAGATGATTTTGAGCAAATTAAGTTAGGCTGAGATTTTCATTAATTTTAAAATTACAGGTTTGATCGTTCTCTCCTGGAACCTTATTTTACTTTCAGCTAGCACTAGTAAAACATTTCTTAGGAAACTTTACTTTTTCCATAATACTAATATTACTTCACACTGATGATTTTCATCTTCATTTTGTTAATATGCTTCAATGTTTCATCTTTTGCAAAATTTTCAATCGTATCTTTACTGGTATCTTCATTTTTTATGTACATTTGACTTCTGATATGGTTACATATACTAGAATAGTGGCTTCTTAAGCAAAGTTCATATATTTGGTTTCTTAGTCTAGACTCTTAGGTTAGACTTCTGCTAGCTATTTTGAGTTTGCCTTGCTATAAGGACTTCAACATTTGGACAATTATTTTAATCTGCTAACCAAATTCGTCATTGTCTTCTAGTAACAAAAATTTTTTTCTATCTCCGCCGGGCGCATAAATGGCTCGTGTAGAAGCGCAGATTTAAACAGGCTCAATGACAGAGCCTTGTGGCACTCCTGCTGCCAGGTCTCGGAGTGAATTTGCTTAACTAAAATTGTCTGTTGCTAAGGAAGCTTGCGGCGAGTCGTATTATTACTTCCAGAAATCCCAGCTTCAAGACCTTCGTACCATACAATATCGAATGTGCTTAGGATATCCAAGGTTCAAACAACCGTTGGAGAGTTTTGCTTATTCAGGTGTGGCGCAATCTAATCGTGCAAGTACGAGATAGCCTGCTAGGGCCCATGCTTGCGCCTTAAGCCAAATTGATTGTCAGGTATAATGTTAGTGAGCACACAGTAAGTAAAAATCATTTCCAACCAAATCGTCTCAGAAAGCTTCCCCAAATTAGAAAGCAGTCAGATCGGACCTTTTTTTGTGAATGAAAACAAACTTAACAGCTTTCCATTTGTCAACAAAGTAGCCTTTGTTCAAGGCATTATTGAAAAAATTGGAAAAAATTCTGAGTATAGAAATCGGAAGATGTTTAACAATAAAACTAGACAGCTCATCATGCCCAGATGGCTTTTTAATTTTTATACCGCCCAGTAAATGCATAAAGTACTCAGTAATGATAAAGTGAAATTAATTGCCTGTTAGTTGCGGATCACCCGGTAGATTTTCGGATGAAAATCGACCAGCGGCTTGTTTTGTACAATTTGACTATTAGAAGCTGAGAGGTTGGGCAGAAAAGCATTTAATTACGATTGAAATGTTTTTGCAAATAATTCGGTCTGTTGATCAAGGCTGTAGACGGAAACATTGTCAATCATTATCGCTATCTCTCGGTTGATATTTTTACCAGAAAGCCGTTTAATTTCCTTATACAAGTCATTCCAAATTTAATATACTTATCTGTGAGCCTACATTATTTGAGATTTGCGTGAGTAAGATTCTATCGATAAGATTGATTTTCTTGTTGCTGTTTAAACATTTTCAGTATGGTTTCGAACGATGCGAAAAGGCTATAGCATCATGACGAAAAATGTTCACTTTATTGGAATGACTGGCTTGTAAAATATGTAAAAGAAGTCAATTTGGTGGCGTCTGCTGCCTATTTTTTGGAAGAAAACAAACAAAGCAAGCATCCACATTTGCCTTATTAATTGACTTACTAAGAGTTCGCAAACGAAAGTGTGCTATTGTAATCAAACTTAACAATTTTTTCGAACTAACCTTTAACTTTTGGCAAACCATTCTTGAAATTTTTTATGAATATAATCACTCGTGCCTTGATACCATAAATAAAACTCACGAAATAAATCCAGCTTTTCTCAAATAACTGCTAGCGAATGGTACATAAAAGAAATCTACCAACTCAAAATAATTGGATCGTAACGACAACATTACGACAGAATTGCCTACACTTTTCTTTCATTCACCCACCGGTTTGAGATGGAGTACAAGCAGCAAGTCTAATGAACCTACTGTCGCATCAGCCGGGTCCGGCTTCTCATTAAAGTTGCGGAGAACACTCCAAGGACAACGCAAACACTGGTGTACTGAGACCTAAAGAGAAATCCATTTAAAAAGGTAAATACCGTCGAGCGGTCAACGGGAAAAGGGTAGATTCGAAATAGAATAGATATCTGCTGTTCAAGCCGTGCAGATCCTGCTCAAGCCGACACGGAACATTTCTCCTCGAAAGATATCCTTCCGACATGATTCGTTTCTGAAAGGATGCTAATAAGGCTAAGGTTACCAGCATTCAACCACGACAGAGAGACTCGTTGCGATGACGTGTCCTGAGCTAGATAAGTCACTGGCAGTACGGGCAACTTGCATTTATTTCTCTTTTGAACACCGTGTTTGTCGCTGTAACTGTAGTTTGTAGAAGAAGTGAGTAGTCTACGATCTGGTTGGATACTCTTTCAAGTGCTTTGTTATGCAAATGACAGTTGAAATATGGGTCTGCACGGGACAAGACTAGCGACGTCAAATCGAAACGGACGCCCTAATTCAATAAACGGTAGCTAGCTAGTTGCGTATTTTACTGAGATTATCTGTTTGATACTTTTACTGCTGCTCCTTGTTTGTTAACATTAAACGATTTTTTTGTGATTTCGCACGATGAGCTTGGGAGATAAATTGTTTAGTGTTTCACATTGACCTTGGGCTTAAATTTCACTACAGGAAAATAACGATAAAAGAAAAGGTTTCGGAGCTATTTCGTTTACTTATACATAAATCAGATGGTCAATGAGACAACGATTCGTTGATAATGTGGTAATTTATTGTAGAGATTTATTAATTCATGCATTAAATTGCACACAAGATAAGCGGAATTTGGCTTCATTTCATTAAAATCTGTTGAAATTTTCCGGTCTCCAGTTTTATGGCTTGTTTTACTCCACAAGTTTTCCTAAATTCATTGTACTGAAAACATAATCACTTGAATTGCATCAACATCAATTCTCAAGTTGAATTATACGAGCTATCAAGATAGGCAGACATGATGCCGTTATTCCGAATCGTTGCTCGCCTATTCATATTGAAAGTACAACCACCTCTTCATCACAATTCTACCATATTAAATTATGTATATGCATAAGTATGTGCTCGGATGAATTTGGAAAAGTGCCGAGACAACGAATTTCATTTGAGAACGGGCAACGCACAGTAAAAAAAATCGTTCAGAAAAACTACACTCAGAAAATAATGCCCAAACTGAAAAAATGCGATACATCAATTAAAAACTCGAAATAACAATTTTTCCAACGACTGTTCCTTTTGAAAAGAATGAAATGCGAGGCAGAAACGAGATTTCAGAAGGAAAATGTCAACTCAACCGAACAAATCTTTTCGCCAGTATAGGCCTCGTTGTCATTATGTCTCACAAAATGCCTGGGAGGCAGAGTTTTTGGCATGGGTCCACCTTTTTTTATTCGAGTCAACAAATTGAACGCTGGTAGATAAAACTGAATATCATTATACGATGATTTGGCGAATTTCGGAATTGAATGGAAAGTTCCTTCGGAGGCAAGCAAATATTTTGCTTGTAATCTATGGGATTCTAGGAGTGGGTTGCATTTCAGTGTTATCGATACGTATTGTATTTTTATTATTTAATATTAGGAATATTGGCATCCTAGTAGAAAATCAAAATCACTGTATTTTTATGCTTTAAATTTAATGCAGACGTTATGTATCATAGCTTTGAGTTATATGGTGATTCGTATACATACTTTGCTGATGCTTCGGAATTTCGGCATGAAAAATCATTTGATAAAAATTCAGGAAATCTACGTGGTTGACCGAAAATTACTTTTGTTTCTCATTTTGAGAATATCATGAAAAAATGTCCCAAATTAAAATGAAACTACTCAACAAGAACAGAGCATAAAAAAACGACAAGATTTTACAGATTTTGTGAAAGTTTTCGAAGCATGAGTTGGCCCAATTTCGATGGAACTTGTGGTCCAAGAGATTAAAGTCTTATAAAAACCAAGAAATTGCAGAAGCAGTATTTCCTTCATTTTACTCGGTTCTTTTGCTTGCACTGCTTTTTTTATTATTTCGTCTTTTAAAGAGTGTATTATAGATTACATTTAGCTAGTCTGCTACAGTTGAAAATCTGCAGGAAAACTTTTTTTGCTGATTATAAGAACGACTATTTTAAGCGATTAATTTCTTATTTTTAGTATTTCTTTTATTGTTAAAAACCAATGAATTAAAGTTTTAGACTCTTTTAACACATTCAACCCTTAATATGATCAGAAAAAGTAATCAATATCTTATCAATTTTTTTGACAGTTCGTATTTCTATAAGAATGATTGTAGTTTACATCATTTGTCAAATTGATTGACTACTTACTTACCTTAAATATCAAAATGGAGTTGCACGTTCAGTAGAGAGAAACTGAAAATGAATGAAATATGAATATGAAATTCAGAGAGATATGAGTATGCATAAAATACATTATTTTTAAATACTGTTAGATACATTATTGCATACAATATAAATCTGCGTTCCCCATTTGCATCCAAAAACATGTATCTGAACAATAAAGTACAAATCGACTGAAGCTTTCGAATATAAATCGAGAATAATAAAAGTGCGACATTTTCTTGAATTTTTTTTAATGTGCGCTTACTTATTTCATTTCGTAAAAATCGATTTGTGAGTTATTATTTGATTTAATTAAAAAAAAACATTTTTGCCAAGAAACAATGACAATTTGTTTTTCCTGAGCTCTCTTCTTTTCATTTGAGATGGCTTCTAGAGTCTTTTTGTTTTCATTAAGAAGAATTTACTCCGAAAAATGCAGTACAGGTTTTGTATTTCTAGGTTAACTAAGTACCTTCGAACAAGTTTATTAACATATCTCCTGTAGATTAAACTTTAAGAGCTTAGAGCTAGTGTTATTATTTCTAAATACATAGTAGGAACATAAATAATGTCAAACGGGTTTTTTCAATTAAAAAATATTGGCGTCAGATTTCTTCTTGACATTTTTATTAATTATTGGTATATGTGTATGAGATAAATAAAAACAATTGTTCACAGCTTCAGGCAGACTTGAAGAACTCTATATTATTGTATCTTCTATGGCAGACCATGTTCTCCGAAACCGTCCATAAATTGTATTTTCTCGTCTTTTTCGTAAAAAACAGCTCTCTGGTACCATCATATATATAATTCAACCAAAGCATGAATAGCGCCGGGTGGTTGCCTCTCTTCACCTCCGGAATGACTTGCAAGGCTTTCAATGACGACCAAGCGTACACCTGATCATTCTGTCAATTGAATTTCTCCTACACGGTGAAGATTTTCGCGTTCATAAAAGGATTTTTTTGTAGCCATTATCTGCGTACTCTGCCAACAGTTGCTACTCTATTTTCCTCCAGAGCGGCGGTAAGCTATTGCCCAGTGTGGCGTGTGTAGGCCCTCAGACCCAGGTCTTTTTTGGTAATGTGGCTCATGAATTTCGCATTCACATCCATCTCTCGCACCATAATTGTCTGTTTTTGGAGCGGATTTCTTATGATCCGAGCCTACATTGCGCGGACGAATTCCCTTCTTGGTTTCGATCGGCGCAAACGAGACGGGGATTTGATGGAATATTCGAGCTGGTGACGAACGGAGGGGAACATGAATACTAGCTTCACACTATTTGTGGGTGCTCAGAAAACTGATAAACGATACGAGTGACCAAAAAGCATGACGGAGTATGACATTTGGATATCTGTTCTCAAGGGAAAAGAATGTTTTTGTTCTATTTAAACGTAAGAATTTTTCATATTGAGTTAATCACTTGTGAAACTACTTTACAGCCAGGAGCATATTAGAGGCAACAAAGAATATTGGGGGAAAAATTCTTGCAAGTAGGAAACTTTCCCCTCATCAAAAAATGACGTCGTTTTCTAAAAAAAACGTATGTAAAATTTGCTTGAAACTTAATAAGGGAACAAATCTACGAAAACAAGAATATCAAGTACATTCAATAACATCTTCGAGCAAAAATGAGTTAATTGCATTGAACATACTTGACTTTCTGAGAAAAAGACAACAGCTGTCCATAGTGATCTGACATATTATAATACTGCTACGTGTCCAAGAAAAAAGAGACAGCAAAATATACGAAAACAAGTGTTTCGTTAGCAAAGAAGTGGATAAACAATTTAGGAATGTGGATGACGAGCCAGCTGAAGGCCGTACTATCGGTACTTCGACAAGGGTTGATGAAGTGATTTGTGAGATGTTTCGGAAAAAAACCCAACGCTTAGTCTGAGGCAGATCAGAGAAAAACTTCTTAGAAAAGATGTTCGAATCTCAATTAATACAATAAGACGGAGACTGTAAGAATCTGGTATGAAAATCGAAGTATCAGCCTTAAACTACTACTGACAGCAACACAAATAGAAAAAAGGCTGAGCAGGGCAAACAAGAATTTGGAACGTGATTGGAGCAAAATAATATTTACCGACGAATCTTCTTTGGTTGTCTCCAACTACTGGCGAAAGACTTGGACGAAAATGGAGAAACATTTTTGCAGCGTACAGTTAAACACCCAACAAAGATGCATGTTTATGGCTGTTTCTCAGAAAAGCGATACCGAGAGTTAATTACTTTCACTAGAAACTTGGATGCTCAATTCAGGTTCACTTTGTATAAAAAAGGATAACTGAAGTCTACAGAGAAATTATATGGAATTGAAAACGATGATAATGATAATGGTCCCAAAGATAATGATCCCAAGCATCGAAGTTGGCTCTGCACATCTGTGAAGGAGGAAAATGGGATACAAACTTTTGATTGGCCATCACAGAGTCCAGATGCGAGTCCCATTCAAAATGTGTGGTCGCCGATGAAGCTTAAACTAAAAGGGAAAAGAATATCCAGTACACGGCAACTTATACGCATCTTGAAACATATTTGGCGACATCTTAGAGTGAATTATGCTCGAAAATTGCGCCAAAGTTGCAACAGAAGATGCGGAGCAATTATAAATAGTAACGGCGCATTGAGATAATTTGAGAAACTTGTAATAATGTATATTTTAAGGAATAAATTGAAAAACAATTAATTATTGGGTGTTTAATGCTTTTTTTAAGACACGTTTTTGTGGAACATACTGTACATAGAAAATCCCCAGTACTATTTTTTTCATCGTATTATAATGACAAGGAAGCAAATAATGCATAGTACTTCAATAAAAACAATAGGTTACGCAGCACCATCTAATCGAGTTGCATCAATCAAATTATTCAAATTTCTTTCAAAACACATCTCGTTAAGAAAAACGCTGTACATACATATATTTAACCGTCATTAAATTGACTTTGACTTATTACATAATATTTCATAAATTATGACAAAAATCTGCCACCATAGCCGTAACCGGTAACCCCATCAATTAAATTGCTTGTAATTCAACCTCACAGAGCTTGGCGCCAGTAAGATACATTGGCATAGGGGCTAAACAAAACTCATTAAATTGACGCTGATGAATATGCAAATTATACCGATTATGTGGCTTGTGGTTGCGCAAAATACAGTCTACCGTCGAGATACAGCATCCCTCTCTTTCAACCACCACAAAACGTGGTGGTCCAATTACCGTACGTATGGCGTCCGTCGTCAACATATTTCCTTTGTTGAGTTCATGCTAGATTGCACTGCAATCAGGTATATTACGTACAATTCGCCGTTTGTCTGAATAATATTCGCAATAGAATAACAACCAGCTGAAAACTGGGTGAAACGGATTTCCTCTCTGATATTCAGATTTTGAGGAGCCGAACGTGGGTGCGGAACAATTTGATGGGAGGAAGTCAAATCCACTTGCATATGAAGTGCACCAGGGGTAGATGTTGCAGTTTTGAACCGTCGACGTCGTAGTGGAGACTCTGTACATGTGCAAGGCAAAGGGAGATTCTGCACAAGTAGGTCATTTAAACGAGCGGAAAGATAGCGTATGGCAAACATAACTTGAAATGATATCTACTGTGCAGCAGTGGAGGATCCGGACATGACGTTATCTTGTATCCTTGTTCCTTTTTGTGTACATTTGGTTTTGATTTCAATTTAGTTCAAACGACATGCAGTTGGAATCTAGGTGAAACGGATATGATCCATGCAAAGCACGAGTCTCGCAAAAGGACTTCTACATGTGTAAGTGCAGGCGAAGCAACCGGCTGGGTTAGTTTTTTGTACGGTTAACACAATTTTCACTGACTAGAAGAAAAAATGTTAAATTGACATTCAAAGCTGAGCAAACACTGCATGCGGTATGAAGTGCAATAAGCTAGCAGTTAACTGTTTCTGAAAGAGTTGCGAAACGGCCTACTATGTAAGCGAATAAGCATTTTATTCAGTTGATACTAGTGGCTTTATTCATTTTCTCTGAGTACAAATAGCAATATAAAAAACGCAATGAATCCTATGGTTTTCTTCTGTAAGCTGTAAAGCCAATCCCCAACGCGAAATGCAATTTCCATTACGTTGCCTCTGTCGTTGTCTGTGCATTCGAAGGGCGATACTATTACACAAAGTCGGATGCGGATGATTCAACGTTTTCAGGGGATACAATCGCTTTGTGAAATGTGTCTTTCGAACAAAATGAGTTTTTCCTTGGTAGCCTCTATCGCCACCAGCTGCGTTACATTAAAGCGCCAGTTGCTAAGAGGGTAAGTGCTAAAAGCATCGGGAAATTATGTCACGTAACATCGACTCAACACCCTTTTTATAAAAGGCGACGAGAAGGCCTTGGAGACATCGTAAGGATACCTGTATAGATACTTTGACTTGAAGAAGACGATTTTGTCGCTGCCATTATGTGATTACAACACGAATATTGCATAGTTTCCCGAACGAGCCCAGTAGAAATGGAAGAAGTACTGTCCATTATGTGCGAAATGGATAGTTATTAAATGAATTAATAGGGTGGAAATTTAATCGCAAACATAAAGGCTGCTGTGGATAGTAAAATGGCAGGTAACAAGGCAAGTGCGAGCTATTGTCACATAATTGTGGCAGCAAGCTCGCAATTTAAGCTGAGATGCCATAACGAAATTTGGAATATCTCTCACAAACCGACTTTTGTTTTGTTTAAACTGTTTCTTCGACTTCAATTGCAAAGGGTTTATAACCACTAGAGAGAGAGAGAGAGAGAGAGAGAGAGAGAGAGAGAGAGTATGTGTATCTGTATGTAGGCCATAATTGCTTTAAAATTATGTATACAGATTGTTTATTTCAAGTAAGTAATGGAAAACCTCCTCTGTATCAAAATTATGTATATCCGCCGATAAATAGGAATGATTATACGAAATAACGTTTAACGTTTTTTGAAGCCGTTTATTTTTATTTATTTATTATTTCTAAAAAAAAAATGCAATTCCCAACTGACTGAAAGCCATTTGTATACATAGTAGTCCCGCGCCATAGCCAACTAGTAGTTAGGAAAGCGGGAGCTATGTTCGAGGGCTCGCCTGTCTATCTGACGGGCTGTACGTGTGCAGACTAGGTGGGTATTCTTTTCGCTCGTGGATGAAGACCAAACGGACAGCTTTTCATGACGATGGAAAGTTGACAGTCGACTCACCACTTGAAATTTAAGTGCTTCGGCGGGAATTCAATCAGGGCTTAAGGTTTTATTATTCCTATTTCCAGATATGCGGTGGACAATGATGTTATCATCTATCCTAGACAATTGCGCCGGGAGTATGATCACCACGTCCTGGGAGCGCTAGACTGCATGCATTCGAGTCTGTGATTAAACAGTATGTACTTATTACACGCTCCTCTCCGGTCCAACTGCTTGCAAAGAGCCTAACTCTTAATGGCTTTAGACAACTCCTTCTTTGCTGACGTGTGCGTTGCACAAAATGTGGTATACTTTTGGCACCTGCACACCAATGAGATATGAGTCAGAGTTTAGCGATTTCATCGATTTACTAGTAGGCTATTTTCTTCCACGGAAGGGTTTCTTTCAAGACATTGAGACATTACATGCTCTGCAAATCCACTCCATGGTACTAATAGCAATAGCCTCAGTTGCTTCACGAGCACTGACGTTGACTGGAGCACTAAAAGGAGGAGGTTAACATTTAGCGACGCCACCATGCTACTATTGTTTAGTCTCGATGCGTTCCAGCCAATCATTTTTCAGAATGAGTGTTTTTTTTTCGCGGTTGGATGTGGAAATCTTCAAAAAGATGTTTCATGGCTCCTGTCCTGGAATATGCCGGACTTTTACTGACAAAAACCACCTCCTTCTTCTTCTACACTCCCTACGGGATTACTTATACAGCATTCCTTCTCGGGGGTGGATCACCCCTGAGCTACTTCTAGAGATCATTGCTTTTTCCTTCTTCCTGTCCCGTTCCGCCTCACGCAGTTTGCGGTGTATATTTTTTAGTGCTGTTTCGACAGCATCCTACGTCGTTTGGGATTCTAGCATACAATGCACGATATTTTGATATCCTTATGCTTAATACAGGACAACTGAGCATAACGTTTTCCGCATCTTGAGGTAAACTTTTAGTGACTGGCCAGTCTGGTGAGCTATCGTGTCCAAAGCCATACGGATGATAACGATACCTTCCATGTCCGCTCAAAAATTGGGTTAGATCATAGCTCGTTTCTCCGTGGCTCCTAGCAACCCACCCCATAACGTTGGGGACTAATTTTTGCGTTGCCCGTTTTATGCCTCCTCTCAAATAATCTGCGATGAGCGCATTGACACTTGTCTTTCAATCTCTCGCGTGCTTGTTGTCCGTGCATCGTTTTTGAAGAGTCCACAAGAATTTCAATAGGCAGCATAATGGCTATAACACACGTCACTTCATTTGAAGTTGTTCAAAAGGCGCAGTAGGTTCGAAGTGCATCAGGTATTCCTACCGTTACCAGATCAAGTTCCGGCCCTTCGTCTGAGTCAAAACATAAGGTTATTTCCCTGAAGTAGCCGACGGTTATACAGACTAAAAGCGTAACACTCTATTATCGATCCACATGCCTACAATATGGCTCTACCTCACGGAGTTGAAGGTGTTCCTTACGTCTAGTGTAAACCTGTTTTTCTTTGCGGGGCATTGAGGTATCGCATACTTAGAAATCCACCCTGTAGTGCTTACAGCAATAACTTCAACTGCTTCATGGTTGGCTGGATCCCTAAAGAGAGGAGGACTCACTACGTTAACATTTAACAACGCCACCATCTTACTTCTGTTTAGTCTGGGTGCGTTCCAGCTAATCATTTTTCAGAATGAGCAGTGCTGCTTGTATCTGCTCTCAACAATTATATAGTTACGGTCACTATCTCTGTAGCTCTGCATCGATCTGTTATCTGCCCCCACTAAAATGGGCTGACAGCTTTTCTAAGGCTGTGGTGATCACGATAATCGATTCGTTAACGCCGAGTATTCAGTACGTTGGCAAAGAGCTCGCGCTTAGAGCCTACAGGCTTAAACCTCCACACCGTTTCGACTATACCCAGACCACAAGGGTTTAGGGTAGGCAAGCTGCATTATAGTCGTCACGGACTATGGCATCGCCCTTCTACATTACAGAAATTTTTCTACAGTGAATTGAGCTTATATCCAAATTTCTGCAGACCTACGGATACATGCGCAAAAATTGCTAGCAATATATACCGCTACCTACTCTTTAGCATCCGAGAACTAAGTAAACAAGCTAGATCTCCTGTAATACTCACTGGCCCGGACGATTTGAGCCTTATTTTCACAGATGAGCTACGTGGAGAAATTTTCAGCTGCTTCACAACATTGCAGATTTCATTGAAGAACTCTCGTTTTCCTGTCTGCTGATTGTTCTTGTTTCAAGCACTGGAGCCTATGAAGTCTACATCATGATTTATGGCTCACGGCATCTACTTGCTCGGACTGACCACGTTCGAACAGTACGATCTGAGCCCCTACAGTTATTTCTGTTGGTATCACCGGTAGCACCGTACCACCTCTGCCCACCTTCACACTCGGATGCACATCATATTCTACCGGTCGTGAGGACTCTGTGGACTAAAGCATCGTTCATATCTACCACAGCTCAGCTCTGCTCCCTCTTATTAGGAGGAAATAAAGTGGTTTTCTCCTGCCCCTCCCCCAGACCACATATTATGGCCACCGTCAATTCCTGACTGACTGTGAGCTAATCGAGATCCATTACCTCAATTTTGGTTCTAGAGGCCATAAGTCTCACGGTCTCTTGATATTTGACAGCGATTCAAATCGAGTTCTAGGGTTTCATGCTTTTCAACTGGAATGCTTTGAGAATCATTCATAGGACTCGTTCGTGGGTTTTACGTGGAGATGGCTTCACCATTACTTCCTTCCATTTTTTGCCATTGCTTGTTGTTAGTTTTCTTCGTCTTTTTGGGCCTCTTCTTAGGTTTCGGTAATAACATTTTTACGAGCTTCACGGTATAACTTAGTTGCTGAGTTTAATTTGTTACAACATTCCGAACCTAGTAAAGTCTCGAAATGAGTACCACTTATTTTTGTCAGTTGTATGTCTGTTCTATATCTTAAGTTATGCTTTTATGATCAGTTAATTCAGTGCTGAATACCGCCGGGAGGGTTTTGTGACTTAATTAACTAGCTTGTACTCAAGTTTCGATGTATTTAGTATATATACACTCAGAGAAAAATCGTTGTAATAAAACAAATAGATATGAATCAAATATTTTCAAATATGATTTGGCGTCATATACGTTTCTTTCTAATTCAAATAATCTGCCTTCATTTCAATGATGCTGTATCAAAGTGGTCTTATTTAGCACAAAATGTTTTGTTTTACATTGAATGATGAAAATTATGATATGAAAATAACATTTGTATAATAAAGTGGAATCATTTTTATTGAATGTAAATTCAATAAAACCAACAACTTAGAACTATCTCTGATAACCAGCTTTCAAACTATCTGAAAATCAGTCGAGTCGTTCTTCTGCATTGCTCATCATTTTGCTAAAGTGTACACAACAACCAAAATGAACACCAAACACATCCCAAAACTTACCAATTTCAAGTAAAACTCCATGGAGTGCCTCTTTTAAATTCAATTGTCACGGTAATAGTCTTACAAAATAGCTTTGTGCACGCAAATCCCACAACATACCCTTCTGCTGATGCTTTTACTTTACCGCTCTCATTCCCTCAATGAGATCATCTTGGGCTCTTAAGACCATACATTCAGCGAATCTATGCCATTTATGTGTCATGCGTCTTCAGCAGTCGAGCTCAATTTTTCACTAGTGTGTCTCTAAAGTATCCCATCGGGCCCGGAAATAAAATTCTTTCAAAGTAGAAAATCGTTCCCTTACGAACTATAACTATTTCCAGGAATTATCCCCTTAATCTGAAGGAATAGAAGCTGAAACTGAATGCTACGCGTCCCTGGCTTACTCACTGCCGTGAGCAGGCCACAGTGGAATTCACATCAAAACCAGAATTCATTTTCAAAGGAAAAAAGTTTGAATTTTTATTTTTATTGAATTAGGATCCTACAAAAAGGCCAAAAAGTCAAAGAAATCAAGAAGAAAAGTTCAACTGTGAATGGTATGCAGTATGACGTAGTCAACTGAATTCGCTTAGTATTTTCTGAGTTTCGAGGATACTTCACGGTATCATTATTGTTGAGTAACCGATATTACTGTTTGTCGACCTTTCTTGATTTTGTTTATGACTTTGCGGAGGATGTGGCACTATTGAAAAGAAGGTCGATTGGAATGTTGAAATGGGTCATCTTGAAGAGCTCAGATCCGAACGTTTGTTCTAAAGCAGAGACGGATGGAGCACATTTTCTCGTAATTTGAAGGACGTAAAAGATTAAGATGTTTGGTATTTGGTATTCTGTCATTTGGGATAATATGAACTGGAGGATTCCGTTGAATTTGTTGATTGTTAAATTAAAGGGACCGTAAGGGTTCAAGGGTTATGGCCATTATAGTCAGAGTGCTTTCAGTATGCTGAAGGATTTTAAAAAGTTTAAATACTTTGCTGCTGGCAATAAGAAACTATAAGATTTTATAAAAAGTCAATTCTACTTTAAAATTTAATGAGTGTTTGTTGACAATAAATAACCACGCTCATTTATTTTCACGGGAAAGTAATAAAACTAATAAAATCCAGCATTTGAATACGGGGGTCGCAAAAAAATCTCCTGAATTCTTTGGGCATCTGATTATGTTTATGTCAACTGTGAAAATAAATCAAGTTCAGCGCGTGGTTTGCAAATAAATTAAATTTTATCTGTAATTATATGTATTTTTAGTCACCATAATATAAATATATGCGTATTCAAAGAAAATAGTTCTGAAACGAAATTGTCACTTAGTTAACACGAAGATAAAATTAACAAAAAGATACTAAATTTCGAAAGCTATCATATTCATTTGTTTTCATATTAGATCTATAATAACCTGACAGATTGAATGAATGGAGATATGAGTTTACTTAAAAATAGGCAGGGATGTTTGGTTGAACTAAGTTGAGTTATGTAAGTGACCTGATACGAGCGGTCACTGCAGAAAAAAAAGATGATTAATGGAATAAAACAAATTTTACTACTTGCCAAAATTTTATTAAATTTGAGTAACGAATTGAAATTGTTTTTGCGGGATGATTAAAATTGGAAAAAATTTTATTTACATAGAAAATTATATTTGACAAAGTGGTTTCGAAAGTATGCACTGATTCTCATCACACACCAGCATACAGTGCATACTTGACTGATGTAACCACTTGCAGTTGGAAATCATTAATTTTTATTTATGCTAGTTGTGATAGATTTTAGCATCTCCGACTTATATCCATCGAAATAATTTGCTCATAAAGGTTATTGATTTGTGATCATTGTTCCCTTCTTGTCTATAAATCAGCATAGACAGCATAGACAACTTGATCAATATTCTCTGCTTTGATAAGCTTTAGAGACGATATACGTTGTCTATGCTGATTTATAGACAAGAAGGGAACAATGATCACAAATCAATAACCTTTATGAGTAAATTATTTCGACGGTCACACGACCAGTAAGACTAGTAGTTATTTGAAGAAAGACACGCTACAATATGGGCGAAGCACTTACCTGTTCAACAGAGTCTAGCCACTACTCGCAAAGACCATAACGCTGAAAAGCTTCAACAGATGAACTATGAACTAAAAAAAATTCATTTCGAGCCTCATCGTTCTCGAGCAGCGATTTAGAGACTGCAACAGAAAACCAAAGGAGACAAAGAACAAGACGAGAACGAATCGCAGGAGTAAATCTGGATACAAGAGAACTAAGGAGAGAGCAGAAGAAGAAAGGGCTTTATTGAGTTCAAGCACTCGAAAAAAAAGAAAAACAGTAGATAGCGAGGAGTCCAGCAGAAATTTGTTGATAGTTAGCTTTAAGCAGGGGGCCCGGGAGCTCTGCTCGCTAAGGCGTCAGGCCGAAAAGCGGCGTACTACGGGGCCTGCGGGTTCGAATCCCGCCAGACCCATGGCTGTAAGTGTGAATGCGTGTGATTGTCTATGAGGGTGGCACCAAACTGGTGGCCTAATACTGGCCGCGTTCTCGGCAGCCCTCTCCACTAAGCCTAAACCTAGCTTTAAGCAAGTTATAAGTCGTTGCAGCTCTGTTTTGTCGCGCAAGTTATCCAATGTAGAAAAATCGACGGAAAGAGGGGGATGCTGAGAATCAAGATCAATGTGAAAAAAAGAGATGATAGAACAAATAAAGTCAACAAGTGATTGGATGCATTAGTTTTAGCTAATGTGTAAGCAGAGGTATTGCTTCTTATAATTTGTCATACTATGAGCTATTTTCTTCTGATTGCATATCATTTCTAAAGAGAGGTAGGTGGCTCAAGGTCTGCGCTAATTTCATACCAAATGGCCGGTTCAATTGCAGAGCCTGTAAATCGTGACCAACAAGAATTCCCAATATTAGGCTCTTTTATTTGATACTGATAACTGATAAATTATTATTGTTTGTTTGATACTGATAAATTATACTCTAATTCACAAGCATACTTATGATGGTAAGGAAACATTTATGGATTGTTTGGTAATTGAATGCAAGTCTTATACCCAGTCTCTCCACATAATACACTAATAGCCATGCTTTTTTAACGCTTGGATTTTAACCTACAGGCAATTTAAATCGCTGCAACGAAATGGTATCTCAGCAAATAGAGCTATCCGACTTGTAAACACTTCATACTACAAAATAATTTGCGTTGCCATTCGCGTAAAGCTCTTCTTGCCCAGATATTCAGCAAACGTGCGAAATAAGAAATCAACGCAACACTAATCATATTTACTCTAATTTCCTATTTTTCCATTATAACACCATCCATCTTGTTCCCATTCGCACACATCGTCTCGTTAGCCGTTCGCAATTGATCGATCGACTTCCTTTGACCACAAAATGGCTATGAAAACAGAAGCACAGTCGATATAAAAAAAAGACTACCAATTTCTTAGCTGTCATACATTTCATTTGAGTTTCGTACGTTCCGCTGCTTATGAGGTAATATATAAAAACAACTTGCTCTAATGTTTCCCTAATGTTCTCACCACTATCTTCTTCATCCTTGATGTATTTTTTGTTGCCAGTCTGGTATACTTTCGAAGCAGTCGACGCCAACTGGCAAACAGGAAGAAAAGCGTTTCGAATGGAATCGAAGGAAACGGCCGAAGCTCACACGTTCTGCAAACACCGAATTCCACCACTGGGACCAATAATGAAAAAAGTTGGCAGAAATGGCCTGAGAAATAAGCACATAGCCAGGTAAGATAAATGAGGTGGAATTGCTAGATGCAAGCTTATGTAAGATTTGACGACAAATCGGATTTATTGGAATAGTTTGATGATGTTCATTTTTATTTTGCATCCTTTTAGAAAATTAGAAAGCATGCTACTTAAGAAAATAAGGAAGGAACTGACATGTAACATCGTTTCCACTTTCAATACAAACAGAGAATATATGATGAAAAATTGGGCGTTAATTCAAAAGGATCCACCATATTGTCATTTTAATTTGCACCAATGTCTCTTTCGGAAGCAAAATTTATTGATTAATAGCACCAAATCAGATAAATGAATTCTTTTTTTATTTTAAACTAAATCTGTCTGATAAGGACTTAGTGCGAGAACATTTGTTTTTTCTTTCAAAACTTATATCGGACAGCTTCCCTAAATACATTGCAACACAGCATCGAAAACTGATACATTCAATCAAACCAATACTAGGGAAAAGAAAACAAAAAACAATTTTTCGTTCAACGGCCGACGTTGTGCCGTAATTGGATTTGAAGATAAAGCGTGAGATGATGACAAATGGATATTTTATTCAAAATTCTATCTGAAAGCTGGTAGTGGCAGTGGTATCATCGTTGCTTTTATAAGCAGTAGGCTCAACTGCTTTGACACATCGACACAAGCAGCATCTCCTGCTTTTAGTATCTCAGTTTACGATAGCTAAGAACTCAAAGACTATTTATCAGGTTCTCGAGGATAAAGCATCGAATGATTTTACAAAGAGCTGGGTGGTGCTCGATGAGGCGAAGGTATTTCTCAAACAAACAGGACTTCGCTTGGCTTAATATAATTATATCACAGTAGGGGGTGCTAATTGATTTGTATAGTGTAGTAACTTTATTCAAATGCAAATTACCTAGTTGAGCTATTTATTTTTTTATCTGTTTTTAGATCTGCCGATAGCAGCAAAAACCAACCATTATTCAAAAGACATGAGTTTGATTTCAATGTATTATTAGAGCATTGATTTGAATTGAATCTTTTGAGGGAAATGTTTTAATTATTTGTTGTTACATTATTACAAGAGTCATTAAAATAAAAAGTCATTAAAAACATGCAAAGTTTTTTTTTGTACCGAATCGATGAGAAACGATGCATACGTCAATATGAAATAAAGAAAAAATTGAGTGGCGAGTGGCGAGAGTCAAGCAAGAACTCCGCCTAAATAAGATTATGATCTGCGTTTGATGAGACTGGAATGCTATATCGTAGTGAAAGAAGTTCAAAGGGAAACCTTTGTGGCTAACAAGGAACTTTGTATTGCCCCACTGCGTCAATGAGACAATTCAGCTGAAGAGATCCGAGTGACAAGGCCAAACCATTTTCCTTTACGACAACGTCAGGCCCCATGTCACACAAGCCGTCAAAGCCACACTTAAAGAGCTCGAGTGGGAGGTTCTTTGGCATCAACCATACACTTCAAATATGGTGCCAACCAATTACTACCTGTTCCACACTATGTGGAACCAAATGAGAAACGTTATCTTCAACAACAAAAAAGACCTCAAAAACTGGCTCAAAAACTTCTTCGACACCAGACCGGGCACTTTTTTGGCGGGACGGGGGGCGATCAAATCGATCTAAAGGTGGAAGCAGGTCATAAACAACAACAACGAATACATTATTGACTAATTTATTGCTATCATTATTGGTTTTTGCTCAAATAAAACTATTTTACGCTAAAAAATCACTGTTCTACCCTATATTTAGCAGCTAATATATGTATATTGAAACATTTCTTAGCATTATTTTATTGACCTAGCAATAACATTATATTGGCAGAACACAGCATTCTTATAATTTTATATATTGACATTCAATATTATATATTGAACAATTAAGTGAGTCGCTTGACCTTGTCTTTGGGTTCGATAAAATATAAAAACAACATTTGTCAAAATTGAAAAAGAAATTATTTTATTTTCGTGTACGACTCAATCCTTTTTTTCTACAATTCCTCTCAACCTACAATTGTTTTTTTTTTAACATAAAAATTTTACTTCAACCGTCATCATTTTTCTCTAAAAAACAGCTTGCTAAGAAAACGGCTAATGTCTAAATTTACAAGTTTTTAACATGAAGTTGGCTTGAAAATAAAAACTACATTTATTTGTTGTGCTCGAACATGCCGGCCCACTGTGCAACAATCGTTGTATACGAATCAACCATTTGCCATTACTTTCATTGGGTTGGATGCGAATGCTGTAAGAGTAGGTTGAAGTCCTTTGCTTATGATTGTTGGTTATCTTCGGTACTTTGATTTTGGACAGGCAGCTTGCAAATCTTGGAAATTGATCGTTTATGAATACCGCATTTCGTTCGCACAGTTACCACACGAACTAAACCATCATCCCCAGGATGAGTTTTAACTATGCGGCCTAATGTCCATTTGTTTGGTGGCAAACGATCGTCTTTTACTACTACCATGTCATTTGCCATCAAGTTTTCGTGCTGAGACGCCCATTTTGGTCTGGATTGCAAATGACTAAGCCAATCCGATGACCATTTGGACCAAAATTGTTGGATGATACGCTGAATGATGCAATAACGGCGTGTTGGCGATAGATCCATGATCGATGGTTCAGGTGGTGCTAATAAGGCATCTCCAATAAGGAAATGGCCTGGAGTCAACACCTCAAGATCGTCAGTATTCGCATTTAACGGGCAAATCGGACGTGAATTTAAACAGGATTGAATGCGGACAAGCGCAGTTGAAAGTTCTTCGTACGTTAAACGCAAACCAGTAAACGCACGATGCAGATCACGTTTGGTAGCCTTGACATTAGCTTCCCAAATGCCACCAAAATTCGGTGAATACGGTGGAGTAAAGTGCCATTGGATTCCTTTATCAGCTAAAATTGGTGCGATATCCTTTTTGACGCCAGCAGCAAATTCAATAGCTTTAGTTTTTAAAACCTTATCAGCTCCAATAAAATTACTGCCACAATCACTATATATATCATGGCATAAACCCGTCGACCGACAAAACGATGAAGGGCATTTAAAAATGCGTATGTGTCCATACCAGTAACAGCTTCAAGGTGAATAGCTTTAGTCGCTAGACACACAAAAAGAGCGATGTAACCCTTGTAGGTGGTGTGACCACGGTATCTCGATGCTTTCAATTCGAATGCCCCAGTGTAGTCAACACCAGTAGCTAGAAACGGTCGTACGAAACCGATGACACGATGCTGTGGCAAGTCACCCATTAGCTGCTGAACTGGTTTTGGATCGGCTTTGGCACATTTCACGCATTTTCTCAATTGAATCGCAACGGCTTTTCTAGCATGAACTATCCAAAATCGTTTTCGTAGAAACGTTAATGTTAACGTTGGTCCACCGTGAAGAGTGGCTTGATGAGCGTAATCAATGAGTAATTCAGTGAAACGATTATATTTAGGTAGGATGATTGGATGCTTTTGATTGTAAGGCAAACGTGAATTCCGCCCTCTTCCGAGCACTCTCAAAATGCCGTACTGATCGAGGAAAGGAGCTAAGCTTGTAAGAACACTGTTATTTGGCACAGTTCCATTTTTTGAAATGGTCTTAAGCTCTGATGAAAAGCATTCTCGTTGAACTATTCGAATCAGTGCAAACAAACTGGAGTTAAGCTCTTCTACAGTGCTGGCTCCATAACGACGGTGGTTTTGTGGCACTGTACAATTATATCTGAATCGGAAGAGTAAAACTACGATACGACGAAGTTGCAAAAATGAAGAATACTTTGCCAGAAATAGTGGCTCAGATCCATTGATGGCGACGTTGATTATTTGTTCGACATTTTCTTTTTCCAAAAATGTCCAGTCTATGACTGGCCAATTGCTTTGTGATTGACTCAGCCAGTCGGGCCCATTCCAATACAATTTTGATTCGAGAAGTTGTGCTGGTAAGGAACCACGTGATGCAATGTCGGCTGGGTTATCGTGTGTCGATATGTGATGCCATTGTTTTATATGGGAATCGGTGTGAATCTGCCCAATTCGATTGGCGACAAAGGTTGGCCAATGATTTATGTCACCCCGAATCCAGGATAATACTATCGTGGCGTCAACCCAGTAATATATTGAAATCGTATCCTTGGGAATAGAAAGATGCTTAGTTATCCACTTAGCCAACTTTAAACCAAGCACGGCAGCGCATAATTCGATGCGTGGAATGTTGATAGGTGGTTTCGGGGTAACTTTACTTTTTGCAGCAATGATATTAGTGTGAAAGTTACCCTTTTCATCTTCGATGCGAATATATGAAACGGCAGCGTATGCATGTAATGATCCGTCACAGAACGTATGCAACTCAGCTCGCCGTACATTTGGTGAAGAATGTAACCAACGTGGAATTTGAATTTCGTTAATTATCGTTAAACTTTCCAAAAATCGGAGCCACTCAATACGCAAATCTGTTGGCAACTGTTCATCCCATTCCAAGTTGCGGGTCCAGATTCGCTTCAGAAAAATTTTTGCTACGAGTACAACTGGATTGATCAATCCCATTGGATCGAACAACTTTGCGGTGGTTGACAGAACAGTCCGTTTTGTGATGTTTCCTTTCTCTGGGACCAAGTCGAAGTTGATTTTATATCGAAATAAATCAGCTGACGGTTGCCATCGCATGCCTAATGTTTTGAGCATTTCATCACTATTCAATTCTAACGCGGTTGCACTGCTTTGAAGTTCGGTTGGAATTGACTTGAGTAGTTCGGAAGAACTACTAGCCCATTTGTGTAATGCCATACCAGCTGACTCTAAAGCCGCTGCAGTTTGATCACGAATGGCAAGCGTATTGTCAATCGTATGACTGCCGGTGTAAATATCATCGACATATACTTCGTTTCGGAGCACCTTGACAGCCAAAGGATAATGATCATGCATATCGTGAGCGATTCGGTGCAAAGTTTCGATGGCAGTGTACGGTGCACTGGCTGTACCAAAGGTAACGGTAGTAAGTTTGTATTCTTGCAGCAATCCGTCCGGATTATACCATAAAATGCGCTGATACTCAGCATCGTCTTCGTGCACATCGATGCATCGATACATTCGAGTAATATTAGCGGTGATGACGTACTTGTGTAAACGCCAGTTTAATAAAACAGCGGATAAATCGTTCTGAAGTCGTGGACCTGTGCACAAAATGTCATTCAATGATTTCCCATTGGATGATTTGGCTGATGCATCGTACACCACACGGCATTTTGTGGTGAGACTATCAGCTTTAATGACGGCATGGTGTGGTAATGTGCAGCATGTGTAAAAAGGTCGGTTGTATTCGTTGAACCGCAAATGCATGTCAGTTGTTGAGACAGGTATGATTTGCCTCAGATCAAAATACTCTCGAATCGTCTTATGATATTGTTCGTGCACTTCGGGATGACGATTCAATTTCCTTTCGAGCTGATGAAAACGATTTTTAGCTATTTGACGCGATTTGCCGATGATTTGGCTGGGATCAAATAGCGTTTTAAGTGGTAAGCGAACCAAATACTTCCCATTTGGCTGTCTCACGGTTGTACGATTGTAGAAATTACGACACCATTGCTGTTCAGATGTATATTGTTGATCGGCTGGAATACTTTCCAGCGAGTAAAATTGTTTCACCAATGTGTCCAATTGTTCCAGCGAAACGTGTGAACAATGAACTGTAGCTGGTCCAGTCGATGATTGTATTGGTTTTTCAAATGCCTTGCCAGAAACGAGCCAACCTAGATGAGAATTTTGAGCGATTGGTTCGTTTTGATGACCCTTTCGAAGTCCGTCAAGCAAAATATCAGCATACGAATCAGATCCAATGAGCATATCGATCGGAGCTGAGCGGTGAAAATCTGGATCGGCCAATTCCAAACCTCGAAGGTGTGGCCAATCATGGTACGTTAAAGTCGATGTTGGCAAATTAATGGTAACATTTTTAACAACTGACGCAAAAGCTTCAAATTTTTTGTCGTTGAGGCGTGATTGGTATATAATGTGCACAATTGACCTTCCCACTGATTTCTGTTCATTTGGAAATTGTATAACCGTGTTGAATGGAAGGCGCTTCAATTGTAGTGTTTGACAAACACGTTCAGATATTAGAGCTCCAGTGGAGCCTTGATCAACGAGAGTGCGAATCAGAAACTTTGAGCCATCTGGTTTGATGATTTTGATTATTGCTGTTGGTAGCAAAACATTGGCTGCAGAATAGAACTTTGTTGAATTGAAAAGCACTGGTGCTACCTGTTGTATGTGATTAGTTACGGTGCAAAGCCCCTCATTGCTTTTATTTTGTTTCGATGAATTCGCACTAAAATTGGATGTTGATTGTGTTGGCTGATGAATAAGAGTGTGATGTCGTTGGCCACATACATTGCAATTTCTCTCACTGAGACAAGACTTTAATTGGTGCGTGGAACTGAGGCAATTTGAGCAAAGACTTGTTGTATCGACAAAAGCCTTGCGTGCAAAGTTGTCCTTTTGACGGAACGATGGGCATTTACGAAGAATATGTGGGCATTGACAGAACACACAGATAACGGTTGCTGGGCGGTCATTTACAGTGGACATATGATGAATGCGAGTCTCGGATCGATGCGACGCGTGGGAGCGATGATTTTGACTCGATTTTAGATTGTTTTGTATAGTTTTAGGGTGCGAATTCGAGGCTGATCGATGTAAATCAATGGGTTGTGAACGTAAATCAATAGCTTCGAGTGTGCGATATCGAGCGGTTAGAAAATCGGTAAGAGCTTTAAATGTAGGAATTTCAGTAGACTCTCCCAATTTTTGTTCCCATAATTGGATTGAAGATTTTGGCAATTTCTCAATCAATAAATGTGCAAAAACATGGCCACAATCATCCACTTCGACTTTCAGTTGCTTCAATGCATTCAAACATGTACGGGATGTTTCGACTAACTGTTTCAGATCAGTCGCGTTTTCCCTTGTAACGACCGGTTGCAAAGTGAATAGGTGCATAAAATGCGTGAACAACACTCGACTATGGTGATAGCGTTCGATAACGGAATTCCAAGCTTCATCATAATTTGCTGTGGTAAGCGGCATTTCACGAATATCACTATCTAAAGTGTTCTTCAAAGCCTGTTTGAGTAAATGAAACTTTTCAATCGTTTGGATTTGATTGTTATTATGCACCAAACGCAAAAATGAGTCGTAAAATGCTGGCCAATCGGTGTACTTGCCGGAAAATTCTGGCGCCGGCATGCCCGAAAAACGTGTGAATGTCATTGCAGGCAACTGTTGTGATGTTGAGCCATTTACCACAGTGGAATTCAAATCAATCGACGCCTCAGTTGTTGTTGCAGTCGGTTTTGGTTGTGAAAATTTCGTACCAAAATCCTCGATTAATTCACTATAAACCTCAAGATACTTCTCTTCAAATTGATCGGTATAATCTTGTGTATAATAATCATTACTTGCCTCTAAATCACCTTGAACAAGCTGCTGATGCCGCTGATTGAATTGAGAGCGAAGTTCTTTAAGTGTGTTGAGCCTTCCTTCAAAGTAGGACCTTGTGCGACGAGAATCACCGGTTTTCTTATGATTCGTTAAACATTTGGCGACCCGTTGCAAAGCATCCATTTGAAGAGCGATTAAACCATCTAAATCTTCCTCAATAACAGACATCTTAGCTGGTGCGATGATCGAAACGATGGAATGAAGAACAACCAGTACCACTCGAATAAGCTGTCTAAATGCGATGTCGAATGTATTTTAACAATTGAGAGTTCGACCGGAACGATACGAAATCCGAAGCAAGAAAAATCACTAGTTGAAAACGCACTTGATGATTGCACCTTTATCTAGGAATCAAGCTGATATTTCCTCACAAGCAAGACAAATGTGAATTCCTCACCCGGGGTACCATGAACAATTAAGTGAGTCGCTTGACCTTGTCTTTGGGTTCGATAAAACAACATTTGTCAAAATTGAAAAAGAAATTATTTTATTTTCGTGTACGACTCAATCCTTTTTTTCTACAATTCCTCTCAACCTACAATTGTTTTTTTTTTAACATAAAAATTTTACTTCAACCGTCATCATTTTTCTCTAAAAAACAGCTTGCTAAGAAAACGGCTAATGTCTAAATTTACAAGTTTTTAACATGAAGTTGGCTTGAAAATAAAAACTACATTTATTTGTTGTGCTCGAACACGTGTGGTGAATTTTTCTATTACAATATTATATTAGTAGGCCAATATTTAATATTAACATGGGACTAAGTTATATTAACGTCTTACAATACTACATTGGTATCCCAACAATTGATATTAACATGCCAATATATTATATTAATGCCTTTATTAGATGTATTAGCATGTCAATATTTAATATTAACACCCTAACATACAATTCTCGCATTGTGCTTTGTGGTTGGGGTTGTTTGGCCTAGATTTTCTTTGGAATGAAATAATTTGCTAATTTATTAACTCCGAGCACAGGCGAAGACAACGACTCACGCGGCACTTAAAAATTCAACCGAAGCAAATTAACAACAGACGGGATTATTTCACAACTACGTTGAGCGTGAACTTTCATCGAGTTACTTCTGTGTATTTTGAAAAGCTCGCTAGCAGATAAGATTATCATCTTTATTATTAAGTTTTATTGTTGTTTTCACAAAAAGTTAATGTATCACGTTAAATCTTGTGCCGAAACGGGAAGTGAATGGATAAAGCAATACAATTCAAACGATTTGCACCCAATGTAAGATTAAGTCAATCATTACCAGCCTTAAGAGAAATATTTAATAATTATATTTTGAAAAACCCGTCTGCCTTCTTCCCTGCTTCAATATATTTTTCAGTGGAACAAATAAACAAATCTGACATGCCGGGCTACTTTTTCTACAAGACCAAACCCCAGATCGCGACATTAGCAGCATCAATTTGTCCGCGAGAATAATCGAGTGAGACTTTAATTACGTTTGGCATTGTAATTGCCCATTGAAGCATAGCATTCCAAAAACAATGTTCGAAAGCTTTTTCTCATCTCTGGGAATTGAGTTAACCGTGACTGGCTACTTTAGAATGCAACACACGTTTTGGGGTTCTCGACACATAGCACCTACGAGCCAAGTATGTTACGAAACACTCCTGCGGCTTGAGGTACATTGCAAACGGCCAGACAATTTTTGACCGTTGGCTATCCAAACAGAATTTCGGACTTTATAGACTATGCAATCACAAAAGGCAAAATCGAGAGGAGTTTTGGAACTGTCCGCTTGTCATTACTCTGGTCGTAGAACCTCACCACGCTAGCTGTATATGTATATATTCAAACAAGACCAACTGGAATGCTGCCTGAAGGCATTTCAGTTGCTTTTGTTTGCACAACATCAAATCAATATTTTAAGGAGCATCACTCATATGGTCTGAAGATATCAATTCGGTTTCCAAAATTTCAATGCAACACGCATTCCTCTTTTCGGAAAATAGCCGACTCTTCATCAATTATATAATAATACAGGAAATTTAATAATATATTAATAACATAATCATATAAAAAAATCGATCATGGAGACATTGGCAGCTGCTTATGTCACCTAAAACAAAAAAGCAACTCAGCAGGGCTTCTACAGAGTTTGTGCTGGCATTTGCGAAATACAACGAGCCAACGTTTCAATGCTTTTCGGGAAACCTCACTTCAACTAAAAACACCGACTATTCGGTGTGAAAAAAAGAGCAAACACATAGTGAGAGAGGCTTCTACTAAGAACTGCTTATGGGCGATGGGTTAGAACCGACACAGAGAAAGGCCAATGACAGACAGTTCGGTTTCACCGAAGCGTTTAACGCTTCGGTTTGGCGCGTCGGCTGCCACACACAGCGGTTTTCAGAAGCGTTTATCGAGTCGGTTTAGTTACAAATTACGTCAGAGTATCATATTTTCCTTCCCCTATCCCATGCATTCATCAATGCATCCAGAAAATTTCAGCTCGATCGGACTACGCAGCAATGAACTCATCGAAAAACGCTCGAAAAACGAGTCGGTGGGTCATTTCTCTCATCAACCGACGCGATTCCGAAACCGAGAGGCGGTTCGCACCGCGGTGTGTGTCATCACAATGCTAAAGTAATGTACGACTATACCGACTCGGTTTTCCTCTCGGGAAACGCCTCGCAAAAACCGCTCTGTTTGTCATTGGCCAAAGTCACTGCTTTCGCGGTTCTCTTGGAACAGGTTTTCACACTTTCTTCTGCTGCAACATGCGACTTTACATCTGATTTCAGCGTTCACGGCTCACAGCCAATCTAAGCTTTGGCTAAGTGGGTGGAAAATATTATCATCCAGGAAATCTGCTCTACAAAATCTCCAAAAATTGATCTTGTCATTCCAATCTGTTCAATGCTATCATCAAATCGGATGCAAACCATGCGAAACAGCCGTAATCGTAATGATCATTCAGCTTGTCATAGTTACGGCCTTTGCGAATTCAAGACTTCGTCTTGGACTTTAGCTTGCTATAACTTATTCTGACGTCAGCAAGATAGCTAAGTTATAGAAATAGCTAAGCTAGCTAAATTGGCCTGTTTGGCTTGGTAACATAACCTACAAACACCAACAAGACAACATTAAGTCCACTGACAACTAGATCAAGCAATGGCAGTGATCAATATAAGGAGTGCAATGTAAAGACAAAGAGAACCGAATTTAGGTAAGCTTGACCTGGTTTGATGTCACATTCTGTTATAACAAGCTGGATACGGAGGCAAAGACGTCAATTCGCAAACGCTCTTATATCCTGCGGCTCCAAAATTTTCGAGAATGTCCTGCTGAGAAAACTAATTCCAAAAATTGAAGACGTGAGAATAATTTCGAAAATTAATTCCGATGAATACCATTCACAATACCAGTTTGTTTTGCAGTTAGATGTCACTCAAGCCTTCGAAAAAGTTTAGCACGCAGAACTAATCTTCCAAATTAAATCAATAGTCCTAAAGCTTTTATGAAATACTTCCCCCTTCTTAGCTGATCGTAGATTCGAGGTTACATATATAAGCTGTTTAACTGCTAAATGTCAACTGCGTGTTAGTGTTCCTTAAGGAAGTATATTTGGACCTGTACTTCATACCATTTTCACATATGACTTTCCAATAAGTTACAACACAGCTACAGCTACCTTTGAAGACAACGTCGCCACTCTATGCACTGATTCAGATCCAATTATGGTATCCCGAATTCTGCAAGCATTGCTTACCCCAAAATAAACTGAATTTAATTAAATACATCGATAAATAAAAAATAAAACCTAATTCCAATAATACTGTGGCTATATGATCACAAAATAATCACAAAATTTTTTTGATGTTGCGTGGAACCAGCATCGATTGAAACGAGCAAATTTTAGAACATTTAAGAGCACATTTCAGGAACATATCGATCAATCAATTGATAAGGCAATATTTAAACTAAGTTATTTTGTCCATTTATAAAAAGACAATCATTCTCGAATGCAAATAATAAGGTTACAAGTAAAAAAAACGGTATATTCACTATTAGTTCAAATAAAAAATTGAACCAAAGATGAAAAGTTAAAGATCACAAACACAAGATCCACTCGAACTAGCAAAAATCAGCTTTTGTATAAAATATTTACAAAAGCCCAAAACCACACACAAACGTATTCAAAAATCATTATCTGGATCGCATTAGAATAATTCGTTTCAGCACCCTACGATTTTCAGATAACATCAATACCCAAAATTCATGGGATATTTCAGACTCAATATCGCAAAACATCATAAACATATAGTATTTGGAAAGGGTCAAAACGCTTCTGCTATCATCTATAGTCTTAGCCTGTAGCAGGACAAAAAATCTCGAGTCAAAATTCGATTAACCGTGGCAAATTGACTGCATAACATACATTCCCCCCGTTCCAGATTCCCAAGCTGTGACTTTTTCCATTCTATCCATCGCATATCGTCTTTGCTCTTTTCCGCATCATGAACATCCCTTTGAAATATCAAGCGAACAAGGGAATATAAACGGTCGGTCGGCATTTACTGTCACAACTAATTTCACTTGGCCGAATTGAAAGACCCTTTGGTCCCATGAATTCCACTAATTGAAAAGTCGAATTTAAATTTGCTCTGAAAACCCCATTGCCCCAAAGCAAGGTTTGTATAACGTAGAGGAGCATCCTGAGATGAAACTCTTCGGATGCATGCTCCTTAGTCTCAGCATCGTTGGTGGGAGGCAGTCTGCGGTTTAAATAAAAAAGGTCGACTATTGAAGCTGTGTTTGTATACTGCTACCCAAATGCTGATAATGCAAATGGTGAAAATTTATATGTTGGGAAAACTTTTGCATCCGGTGTGCCGGAAGAAGGTAGCTTCGCCAACAACCACAGACGACAGTCCTACTACTTGCACAAACGAAATCAATTCTTAACTAAGCTCTGTTGAAGGCCACATTTCACTTCTGTTACTACTAGTACCTACTTATTACGTCACAACGATAAGGAAAGATTACGGGAATACGTATTACTCAGCCCTCCTCTTTCCAAGTTTAGGATTTCCCGTGGGCTGGCGATGATTTCCTCTCAGGGTTTTCATGCTCGTAACATTTTGTAGCAAGTGGAGACTTTACGTTGAAATATTGCAGAAGACTGGTTTTTTGAAGGCAGTGACACAAGAACAATCACGCAATCAATGCTAATATTTTCATAATTAACTGCTGTTCACTGACTTTCGAAAGCGATGTCGGTCCATCGGTTGCCATATCGCTGTGGAGCATCTCCACGGTAACACCAGCCAGTAACCTCGCCGATTCGAAGATGATTTTCGAAATAAATGATTTATAGCCCCTCATCATTGCTGAGGGGAAGCACATTTACATTTAGTAGGCATACCTGTTTTTACCAAATACTACTGCATCCGTATATCAATGAGACTGGCTTCTTTACACTTCCCACAATTCACTTCTGAGATTTCTTTTCACGAAACCTTAGATACCACCAGCAAAGATTTATGATTCGCGATTTGTCAAAAGTTCCGGGAAACTTTCGTATCTCGATGCTACGATGATTTTGCAGCAAGCCGGTTACGCAGATGAAGCGTAATAATAACAACTGCAACTAAAGTAACAGTAATTAAATTCACTCAGAAACTTCCCGGGGAGCAGCACAGCGCGTTGTAAAACGGAAAAAGGAACGCTAGCGTTCGGCTTTGTCGCGTTTGTTTTCGAAGTGCCCTTGAATACTAAGTGCGTCCCGAAGGGATGAATGCTACTTGCAGCCAATCTAATTGCCGCAAAACTCAACTGAAAACAACGCTCGAAACTGACGATTACTGAATGAAATCTCAAAATTACTCGAATACACTGCGAATTTCACTAATTGGTAAACTTTGTAACTAACTTTCAGGTAAACAAGAAGCCAGAACTAGTGGAGTAGTTGAGAAAAGCCTGGTGACATCTACCTTCTAAAAGCCCGAAATCTCTACACTGATGGCATCTCGCAAAATTCATAAGGATACGATGTCGCTATCGTTTGTTTCCCATTCCTTCACGCAATTTCCGACACACAAGGGATGATATCTACGCTAGAATTGTGACTTGCGCAGTTTGTGCTGAAGCTCTGAGTGGCAGAGCAGTGGCGGTGGTAAATATGCGGGTGCTGACGTTTGGCAGTAAGAAGAAAGTTTTTAGGAAAAGCGTTGATAAGGAGAACAAATAATTTTGAAATGGAGTATATAACAACTGACCAAAGCAGATGTAAGGGCGAAGCAGCAGAGGGGATAACTGGTGTATCAAAATAAATATATTAATAAAAAAATAAAATAAAAAAAAAAATTTGTTCCGATCTGTTGTCTACTCTAGACTCTATGCCGATTCTTGTGAAATTTGTTTTTATTTTTGGAAATCTTTATCCTGAGAAATTCTCCTCCTTAAATCGCTAAAAAACAGAACATCCATTCAAATCCGGTTTCACTCTTTTTTTTTGGAAATCTTTATGCTGACAAATTTTCTTTCTTAAATCGCTAAAAAGCAGAACATTCATCCAAATCCGGTTTCACTCTTTATCGAATCACTAAAGGAATTAATTATAGCTAAGAGTCTAAAATTATAGCGGCTTTCTTGCACTTAATCAAAGTAAAAGCATTGCTTCCAGTTTTTTCACTTAGTTTTGGCGTACCAAATGTTTCGGTAATTTTAAACTAAGATTCACCAGGCATGGAAATTTATCCCATATTCAATAAGGTGTCTTTGTGTCTGCATAAGCACTGTCTTTGTTGCTGTACGTGCTCATGCCCATTATTTTCAACCTAAATTTTTCTTCTGGCTTTTTCAATCGAAGTCTACTCATGTCTTGCAGATTCAGAGATCTGATGATTTAGGCTGCACTTTAAGTTACCGGCCTATTCCTCTTTTTTCTTTCTTTGCTGAAATTCTGGAAAGAGTAGCTTACAATAGGTTAGCTCCTGCCCCGTGTTCCTTGCTCGATTCTAAGCATCATGGATTTATCAAAGGCAGAGATCACCTCTAACCTTGACCAACTTGGTAACTACTCTGATCTACACAGATTTTTCAAAAGTGTTTTATTCTCTTGCCCATACGCACCTTCTTTGAATATTTTAGTTTTTTTTTCCATATCTGGATCTTTTATGGTTTGGTCATCATTTTATATTTCAGCTTGCTAATGTGTTGTCAGAGTGAATTCCTCTTTTTATGTCGCATTTGTCGAGGATCCACCGGGTTCGAATTTGGGACCTCTTTTATTTCTTGTGTTTATCAATTACTTTCTGTTGGCCTTTTCTTCGCCTTGTCTTAAGCCGGTGTTTTTAAAGTGTTCAGATTAATTGAATCTAAGTCACCGCTGTTTAAGGAAACCCATTGGTCTGAATATGCCGAAATGATATCATATTTATTATGAATACCAAACGTTTGCCTTTATAATTTTTTACTCTCTCTCCCTCTCCTTCTGGATCTCTTCTTGGTACTATTGAATATTTATGTTTTAAATTTTGAATCTAAACTGATATTTGATCTATATATTGTACACTTAACGTCCAAAGCTTCTCGTTTGTCTGATTTTGTCCTCTGGTCTTGTCATATTTTTGGCAAATTATTATATGAGTACATATGGAACTCTTTACTGTTTAGATTCCAACTTTCACTATTGTAAGGATTACATACAATTGTTGTCTCGGTTGCATATTCTTTCTTTAGAATTCCGAAGAGTATTCCTTGCTGAAACTTTGCGGTTTAAAATACTCTTTGGTATCACCCTGCCTGACCTCGGCAATTATTGTTCCTTCAAGGCGTAGTTGTTCTGAATAATAAACAATTTTTCATTTAAAGTTACTGCGAGTTACTTAGAAACACAATGAACCTCAAATTGGTCTTCTACTGCAGCAAACTGTTAGGTCGTGTATCTCGGAGAATGAAGGGTTAGTGTTCGGCTCAGAAAACTCTCAAAACCAGTGACGGCTCTCAAAATTCAATTTACAGTACAGTTTTGGTTCCAGCATCCTATCTGCGAATTATTTCGTTGCTGAGATTCCAAGACGTTTGCACATTTTCTGCGCTCTTTTTGGACTAGATTATTATCCTGTGATATCTTCCTTGCTCTTCCGATCGCAACCACATAGTGCAAAGTTAACTATTGTCATATGCACCAGAGAGCTTACAAAAGTATTAACCAAGGGCTTGTTCTTAAGTATTTCGATCCGTTCTTTTTTCATTGCATTACTCAGTTAGATCTTCTTGTTAGTAGAGAAAGTGTCCGTAAAATAAATTCTGCTTACTTTAGTCGCGTTTTTTGCACTTCAGAGATGATCAAGTTTGACCCATTCACAAAAAAAAACGAAACAGACCAGGCAGATCTCTGTATTCACTTAAGCTGGCGTATTCACTGAATTTTATGCTAATGTTATTGAAGCATAGACATGAAGACAAGCTAGACTTTTCAGATTTAAACGAACCTTCTTTCCACGCTAGCTCATATATGCTGGTGTTACCTCATATATGCTGGTGCTTTTCAATCTTAAATTGTTTATGTCTAATGTCTTGTATATTTGGCAAGCCTCTACAGGAACATTAACAAGGAACATTATACTTCGAGTTTCGTGTCTTTCTTACTTAGTCTCATATTTATTTTAATGTACTACGACAACACCTGATTATATTTAATTTCGAAATTTCGAAATTGAATTTGCTAATTTTCATCTAAATTTCCGGTTCTTTTTTCATTAAATTTCTTCGTAATTATTATGTTTCCACTTTGAACTTGATATCCTTTTCATTTGCAAATTATCAAATTTCACAATAATTAATGGCAAAAAGGAACGAACAAAAGAAAAGTTTCCACTGTCAATTTTCGTGTAACCAACACTTTGAACTAAAGCGCTTCCAATCAACACGAATAAGCTTACAAGCGACACGGGAAGCTTTCGGAACATAAAATATTAGACATTACTGAGAAATATTTTTTAAAGCGATTTTCGGCTAACCGAATCAAAGAGTTATTTATAGGCAAGTTTAACTTTGCTTGTCTAGACGATTTTCAATTTTTCCTAACTGGAGTCCTGAGGTCGCAAATATTTTTTCATTCCATAGCCAAGCCTGCTTTTAATTTTATTAAAAAAAAACATACTCAGGTACTTATGTTCGTGCCATATTCCCTTTAAAGCTTTCATAGCCACCAAAAAGATGATGCATGGTACTTTGATACTCACGAGGACAAACAGAGTGCACACGTGCTATCACGTACACCAAATTAAGCTCAGCTAAACAATGTCTCGGAATGGCTAAAGTCTACTATTATCCTTGAATTTGGGTTGTTGGGAATATAAGCACCAGCCGACGACGCCTTCTAAATGATACTAAAAGAACAGGATATTCTAAGCGTGTTTGAATCCACGACTAGTAATTTCATCCGCAGCAATTTACTATCGCGAAATGTTCACTCCTTCAAACAGTTAATAGTCAGTTGGTAGTACCCAATTTTATGTCCTGAGATGATGTAGACAGTGAATTTTTCCTCATTCCCTGTTGACTTAAACTTCATTCATCTTTTGATGTCGTGACCGAAAACGGTGTTGGTGGCTAAGAAAATGATGCATTTATTTTAAGATACGTGCTTGCCTACCCAGAAGGCGTTTGGAAGCTCTTTTCCATTAATTCAACTTCATAGCATATCAATCAAGAAAATGTTAATAGAACGGCTGGACTTTAATACTGACAAGTGCTACTGTTAGTAAAATTTAATTTTACTAACAATTTGTCGCTTAACGGTAACACAACTGGCTATTGTGTTTGCTTCCGGTCGGTGCTTGTCCGAGATATTTCATGTCCACCATTCGACTAGCTGTATTTACTCGCGTAATCCGCGTCTCGTAATCCGCCGAAACAATTTTTCCTGCTGAGTGACACAGGGTTTCATGGTTTTTGTAGTTGTTGGTCACGATCTCCTGCCGAAGCCATTAAAATGCGCCTACAGGACCAACCCATATTTTCAGTGAGCGTAACAAGGTGATGACAATTAATTTTGCTGCCTGACAGTTAGTGAGCCCTAGCATGCAAGCATAGTGCGCTAGTAGCATTTTAATAGCCATTAAATGGTGCTCAGGACCATTTTCGGGTAGAATAGGACATGAAATAACATATGCTCTGTGCATTCAAGGCCATACTTTGATTCAGGATAAAAAGTGACGGAAGCTTTAAGTTTAAAGGCGGACGTTTTCAGGTTATTCATATTTGGCGAAACTTTTTCATTTAGCAAAAGAAATATTTGAAGTTTTTTCAAAGTTGCTCAAAATAAGAAATCAACCACACTCAAAATAAGAATTTTTTAAAATTTTCCATTCGCCATCTACAAACAAAATCTAACTTGCCTACTTAACTTCAGCCACCTGACCCCGGATAATTAATCTTCTATCAGCTTCCGACATTATTTATTTCACCGTATGAACTACCCATCCAATTAATTGAGATATTTACCCTGCAATTCTTCACAAACATCAAATAAAAATCTCCCGTGCTGTGAATAAATACTCCTCTAAAAGCTCTTGACATGCCCAACTACTTGTTCACCCCTCGAATGATCAAAGCACCACGTCTTGATCTGATGTGCAACACTAATTATCAAACTAATTAATGAATCTGAAACCAAGCCATGCGGCAAAATCGATGCAAAAGATTCAATCAACGAGTAATTTTTCACGTCCGACCGCGAATAATAAATTGTGAAATTTCTATCGCCATCTCGACTGTGTATGGCACTGGTTGTGTGCGGCATTAAGTGATAGTGAGAGTGATATTAAGAAAATTCATAGTCGCGAAAATGTGATGGAAGACTAATCTTTGATGGGGAGTGATACAGGGTAACTCTGACTTTTTTGAAATTGATTTTTTTGGGAAGAATTGTTTTCAAGAGAAATAAACTAAAATGTCAGTGCACTAAAATGTGACCAGTTTAAATAGTCTCGGGCTCAAATGACAAAGTCCTTGTTCATCGAAGGCTAGAAGAATTTTGTCAAAATCCGCTTACGTCATGTACGAATACTAGGGCGAGAAACGCTATGTTTAAAGTTGAGCACCTAATTTATGAACGTAAGAGGGAAGTGCGATCGCATGTTTAGGTCAGAGGCTTCGCAAAAAATATCCACGTAAGAACCATATGCAGTTTGTTTCTTGAAGGTGTACTTCGAGTTCTTTTGGGTCTTTTAAAACTCTTTGTCTGATTTATGAGACAAGGCTATTGCGCTGAATTCGAGAATACTGTGCAAAAAGGGCTTCTTCTACACGAGAGGGTGTCTTGGCAACTAGGTTAGGTGGTGTAATAGCTTCAACCTGACCTAGTGGAAGGTCTAAAAAAATTTGATGGAAGATCGAAGAAATTTGAATTTCTCCGACCTACTGATGGGACCATGATCCGCGAATAATTGGAACAGATGCGCAAGGTGGACATATGCTCACATAGGGAAGTTGAAGCTACGGTGGTACAAAGCCCAAAAGGTTTGTTGATTGTGGTCTTAAGAACATTGCTCGGCTCGATTGGAATTTGATGATAGTCCTTAGCCCAGTTTTTTGTGGGGAACATTTTTTCGCCATGCAGTTTATGACATAAGTTTCGAATAAGACTGATCGCATATCTATCCGGGACGGCTATGACGTTAAGGAGTTTGTAACCAGCACAAGGACAACATTCACCATTGTGATAGCAAACTATGTAAAATGAAAATGACCAGCTGCTGTTGCAGAGGTGGAATTCACCCTGCTGTAAGTAGGTAGGTAGGTTGAATTGGCTGTCGATCTACAGAGGCCTGACGACCAACACACATAGGCACAAGAGAGGCCCGTTGTGATGCCACAATCATTTGTGACTCTCTCCTACTCACTGAACTCAGGAAACCATCTGCTTCCTTTGACAAACAGCACTATCTCCTTTAAATTGACCAGTAACAGTTCGGTCAGGTTTGAGAGAAAAAGGTGCTCCAAGTGGCGCCACCCTTTTCCATACCACCCTGCAGTAACAGGAAATTGAATTCCTGTTGGACACTGAGAGCTTTCGGATCCTAGTTGCCGTGGTCTCGTCAATTGTTTTTAATTTTTATTAAGCTTCAGTTAGTTTTAAAATACCTACATTTTGGACGCAAGCTACGTTACTGGCTTAAAGTCAGAGAGCAAAGTTAGAATCAGTGCTCTAGAATTTCAATGCTCTTAGTGCGAAAAAGTTCGAAAACTAAAGAAAGTGGCTACGCAAGTAGTTTTTCTACATTAAAGATGGAGGGTCTAACGGTTCAGTTCTCTTAAATCGCTGAAATTTACGATGGGCTAGTATTTTTTTTGTCAGTTCGTTGGGGTGATAGGATCGCAAGGATTGCAATATATTTTCCACTACGGTTCTTAATTTCCTGGGCAATCATCACGATCCGCAGATTTTTGTGGAGATTAGGGCTGTGGAAGTACCACAGGGCTCCGGTGATAGATCGAAGTACTCTTGGTTGGGTCCTCTGAATGATTTTAATGTTTGATGCTCCCCAGATTTCTAAGCAATGCTTACAAAGTTACAAGACATGCAATTGAGCATCTATTTGAATTCAGTTGTTGATTTTTAGCTTCAATGTAGCGTTTCCAGGTGAGCCTCCTGTCAAGATGCATTCCGAGATATTTTACTTCGTTGCTTTGAGGTTTAGATACATTGTTCAGATATACTTGAGGACAAGTAACATGGATACATTTTCGTTTCATTCATTCTGATTCACTATTTTGCCAGCCATTCTTTAAAAAGTGAGATGTGTGCTTGGAGTGTTGTGGATGCCATAGCTACAAAGGTAGCTGTAGTTGTTTTCTCGCTTATTGGGAGATCAGTAGTGAGAAGTGTAAAGTATCAATCATCATGCCAGACTTTATCGAAGGCCTGAGATATTTCTCAAAAGGCTGCTGAGGAGTACTTCTTGTTTTCGATTCAATGGACCTGTTGAATGGTGTTGTGATGTCTTCGAAACCCGAATTGATGTTCTGGAGTTTTCGGTAGTAGCTTTCTCAACAAAACTTTCTCGAAAACTTTGGAAACGCAGAACAAAAGGTTAATTGGTGCGTCTGAGTTCACTTGAAAAAGTCCTTACCATGCTTAAGGATCATTATGATCTCGTCTGTTTTCCAAGCTCTAAGAAAATAACCGATTCAAAAGATAGCATTGAAGAGATTAATGAGCCAAGAGAATACGATCGGTGGCAACTGTTTGAATAGAGTTGGTGATAAGATCCATTCCCGGAGACTTTTTTGAAGATTTTTCCTAGATAATGATGCTAGTTTCTTAGCCAAAATCTTGATTGGTTGTGAGTCCTGAGCATTGATATTAGATGGAAAGTCACATGTTGCCGAGGTGAAATGAGTAAAAACCTGCTCTAGTTGAACGGCCAAGGCGATGGCTTTCTCTGCGTCACTTTAGCCCCATTGCCCGTTGATAGTACTTAGTGGGGCTTCTCTGATGGTGGGTTTGTTTATTTTTTTACCACTTTCCACAACAAATAGTTGACATTCTTAGTGGGAAGGAGGTTCTCTAAGAATGAGTGGGCCTTAAGCTCGTTGTCTTTTGCAAGTTCCAGTCTGAGCTCACTTAAAGCTTTGTTAAGTCGTGTTTTAGTTTGAGGAGACCTGAACAAATTCCTTCGTACTAGTCTTTTTTCCTCCACCAGGATTTTAATTGATGAAGAGAATGTTGTTTTTTGAGTTGAGGAATGCAATAAAATTTGAACTGTTGCGGTGCTGAATTCCTCCAAGACATGCTCATTAAAAAGAATAACAGCAGAGTTGACATCTTTCGGTGATTTAACAAATATTGAGTTAGTGAGTTATTTTAGTTGGTTTTGGTGGTATATCTATACTTACAGCGAGCGAAGTGGGTTTGACATGTCCAGAGTAATGACGGCAGGAGAGTGATCTGAGGACAAATCAAAAACTGCTTCTGATTTTCCGGAGAATAGAGGTATTCCCTTCGAGATTGCGAAGTCTATGTGGTCCGGATTTTGGTTGGTACCTAACGGCTAATACGTTGGCTGGCCGGTGGAGTTATACCGCAAACCATAACTTTGTAGTGTATCGAGGTGTGCTTTGCCCCTAGGTGCTATGAGTCGAGATTCACAAATGTGTGTTTCACGTTGAAGAGCAAGTGGTCGAGATGCAGTGTGTGCAGTGCAGATATTTTTAGAGAGGGGCATGTATCCGTGAATCAGTGAATGACTCAAGACCTTAGTTTTGAAAGATTGTATGATATTTTTTACCTTTACTAGAATGGGAACTTAAAATATTCACTAGGATAGCATTTAAAAAGTCGACAATTAGCACAGAGTGACAGAGAAAGTCTGCGCCTAAAATAAGTCTAGAACCGTAGGCAATAATGACTATCGCATGAGAATTTGCGACATAGTCTCTTGCATCCATAGGTGCTGATGATCAACTAGTGTATCCTGGAAATTCGAAGACCAGTAAAAAGTAGTGTGTCCTGCTTCTGCTTAGATAAGTTATCGTTAAATATAAGACAACCACTAGGTAACAAGTTATTTTTCGGTTCCCAAAGATCAGCCTTGGACGTGCATGGGGGAATGCACTTTAGCACCTTTGATCCAAATTCCCGGTGATTTATAAGCGGGACTCAAAACGTGGCCATGTCCGTAAGTGCTGGTTAGAAAAGTGGGTGAAGGTGGCTACTTGTATTATTTGTTAGTTCGACCACTTTTGACTGTGGTGCAAAAACGGTGACTTCGTACTGTTGAACCTGATTTAACACTGGGCAATTTCAAGAGTCACCTCTGCATGTTTGTCAAGCGTCAAATTACCCCGTGAAGAGACCGCGTAATTTTACTTTCTTTGGGATGTTTTGATCCTCAACGAAGCAAACTGGTTCTCTAACTGGACAAACTACAATGATGACTCGTCCAACCAGAAGACCGGAGGCTTGATGGCCTTCATGCCTCTTGAAAGATCCTCTTTTTACAAACGGCACCATAAAATGAAATACACGACAGATGGGGAATACGTGATGGAACGCGGCAAAAAAAATTGTGTGGCTGAAATATAAAAAATATGTTGCCTGTATATAGACAACTTATTTTAAAAAACATATACATATGGTATAAAAATAATTGTTATAATAAGAAAGTACATTAGTTGCTCCTTCCAATTTCGTATTAGCTCTTTTAAAGTTGTTGTTGTTATTCAGCATGGTCTCTTATTGGAAGGACTCTTCAAATGTTTATGCTGATGCTCGACAAGTCGAATTGTTCTAGTTCTCAATGACTGTGTTAAACTTGTATTTTTCTATGCCAAATCAATGCATTGCCTTCGCTATTGGTTTGGTCATTTTGAATTCGGTTTCCAAAATGATTTTCAATGTAATAAAAAGAATTGAAGACACTGTTTTGTGTTGTCTGGAACTTAACTTACATTCGATCACCTTCGATAAGCAAAGCAATGCGATTTCTTGAATTCTGCAAACATTGTTGGCTTTCTGTCCTGCCATTTTTTGCCCATTTGTTGAATCTTTTGACGCTGTCGATGCTGGTGTTGGAAATTTGCTTATTTGATTAAAATGCTCCTCAATAAGTTTTCGTTTTTCAGCTGCTTCTCTCCGTAAATCAAATTTTCGTTTTTCAGCTGCTTCTCTGCGTAAATCAAACATTGCTACTCTGGGGGAACACCCTAAGTTCCGGTCACCAAGGTCACCAGAAAAAAAAAGATTTAATCTTTTCATGTTTTTTTTTAATTTTCTGTCGCGTATAACGATTTTTGGTTTTCAAAGCATGACATTTCCAGAAAATTGCAGTCTCGTATCATATTCTTTCATAGTATGTTTGATTTAATGTTTTAAATTTTGTGTTAAATGAAGTATGACAGTTTATCCATAATACTTTTTCCAGTGTTAGAAGTGATGGGCTGCTAAAGAGCTGTTTGTTATTTAACTTGCTATTTATAGCCTGGGTAATTTGCTATTATCTTCAAATCCTAATTGTGTAACTTACAAGCAGACACTGGTGTACGTACAACAGCGAATAGCAATAGCAGCATGCGTTAAGGTCTTTGTACGCGCTTTCCGTACGCAGACCAAATTGGTATATTAAATTCAAACACTTCCCAATGGAACAGCAATGTTGTCTCTTAAATAACAGGCCACTTCTTTTTGGTTGATATTTTTGAACTTCTATTTTTTAGCTACTATTAAAACTCTATTTAGAAATAGCAATAGCAGATTCTATTGCTATTTGAAAATAACAGTTGCTATTGCTATTTGAAATTATCAGTTTGGCGCATCACTAACTGAAATCAACGCACCTGGTGTCTTAGTTAATCCACCGGTTTGGTTAGCTATTCGAAGTGAAATTACTGTAAACTCAAATAATATTTTTTCTGTAAATTCTGCTATGCGAATAGAAGAGATTAATCCAAAAGCCAATCAAAATTAATCTTCCAATTCATGCTTATTGTTTGAATATGTTTACAAAATCTTCTGGTAAAAATTAATAAGAATATAATAAAACATATGTATAACCCGTAAATCTAATGGTTTAAGCGTTTTGCATTTTCCACGACACCAGATTAATAAAATAATACCTAAAGAACTTTCTGAAAATATGGAAAAATCATGCAATCTTCGCTAATATAAAGGCAAAGATAGTGCTCAAAGAAAAATCAATGATAATCCTGCTTTCGAGAGAACAAGGTCTGGTTTGTTGTTTCAAGTGCACTACAAGAAGTCAAAACATGTTTTCATTTTTCTAAATCAATTTAATAATTATTGTATTTACTAAATTATCAGGTGGTTATTAATTATATAAACAATTTGAAAAGAACTCTAATTTCCGAACATCAATGTTTCAAAAGTAATGTTTCGTTTTCTTGAATCGTGTTTGCATTATTTTAGAGATTTCCCTATATGTCATACTACTCAATCAATACTACAAAAACATCGATTTGAAAAGGAAACCCCTGAAATATTCAAATTGAATGAGTTTTTGCGAAAAAAAAACACTCAGTTTCCTGCATGGAATTCGTAATGGCCTTGAAACCATCCTGTACTGTACGACTTACTCTTGATCCAAAACCATCCAACAAGCACTACCTCGGTAATTAAATGAAAACAACATCCTTCAAATTCAAAAGTCGTCGTTGTCGTTTTTCTGGCAGGCTTCGGACGCAGGCAGCCTGAAAATCTTCAAGTGTACTTTTTATTCGTTGACGACAGAAAAAATCCGCATCTTCGACTTCAGAATTTCGTCCAACAAGTGGTTAGCCATACAGTTGGCTCGAGCTATGGATATGAGAAGCTATTTGAATTTACACCGCATTCACTTAGGCGCTAGTCGTAGTCACACTGGGCGCTATATGGAATTGCCCGCTTTACTCGCTGGCTGTTTGGTTTTCAATGATATTTCAATAATGTAAATATTGATACGGGTGACATTTCTGTTCGGTGAAGAGGGCAGCAGCTTTGAATAAATAGGGTTTTTGAATTTCATGTGGCTGTCAAGGACTGAATTGGTGAGTACGAAATTTTTAATTGGCTATCGATATCGAAGAAATTCGGTTAGATCACAACTAATGATTACAATTGCTATCGATCGGAATTAAATTAGGACAAATAGATTAAACTTGTTCAGTTAAATAATTTATGATGCAGAAGTTTTTGGAAATAGTAATCTCTGAATGAAAAGATACAGCTTTATGATCAGAGTATCCACTTCCAAAAAAATTAATAAGTGGAAAACCATTTACTAGAATAACAAATGCTCTGAATACACCGGCCATCGATTTAATCTTCCGCCAATAACTCGATTTTTCAATTTACTAATTCACAAGTCGATTTAATATCTTTTAATCTCATCCCGAATTTAACTTGAACCAAACAGATTGCCACAATTAAACGCAAGCAAACTCCCGGAAACGATGACCATCAAAAATGTCTGATAAACTCTGTGAAAATTATTTAGAATTCTATTTGCATCGACTTTCGTTTTCTAAGCGTGAAACGCGAAACATAGAAACAAAATTATCTGGAAATCGAAGCTAAATCGATATGGTCACATGAATAAATGAGGAAAAGAAAACCCAAATTTTTATGAGTTGAAATATTAGCAACAGATGCTGGATCTATTCATTGGGGAAGTTAAGTTTTCATGTTTGTGGATAATGGCAAACAACATCAGCTGCTTCTGTCAATCGAATGGAATTTATGATATTGATGCCAAGTTCAAAGACAATATTTTACTTTTATGTATGTTTTTGATGGGTTGATCCAGAAGCTTTAGTTGAGCGTCAAATGTTAATGTCTGAATAAATATAGACTGTGTAATAAAGGATGACAAAATTTCGGTTAAACTCGAGGGTATTTTATTTCTGCTTGGAATAACTAATGTTGCTTGATATTCATAGTAAATTTCAGCTTTTCGCGAATTTCTGGATTGAAAATTTTTTTGGTAGTAGTTTTGATGAAGAATTAAACTGAAAAGTTGGGACATCAAAAAATTTACTGATCCAAACCAGAAAATGTTTCTTTAGGATGCTACTAAGCTGACACAACTTTATCAAGTTAATTTTTTTACTTATGGAAAATATACTTCAGCATAGTAACTTTTGCATAGTAATCACTTTCATTGCAAATCCATTATGGTCCCAAACCATACCAGCACGGTTTTATAAAAGGTCACTCTACCACAACCAACCTGATTGAATTTTCTCACCAAATAACCAGCTCAATTGAAGCTGGCCTCCAAACTGACTGTGCCTAAACAGACTTGATGAAAGCCTTTGATAAGCATGATCACTCCATACTCTAAGCTAAGCTTAATTCCTTTCAATTCCCTAACTTGAGCTGACTCTTACTTAGTGAATGGAACATAATGTGTATCCTTTTGAGGTGCCGTATCATTCAAACCGCATTTCCGTCTGCTTATATGAAAATATATCAAGAGAGTAACTTATCCTCATCAAAAGCGCAGATACCTTCTTGACCCTATTAAGACTGTGTCGTCCACATAAGTAAACACGTTGGAGATTGTACTGGTACAATCTAGCCTCTTCAGGTGTGCCTAAATTGACCCATCGTCGTAAGTGACTTACCCGCAGCAAAAAGAATACCACTCTAATGTTGGGGAGCGGTTCAGTTCAGTTTAGGACTGCTGTTATTTTGAGATTAACAAAAGATTAATTGATTACTGAAAGAGCAAGTGCTGATTTTTGTAATAGTAGATGCCAGAAGAACACCAAATGGGCCCGAAAATTTGAATCGCTTGAGGAGTTTATGGCCCACTTCGATTGGAAGTTTTAGCTCCTTAGAGACAATGAAAAGAGCTAGATCTAGGCAATAACTAAGCGAGCAGGGTCCAGTGAAGATTGTACCAGAATTTGGAACTGCGTTTAGTCCATTCTTTCTTTTTTAGCAAAAGCCATTTGGCCAGTTTGGACACCCACATTAAAGGATATGTATCTTTGAGCTGAGAACGATTACTTCTGCGTGATCCTCCATTAGTTCAAAAGAACTGTGTACCATCCGCTGACTAAGATAGCGCCAAGATCCTTGCTAGTTGAGGAAAGTCAGTTAATTGTCAACATATGCGATGGACAGGTGGAGACCTAAAGATGAACTCAATGAGTACTTTACTTAATGATGAGCATTAGAGTCAGCCCTTAGAATAAGAAACACACAGGTCCTAGTGGCTGCAGTTAATGGACACTTGACTAAATCAAAGGGAAGTAATGCATTACGACCGTGTGCCATATAGCAAGAAGCAAACTAGTACGGTCTACCATGGATTTCCAATGCAGCAGCCATGTCTCCATTTGTGACAATAATTGTGGAAAACAAACAAATCAATAATATTCTTGGTAAGAATGTAAACTTGTGGTCTCTCCCAACAATAAAGTGAAATTGTTATGCGTTAGGATTGTGCGCATGTGGCAAGCAAATCGATATAGGCTCCAATCAATTTCTGCGGCAACAGCCAAGTTATTCTTGTCTCAATAGTTATGAACAACAAGGATATTCATGATATACTGCTCAAGAATGCAAACTCTTAGTTTCTTCAGACTGTCGGATGCAATTAGTCTGTACCCATTGGTACGCAACTCAAGAAACTAGTTCTTCACGACCCATATTTCTTAGATCGATTTTACATTTTTCTTTGTCTTCAACAGGTGGCAAAGCAGAACAGCGGTTACTGCTTTGAAAGGGTGCGGGTTGCTTTGAGGTACCCTTACTAACACCAATCTGGGTCAAGTTCAGATAATCATCGGACACGTGACCTGCCTCACTCCCTTCCTTTGTTTTCAAGTACAGGAGATCTAAACAGCCACGCGAATCAGTAGTAGTTTCGACACTCATCCCATCAGTTGAGAGGAGCTCACTTTTTGTATACCCATTTTGTTCTTGATGACTGCTAAGTGTTGTATTTCACGGACTCAAGATCATTTGATTCAGAACCTTTGGCTTTATCACTCCTGTAAACATGCAGTGGCAATTTCTCTGGCCCGTATCTATAGACGCCTGCCTGGACTTTTATAAGCGATACGGCCCCTTCATTTAGGATGAAGAGGGGCTCCCGCCAATGTTCAATAGGCTCAGCAGTTTTGGCCATAATCCAATTGTCCGTTATAAAATGAGGATTTAAAAGCTTAACGGATCAGTGAAAAAGGAGGGATCAGTATAAAAACAGGGAATCCATGACCATATCTGGCCCAACCGGAGATTTCATTCAATGGACACTACCTTTGTTTTGCCGTCTGGTGAAAGTTGCCTCAGTTTGGAGATCGCTGAACTTCACGCGTTACCAGTTAGACTTCTTTGCATCAACTCGCGTCATTTACCCCGGTATGGTCGTTTTAACCAGTTGCCGTTTTCCCTCCATCGCTAACAAAAGGACAATATTGCAAATTCGATAGATTACTAACAAAATATGCATAGTAAGGATGAGTATAGCATTATAATAATAATACGAAAAAAGATGCAGGTGGATTTTAAAAATATAAAAGGGGATAAATACGGTGAATTATGTTAAAAAAAACTAAAACACAAAAAAAAATGATTTTCCACTACTTACGAATTGAAAAGTATCAATTTTGTGAAACCAAAAAGTGTAGCTTAAGTTACGTTTACCTTTGCAGACCACGTATTGTTTCACTCAAGCTCCATATTCGATCAGCCAATCAGATTATGGGTCTTCGGCATAATATTTGCCGGAGCTGAGCCAAATTCGTCCTAAGTGAGTATCCCAAATGTGTGATGTAATCGTAGCCTGATTTTGTAAAACTTTTCAAAGGGATCTTTTTTCAAAAAATTGGAATGGTGGTTATGGTTATGGTTCAAAATAAGTAACTGAATCCTATTTTTTGTAGACTTATTATGGAAGGGAATATAAATATCCACTTGCAAAATTTCCGAACTATTTCTTTAAGAAGTGCAATCTTATGTTAAGTAGATTTTAATTTATGTAAAATACATTTTTAGCTTGAGTAGCTTAGTGGGTAGAGCACTGGCTTCTTGCGTGAGGGGTCTGTAGTTCAAATCCAGGTTCGTACGAGGGTCCACGCATCAAGCTTTGAACTCATCTACCTCTGAATAAATACCTGATTTAATAAGGGGTAATATGAGTGGTGGAACTAATCACTCCATGTTCGTATTCACATTCATTGTAAATTTGTGATGAAGCTCTCTACCAGCTCCAACCTCTAGACCCGTACGAGAGTTAGCGTGGGATTACTTTACTTTATATTTTGCAAAATGTTTGGTTTATAAAAGCCAAAGATATCGTTTTATTTATCATTCTATGAAACATAGTCACTGGCTTTCCACCAGTTTATTGTCAGTGATTAAAGTTAGTATATTAAATTCATCTTGCGTTATAATAATTTTCTTATCCAGAGCAGTTCACCGTATTTTTTTTTTGACCTACATACATACAGCGCGAACGATTGTTTTGTTCTTATCATATTTTCACCAACAGAAGCCATCGTAAGATATCCACAATTGGCTCATTTCACTCTTATTTTGAATTATTGTTTTAATTTAAGGAAACTTGTAATTGTCTTAAACTCGTCCAGCTTATTTTATCAAATCAATGAAAATGACGCATAATCTACACATAAATACAAGCATATAAATGTCAAATTTGATTTAAGTCATAATTTTAAGCAAACGTTGCTTAATAGAATAAAATGTTGGCTGAAACACTATCGCATTTCTGAAAACACTTGGCGAATTACCAACATCTCAAGTCATAAGGAAATACTGCATATCTACAGAAAATAATGTTTTGAAATCGAAAGCATCTTTGAAACAATAATGGCTTGTAGAACAAGGAAATTTAGATTGTAGGATAGATGTAGCACTTAAATCGCACTTTTAATGTCGTGCAACGTCTGTTTTTCACAAAGGCATATGTAAATTTTTGCGTGTCGTGGAAGATGATTTTGGCAATAGATTATATTCAGAAAATAACCATAAGATTATGATTGTGTACATCTTCGTATTCAAGCATGCTTGGATGAATTTTATTTGCAGAAAATAATCTAACCGAAAATAATTTCAAAATTTTCTGATGAGCCAGAAAATTTTACGCATTTGTCTTGATATTTTTACCTACATGTGAAATTCGTATTACTCCGCAAAGAATTTGAACTCGTTCCTCATATCGTGTGATATATACGACAGGGACTTAAGAGACAACTAAATTGTTTCGCTAAATGTTTGGATTCATTAATGCATCGTTGGGCACTAAGCTAATGCAAACAGGTTTTGATGCTTGACACCGGTGAAATATAATGTGTTTAATGCCGGTCGAATAGGAGTTTAATGCTGAAATAATTATGAATAAAATCGTAATCAGAGAAAAAATTAAAAAAATCTATAGCTACAATTTTTTTTTACCTCCTTCCTTCCACTCTCTCCATCACTCAATCAAAATGCACGGTCCGTGTGCATCAATTCTCTTCAATGTATGTTAACTTCGTACTTCCCAGACAATAAAATATTGGTATAAGGGAAAGAACTTCATTATAAACTATTGTCTTCAGATGATATCGCCTGCTTCTTGTCATCAAGACTTATGCCCAGAGAAAAGTTTAGAAAAAACTCTGGTTGGGGTCTTCATTATCTTTGTAAAAGGAATGATCGTAGATTTTCCTTAAATTTAACCAAATTCGCTGATTTTCTTATATCCTCAGGTAAGGTATTGTAATAAGCCAAAGACTGTTGCACTGGATCCATTTTCAAACGATCTGTCCTAGCTTTTTTGATCACAAGGTTATTTGCCGATCTTGTGGCTGTCTGAGTTATTTCTCCAACATTTCTTATAACATATGGCCATTTGAGTTTTTTGTTAAGTATCTTAAATATTAGCTTTCCTTGTTCAAGACACATTATTTGTTGTATGCTTAGTAATCCTGTTTCACGATACACATGTAAGCTTGGAGTCAAAGTTGGCATTTTGTATATAGTCTTGATAGCCTTAGTGATTAGTCTTCCGATCAAATCGATGTTTTGTTTCGATGTTTGCTTCCACAAAACTGCTCCATAAGAGATGTTCGACAAAATAAAAGCATTTAATATGTCAAGTTTGATGTTGAGAGGTAAAAAATCATATTTTTTTAGGATTCCTATCATAGGCGCTACTTTAAGTCTGATGTTATTGATATGTTATAGCCAAGACATTTTCTCATCTAAAGTTAGTCCTAAGTATCTAATTGACTTGACCTTTTCCAATTGTATTTCATTGGTTTGTAATGACGGTAATTTGCTGCTTGTTTTTTTGTTGGAATACTAAATATTTAGTCTTGGATGTTTATAATTAATTTACTTTGTTCGAGCCAATTCCAATATTTTCCTAGGTCATCATTTATATTTTGCTGGAGAATTAATTCGTTTTTACCGGAATACAGCAGTAGTGTGTCATCAGCAAATAAAACTATTTTTCCCAACAGATAAATGTCCTGTACGCTGTTAATGTACAGTAAAAACAGTAATGGCCCAAGGATTGATCCTTGAGGAACGCCGATGTTTATAGTGCATTCCTGACTTTTATACATATTGTTAGTTGTAATAATACGCCTGTTGAACAAGATAATCCTTTATTAACAGCTTGAAGTTGTGATGGATTCCGTATATTTTGAGCCTCTGAAGCAGTATTTCGTGGTTAATGGTGTCAAAGGCCTTTTTCAGATCCACGAAGATTGCCGCTACATAGTCGCCCTTATCCAATCCATTGTTGATGAAATGTACTGCATCTAATGTTGCTGCTAGTGTACTACTGTTTTCTTGAAAGCCATATTGAATTGGCGTCAAAATGGAGTTAGTCTTAATAAATTGAAGCAATTGTTTTTGAATGGCTCTTTCAAATATTTTACTTAGGACACTTGTGACAGCTATTGGGCGATAATTTGTCTGCTAGTTTAAGACAATCAGGGAATGTACCAGCTGCTAGGTTATTGTAGTTAGAAGCTCCACAACATGATTTTTCAGAAATTTAATATCCTCTGATGTTATACTATCCAGACCAGGAGAAACCTTTGTTTTAAGGTTGTCGATTATTTCAGATATTTCAACAGGACCCGTGGGACGCAAGTGAATTGAAGGTCACATATTAGGCCTAATATGAATACTCGAGCGTGATGAAAGTTGCAGTTGCTCGGTGACAAGTGTTCCAATGGTAGCGAAGAAGTTGTTTAACTGCTGTGCTACTTCTTCGGGGTCTGTAATGGATGTTCCATTTATCAACAGTTCTTCTATGCACGTTGAAGATTTGTTTTGTTGTTTAGACAAGAGCTCATTTACTAGTTGCCAATATCTGGAGATATTTCCGGCTGAAGCTTCAAACTTATTTCTGTATAATATTCGTAGCACTACATTTGATGCTGATTAATTAGCCTATCTATTCTATTATTCGTTTGCACATTTTTAATTTTCTCAACTTTTATTATTTATTTGTATTTTCTTTTATTATTTATTATTTTTGTATTATTTTCTGTTTCTATTTCAAAGATATTATATTTGTAATTGGGCTTCTTGCCTGTAAATGGATTGTGTTTAAATAAACAAATAAATAAATAGATAGAGTAAATAAAATGTAAACAAACTCATCAGAATATTGGTTAGTGGTTCAAAAATTTAATTTCAGATTTATTGATTTATTCTTCGAAAATTTTAACTCGGAAACGACAATTACTTTTGCATTTAACGATGTAATAAAATAAAGCCACAACAGTGTAAAAACAAAAGTTAAGTAAACCCACACGTAGCTTTCATACCTATACGATAAGATAAAAGGCTCATTTTTATATTCTCACGGCATTTGTTTGTTTATCTCTTAAACCGATCTGAACATTTATTTCCATTTCAATAGTCTTAACTTATGTATATGTTGATTTTAATACCTTGACTACATCAGCAACTTAATGGTAGCCAATCCTCGAGAGATAAATTTAAGAATACATTGTATGTACAATAAGTACATGTAGATAAACTAGTGTCCCGTATTTCATGAGTATTTTTCACTCAATCAACGCAAGTAAATCGAACCACACATCAACCGTACCAACGATTTCAGATGTTTAGACTGCTGTGCTATTTATAAAACCCATTCTCAGATTTTTTTCTTTTCTGGGGAGCTTCTAAATTTTCAACTAGCACAAATGTTAATTTTGTATTGAATGTTTCTTTGTCACATCGATATTTTCGAAAAAATTTCTGATTGTCAATTTCGGTAGTTTTTAATTTCATTTCGCTGTCTCTTTGTTTCACTTGACTGGTCGGAGAATCTGAATTCGTTCGTTTTGTTGAAAGGTCCAAGTTTTTCTAAAGAATAAATTTAAGAATTATCTTCGAGATTGACACCATCTAAGCTGTCAAAACTACATATGTAGATAATCAGTTCAGGTCTGCTTAATTTGTTTTTCATCGCTTCTAATTTTATTTTATATGATTTCCCGTATTACTCAGCACATCCTCAACCACCGGTAATGCAAAAGAATTTCCTCACATTTCGCTAAGTGTATGTAGCTTGCATCCATGTGGCTTTCCAAATGTAAACGGTACGAATAAAAACTAATTTCTATGGTAGATTTCTTTTGGCGGTAGACCAAGTAACAACCGCAACAAGAAAGATGAATTCGAGGAGGGATCGAACAAATAAGCTAATCTCAAAGTCGATGTCAGTATGAATTCGGTGCGCCTCACGGTTAAGAATTCGGAAAAGTCGCGAGAAAGTTCTAATGTTTTTGGAGATATGTTTGAAAAGTTGACAGAATAATGGACTTAGAAAGTGATTGTGTCGAATAAAATATGTGAATGCAAAATTATTTCAAGTGTCTGTTCAAATTGTCTTGAATTATTTACAAATGTGAGTTCTATGCTGTTTTTCGCGTATCAAGTTTAACTGGCGGTTTCGTGACAGAATAAAATTGATCCAAATTTCGGGCTAGACAAAAAGCTTAAACAAAATTGTATTCATCTTGGTGCAGCCATTCAAGTGATAAATGTGTTGTAGTCACATAAAATTTTTACTTAAAAAATTAATAACTAATAGTACAAAAACTTAGTGAGCACTATTGACTTTGCGAATCACAAAAGCTGACATTTTCTTCATGTCATAATATACAGAGCTTGTATGGAAGAACACATATTTTTACGCTTTCGATTCGTACTATGTACTATAAATATTTACATGGAAACTCGGTTGGGTGAAGACTCCTCCAATACGAGTGCTGATTGAAATACCACACAGTGTCAGCTATAATTAGAATCACTAGGTCGATTTCCATTTGTGTTTTGATCTGAATTTAAGCACTCATTATTCTTCTTTTGCTGGCTCTTGATTCTTAAGTTGCGGAAGGATGCGAAGCAAACATGTCTCAGATGTGATGATTTTGAGTCAATACGTTCAAACATTTATTCGAGACAGTAAATAAACAGAAAAAGGTTTGGGTGGAAAGAAGCTGAGATTTATTCAAATCAAGGCGATGATTATTATAAGCTGCGAACTAAGAGAATATTCTTAGGATTGTTTATGTCAAATTGATGTAAATCGTGATGTGTTGCTTTCAACTAGTTTGGAGGTACAAGATCATCATAGATTTTGGTATTAAATTTTTCTCTCTGATACATTTTGTTAAGTTTGATGATCAATTATATGTCCTTTACCCGTGGAAACTTGACCGTTCTATTAAATAACCGTATAGTGGCAACATTTTTGTTTCTAGCCATTTGCGGTAGGAACTTTTTAAGAACTCTTCTGCAAACGCTTAGCATCATGTTTTGAATTAAAATTATTTCAAAAGTAGTTCGAATAAAAACAAGCTTTTGTATTCTACTAATTAGAATTGAATAGGCAGGCAATGTTATACAATGGCCAGATCATTCAGTCTGTGCTGGAGGTACTTCATTTCGTTTCAAATGTTGACTATTCGGAGATATGGTGTTGGACGTTTAACAGTTTATCCAGCTTTAATACTCAGTCGAGTTTTAAAAACCTAAAAAGCACTCACGCTGTCCTCCGTGAGTCCAGTCTTCGGAGTCACTGGCTAGATATCACCTGAAAATGTTGAAAAGAGAATGTTGTGAAGTCTTGTTTATTAATACCATTTTAAGAACGTTACACTGTGAGTTCACTCACTATATCTGAGTGCACTTGCGCTTTGAAATTCATAATTTTGATTAAACTCGAGGATTCTCAAAACTCAGTATGTACGATGGTGAGAAAATGGGTTTTATTTACACGAAATTTTACAATAAATTCCAACCAAAATCCATAGATAATTAAAAACACACTCAAAACATTTCAGCCGCTCAAAGAAGCAACTTTGGACGCTTGCTTACAAAATAGCCTTAAGGCGACCTGGAGTCCTATCTCCAAAAATAAAACGCATTGTGCTGGCACAATAGTTATGGCTCATGTATTAATATTACCTAGATGATCTGGTGCGGGGGACTTTCATTCGATATTTGAAAACCTAGTCACTAATGATAATGATAATGTACAATAATCCCTATTTTGTCAGATTGTATTGTTAGATAAGTGTTACTTTGTTCCGCAATAACTCACGTAGCAAAAACGAAGCTTAATCGAAATGGCACCAGTTTTATAAATGGCGCCCAATGTGGTATTCAGACAAAATAAAAGAACATGTCAAATATTTCCACTTTCTTTCGTCAGTGGCATGTAATTTATCCGCAGGCTGAAAATTTTCAGAGCAAAGTATGATTCATATCATTGTCAGGGCAAAAGATAGTGGTTTTATGACATGAAACCAACAAATTTAAGAATGCTGATTGCTCTGCATAAAAATTCCTTGGGCTAAAAATTATTAACAGCTGTGAATAGCATTTGCATTTCGAGTACATGCGAATGATGAATTTCCTTCGTTAGCCTGAACACCTTTATTTAGCTTTAGCTTTTATTCAAATCGGGCTAGCGTTTTCATTTCAAACAAACTCCAGCACATGAAATTTTTTCTAATATAAACAATGGCCCTGTCAAATGAACTATCCCAGTACTAGAAGCCTCCTTGAATGTTTTCGCGCGTTTTACTTCTGTGCATTGATTGACTGATCTGAGTCATTTTGAATATCAAAATCCGATTTGTCCTACTGCCTTATTTACGATTCTGTACCTACATGGAAATTGTCAGCCCTTTACTCAAAGATTTTGTTTGCGATTGGCTTGCAGAACTTTGGCTAAAACTATCAAAACATACGCTGCAGCTTGACTTGAATGCATTCCTCCGCTTTTACTGCGTAAAGTACTTATTTCGGACGATTTTCAAAACCAAACGATATTTTCTTTCTGCATGTAAAACGTAATTGCTGGCCACCAAAACTTTTTTTTAAAAAAAATTTACAAGAAATCTCCGTACAAATCTACGTTTCATTCAAGCGAAGAAAGCTCTAATGTAAACGGTTCCATCCAATTTTCAACGGAAATATCTGGGGCTAGAAGGATAAGTTCTTTTCAAATTATTCTTCCTTTTGCAATTGCGCGTGGCGATATTAATTTTCTGTGTGAAACTTGGCTGACTAAGGATATTTTTAATAACAAGCATTTATCACTGTACAACTCTTATGATGTGTTTTATTGGTATCCGAAAATCTCAAAATGAAACTCTATGGAGAAATTGGTATTCTTTTCAGTTGAATGTGTTATTGTTTGCATTCCTTTCATTCCAATCACAGGATTGGTTACTCGTTCAATCTGTATAACATGTAATAGTCCTGCACCAATAAGTGAAACACTTCTTTGCAGAAGTCTGACTCTATCTCATCTATTGTTTTCCAACCGACCAGTTCATGTTATGTGATGGCTTTGATATGCTTTCTGTGGAGTGAAGTTGGGAATTTATAAACAAATTCTTTATCTTCTTTTATTTCCTTATGGTTTCCTTTGCAATGAAACTGGAACAATATTTGATCTTATTTTCATCAATATTCTGAAGTCTTTAGTTTTTTTTTGGATCATGTACCTTTTATTTATGTCGATTATACTTCCCAGTAGTTTTAAAGATTGTCATCGAAATCACTCTTAAATAAGTTCTTGAAACTTCCTTTAGCTTCTTTAAATTAGCTTTTTAAAGCTTCATAGCTTCATCCACCTCATATTTCAATTTCCGCAAAACCGACTTTTTTGGGAAGTTGACGAAATCAACAATATTAACAGGCCCGAAATGGATTTGATCATAGTTCGTCTGTTGAAGTTTTAGACCAGTGTTACTGGTCTTTGCAATTAATGGCAAAAAGAACAACTGAAGCAGCAAAACCTAGCTACTTAGCCCATATTGAAGCGTACTTTTCTTCAAATAACTCGAAACCTTGCTGGTCCTATGTTCATTCTCTAAAAATAACCAATCAATTTCCTGACACCTTTTTCGGGATGAATCTACTTCTATTATTCCTCAAGATATTTGTGGTTTGGTTGCTAAGTTTCTCGCGCTCTTCAGGAAACCCTGATTTGTTTCTGTCTTTTCATGTGACTATTGTGATCACTAATCCTCTTGAGGTAGAAATTGTAATATCCTTGTTGGATTTCTCTGCAAACAGTGACCCTGGTGGCTAATATCTTACTTATGTATTTTCCTGTCTATTTTATTTAACTTCAGTTTTTCCGTAGGTGTTTTTCCTTTCAGCTAGAAATCTGCCAGTGTCTTCCTGATTTGCGAGTCGAGGAAAATTAGTAATATTGCCAACTATCGTCCTATATTCCTCCTGTTGTGTTTCCTTAAGTTGCTTGAGCCACTCGTCCATGAACAAATTTATAATGCTTTCAGTCTCTTATATTAGAAAGAGCAACATGAATTAATTAAGGGTCGTTCTACGAAAACAATTTAGTCCAACTCACTAATATCATTGCCTGTTACTTTGACAACGGGTCTACAAGCTGATGCGACTTATACTGACTTTGCGAAAATATTTGACCACTCAGTATTGCTGGAAAAAGTATAAAACTTTTGTGTTTCCCGTATTGGCTTTCTTGGTCCATTCATGATCGCACCTGTCGTGTTGTTTTAGTGCCTGCTCTTTTTCCCATTTCTATTTTACTTCAGGCATTCTGCAAAGCTCCATTCTTGGGCCCTCCTTTTCCCTTTGTTAATCAATGACCTTCCTTGTAAATTCAAGTCTGATTCTCTTTTATAAGATGATGATCTTAAAAATGTTCGTGCTGTCGCTTCACTAAGTGATGGTCGTAATTTACAATCTGGTTTTAAGTGACTGGTGCACTGTGTACTACCTTGATTTTTACAAGTGTCTTGTGATATCTTTTCCCCCCATTACCTTCGACTACTTTTTGTCTGGTAATCTTTTGAAGCATATAGGTGAAAATAAGGACCCTGGCATCATTTTTGATCCGGAGTTAAAATTTAATCTGCATGTTTCTTTTATCAATTCTAAAGAATCGAAGGTTGCTGGTTTCTGATTACGCTGCTCACAATTTCCAACTGATATCAACACATGTGTTCGTTATTTTATTTCGATTTTTGCGTGTGTCTGAAAGCCGATAAAAACTCATACACTTTTTGATACTCTCTTTCCTCGTATTCTCGTTTATTTTCATTCTGCTGTACCTACAAAAAATACTACGAAGCGATGATGAGCATAAATTTGGTTCTCTGCTCATGTCTTTGTATTGATTTAAAAGCACAATTTTTGATATGCTAACGTCGCTTCAACGTCACATATCTATGACGGTAAATTCTACCCTCACACCTACCTTCTTCACATATCTATGACGGTAAATTTTACCCTCATCTCTAAGTACCACGCATTTCATTTCTCCCCTATATCTGCTAGCTCACTAACGAAATTGTTGTAAGTTTTATTGGTCAGTAAATACAGGTCTATACTGACTTGTCACAGGAGTTTGACTCTGTCTTGTTTCACAACTGGACAAATATGGCTTCGCTAATCCTCTCCTCTCGTGATTTTCTTCCTATATGCAAGCATAGTTGTTTTGTACTGCCAACTCCTGCTGTCCCAACTCCTTCAGATACTACTTCAGGTGTTCCAAAAGACCAATCCTAGGCCTCTTATTGTTCCTGATTTTTATAAATAACCATCCATGTTTCATCTTGTTTTCTGTATGCAGATAAGCTTAAAATATTTAGAGCGATTGAATCATTTGATGGCCTTTTACACCTTTAAAGCGATTTATGTACTCTGGCTGTCAAGCGTAACTCTCCTATTCTGACTGTTGCAATCCAATCTTCTTTTCCTATTCAATTTCCAACACTTCTCTCGAACTAGCCCAAATTCAATTTTCAAAATAGTGATTACAGTGCAAAAGTTTATCATATCACAAGTTCTGAGTCAAGCATAGTATTTATTGAAAACGGAAAGGAAGACAAGACAGAATGGTTGAGACGTACGAGGTTGAGTTAAAACGTTTTCGGCCCAAATTTGAACTTACCATATTTAAGTTAATTTTTTCTTTTGATCTTTCAATATAATCTTTCAGAAGCTCAATGAATTTGGTCCGAGAAATTTGTCACACTCCCTAGAATATAGAAAAAGAGAGTCTGTGTCTCATATATTGTATGAGTTTTTCTTTTGTGGCTCCAAACTTTTTTTGAATGGAAAAATATTACAATTATAATAACGATTCGGTGAAATCATTTAAATATAAATTTCCTTCATCATACTCAAAATAATTAATTATATATTCCTAAAAATTTCTTCAAAGCCCACTAAACTTCAGCATGAATAAATAAAATTTAATTACAATCGAAATCCCTTCAACCATGCCATCCAATTTCGAATTCTGGCAAAGTAACTAGAGCATCACTGATAAGTACACAGTTGCCTTGATCGCTTCTTCTTCTCTTCTTACCAACCCGATTTCGTATCTCACCACATCATTATTTTCTAACTAACAACCGATTTCATTGTACCTGAAGATAAAAGTGGACAAATATTATGAACGTCATCGGGCCTAGATTTGAGCCTTCAAAAACACTTTTCAATACATCGAGTCTGAAATTCGGCGCTACATTTCACTCGAGACAAAATAAGACAGTGACCACCACCAGGCAATTCGTGAAACAATAGCAATTTATAATGTATAGAGACAAAATAAGATTGAAATAGCGTTCCTTGAAATTTTCATGAATTAAAAATAAACCTGTTCGTCGTTGATTGAAAGCGACAATAGATGTGAACGCTACCGATGCTGCCTTCAAGAAAATACTTTGCAGAATACGTGATTTTTCTCAGGGAAAAAACAATCAAGCGAATTTCAAATTCATCCTTCGGTCAGTTCGCGGCTTGTTGAGGCAGTGATGAGAAAAGTTAATATATCTTTCGGTTAACGATTTAACATCAGTCGTGGATGACAACGCTAATTCCATCGAACGAAATCCAGGAATTTATTGCCAGAGCTTTTGATCGCGAATGAATATGAAAAAGCAAATAGCTGTCTGTTAGCAATTTGTCGGGAAGAGTAGAAGAAAATTTTGCGAATTTTCACGCAGGAAAGATCGTATGGTGCGTGCGGAACGACAAAGAATGTGCTGCGAACAATCAACAAGAAGTAGTGAACATAGTCAGCGGCGTATCCGTTTGCTAAAAGCTTTTCCACCAACCGTCGTCATATCTGTGTGATTGACACTCTGTTTCGCAGTGACTTGAGTTCCGTTCCCAGTCTACAACTGCTACCAAGCTTCATAACACCACCCAGCGAAGTCATATGCCAAACCAACCCTTATTTAGTGTGGATAACAATTGGCAAACAGTGTGTTCAAGATACGTTGGCCGTGAAAGTGGAATTGTGCGCGTACAGTTCGGGTTCAGTGAGCCTCTTTACTTTTGGTGAGAAAATTCGTTTCGCAAAAGAACGCGGTTGAGGTGTTAATGATTCGAAAAACGAGTGGTTAAGAGTGTAGAGAAAGCACGTGTCACGGATAGGGTCAAGCCATGTCGACCTCGAGTATTGGACGCGATGAAATCCGAAAACCTTTGCTCGACGCCTACCTCCTTGAGCGACGAATCCTGTTGGGTTGCAGCTCGTTAATTGCAGTCGCAATCATTGTTTGGATAGTTGCCATCTCGACGAACCGATGGTCGGTTATAAATGGCGAGGACGGTAAGTCTATTTCGGTAAATTGTATGTGCATGTGACATTTTAGAATGCTATAGTGCAAAAGTTATTTTCAAATATGCAAATTCAACCGACTTAAAACTATCAGAGTATGCTTGCTTAGAAAACACGGTAAAAGTGGTAACGATTGTCGCAAGGTGAAACTTGCAAATTGGCCGTGACTTTTTCGAAAGTGTTTTGTTTCTCCTATTATTGATCAAACTTGGCACCGAAAATTCTAAAATTATTTGATTTGGGCGTTATAAAATCCATATAGTCAGTCTTCTAGTCAACAAGCAGTTTTATGTGCAACTATAAACGGCTTCAGCGTCTAATGGCAAATACATATATACAGGTATAAATTCATTCAATTCACTTCCACATCGCCACAGGGACTTCTATACGGAAACTTCATCCCTCGTTTCTGTTCCTCTCTCCATCACCCTAATTCGGACTTCAAACATCAATTGTGCAACAAGTTAGAACGAAGATGTGGATTTGATGTCCTTAATGACATCACCGGCGTCACTCACTTGTTGCTGCCGGTTCTGGCTCCATGGAATCACCATCACTGGGACAACGCAAACTAGCTGAAGTCGATATCGTCGCATCTGTTTTTATTAGTATAGCGATGAAAACACGCACGGGCTCTTAAGGTTTTTTGTCCAGGAAACCGTTCTAGAGCTGAGTGGTGCGTTGTCGACAGCTTGAAACATTTTAGTGGTTTACTACTCGTAGGAATTATAACTGAAGGCCTGGTTACGTCACCTATATACGGGGACCGTAAAAACGTTTTATGGTTTCGGTTTATTCTTTATTTTAAATAAAAAATTCAGAGCCAAGACGTAAAGCAATTTATGATGGATTCAGTTAAGATTTGTTCACATGCTTTATGATGGCACTTGTATAAGTTAATTAGCGCTTAAAAGAGATGAAAGAGCCTCAGCCTTTTTACTAACGGGGAGTGTATACACCAGTCATATTGATTATGTCACTTTCCCCGAAAATTTCTTCTTTGTGTCCCAACTATAATTTTCGTTAAAAGATCGAAGGAAACTTTGCATAAAGAGTATGTTTTTTTGTGGCGATTATGCAATCACTTATAAAATTGTTGTTTTGCTGCATTTAAGAAATAATTACCTTAAGTCAATTCACCACAGCAGTAATTGTAGTTTCAGCAGTAACAAAAATTGAAAAATTTCAATGTTTGGCGAAATTTTTAATTTTTTGAGAGAGCAAACTATCTGAAGAAGATTTATTAAAATATTTTTGGAGTGATTTTGTCTAGATTATAAATTTAATGCTGAGGATTCTATTACAGATTAAAATTTTTGAAAATTGAACTATGGAAAATGCTTCAGTAGCTGAAATATGAAAAACTAAAATATACGTTTTCGTCAAGATCTAGGCGCCGAGTAGATTATAAAGTCAAAATATTCAAAACAAACTTCATTTCTGTGTATGGAATAACATAAGTTTTGATCGTTTGAACAAGAGATGAAGCATCTATGGCTGTGCGCAGCTGTGATTTTTTTGCGAAATCAGTGTAAAATCAGATACACTTTTTGACATGTTTGGAAGTGCTTATTTTGAAAAACCATTAATTTGATTGCTTGGCATCTTAGTAAATTGAATAGCAAATAAAAAACCTCATTAATCATTCACATTTGGAATAAAATTGCAGATAGAGGAATGATCTCGTGTGTTCCATTTTCTTACGCCAATTTAACAAATCCGTCCTTTGTCAGGCGTCTTTTAAGAAAAAGTTTCGATTTTGTTAGAAAAACAATAGTTTTATTAATTCAATTTGAAACTGCCATGATCTCTCAACTCTGCAAATGCATCCTTAAACTTTGACAACCTGTCTTTAATTTTCCCAATTGCTCACAGCTATATTTTGTTTGCCGGTATATTATTGAATATTGTTATCTTCGCTGTAGGTACTTGATTATTTTTATTATTATTTATGTCAAACCAAAGCAAGGCGTCTGAACAACATGTAATACCACCATAAATTAATTAATCACATATCACTTTAAATAAAATTAAATTGTATCTATCCCATCTGATCTCTGCAACCTGGTTTCCGTCCGTGCATTGGATCAGTCATGTAGATCAACCTTAACGTTTAATGTTCCTTTTGCACGGGGTGATACGTATTACTATTCACCGCTGTTACATTTACGTAGGCAGCATAACGAACTCAGACTTGGTTCCCTGCCATCGACCTTGTTGCTTTTCAAAATCATCTTAAAAGATAAAGTAATTACTTATTCTGTTTAATGCATGTTCATCTTGGCTAATTGCTTATCGAAATTTTGGATTTTCCATTGAATTATGATACTCTTGTTTGTTTTACATATATTTTGATTCATATTTATCATTGTCTATTGCGTAATTGGACTCGATCTGTTGTTGTAGACATTAAAAAAAAAGAATTTTGTCTCTGTGTCAGTTGAGGAATTAGATTTCTAGTTTTTTGGTTTTTTGGGTTTAGGCTAGTTTACGATATTAGTTCTTTGGAGAAGTCAATTTCAAATTTGAACATGGAAATAGACGCAGAATAATGTTTGCCCAAATTATTAAGCCATGCAAGAGATCCACCAGCCAACGTTCGCCGAAGCAGTGTTTTCTGGTTTTCCCTAGTATCGGGCAGTGACATAGGAGATACTTGATTGTTTCTGAAACTCCCGGCTCTTGACACTTCCTACAAGTATCGAGCAGGTATTTAGTTGCTGCGAGATTGTATGACACCAACATAATTTTGGTTACTCTGCAGATCTGAGTTGCTCGCCATCTGCATATCGCACCATCAGGCAATCAAGTACTTGATCATTTGATTAGGAATTGAACTGTTATGTGTAATAATGTTAAGACTGGCCCCATGCTTAGCTAACGCATCCGCCCTCTCAATTCCATTAATGCCCTTATGACCGGGAACCCAGAAAATTCGGACTCTTCTGTTGTTGTCTAATCTATTCAGGGCCTGAATGCAGTCGAGTACGCCCTTCGATTTTTATGTGGGAGACATCTGTGCTTTCAAGGCCGCTTGATTGCCTGTGAAGATGTTGATACCCTCACATGCAGTATCTTTAGCATATGTTAGTTAGGACTACTGGGGAAACCTCAATAAAAAAAACCGTCTTCCGCATGAGGCCATTTGGAAATGAATGAATGAATATAAGCCCTTAATATTTAAGTGTAACTCAAACATATAAGTGGAGTATATTATTGTAGGTTTCCTTTAAATGTATTGCATAAAGTGCAAAAATCGTTCGCCCCGGCCCCGAATAGATGGTTTCGGTTTGGTGGCCTTTTTCCATATTGCAGGGACTATATGAGATAATTATCATGCCCCTGTTATTTTCAATCGAGTATGTGTCAACACTTTTAAGGATCGGTACTAGATAGGTAGTTATCCAAAAATAGTAATTATACCGTATGGTAGTGATTTACAAAAAAAAAATTATTAAGGAGGGAAATAACCGCGGCTTTGCAATAAATGAGAAAGCTTGGAGCAAGTAGGTCAGCTTCCGGGCCCTTGTACATGACCATTTCCCTCCTGACTATGGTGAAATCTCCAATCAAAGAATTTTTCCAGGTCATGAGTTAGATTTCGACCAATTATATTCACGTGATTCTCATAAGCTTCGTTGCATTCGGTAGCAAATTCTAGAATTAATTGATTATATATGTCCTTTATATCATCGTTTACATTGATGTTGGTTTTTATGTTTTATTCATTTTATTTCTTTGATTTTGTAAGTATGCTATCAAGCCATAGCTCCGAGAGTTTGTTTTTTTTTCTCTTTCGGAACGTACTTATCAACCTGGATCCAACAAGGGTTGTCGTGAGATTACATTACTTCACTTTACTTATTAACAGCTTCAAAAATAACTTGAAAAATAAAGTCACTGCATCATCCAATTGTAACGTTGATAGAATACTAGCCCATTAATGCTGTAAAATCTACGCAACGCAAAAGGTGTACCTACTTCTCCAATATGCGGCGAACAGGGCCATTTTAATAAGAATTGTTGTGGTAAAAAAATAAACTTCTTGCCAAAAACGCTTTTTGATAACATATTTTATAAAACTAATGTTATTGTATAGCTGATGATTGTATGTATATTATGTTAATATATGGCTTTTTATTAACAACTGGAATAAAAAATAATAGTTTCCTAATAATATTGTTAAATAGTCACCTGCCTCAATGAGGGAAACATCGCCATTTTGTACAATTTTCTTAAGGATTGATAGCACCACCTTGTAGTTTGTCGATTATTTTTATATTTTAGTTCCATAGTGGTAAGTTGGTCATCTTATTAGTGACTGATTTGGAGCGACATAGTCAAATACGGTTTGCACATTCTTTGTTTCTATCGGTTTTTTTTTTGTGACATTTCCTTAATTTATTTCAAATCCTCTGAAAGAAATATCTAAATATATAACTAAACTTATTTTAATTTAGCTTTCTTGCTTCCCAGACTAGCGTCACTCAAATTTCAAATATCTTCGTAAAATATTTATGATGGTTATTTATTCAACATTATAAAATTTCAATCGCAACATTTAAAGCACAAAATACCTATTAAATGGTTACTAACGACTATGTAATGGTTCTGACAATATATAAAAATAGAATATTTCACTTCGCTGTCTAATTCAATATATTTTCATTTGAGTTTATTTTTATGTAGCTAAGCTTTTACCCCGAATAAATTTTCAAATAGATTATACATTTTGATAATATGCGAAAAACGTTTGAATATTTTTGACCCGTGATATAATAATCCCCCCAACATTATTATCTAGTTGAGTTATGGATAAAAATATTTTTTTTCAGAGACAAAATAAATTGTTGTTAAAACTCAGGACATTCTCTAAAACTCAATGACAAATATTTTTCATATCCCGTTAACTGTAAATATTCTAAAGATCAACAACAGTTTGGACTTTGAGCTCCTTTGAAAAAATGTATTTTGTTTGTCAGTCATGTCTATAGCATAACACATGTAATGTGTCCATCGGTTTGTTGTAAAAGCGAAAAATGTCTATTGTTTCCTTTTCCCATAAATCTCAAATTCCACCCACTAGAAAATAAAATAAAACATAATTTACGGACTCCGAATTAATAGACTACATTCAATTCAACAAAGAAAAACATAGATGAAATTTTTAAGATATAAATCATCGCAAGCGTACATTTGAAACGGGTGGCGTCAAAATACATTCACAGTTCAAGGCTAGTCAAATGCTTTCGTTATGCTTTTCTTTTAAACATAATTTCACCATCAATGTCAAAAAAATATGTTCTGATTTTTTTTATATTCTTAATTCTATCAAGCAATCATCACTGAATTGTATTATGATTAGTTATTTTCATCACGCAAATATTTTGAAGAATTTTTCGGGACTTTAAATATACTTTGAACAGTATATTTTTGGCATGACTTTCCGAGATATTGTTGCTATATTTTTATGAGATTTATGATGACTGTTTGCACAATATCGGTGATTTGTAGTTGTTAATTATAGGAAAAAAGAATTTATGATGCGTTATATTAAATTTGTGTTTTCAGTTTATTCTATAAATATGGTTTTTTGGTGGGGTTTTTGGAAGCAGTGTGGAAAACAGTTTTATTATCAAGTTATTTTCTATAGTTTACAAGATAAAAAAGTGACCCACAAAAAAAAACCTCTGCTCTAGCTCCACATGATATTCAACCGTGTTTTAACCATAAAATTAGCAATTAAATTTTAACAGGTTGTTATGCAAGAAAAGCAACACTACTTAATTAAAGATTCATATAGAGTACAATAGTGCCCTGATTCGCATAAACGTTCCATCTACATTTCTATCATTTTTGAGTTAACAAGGTATTCAAAAACTGCATACTCTATCACATCATTCTGCAAAATTTGAAAAACCTATCTTCTGTGAAAAAATGGCAAAACCAATATTTTACAGATCAAAAACACAAAATCAGTACAAATCAGTACAGTACAAATCAAAACACAAATCGTTGAATATCTCGAAAGTACTAAAATGTAGATAGAAGGTTTATGCGAATCAGGGCCGAATAAAGAGTGTTTTATGGATCGCCTAAAATAACAAGCATTGAACAAAATAATAATAAACCTTGAAAAAGGCAGTATGTGATGCTTGCATATTTTTGTGTTCAATAGGGCTTTCTTATGAAATAATCCGAAAATAGCATCACAGATGTAATAAAATAGTGGTGACTAATGAAATGTGCTCAAATAATTCAGAGTGCATAATCCTCATATCATTTGAATATATTTCAGTAGGCACCGCTATTCTTAGCATATTCAATCTTCCGAGATTTCCATCTGTTAATCAAACAAGCAGTTTATGTGTGAAATCAAATAGGATCTAAATAAAAATGCTGACTTTTGACACGTACATCTTTCATTTCAGACAAATTAATCTCTAACATTTCCGAAAATTAATTTTACGTATTTATCAAATTTAAAATGACTAATTTAATTTTCCATAACGATGATTTGAAGTCAAATGAGTGCGAAAAGATCTAATTTCATGGCATTAAAAGTAATAAATCATGTTAACTTGGTACGAATACGATTTTAATTTTTGCCACGCAACGTAAAACAAAAATGTGTTGGAAAATGTGGGAAAAACTGAATTAATGATTATTTATTTTTGAATTCGTTCATTTATGTTAAATATATATTCCCATAGTCAAAGCTTAAAATTTAGATTAATTTTAAGTTGGCAATATTGTTTTGTGTGTAAAAGAAACAGCTGATACAAGAAATTACCACTGTTAATTAATTACCTTTACGATTGTGGATATCATTTTGGTATTTTTTTTTTTTGATTTCTTATCAGAAGTTTAAGTAATATAATGCCATATCTTGTTGTGGCTTGTTTAATGCTTCGGACCTAATTAGAGCTACATGTATAACTTTGTAATAAAAAACAGTCAAATTTTTACTGATATAAAAAAAAAAACAAGAGAGAAATTTACACTTCTTGAGCAATTTATCAAAATATTCTGACATTTGATAACTCCAAACAGCCCGAAATTGATAGTAGTGGCAAAATTCCTCAATAATTTTCTCATTTTTTTGAGTTATTTCAATTAAAGAAGCACTTATTTCCTAGTATAAAAATGACCAAAATAAAACTAGCAAAATTAATCACGCATGGAGACTGCAAAAGTGCCACAGTAAAATACTGATAGCTTAATTGACCATGCGGATGATGTATTTGTAATTTAATTGAAATTACTTAAGCAGCCATCGGGCAAAACTTACTTCTGTGGTGGGGGAAAATTCATCAAAAATCAGAGAAGTAATGAAACAGATTTTGGGTGAAAACTGACAAAAGAAGAAGAAGATGAAGAACAGCCAAAAGTGACGTTTCCATTTGTTTCACTTCTTCTCATTGGCTTTTTACATAGTTTAGTCCATTCTTACTTTTCAGAAAGTGGGAGTTAAGTATTCCTTTGTTCATTCTCATTGCATATATTGTCCCAGATCAGTTTTTCCGACAAGTTTGTATTAACTTTGCTTTTTCAGAAAAATCAGAAATCTCATTCAACTCTCAAAATTGATGACAGATACGAGTGGCGAAGTGGCCCAATCCCAATATTGAGTTGATTCATTTAAACGGTGAGATCAACTTTAAAAGAAAATCAAGAAGAATTTTACGTATTGATTTGAGTCATCTAAAAGGTCTCCAGCCGGTACCACATTGCATAACATTGTAATAAATTCGGATGGATTCGGGCAAGAGGGAAATATTCCCCTAGCCGATAAATGATGTCATTTTTTCGATTAGGAGAAAGCTAAGAAACACATTGTGGGTAAGTTTATGCACCCGCGGGTGCCGAAACTTATCCAAAACTGAGTAAAGAAACATACCTAATCGTTGATTAAGCTTGAATTACACTCCAATCAACATAAAAAAAAAACGCTAAATAATCGTTCAAAACATGACCACGTTGAACAGAAAAATTTCGGAACCCAATTATCTAAATTCCATTGGTAGCTGCATCAAAAACGAAATCTTGAAGAAAAATTTTCATTTTAGCTGTCCATTTTGGAACTAATATATGGTTGATGTAGTGTAGAACAACTCTATCGTTTTTAAACTTAAATTATACAGCCTCATATACAATGTGCCAACAAGCTACTAAAGGTGTGCCCTATCTACAAGCTCTACTCGTAGATTTAAGTAAACAATAGTCAGCTTTAGATTCGAAAAACTAAGCACATAGTAGTCGGTTATTGATTTTTCTCAGCTAGATACAGCAAAATTCTGAAATCCGACATAAAAAAAGGCGAAACTTCGGAAAAATTAGGGGAAAGCTGAATTTTGGTGTGAACCTTGGTACTAGCGTGTTAAACCAAATGTCAAAAGTCCCCATCGATCCGAGTGCTGCGTCACTTTTTATACGGGGTCAAAGGTCACAAAAGTGATCTTTCCTAAATATCTCAGTAACGGTCACATTTTTAGAAAAATAGTGTATGACAAATTTATAGCTTAGAAAATTTCCAACAAAAAAGATGTTAAAATTTTTTTCTGTAGCCCTAACCGTTTTTGAGATATATTGATCTAAGCATTTGTTACTAACAGCATCGTCTTTCTCAACGGCATGTTGATATTATCCGATTTCGGTTACGACTTGGCATGTTTGTGAGTTTGTTTTTCTATGTTTGAGAGGCGCATAAAACAAAAAAACGTACACAGACTTATCTACCACACTCCAGGGTAGGTGGAAAAGTGTACTCCGAAAAGTTACCACCACCCCCCGACCCCCTTTGCCATAAAACTTGTAGGGACATATGTTCGCTACTCTCTTCTCCGAAAAAAAACTGTATTGCTGCATCATTTATGGGATATTCCACGAAAGAGCAGGACAAAACAACAAAGTTGCAGGTGAAAGTAGGTTTTGTAACATATCATGGACCTAAGAGTATGAAAAATCAAGATAATATCAAGGCATAATTCTGTAAACGCTCGTTCTTGACATTATAGGAGCTCAACCCGGTGCAGATTATCCCCGAATAATCAGTTTTTTACATAGGCATATAAGAGAATGGACACGCAATCACAATGCATGAGCCCGTACGTGAATGCATTTACTACACATGCAATTTTAGTCTCTGTAAAACAGCTTTCCTCTCAATGCCGCACGCACCACCCCTCAGCGCTGTAGACTCTTTATGTAAACATTAATTTCAATCCATCCGATCTACGGGGTGGTTGGGATAACGGGGAAAACAATACATGGACAAAAATTTCCAAATACATCAACTTTTCTGAATGAAATTTGTTGTTGTTTTACACAAACACATTGCGACCAGAGGTCGAAAATTGCTTCATTTCTCTCGGCCCATTTCGTATCCATTCTTCTTATATCTATGGTTTTTTACCAATCCTGTGATGACTGCATACCGTCAAAGGGACATGACACGTCTCGAAACCAATTTGCACCTAAAATTACGTGACCTTGCCCTGATCGTTCATGGGATAAGACGATATGGATAAAAAAAACCGGGTATTTCGGGGTGGTTCGTTTGCGGGGGTGGGTAGGGTGTGGGAAGGGTGTGGGAAGGGCTGGTCGTGTCATGTCAAGAATAGGCAATTAATAGGATAAAAAGTGATCCTACCTTGTTTAACAGTGGGCAAAGAGTAGGCAACGAGCTCATTTCTGAAGATTTGGGATGGATGCTCAGGGATACCGATTTATGGCAAAGGGGGAGGGGGAACTTTTCGGAGCACACTTTTCCACCTACCCTGGAGTCTGGTAGATAAGTTTATTTATATGTTTTTTCTATGCGCCTCTTAAATATAGAAAAACAAACTCACAAACACGCCAAGAAGTCAATAATCAAAATCGGATAATATTAACATGCCATGAGAAAGAGGATGCTGTTAGTAACAAATGTTTAGATCAATATATCTCAAAAACGGTTATGGTTACAGGAAAAAGCTATAATCTTTTTTGTTGGAATTTTGCTAAGCTACAAATTCGTCATACATTGTTTTTCTGAAGACGTAACCGTTCCTGAGATATTTAGGAAAGGTCACTTTTGGTGACCTTTGACCCCGTATAAAAAGCGACGCAGCACTCAAATCGATGGAGACTTTTGACATTTTGTTCAACACGCCAGTACCAAGGTTCACACCAAAATTCAGCTTTCCCCTAATTGTTCCGAAGCACCATGTTAGATTTCCCCGGACTATACATGAAACTGAGTTTATCTTTCTTTTTGCAAGAACTATCATGGAAATCTGAAAAATTAATTCTATGGTGGGAACGAAGTCGTCTAAACGTCTTTCGTTTCAGTAATAGTAGAACACCACTTACGGCCTTCCAACTGTTTAAGTATTTCGTTTGAATGTACAGCTTTTTTAAGTGATAAGAACCTATCTACCTCTTCTCTTTTTATGACTGCTTTAATTCGCAAATTGCATAAAAAAATCAATTTTATTTGTTCGAAAGTTTTAATGAAACAAAAAAAAAAATACATTACAATATGCTACATGCACGATCTTTCTTCTTCTTAATAGCTAAATAAGCCTCAGCACTTTCTCTTTCTACTCGCGTCACAACCATGTCGTCCAAAACAAGTAAACTAGGAAACATTCTGATAATCGTCCGGCGTCGATTTGTTGCATCATCAACGGACACCTTATTGCCTTCGAAGTAACTCCCGCGCAAAGATAGATACTCTAATTGTGGACATCGTCGTTTGATTTGTTGAAGCCATGCATATAAATCGGTGATGCTCTCGTTCAAACTGAAAAGAAATAAAAAAAGTCGTATTTAAGCAAACGGAATTCCAAAAGTCCAAATGTTAATTTCTGAACAAAACTTAAATCTAACAGATAAAAATTATAAAGAAATACTCATGGAAAAAATAAATGTAAATATATAAATCGTTGCAACACTCACTGTAATGTCTTCAAACGCGGTAAATATGGCAGTGTCTTCAAGTCCAGATCCTTGTTCTTGCTCACCGAAAGCAAAACCAAATTCGTGAAATTCACTAAAAAGGATAAATCCTTAAAATGATTTCGATCCAACACCAAATTCGTTATGCGATCTGCTGTGAAATTAATAAATTCGAATGGAATTTTATTCAGCTTTCGATTTGACAGATCAACACATCCATTCTTTACCAAATTATTGATAGCTTTGAACTTCTCAGTCGGCGTTCTGATTCGACGAAGAGTGAATTCTTCGTCGAAATAACCGAACAACGTGTTTGTGGAATTTATCATATCGAAAGGATATGGGTGTTGATTTGATCAGCTACTGGACACTTGTTAGCAAATTCAGTTATTGAATACGTGTTTATGCTTTGATAGATTCTTTTCTGGCGTTCAAAAATATAATGAAAATCTTTTCTAAAGTCCCTGGTTTTATCCCAAAAACTTTGAAAATGTCATTACCTTATTTTTCGCATTTCGGCAGATAAGTACTCTACCTGCGAACAAAGACAGTCACTAAATGAGGGAAATTTAACAGGAGTCATTAAGTGTGCATTACAATGCAATTAGCATAAAGTCAGTGAGTTGATAGTTGCTGAAGAAGATCTTCCGTCAACAACCTGTCGCGTCAGTAATTGTCACGACATTAGCTATCTTCTAGTAATAATAGTTTCCTTTAACTACCTGTTCGCAACCCTCAAACTGCACGCTGCATTTATTTTCAGGGCACTCGATTTTTTTAAATCGTTGAATATGCTTAGCAGGTTTTATTTATATTCGGTAAGCTAGAAATAAAATAGAGTACTTTTCAGTAGCCTCCGTCAAATTCCTCATCAGACCTCCATCTCATTGTTCAAAATATTGCCAGTATAATGTATGAAAGTTGAGCAATCTGCCATTAAAAGAGAATATAAGTAAGATCCATAGCGATATAGGCATTTTCTTATTCTTAAAATAAGCGATCAAATATCGCAAGCAATTCCAAAAAACAGGCAGTCAGACTGTAATAAAAGATAAAAATACTCGATTGTTAAAACCATGATTGTCTAGACAGGGTCGATGCAACTGTGTATATTGTACGTCAAACTTCCAAAAAGATTTCTAGTTCCTGCAACTGTTACTGAGCATTGGCTATCGTAATTTGACAGTTGTGAAAGTGCTACTCTCTAGTCATGAAACGGTATTTGTATTTTCATAGAATTTGAGAGGTAGAAGGCGTATAATTTCTTGTAACTGTCATTACAAGATGATCTTCATATTGCAGTCAGATGAGATCTTTAGCATTTCCTGGACATCAAATAGTGTTCTACCTCAGAATTTTCGGAAAAAAAATTTTGCCCAACGATTTGTGTCTTAGTCAGACTTGCTACAGGTAAAACTTCAAGTTAAGTTTCTAAATTCAAAGCAATATTTCGGAGACACTAGAGCATATTTTTTTTAACTTATCACTTGTTTATCAAACAAGGCCACCATATCAGCCAAGTGATGAAAGTTTGCTCCAAAACAAAATGGAAATGAGCGCCTAAAACGAAAATCCGATGGCAGTGCTGCCATTTTAGCATTTTGATTGCTAGATCTGGCATTATTTCCCAAAAGACATTAGGAGTTAGCATTTACCATAGTTATCAGCATTTAAATTTTGTTCACTTTATCATATGTAAAAGTGAGAGAAGCATTTCTCAAATAGCAGCGCCGCTTGACGGAGAACTTTCTGTTTTTTTTCAACTTTCAACTTGGATATTGCTATCTATTTCTCGCGATCTGTGTGAAAACATCGCAAATCATGTTTTTTCCGCGCTATCTAGTTTGTACGCTTTGATCGAGTCGAAAAATTAGCTCGGTACCTCGAGCAAAGTGTAGGGAACGATTAGAGGGTGAACTCCTTCCATTTTGGAAAAAAACCGTTTTACCTTAAAATTGCGCCTTCATTTACGCAATGCATTATATGTCAAAGCAATCTGAGAGTGAGTTGGTATTTTTGCGAGTAGTTAGCCGTATGTGAGAAACGAATAATCTAACCTTAGTATAGGGTAGTAGACTCTTATCTTGCATCTCTTTCTGTTCCATGCGATTTCTTCCAACTTTCCAGGCCTATAACCAGCTGATTAACAATACAATCTCAGGCCGGTTCACTGGATTTTGGTCCGTATACATATATGGAGCTCGCACGCTGGTGGGGAACTAACCTCATACGCTGTGGCTTGAGTATGCAGATAGCTATCGCACCAGGTACGGATGTTTGGCCAACGAGTGAGCAGGATGGGGTTGTGCACACCACATTGCTCAGCCTGCCTGAGTGAAGAGTAAAATCGGTTAGTAAAACCTGAATTTCTGGCCAGTTGGGAATACTGAAGCGGAGGACTTTGATAAACTGCTAAGCAACAAGAAAGTCGATAGATAAATATACAGGCGGCAGATTATATTAGCTCTGTTCGCGTACTTCAGCAAACTGCAGCAGTAACAGAATTTGGCAGCTGGCTTCTTTTTGCTGCAAAATTTGGCTTGCAGCAAAAGTACAAAAACGTCTTGCTGAGAATCTATTATAATATATTATAATAGATTCAGGTACGCGAACAGACCTATTAGGTGCGTTTTTTGCGTCTCGATCAATAGCAGGTTAGGGCTGGCAGCATTGAAAACAACAACAATTCTGCCTCAGTTATTGTTGTTTTCAATGCTGCCTACCCTAACATGCTATTGATCGAGACGCAAAAAAACGCACCATACGTTTCAACTGTTGCTGTAGCCCATTTTCAACTGTTGCTGTAGGGGTGAAACTGCGAACTTTTTTTAATATCTAAGGCTGTTCAGTCCCGCATAAAAAGCGCTAAAGCAATTACAAGAATCTAAAAGTTATTGCTAACAAATATTAATAACAAATCTTTTTTCAATTTATCAAAACTTTTTCGCTTCAGTCTCTATAAGAAGCCCAAGGTCTTAGTATCCAAAATCTTGGACTTAACAGACCTCATGTATTCGTTAAAAACTTGGATATGTAGCAGCTCTCATCCACGTTTTTGCGCAGGAACCTCCAATGGATCTTTGGTGCAGAGCGTCGCGATCCACTATTTCATTTCTTATGTAACAGCGAATTATACTAGCTACTTTGTAATCGAGAGGTCTCTAATAAAATGCGGCTCAATAAGCTAAAATGAGCCGGGCTCTTGACTCACATGGCTGAGGAACTTCCAGCTTGGAAAACCTACTGTGGCAGGGTTATAAGAAAGAGATGCCAAGGCAAAAATTGTTTTCAATTAGTGGATTGAAGGTGGATGCCAGGAGGCCATAGAGGTGCGAAGGATATCAATCTGGATAGTGGTGGTGCGAAACTTTAATGCCTGGTATTCTTTTTTACAGCAGGCTTAAACCGAAAACCTACTTCATGCTCTTTTCCTTCTAATAAAATCCCGAAAACAGAACAAAACCATCAGAACTTCAAACTACATAAAATATTTAGATCTACACTATCATATTGGAGCCTGGCTTATGGTCAGAACACAAAGCCTAACGAAGGAAAAAAATCCTATTCTAAACATACATTTTTAGTTTTCTTAAATTTTTTGGAAGTTTCACTGATAGGTTCCGTAATGAAACAAAAGAAGCTTTAAATCTTAATACAATCGGAAAAAGTTGAGGACTTTATTAGCACTTTTTTCTCAGTTTTTTAAAAGAATCCTCTAAGTTACTGTTTCGAATTGGAATTTTACAGGCAATATTTTTTTTTATAGGTATACTCTAAAATCGCAACAAAAAATCATTCCCTTTTACATTTAAATCGGATAGCATTACCACGATATTTTTGCATGCGGTTGCAATTCGCTACTAAGCGAATGTGGAACGCTGTAATAAGCGCTTGGTTTTTAGGAACGCAGCCATTCTCATTCACTACTTCTATTTTGGTTTTCTGAAAAAGTAACGCAAGCACACAAACTGCAAATGTTATGAGTGCTATGTATAAGAAGTATTCTATAAACATGCCAGTTTAGCTGTAATTGACTTTTTCACCACGTGCTACTAAGTCCTTCAATCAAGTGTGTTAATACTATTCGCAGTCTATTGGAACCGTAGTTTCAGTTACCGCGAGTTTTTTGCTGCATTCATCATGTCTTCAGCCGGTGGATGATTACACCAAATACAAATTTACTTCGATTGAAAAGAATGGCATGGAGCTTCCACAGTGCGTGATATGTTTTGCCGTTTTGAGCAACGCTTCTTTGAGATGAGTTTCCTACCCTAAAAGGCAAACCCAAGGAGTTTTTGATTAGTAAACTCGAGTCTCTTCAAAAGATAAAGTTCGGAACAAGTGGACAGAGACGCAGACTTAAAAAAAAAAAACTATTGCCTACGAGTTTTCGCTTTTAATCGCAAAAAAAAAAAAATCTCATGTTGTGATTCGAAGCTAACAACAAGTTCAGCCAAATACGGTTATTCACTGAAAGAAAAATCTTGGTAAAATCAACAATTTTCCTTAGTTCAACTACTATAGTTAAAACAACCATAAAAAAATAGTTGATTACTTTTATGCACCATGACGTGTGGTTGATAAACAACGTCCGTGGTGCAAAAAAAGTAAGCAACCACAAACAATGGTATTCCAACAATATACATAGTACGAAATAGTAAATGACTATAGTATGTAGTGTGGAATTATGTTTGTTGAATGTAACATTTGTACAATGGCTGCGGCAGAATTTGCCAAATTTCTAATTTTGCCGCACCGCTAGCGGTGATACCTACCATCATAGGTTGGCATCAGCACTAGGTTAAATTAACTCTGTTTGAATTAGGTTGAATGGTCTGGTGGAATAGACAAGCGATGGCTGATGTGTATTGTGATAAGCCAACGTAATCCTCGTACAACAGGATTTAGCAATACAAAAGAAAAAAAAAATAATTTGGTTGGTGCCTTGGTTGCATTGACAGCGACATTGTCGCTGCATTGTGATTCACCAAATTCAACCAATTCAAACGGCGCCATACAACGTAATATAAAGGCTTCACAGCATAACATGAATATGAATTATATCGAACAGCAAACCGAACACAATTTTGCCATGTAGCATATGAAACTTCTATGAGAGAATAGGAGTATGAGTATGAGGAGTATGAAAAATCAACAGTTTTCCTTAGTTGTTTTTGCATCAACTAGGTATATAGTTAAAACAACCATAAGATAATTGTTGATTACTTTTATGCACCATGACGCGTGGTTGATAAACAAGAAAAAAAATTTCATTTGGAGCATGAAAAACGTCCAAATGTTGAAACCATTCTACTTTGCGTAGAATAATTCCAAAGACGTTGCTCACTGAATTACGTTTGTTGAAATCAACTATTGCGAAGTAGTTTAAGTACCATAAAAACTGTTGATAATTCGAAACGTTGAAGTTTTGAGTGAATTGATGAATATTTTTCTATTGATCAACTATTTTTCGTGGCTATAAAACAATTAAAACAGTTGATTTCATGAAAGTTGCGATATTTTTTGTATAACCAGAGCAAACTACTTTTATATCGTTAAATTAACTATATTAACATAGAAAAATAACTATTTTCCGTAGTTCGTTTAACGATTTTGAATGAATCGTTGCAATACTATTAAAAATAGTTGAACCAACCAAGAGTTTTTCTTTCAGTGTTTGATAACACTATTAAACGTCGTGCTGATGAAATGGCTTCTGACGTCGAAAGTCAGCTTCTCATTAAAATTAAAAAATCTCCATATTTTGCATTGCAGTGCAATGAGACAACTGATGAAGCAAAATGTTATCAGTTTCTCGTGTTTGTGCCATTTATAGATGTTGAAGATAATGCAATGGAGGAAGATTAACCACTCTCAGCGGCTATCAAAACTACGAAGAAGGAATCTGACATATTGGAAATTATTGGCGACTACTTCGATAAACATGAGATCCCTTGCACTAAGCTTGCGAGGCTATGTACGGATGGTGCACCGGCAATGAATGGACATGGTTCGGAATTAGTCATCGCAATAAAAAAGAAAAACCCTACCGTAATTACAACGCACTGCATCTTTCATCACTCCAGATTTGTACTTATTGCACTCTTCGTTTCATATTTCTTTATCTATTTTATTTTATTATATAATTAACGTAAATCATTTTTTCTTGCCCTCTTCAATTTTTTCTTCTCATAAAAGTATCAACCTTTATATATTACATTAAAATCTTCGCTTTAATTATAAAATAAAAGAAAAAATACTTCCACGAGAGAACAAAACTGAAATCAAAACAATTTCCCAAAAGTCCATGCATAAATATGTTACAGCACTGGGCATTATTATCAATTTAATTTATTATTCAAAAATATGTTCTGCCCCTGCACATTTTATGTCAACTTCTTACGAAAACATAAATTCTCTTTATCCAGAGCAACTTTCATTTCCAAAGTCCACAAATCATATCCATCTCCACTTTATTAAAATCCCGTTTATCAAATCTCCTCTAAACTTATTTTGGCATTCTAATTAAATTTCAATTAAAAACTTCACTCCTTTATCATTTCAACTACCGCACAGACCTGTAAGTTTACTTGAATACCAACAACAACATCCATTTAAAACATAATCTTTCATAGCAATCGTTCACCAAATTTACGTTTGACGCACCCAGCTGTTTTCTGGATTTCCCAACAGATAAATTTCCTCTTGAAAAACTCAATTTCGAATTCGCAACGTTCCAAGGAAATAAGGAAAAATTGTAGTTGTGATTGCCCGCATAACACATCGGTACTGCTACGGAATAAAATCGGAATTCCGAATGTATTGAGCAGTACTGATCCATGCATAACTCTAGCGGAACATTTCGTATACTGAATAAGTGAATTGAATCTGTACTTATACAGTATTGGATAAGGAACTAAATAGATACTGCTCCAATACAGGTACAGTGCCGATTGTCGTAGTTGAGTTCTGATTTACTTCAGTTTGAAGATACTGTGACAGTATTCATTCACCAAATAATTAATACAAAAAATTGAGTGAAAGTACTTTATTTTTCGCTAATTTGATGTGTTTTTGAGTTCTATCCGGTTTTCTTCTATTTACATGTTTCTATAACTGTATAAATCTGTGTAAATTTCAAGGGATATGAGACTAATTTCTATTACCTTCTAATGCAATTCAGCTGGATTTGAACTCAGGGCCTCTGGATCTGTATCGTTTAGGTATGAGCACGCATCGATCTGAGCTACTGTGGTTGATTGCTAATCTAGAATAATGTTCGGCTCCTATCATCACAAAAGTGACACACAATTTTTGGTAAAACTACCTTTTAGTTTTTTAAATGCCTAGAAAAATTAAATTTGGCAGTAAAGTGATGGTGAACCTAAGCGAGAGTTGTTCTGATCACTATTATTGCAAAAGTCTGATCACGGATTCAGAAGGAAGCGTTCCCCATGGTAAATTGATGACGTTTTGGGAGATATTGATTTACGTATATTATTCTAAAGTATTCAAATATAGCTAAAAATGTGAACAGAGATGACTTGCAAAGTATTGATTACGTAGAGCAAATGTCGGATGCCGAAGTAGTATCAATTGTACGGAATTCTATTTCATTTGCAGCCAAGATCATAAACTGGGCATGTCTCGTAGGAATTTATCACACCGACATCAACAAGTTGTTACAGATACTATCAGAAGAATGTAATTTTCCTCATCGAGACGTAAGATCTTTACTTCAAACAACAAAAAACACTGAACAGCATTATATTGAAAACATAGATATAGGTCAATATATTCACTTTGCAATAAAGTATTCGTTAATTGCATACATTCAAGCCAACAGGCAAACATTTACAAAAAATAATATCACCCATTTTGATATATCTTCCAACATCGACCTTCTTCAAAAAGTGGTTGACATAGTTTTTGGATAATTGCGGGATTTGTAAATAACCTAGAGAACTTTTTTTTTCAATAAAAATATTTAAGTCCTCTAGTAAACCTAAGAACTTTAACGTGGTAACGATGCGATTCGTTGATTATGTGTTGCAGCTCGTTACTGAAGGTCTTGACTTTCAATCAAAATCATGCAAAATTAGGATACATTCATTTATTTGTGATGCTCCAACTATGGTCGGTATAAAGCAAGTAAAAGCCGACGGTGGTTACTTTTGCAGCCAAAAGTGTTTCACGAAAGGTCAACGATTCATGACAGTTAGAGGAGCAAGCAAAATAGTATACCCAGAAGTAACAGCACCATTGAGAGATGATGAAAGTTTCAGAAGGAGGTTAAATTGTGACGGCAATACCGATGCAAATCATCATAAAGATTCTCGTTCCATTTTAGAAACACTGCCAATTGATATGATCAAACAACTGTCAATCGACAAAATGCATTTAGTTGATGAGAGTGTATGTAAAAAGATTGTCTCTATACTACTAGAAAAACCGCATAAGCAAAAATTAGCAAGTTATGAAGTTCTGAAAGTGAAAAAGCAGTTAGAAATCTTCAAAAAGTACACTTGTTCAGAGTTTCAAAGGAAAATTAGACCCTTGAAATATGTACCACATTTCAAAGCATCCGAAGTTAGAATTTTGTTATTATATTCAGGACCTATAGTGCTGAGAGGACGCGTAAAATCTGATACTTACAAGCACTTCTTATGCCTTAGCATTGCGATTCGAATTTCAACATCGAAAGTTTATTATTATGAATTCATTGAATATGCCAATGATTTACTTTTATATTTCGTACATCAATTTTCAAAAGTGTATGGATTGGAACATATGACGTACAACGTTCACAATTAGGTTCATATAGTATAGGAAGCATAAAACCTAGGTCCCTTAGATGAGAATTCTTGTTATAAATTTGAAGCATTCATTAAAGCTGTCAAAAGACACGTTCATTCACCAAACAGGCAACTAGAGCAAACAGTGAATAGAATAGTGAATATTTTCAGTACCGCTTGAGTTCTGGTTAAGTCACGAGTTTCAGTGTTGCTTACTAGTTTAATGTAGTTTGAATTTCAGTATCGTTTAAATTCCGATTGAGCAATGAATTTTAGTATTACTTTATTCCGAGTTTTCAGTACCGCTTAAATTCTAGTTTACTAATGAATTTCAGTACCGTATTGAGTTTCTGAATCAGAACTGATAATGAACTCGCAGTTCATAATAAATTCCGATTTCCAGTACTGCACTTACAATACTTAAAAATGCTATACGGGTGAAACACTGCAAAATTTGACATTGGAAGATGTTTAATTATGTAGTTATTCTTTGTTTGGGCCAGCAAGTTATTCTTTGTTTGGCTCAATATTGGGTTGGACAAACTAGCGGCAGCGGCTTTTCGCTTAAAGCTAATAAATCACATTACGGATGTTTAATGATTTGACTCAGGGAGATATAATCGGATTTTTTTTTATTTGGCTCTAAGGACTAGAGTGTGATTGTGGGACAGGTTTATTGGTAAACAATTCGAAGGGAAAAGTGTTTAGATTTTTTAAGGATTTTGTCGGTTGCCTGGTAAAAATGGAATGGCTATGACAAATACTTAGACTCATGTCTTTTTTAGGCAAAGTATGCCCTGTAAAAAGCGAAGCTGGCATAATATGATTTAATAGGCCTTATGTAAAATCTAATTCTGCGATAAATTCATTTCAACCAATTTTTATTTCAATTTGTTTTTTTGCCCAGTAGATTAATGTCCATAAGCTTTCTATTTAAAAAAATTTATAAAATAATTTATGAATTTTCTCACGCACTGCAAATAACTAGCTATCACCCCCAAAACATCGTCTGGAATTGACTGAAATCTTACACCTGCATTTTACTCGTCTGTGGGCGCAAAACAATATCAAACCTGCCGTATTTCCGTGACGGATCAACAAGTGTTTGATTTTATTTTTAGAAATCTTGTTCAAACACATTTCTTCTGTGAATAACATATTCCATGGCGAATTGTGTATACGTACTACCATCACTGTTGCCGACGCCACGACATCGTCGGGGTCGTGGTCGCGAATGGTGGTCGGTATTCTTATTTGGATTCCGAGATTGCTCTTATTCGCAAATGATGATGATGAAATAATTATGAGATTACAAATTTCGCACATGTGATAGAAATTTGTGTTTATACATTTCAGATCGTACATGGGGATATAATTAGCAATCTGGGCGTACACATAGAACTTGTGTAATAAAGTAAATTTGTTTGGATATGAGTATTTTTGTTAATGTAAACATGAAACATTGTGTAACTGGAGGAAATGCTAGAAAAACTTGGTGCTTTGATTAAGAGCTTTGCGCTTTGAATTTTTACGTCATATTCGTAAAATGTTTGTCTTATATACGTATCCATACATATGTATATTATTGACGCGAAAAAAAAGAATTAATTAAACACTTTATGTCAAAGCATACTAATGACTTTTCCTTTTCCAGGAATTTACGTGCCTCAAACTGGTCGATATTTCCTATGGTCGCATTCAGGCATTTGGGATACTTGTCGCTACAGTACAACTCCAATCCCATTAGCTAGTACTTCGTTAGCTGTCAACTTCACCACTCTCGCATATCTCAACTCTAGTCTGGTTGCGGCGTCGAAAGCGAAATTAGCTCCGCAGTTGAAAACTGAAAACGATATCAAACCAGACGTTAAAGTTGACATCAAACATTTCGACGATGACACGAAGATAAAATTATTCTCGCATTGGGTCAACAATGATACGACAGAATTTCGTAGGCACAAAGCCATCTATAAAACGTTCAACGGAGCCAGATATAATATGACACCTAGTGGAGAGCGACCAATTCTGGTGGATACAGTAAATTCAACGAAATTGCATGAATTGATGGGAAGAAACCTGTCACCGTTCGAAGTGAATGGAACGATTTTCTACTTAGTTTTACCAACGTTAGTCAGAGATGCGTTGTTTAAAGGATGGGATCAGATACCAGTGATTCGATCGATGTTAATGGCCTTTGCAAGGGATATGGAAGTTCCGGCGACAATTTTGAATCAGAATCGAGTTGTTCTGCAGTTGACTCCACCAAAGCCGCCGAAAGACGAGCGTTTCGCTCACGGCTACGAATATGTTCCTTTCAGTAAGTAGATTTTTTATTTGTTTTATTTATATCTGTTAGCATGTAATTTCATTTAGTATGTAATTTCATTTCAAGGGCCTTTTCCTTATTTTGTGGAAAATAATTTGGTCAGCTAACAAATGAGTGCCTAAAACCCATAAAATGTGGGCTTGGAATACCCTGTCAAATTTATATGGGCTTTGAATTCTAATTTATGCAACTTTGCTGAATAAAATAATACTGAGTTGCTAAATAAAATAATAATCAGTTCACCTAGTTTTCCTGTGAATGTTATTGCAGTAGACTTAAATAATCGGAAAAAAAAACTTCTGTGCTTTAGTTGCCTGCAGCTCAAAACCTCTATCATTTCATATCACTCTCTAAATCTCTATTTTACTTAGCTCGGGGGCTATTTATTCAGGCTAATATGCTTAAGAGCTTTTAAAGTAAGCTATGCATTTATTTGACTGATTGATAGCCTAGAGTGGGTTCAGAAGGTCCCTAGCAGTGTGCTGTCCTGGGTGTATTGTGCCTCCTCTGCGTTATATCCTATAGAATGTCCAGGCTTGTATGTGTTCCTTGACGGGACATTCGTTGTATACCTGGTGGAGGAAAGAGCAGAACCAATGGGGTCTAATCTTCGTCTCGCTACTGCTGTCGTTTCCCCGCAGTACTTGCAGTTGTGCTTCTTGTGACCGTCACGAAAGGTTCCTTGTATTTATCGTTAGATAAATAAAATGAACCGATCACAAAAACCACTACAAACGCACTGTCGCTAGCGGAGACCAAGTAAAATTTTCAGTAACAATTAGCAATTACACATCACTTGGGAGCAGAAAACAACCCAAACGCAATAGAAGTTGCGGACTATAATTCGTGCGAACTAAACGAGAAGTAAGAAATTTCGAACAGCGACTTCTGTGCTGAAGACCAATGGCGAAGTTAGTGAACGAATTGACATTGGTGGAATTGAAAGTAGAATGCCAAACACGTGCACTACCTAACAATGCGTTCAGGAAGAATCAAGAAGCGTGGAGAAGCTGATTGTGAATCCGCTGCTCAAAATGGTTTCCGATGAGACACAAAATAAACAACAACGGTAGACATCAAAGAGCAATCGGACCAATAAGCTCTCAATTCAAGCCTAATGAGCGCTTTTTATATGAGATACGATGAAGATAATCTAAGATAAAGTAATTATACGGAGCTCAGAACTCGTGCTTAGAAGCCAGGAGAAACGTTGCAGTAGCTGGCTCAGGACATCGAGCAGCTAACATTTCTGTCCAACCCTACGTCAAATTCAGCAAACCAGGATGAAAGGGCGAAGTATGCTTTCATCTAGGAAGCAAGTGATAAAAAGCTTAACAAATACTTCGTTTGGCTGACACACGGGCACTGAAGGTCATTTTGGCATACACTTTGACCTATAATTTGGCGAAGCGGGCGTCTAGTAACAACGTTGAAGTCCATGAAACACACCAGAAGTGTGTTTGTCAAAGATATCGAAAGAAAATTGATGATAGGTGTAGATCCACAATGTCGGAACTGTAGAGAGCACTTGCTGAAAGAAATGGAGGCCAAGATTTTGCCCAGAGTGTGCAGCACGTGACAAAATATTGAGACTCGTTCAGTGAACGTAGCCGGGTCTTCTTCGGAGGAGGCAGGAAATCAATAATAGCCAACTTCGTAGGTCAGAGCTTGGCTTGTAGACTTGTCGACTCCAGAGCCATCATCACTGTCGTTAGACTGTATCGCCACAAAAACGAGTTGAGTTTGCAGGGAAAAATCGATATCAAACTTTGGAACATCACCGTTTATACTGGAGTAACGAAGTCGACATAGCGTTTGGTAAAAACCTGCAGGCTCAGCAACGTTGGATGGCACATACTTCGGAATGTACACCAGTTCATGTAGGAAACGACCGCCAGTAGAACAACGTTGAAATACAGTTACAGAAAAGAGAGCGATCAAATCTTCGTATGCGAAAACCCGAAAAAGCCAAAGTCATCGAAAAGCAAAATATGGGCGAGATTTGAGAATGAACCTTAGGGGCTCGAGTTCTTTATTGTTGAACCAATTCAAACTCAAGCACTTATGCTGGCAAAGAGCCTAATCAGAATCATCAAGGAAAGTATGTCCTCGAATTTAGTAAGTAGGACAGGAAAGTAAGACAGGAAACATAAGGTAAGAGAGGTAATCGCCAATTGACATCCAGTTTCTTCCATCACTTTGTTTGGAAACTACAGACATACAATCTGAACATCAAAGTAAAGACCAAAATAGACTGAAAAAGTAACCATTTCTGTGGAAACCGGGCTCTGGCAATCTGTTGTAATACCGTTTGTGCTCTGTAATGCCCTTGAAACCTTAGAACGACTTATGGAACTTGTGCTGCGTGGTTTAAACTGAAAGACGTCTTTGGTTTTGATGAATGACCTTACTGTGGTTGGTAAAACATTCTAACCCAAAATTGAATCCCAAAAAGTTAAACCCTTCCTGCATGCTGGTCGCATGTTTTCCACTAGAGAGATGAAAACTGGTCCTGCAAAAATCGATACCGTGAAAAATTGATCAGTACCCAAAGATAATCATCAGTTTCGAAGTTTTCTGAGATTGGTGACGTATTACCACCACGCCGTTTTGCGAAGGATTTTGCTTCAATCATCAAAAGTTTAAACCACAGCAATTCGAAGGTAGTTAAAGGATAATGGCTTTTCTCTTAAATTAAGAAAACGGTTCTAACAGTACATGCGCAAGAAGGTGTGGAGTGCTGCAACTGCAAGAAATATGCAACTTCACATTTGATTTTTACACTTCCAAAATAGTTTTTTGAGCTTCATCTGTATGAAATCAGGTTGATGTTGTTGGTCTTGGCAAATAAAATATGGAGTGAGATCCAACTTTTCGAATGTTATGTTCATTCAGAATTATATGTACATAATTTTGATGTTGCCGAAGAAATGCTCGTATGTCCTATAAAATAGTCAAATATAGTCAAATTAAAACAGCAGTATCAAATCCAACAAAAAGCGCTGTGGGAGCAGGAAATCATTTTGCAACATTTCGTATTTCGCATTATCAACATAGGCGCGTCGTAAGGGGGCCGGGTGTTTACAAGAACGATAGCCATTTTGGCATTCGAAGGATCCACAAACAGGAACAATTCTTCATTTTTGTAAGCTTTGCTAAAGGACCAACTGTCGAAGAATGGTTCTTAGGCTTTGTTGATTGTTCAGGAACTAGAAATGCCTCGTAGACATAATTTTGACTTTCAGTCAGCTGAGCTTAGCGAATTGCCTGTTGGTGAACAATCTTGTGATGGTGCTAGTATCATGTCAGGGCAAAAAAGGAGATGTCCAAACCAAAATTAAGGTAAAGGACCTTGCAGCTACACTTGTAGCTGCACCTGACTCATAGAATCAAGCTTGTTGTGATGGATACAGGCTCCACCATCGAAACATGTACATCCTTCATTTTACCTACCTTTTCGAATCACACCCCAATTATTAAAGTAAAGCAGCAAAAGCAATCCCACGACAACCCTCGTACGGGTCTAGGGGATAAAGCTGGTAGAGAGCTTTATTACACTTATTTTAATCATTGTGGATACGAGTGTGGAATGATTAGTTCCACGACTCACTTTACCCCTGATTTAAATCAGGTACCTAATCAGAGCTAGGTGAACTCAAAGCTTGGTGCGCGGTCCCTCGTCCGAACCTGGATTCGAACCAGGGACCCCATACGCAAGAAGCCAGTGCTCTACCCACTAGGCTACTCAAGCTTTAATTATTAAAGTAGTTGAGTTCAATGAGACTTTACAGTTGCGAATGTGCTATCTACAGCTATGGGACTATAAAAGAGGCTTTAGAAAAAGAAATGAAAGATGGTGAAAACAAAACTTAGTTTATGCGTTGGAAGGTCTATCATTCAATCAGTAATCGAAAGTTTGTGGTGATTTTTTTCATCTTTCATAACATTCTTTCTATAACGAACACGGTAAGCAAATATTTTCAAACTAAATATGCAACTCTTTAAGATTGGAGGGATCTTGTAAATGGTATAGTTAAAATACTACTAAGTGATCGAGAAAATGTTTCTGAAGTTTGGAAAAAAGTTAAATCATTCGCAGAAAAGCACGGTCTGGATCTCACATTTCTTAGACGATCATGAAAACCCAAATCAGCAGAAAACACCAGGTTGAAAGCTTTTGCTATTTCATCTAGTCTCAGACACGCAGATAGGGCTACAGAGACATCCCTGCAAACCAAATGTAACTTTCAGTTGTTTCTACTTTGCTCTAAGTTGATTCTGCAACTGATAAATAATGGTGGCCGTTCTAGATTCAATTAGGCGGTTGCGGCTAGAATGGAGAGTGCGTTGCAGCACTCTCCATCTTGGCAAGTTTTTAAACATAAAATATTCAGCGAAAGACCAATTTCTCCCTTTTAAGCTAAATATATTCCAATTTCTTCAATAACATGTTCTTGTTGAGTATCTAACTAGCTAACCGATACTCTCGAAATATTGTACCCTCAAAATATCGACATTTGTTAGAAAAATTGAATTATATGTAGCTTCCAAACGAAAAAAATAGTCTTGTATTTCTGATTACTTTCATTCTATTCACTTAAAATTCATGCAAGCATTCAATGCTGAGCATTCATGGATAATTAATGTGTCATTCATTCATACCATTCACACTATATACATGTAGCTCATACATGTATAATAATGCATAATTCATTAGCAAATAACAAACAATGCATTATCAAATATATAATGCATTAGCAAATTATATAAATAGTATGAACAGCATGTGTGCCTTACGGAGGACAAAATCATGGCATATTTTGAACCTTTCGGTCCCTGGCCCTGCCAGATTTTAGGCCATGGCACACCTTTGATTATCAAAGCCGATATGGATATGGTGAGCATTCCATGCTTATTCTATTCTAATCCGAAAAGCAAACACTACTTGTCAGGGGCTCAAAAGAAAAAATGTATGTTATATAGCTTATTTTGGATTGTAGAGAATACGAGATGGAGAATCTCGGTCAATTCTGCGGTCCCTACGGTATATCTTTTAATACTTTGAACTTCATGTTACCATATCATTGGTCAGGAGTAGAGATGGGCAAAATGCCTCATGACACACCACTGATCGCTCTTTTTTAGAGTATTTTACAGCATTGCGCCGTACTCTCAGTACACTGTTCGCTTCGCATTTCATTAAGTGTATTCAAACGAAAGCTTTCGCTCACAGACTATGCTGTGCTTTTTTCAGGTGCTGCACTGTAAGAAAGAGCTATGCCTCACGTGTCATGAGGCATTTTGCCCATCTCTAGTCAGGAGGCAATCCAGATCCCAATGCGTTGGAATAGAAATTATGACCTCTTCTAATCGATACCAAAATAATATTCGCGTTTTTTTTTTGCAATTCTATCAAGAATGTTTTCCTGGTGGTTGATGTAACTGCGGTTGATCGTTTTGAGTCCCATGATTTGCTTACAAAACAGTTTTTATTAATACTAGATTATGCAAGTAATTTTAAAATAACTCTTGAAGTTTAGCCGCTCTACCCATGCTGCACGTTTAATCTAGATACTGGACTATTAAGAGCCTAGACAGACGACATAAGTTAATTATCATTTCGAGCCCAATGATCATTATCCATTACGTGTGTCATGGTAAATCATCATTTATAACATCATCAATGAGGTTCTACGAATTATCATTTGGAAGCTAATGCTCATTTGCTCTTATCGATTGTGACACCATCTACGGAGAAGATTATGAAATTTACTGGGGAAATTCGGGAAATTCCATTCCAACTGTCAAAAACATAAACATATTATTTCGAATATAATACAATATGGCATGCAAATATTTCATTTTTTGCACGTTTCTTCGTATTCTCTTCTTCAATACTTGAACATTTTATATTTTCTTCCTTATCGTGATTTTTTTGTGTAAAATTTCCATAATTTTACACAAAGGCTCATTCGCAGTAAAACTTGTACTAATTTCTGATTTTGGGATGTGTTTCGATAAACAATAACTGTCAAAATAATACCATTTAAATTCAAACAACCTACAGCTGTTAAACAACCTCATTCAAATAACCGTGTGTCACTCTCCAAACAAATTATCATTAGCGTTCAATGATCATTGTGTTAATGATCATTAACTTGTGTCGTCTGTCTTTAGTCTAAAAGTCAAACCTAACCATATTTTTTGAAATAAATTAAAATGACATAAAAATGAATATCTTTTAATATTTTAAAATATTTTAAAATACACAATACAACCTGGCTTTGAAAATAAGCACCAAGCAAATTACATGAGAAAGATGAAAGTGTGCTTCTTGAATAAAATCATTTTTCAGAAGTCTCAAATCTTCAATTTAAGACATCTTTTCATTAGTGTGCTTACCAACTTGCGAAAAAATACTAGTCCTAGCTGGTTTAATCTAAAAGCAAATCAAAGAGGAAACTAGTCTAATCAAAAATAATTTCTAGATTACGGCGGTATAATTTTCTCAATCTTTGCTATATTTGTTTTTTGATCGCATCACACCGTGAAATATTTTCTCCAAATTGCACTTTTAAATGAGCCACATGTCAGACATAAAATTTTCAATAAAAACATTTATCGCTTTATAATCCACAGAAAAGTCTATATTCTCTTCCTGTCACATGATTCACAAAATTGTTTATATTTATTTTCCAGTTTGTTTTGAAGACTCAGTAGCTAGAATGTTTAATGCCAAAATATTTCAATTTATCAGACTATTTTCATTCTGTACATTGAGTTTTTCTCCTTGAATTAATGAACCCATTAGCAACACTGTATACACTAGGTTTTACGTACGTCATTAATTGAGACAACAAACAACTAAATCTTACATCATTGGTGTGATTAGTAGGTGGTAAAATAGATTTATTAAATTGTTCAGGTGAAAATAATCATTGTTGAATACATGAGCAAATAATGATGACATCAATTAACAAAAGAGGGTATTTCGAGTGTGATTAAAACGGAATATTATAAGTAACTATTTTAAATGTATAAGTATTTTGTTAGCTCATAGTATCACCACACAATGGGGAAAAACTATAGTCAATGAAAAAAAATCAAATACCAGAATCAAACAATCTATCGTATACTCTATGTCACTGCAATCAAAATTATAGATCTCATTTCGGGTTTAGTGGCATTTTTTCATATTTAATATATATAAATTTAGGTGTAGATTATTCAACTATAAGGTTTTTTTATTCGTTAACAATTTGAAAATTCGTCAGAGCTCCATGAAAAATAAAAAAATACGAGTGAATTATTTGTTACCCACACTGGGCGCTAAAGTATATTTCATGCTATGTAGCTGCAACTGACTATGTATTGAAGTATGAAACATAATAGTAAACAGCAAAACTTATAACTATTCATTCATAAAAATGTTTATACAAAACTTAAGCATCGATTTTCATAATTATCGATAAACGATGTTGCAGAGAATTTCAATTGTGCTACACTCAAGTTACAGCAGAGTCTCAAACCTTATGGTATTAAGGTTATAAACCATACTTTTCTTGTGTACATATGCATATTGTTTACACTTCTATATCATGAATATTTAACTTTGCATTCCTTTTAACTTTACATACTGCTCGTCTTTTCTGCACATCGTTTCGTTAGTGTCCGTTTGTAAATGAGTTTTAACCCATTCTTTTAGAACGATGTAAACTGATCGAAATGTTTCCAACAGAGCAAATGATGCGTATGGATCCGTCCATTGATGAAGAGTTATTGGGTAAGCATAGCTAAAAAATTGAAAAATTACATAAAATTAGGTTGTGTGTAAGTAGCACATTATCAAATGATAAAAGCAATCTACAATAATTATTTAAATATTGTGTTTTTGAAAATTCCTGAAATCTATTTAATGATAATCTGAATATTTCTATTACATATAATAGTTCTTTACGAATCTCGCATAGATTTGGTCCGTACCCAAGCCTCATTCGCAGTCATTTCCGTTATGGTCATGTCAATGGGTTTCGTTTTCTCGCTGTATACGTTTGCTAATCCTCGATATATGTTTAAACGTTTGGCCGGTGGAATACATTTTGTTTCGGCGGCTGCCAATGTAGTCGTAATCCAGGTGTTCATCGCTAGCATCGACCATCAGAAAAAGCACATAAAGTTCTCGTATCCGGAAGGTTCCAGGCTATCGTAAGTACATTTTCCTGTCAACTTTAAAGCATCGTTTCAATCAATAACCTCAAAAAGGTCTCATTCTATTAACTATTTTATCTTTTCTCCATCAACACAAACAGATACGGGTTTGGATTGTACTTTGCTTGGTTCGTGTTCTGCAGCAATCTCTTTGCCGGAATCATGTTTATGTGGTACTCGAAGAAGAAGAAGGGCAATAAAGCTCCAAATGATGAGATTGCGATGGCCGATGAAGCTATAAACATTGGCAGATAGAGTTCACAACGTTATTGTTGTTGTTGTTGGAAATATGAATTAGACAGTTATTTTGAAATCATTGCAATAGCTAGTTAAATTTTACAATTTGATGTACATATTTATTCAATAGTTGTTTTTATTTTTTGTATAATAGCAATATTATCATGTACCATGCATTTTCTTCGTTGCACATACTTCGTAAAAAAGGACATATATATATTCTTCCATTCTTAAACAAACAGATACGTATATCTTCCACATGTATTATTTCATAGATAGTAAGAATGTTTTTCGCGAATTAAATCGCATTGAGAATAAAAACAAATTTAAAGACATAACGGTTTAAAAGAAAGTTTGGCTATGACTGAGTATTTTATTTTAATTTTTTTAGTTCTGTATTTACATATACATATGCATAAAGTGACGTATATACTAAGTAACGTTTCAACAAATTTACCTTGAAAATGATTATACATCATTTGTTATTGCCATTTTATGCGTTGTTTTTGATTTTTTTCACAGTAAAATCATCTCCTCCGGGCATCAATCAATCGAAATTATTGACAAGTGACATTTCTTTATGATTAAAAAAGCATACATGACAATGTGTCAAATCTTCTGTTTGAACTAATTGCAAATTTTAGTCACTTAATATTCCTAAGGTCAATGTGTTAAATATTTCATCTTTGAGGGAGACTCTTAAAAAAATTATTAAATACTGTAAGTGATTTAAATATACACAATTCTTGCCTTTTGCATAAGTATTCCGTGAACAAATCAATTAAACTGAACAGTACACCAATTTTTCATGCTAATTGTTTTGCCACATCATGACAGTAAAGAAAAATTGCTCTATGGTCTTTTATGATGAAAGAAAATTAGCAATAGCTAAATATTGCAAGATATTTTTCTACATAAATTCCAGAGCTCAAAGTCCGACTGCATATACTTGTATGAAGAAATAAGCAATAGCAAGAATAAATTTGACACTAACTTAATTAACTGCATTTTATTCACATTATTAAATAGAAAGATCGTATTTAATTGTCATTTTGTTACTTTTACCTTTATATTTAATTCAGGTTTCGAAACTCTTCATTGTTCGATCGTAACCTCCTCCTGGTAGTTGTAGGAAACAATCTTCCATGAAAGAAAGATTGGCCAACATGATCATGCTTAAGCCCTAAAGAAAAGAAAAAAATCCCCAACTCAGTGGTGGAACAGCATATACCGAGAGCTGAATGGCTGCTCGGTTAGGTTAGGTTCCGCGGCTGCCTCCTTCAGACAGAGTCCGGAGAAAGCACACTTAGGAACATAAGGGCCCATTGTGATGCCGCATTGTGTACTGCTCAACCTTTATTAACATAAGAGCCACCCTGAGTCCTTGATGAGCTGGGTAGTCTTCTTAAGGTCCACCGAAGCCACTTTGGTTAGGCAAGTAAAGCAGTATGAGCCAAGAGACTTCAACCTTCTTCCGGGCCGGGATTTTGCATCTGCAGCACCTACAGAAGTCATTTCAAGGGACATCTATCCGTGATGCATGCTTGCCAAACAGACAATGTTCAGTTAAGATAGCCACCTTTGTATGGAGAGACCCCCTATTTTCCTAGTGGGGCCAATGTCAAAAGATTTCCACAATTATTTTGCAATCGCACAGGAAAGTTCTTCCACCCAGGACTTCACAGCGTCCTTTAAACATTTGTACCTGACTCCAGTTTAACTGAAGCCATCGGAATACCAATCGAAAGACTGCAAAGCACTTCCGGCAAAAGCGTGCGAACCTTTACAAATTGGTCCGCTTCACAGTTCCTTTTAATGCCCCTATTTCCTGGCTCACAAAACAGATGAGAGGCGTACGGCATTCAAGGACTAGTTTTGTGGAGGGGTAAACTTTAGCAACGGGCTGTATAGCCGCTTGGCTGTCATTCAAAATGCAAATATTCAATCTAAATATCTGATTAAATAAGAGCTAATTTGGCTGCTTCAAGAATCGCTAGCTCCTCCGCTTGAAAGATACTGCAATAGTATGGCAAGCGGAAGTAAAAGTTTAAATTTAGGCCAGAGGAAAATATACCACACGTCACTTTGACGTTCAGTTTGGAGTCATCGGTATATATTTACACCCCTTCAGCTTCTACAGATAATGCGCTACCTCATTTTTCTTTCCTCCAAATCCAATTCTGAAACCCTTGAGTCAGAGACGGATGGGCAATAGTTTAGTCAATGTGGAATGGAATAGTGATTCTCTGTGCCAAGATTTTAGCATGAACCAGGCCAGTTTTTATCTAGGGGTACTTACTGCTGAGCACCTCGCATGTTGCGAGCTAAGCAGATCGGTTAGAAGCCAATGAAGTAGCACCAAGAGTGCTGCCAGCCTACGCACTTTCTCTATTACCTTCTAACTTACAGCCTTAAGTATCGCCGTGTAGCAGCTTTGATTCCACTATAATAGTGTAAATCCAGGAAACGATATGAGGCTGCAGCCCCCAAGTTGCTCCTATTGTTCTTTTACAGCTGTAAAGAGCACACAGTGCTTTGTGAGCTCTTTCCGCTATATTTTCCTGCCATAGAAGCTTAGAATGCAGGATCAGTCCCAGATATTTTACTTTGTTTGTGAGGCTTATAGGAGTTCCATTGAGTTTCAGTAGATCGAAGAATAGTGTCCTATGCTTCCACGTGAAGAGCAATAAATCAGTTTTGTTAGATTTAGCACGAAGTCAACATTCCTTACACTATTGCCAGAGAATATGTAAGGAATGATTTAATCTCTTCGATAGTGTCGAGATAAATTTCTCTGGTATCTTATTAACTATTAAATTCTAAATAATTTTATTAACTATTAAATTCTAAAGCAAGGGAGACAGATTATACATATACTACTCGCCGTATACCGTATTTACTACTCGCTTGATGGCTGAGCTATCCAAAGACGAGTATATTACCCGATTTCTGAGTAGCTGATTTATAAATGCTACTAACCACAGATATAAAAGAAAATGGATACAAAATGGCTGAGTTAGCTTTTTTTAATACACGCACAACATTGCTTTCTTACAAAAATTCCGCTCAGTGTGCCCCTTTCTACCGCCCTCACAACCGAAAAGCCTTAATGCTGTGTCCTAATGCTGTGAACACCAGATCGGCGTAAAAGCGTGCAACGGGCAACACGAAAAGAAACGTCAATGTCAGTTTGATTTGTGTCGGGGACTGAAAACATTGACTTTAAGTCAAAATTACTCACAGAAAATTTTAAAATTATTCGGCGTGTGCCGTAGAAACATAGGTCTACGTAAGTACGCTATAATCTGTGTCGGTTTCCCGAATAAATTAGCGGTCGAATTCTAATTTAGTTCCAGAATGAAGTACCGCGTTCCAGGTTGCAATAGTAGCCACAGAAGTGCTTCGCGGGGGCTATCGTATTTCGGGTAAGTAAAATTAACCTTTGGCCTCAATTTCGTTTTGTTTTTGTGTGAAATCATAATTAATTTCATTCACAAAAAGCATTTTAATCTCCACTCGCCGGTTGCGTGGAAAGAAATGTCAAACGACGTTGAAAATGGCGATCTCTCATGGTTTTTACCGTTTGAACTGTGTAGGGCACACACTAGTACCTCATTGTCGCACCAGTAAGCAAAAAGTCGAAAATTGGCACATTTCTCTCGGTCGATTTCTAATCCATTCTCTCTTATATCTGTGCTACTAACTGATGACAACCAGATTTTGGAGAGCATTTACAATTGCGTGAGGTTGCACATTATTGAAAGCTCCCTGAATGTCTCGAAATGCTGCCAGCGTGTACTCCTTACAAGCAAGTGATTTTTCAGCATGCCCTACTAGGGTATTTAACGCTGTTACCATAGATTTGTCCTTCGTATGAGCATACTGTGATTTTGATATCAGAGTAGAGTTCAAGGCACTGGTAATCCAAAACCACATAATTCTCTCTAAAATGTTCAATAGAAATGACGTCTATAATGCTTTGGTTTAGCGAACAAGGCTGGATTCGGCATTTTTAAATAGCCTTAATCGTTGAGTAGTTTGGCAAGATTAAACTTTTTTCTGCATTCACTTTGAAAAGTCGCAATCTCACTATTCCACCATTGGGGCTTCCTCTTTCCTATGGATCTAGTCTGCAGAATTCCCAATCAACATTTTTAAATGCAGGAATCAAAGAGTGCACTGCCTTATTTAGATCTTCCCGACTGGTGAATACTGGATTGGTGACTGATTTCTCCCAATATTTTCTGCGCCTGTTTAATTAAGGGGTTGCTTCCCAATGTTCCAATGCTCCTAAAGTTAATGTGACGTGCGTGTTGTCCAACTTTTGTAAAATTCTCCATCTAGTGAGATGCTGCGCAGGGTGCTCGCTTATCAATATTAGATCTAGAACATCACTTCTGTAGAAGGTCTTAAATGTAGGTTCATTGACAATATTTGAAATAGCAAGATTACAGGACATGGTGAATTCATATAATGATTCAACAAGTGAAAAGGATGAGGTACACTGGAAGAAGGAATGGTAGCAGATTCTCTCAAAGCCTCCCCCTTTGCATCTGACTGCAGATGCTCATGAAAAATTGGGAGGTCCTCTGTCAAAGCATGGAAGCGCTGAGCTTCGCTTTGCAGGAGCCATCGAAGAAGGTTTCAAAACTGAAGAACATTAGCGGTGCAGCCAGAAAACACATAAAGGTTTGTCATAAAAAGTGGCATGTCCAAAGAAGAGGCTAGTGAAAAGGCACTCTTAACAAAAACACCAGATGCCAATAGAAAAAAGCCCAGAACCAAAGATAGCACTCCTGAAGACAGGCAGCCAAAGAACACAAGGGGCACTAATGTGTCCCTTCCTCAACCAGCACATCCTCAAACCAGCAAAAGGCAGCGACAATTAGCCTATAACGGATCCTTGCAAGGTATAAAACTTGTCGAAGGACTCTCCACAAGGTCTTTTCCAGACTGATGAACTGGATAAAAAGCAGAATGGCGCTGAGTAGAGGATACTGGCAGAGATATAGAGAGACATTGCCTCTTACTTCGTCAATATCACCTACAAAGTAGGTTAAGTGTCCCTCTACTGGAAGTACAAACCAATGGTGGAATAGATAAGGGCGAAGGCTCTAAAGACAAGGCCGTGTGAAGGGGCCTTGGGTTTGAGAATCACTTATTCCCAAAACCAAGACCTACAAAAAAGACTCTTGCTTTCGTAAAACGGCAGAATAAGGACTTCAACGTCAAATCCTGGAGAGCCCTTTTCAGTGAGAATAAAGGCAAGGGCACCATAGCTAACGCGTAGCGGATGTTAAGCATGTTAAGTTGACCTTAAAAAAAACGTGTAATAAACTAATGGGTACTAAACTAATTCAAACTCTTTAAACTACCAGGACCAAACGGAATCTACTCAGCTCTGCTACAAAGGGCAACGCGGAAGTTAAAAACTATTCTGTTAAACATATTTAGACATTTAGAGCTTGAAACTCAGCTATATAACAAAATCGTAGAGGTAAAAACCCTCAGAAAACTAACATAGTACCAGTCACCGCTGAGATACTCTGGGTGGCAAAACAAATACTTGGACGTAATTGGAGACTCTCTCCAAGGCAGACACTCTAGTCATACGAACAAATTTTGAGACCTATCATTCTATATGGAGCTGCCCTGTGGTGGAAGAAAATCACATAAAAATTGCTGTTAACAGGCTCAACAAGCTTTAAAGGGTGGCCTACCTGATCATTACACGTGCAATGACCTCCACCCCAATGGCAGGAATGGAGGCACTTCCATATCACAAAACACTATATCTCTAATTTCCGGAGATCTCAGCAAAACAGGCAATTAGACACATATGTTTGCCGATAAAACAGGCCTTCAGGCACAAAACAGGAGACCTATAAGTTCCCCTAAGATTTCTGGAGGACATCAGGTTCATAATTTGAATGTTGAATATCAGCGACCAAAGTAGCCTTCTGGTAGAGGTTCAAGGTCACAACTCCATCAAGACACAAATATAAGAAGAATGCCCGAAGTTCATCCCTTTAGGTCGTAGTCACTGAATGGCGTGACCCCAAGATCATCAGTGGTCAGGGCCTCATCAACATCGGCGATCAGAAGTGGTGTGTCTCGGCTCAGACAGTCTTATGGGTGGAGGCACTTTCCCCGTAGGTTTTCTTTCCTTTTTTTTTTAGGATTTCGACTTCTCTTTTGCTAGCGTACGTATTTTGTCACGCCTCGGTATTTTTTCATGCCTGAGAGCTAAGCTTGGTCCTTCACGGACAAAAGCCACCTTCCTTTTGACATCGCGGCTAGTGTGTTATCCTTACGGATGCAATCATATGTAGCGACCCGTTTTGTTGGAGTATATCCGTCACTTGTTTTCGAAACCCACCCCAGCCGTGGAGAGCTAGGAAAGTGGCACTACAGCATCCATCAGGGTCAGATAGAAGGGTGCTGCGCTAATTTGGACGAGGGGTATTCAAGACCATTTCTAGGGCACCCTACTCCAGGAGCAATAACTTCTTTTTGGTGTGTTGACCTTGTTTATGGTCTTAGACATCCAATTCTATAGGCAGTCTCTCTGCTGGACTTCGGCTCAGTTGAGATGCTCTGCCAAAGCCTCCATATTTTCACGAATCGCTACAATCTTCCTTGCCAAAAGTACCTCGACAGAATAAGAAGCGGGATGACTGCTGCAGATTCTGTGGAGAAACGTTAAAGTGTGTAGAACTTATTCTCACACATTGTCCAGCACTAACGAGACGAAGATTAAGAGCTCCTTGGTTCCGGTATACCCTCCATCAGGGACATAGCAAATGCCCCGTCAAGAAACACTTCCAGTTTCATAAGAAGCCTGAATATCCTAGACTACACAGAAGAGACTACACAGAAGAGACACAATAGAATCAGGAAGTCACATTGCTAGGGGCCTTCTAAGACCACTCTATGCAGTCAATCAAGGTTTAATGCGATTTGAGAGCAAATTTGGGAGGGTAGAGCAATTTGAGTGAGTAGGAGGCAGGAACTGGCTCCGCTGCAATTCATGAGGACCAATAGGGTAGTCGCACCTAAGTTGCATAGCTACTCATGAAGGTTTTTTGTTTTTTTCTTTCCTACAAAGTTTGGAGTAATTGATAGTCAAAAAAATGGTTACATTAGGCGTGTTTTTTTGCTCCGATACAGAACAGAATATAACTATGCCGCAAAAACAACGATCTAGTATAAAACAGCAGTGAATTCGCTAAGACTGATATAGGTTGCTATATTTGCTGTGGTACCACAAAACAGCTGAAAATAAAGGGAGAAAATAACGAGTGTACACTACCACAATCGATAAAAAATAGAAAAAGAACTAACAGAAAATTACCTCTTTTAATTTTATACACGTTATGAAGGCTTTTTCTAATTTCCTAACTACCAAAACATTCAACATAACCAGGAAAAACGCAAAGCCACCTCACAGCAAAAAAGACAACTTCTCATTAGCTTTTCTTTTTTCGATCAGCACATTCTATAGTTCAGCACGTGAACTACAAATGAGGAATAGAATTCCTGTACTAGTGAATTCACTGGTACAGGAGTGTTGTTGTTTCCAATGCATATACTCTATTCTCTGCTGGATAGAGGAGCAAAAAAACATGCCTATTGTACTCAGCCCTATTTTTAGGTCCAATTTCGCAATCAAAGTAAGCATTATGTATAAAGAGCTAATAATCCAATTTAGTTAATTTTATATTTGGCATGCACCTTCCCAGTACTTCACAGAAATTGAAGTAAATTGTGTGCCGAATTTTGGTGTTTGACCCCTTCTTCTATTTCGAATTCTGACGCACGCCTATGTGTGAGAGCACAAACAATGAAGGCTATGCATGAATTTAAGGGGACATTCGCCTTTGAAATTTTCAAAAAATCGATTTTGAGATTTTTACATATTTCGATTCTATATACGTTCAAAAGTTGCCTCCTAAAATTTCATCAAGAAATTCGTAATAGAAAAAAAGTTACAGCTAAGGTAAAAAAAAGTTTTCGACCTTTTATTCAATAAAATTATGATGAAAAAGACTTAAAACGCGTTTTTCTCGAAACTACCTTTTTCAAACTGGTAGGACATTTTTCTCCGAATCTACTCGACCGATTTTAAAAAACCAAAAAGCATTCGATTACTTATTAAAAATAGTAAACAATAAGCCTCTAATAGTTTAGAAAAATACTCCCCTCTTTTGTTACGGGGATAACTTACCCCCAAAAAATGCCGTTTTTTCGCATTTTTCAGAAATAGACATACAAAAACTTCAAAATATGAAAAAGTATGAATTTTAGAGGCTTATTGTTTAGTTTTGAGTCTCAAGAATAGAATCCATTTAGAATTTTTCAAAAATCTGTTACAGGAGGTCCACAATATGTCCTACCGTTTGAAAAGTAACTTTTGGATAACGCCCTCTACAGCACCCAAGGGAAACTAAAAATGAAAAACACATTTATTTTTATATTCTATAGAGACTGTTTAACAATGTCCAAAAGAAATTTTGTCAATAAATATAATAGTTTCTTCATAATAAAATTTTTAAAAAGTGTTTTTTTTCAATTTCAAAGGCGAATGTCCCCTTAACATTTTAAATTCAATCACGTCGCTTTTGTAAGAGTTTACAAGTACGCTGCTATGATAGAATTGCTTCATTTATTTTTGCTATTTACTTCTGCGCAAAACATGATGTACATAAATATGTATATGTAACATTTGCAGGAACTTTCTTTGACGCTAGTCAATACTCCTAGATGTACGGGGCGTCAGGCTACGTAATCGTTCTCGCAGTGACGTCATTGCGATAGGTCATGTTGACATTTCCACGAGGCAGTGCCGACACACACAGAGATTTCACTTGCGGTTTTTAAGCTAAAATATGATTAAAACGTTAGTTTTTTGTGCGTGGACGCGTTGTAGTAATAATATTTAGTCATAACTTGAATTTTGTGTCAATCAATTGTATCGAAAGTGAATCGACACAAAACGTTACATAACCTAACACCAACTGATAAACATTTCGTAGCGAATTTTTCACATTATACCGCACGCAACGCATTAATTTGTGTTTTAGCTGTTCACTAGCACTGTTCCGCGGATCTCACTTTGCTTTCACTTTACTCACTTCAACACAACCTGTACAATTTACGATTTCCCGCGGACGTCCCATAAGACTACGTGTGTTTTGCGCGACATTTTGTCCTATTGCTGTGCCGTCATCATTCTGCATTACGGCCCGTACTTCTAGGACACACACATTGCGCTACATTGCGCTAGTGTAGATGTAAGAAATTTTAAGAGTAATTTTAGCCGCAAGACATATCACTTGCTTGCTTCTTAATCATTATGTTTTCTCGTCTAATTGTCCTCTTGTCCAATATTTATGTATGTTTCTCAACATTTTTCTTCAAGCTGTTGTCCCTGCTATCACCAGAGGGCGGGCAGGATCAAAAATTGAAGAATAACTATCAAATACATACAAACATTACACGAGAAGATAACAAACTGCTGATAAACAAACTAACAAACAAAAACTTCCCCCGAAAACATACACACAACCACAAAAACACAAAAAAATACAGTCGGCAAAATTATCAAACGGCTCTGGGGGGCACGTATCGAGTTTTACAGGAAATTGCGTATACAATTCTTGTTCGTACTAGGCCTTATACAGTGGTATGTAAATTATCCAATTTTCACATCAGCTATGGCATTGAACGTACTGGACTTACATGATATGAACTGCAGTGAGATAGAAGAAATGGAGTGGACATGCCCATAAGATTTACATTGAAGGGGATGGTAGTAATTTTTTGTCTACTCATTGTCAAATCCAAGCATTTCCCCTCAATTTTCCGCCATTTCGCTCTCATTGTCAATCTGACAAGTACGGTGAAACACGTGAGTTGTGCAGTGGTTTTGTGCGCGCAAAAATAAAAGTTAACTTTGTGAATTTCCGAATTAAGAATTCAAGGTAAAAATGTTTGAAATATGTGCTGATGTGAATAGTGATCGTATATTTGTGTATTTTTTTGCAGTGACAGTCAGAGAAAAAGGCAGAAAGTGACAATGAAGTGCGTTGTGCCAAGTTGCGAAAATCGGAAGCAGTGCAAACCTTCCGGGGTTTCTTTTCACAAGTAAGTGATCAATATAAGGTTTAAGCTTAAAATCAATCATTGAAAGCGTCTTTTCCTGTTAAAAGTAATCATTTTTCAATGTTTCTAAATTTGTCAACAATTTGGTGGTCGCCATGACACTTTGTGCTCTTTCGTATCAAAGGCGTTGCAAATGTTGATAACTTTGGGGCAAGATGATATAAAACTAACTTTGCCGTCAATATCTTTTAGATTCCCGAAAAACGAGCTCGAGCAATGTGTGTGGAAAAGCGCGTTGGGTCATACTTTCCGAAACCACTTAGTTAAAATTCAATTTCTGATAGTATTGCAATCAAAACATTTCTATACCTTTTGATTGGTTCTTAATATTTCATAAAAACAAAATTTCTCCAATAATTGCTTCGAAAAATTTGACAGTAACACATCATTAAATCCAAACTATTTCATTTTTCTTGCACAGGGCTCGACAAAGGAGAGTGCACGAAGGAAGATATTGACAAGGCGAAAGCCTTACTACCAAAGGTCTTTGGAAAATATATCGAGGGTAAGTGTCGTCTATGATTTTAATGTTTAAAAAATTTTAATGTGATTTACTACTATGATTTTAATGTTTACTATGATTTTAATGTTTAAAAAATTATCCAAGAAAATTTTGAAAAAAAACTAGCTGTTTATTAATCTAAAACCTAGAAAAATGTTTCCTATTCATTTATAATTAAATTTTATTGTTAAAACAGCATACGGGCGAGGTGATGATGATATCGAATTCGACGAAGGGGACTCAGATTCGAATATCGAAGTATTGCAGCCTTCATCGTATTCGGTGCGATCATTCGACCAATCATCCGATTAGGTGAGCGTTATCGATGAGGATGACATTATATCAGAATCAAGTGATGTCGATTGAAGCGAACCTATAACAGGGAAGTGAAATGCATGTTTGCTTTTTGTAAATGGCATTTTGCAAAAAATATATGAATCGACACCGCTGCACGTACACATACGTTTCATAGTATATTCACCAATTGCCACCAACACCACAATAAACAACAAAAGCAACAATAACGGCTGAATTGGTATTGTTACGATAACTGCAAAAAGTTATCGGTTAAGATGAAAAAATGAAGATGAATGTCGTAGAATCCAGCATTGTCGCTTATTAGATTGTAATATTATGGAATTTTTATGTAGAATATATGTATTAACGTTTAGAAAGAAGAAGAAATTGAAAGGTGAATTATTAATTGTATGATTTATATGTTAATTTTACTTTGTTTGTATTGTATTGTAAAGAGAATATTAGTTAGATAAAATGGAACTTTGAGTTTGTTGTCAAAAGTTCTGTTTTACACATTATTGTACCGTGTTGTGTAATCAGGATAATCCCGGAGTCTTTTTATATAACATGTAAATTGAATAAAATTTAGAAGTTTAATGTAATGAATAATAATATTCAAAGATAGAATTATAACAAGGTTAATGCTTTGTTTAGTATATATATATATGATGATTACGAGCTAAGACAAGAAAATTTAAATCATCAGAATTAAACTTTATTTTGAAAAAAGTTGAATTAATTAATTGTATTTGAATCTTCAGTCTTAAGTGAATTTTATTTGATCCTTATTAATTTCATAATATTTTGCAAGACACTACAAATATACTATGTATGTGACGTGTATTTTTTCGTTTGTTTTGTTGTATTTTGTGGTCGATTTTTGTTGAATTCGGCGATTGGCAATTATTTTTTACGATATTGTTTGAAGGTCTAAAATTTGTATACGCTGCCCTAAAAAGATGAAGCTAAATATGCTGATTTATAGCACGATTTAGTTTTTTGAAGCTAAGCAGTTATTGCCCACTTCCTCAGTGTTTATCAGTCTCTGCAACGTCTATTGATCTAGACTAAACGATCACTGAAAAGAGGCAAATTACTTTCGAAATATCGGTAGCTGTCAAGAAATTAAAATATATCTAGCTTCTAAAGAAAAAATTGGCTTTGAAATTAATATAGTTGGTTTAAGGTATAACTTGGTTGAGCTTGCTTCTGTTTTATTTCTTCTAATTCATTCCTTACTACGTTTAATTGCTCCTTCAATTCCGTTTTTCCTCTTCTGTATCCTCTTTTAACTTTAAAGCTGATGTAGGTGAGCCTAACCAAGATGTACGTAGTCTTGCTGATACAGTAATAAAAAGAATAAGAGAAAAATCACGAGATGTTATGTTTGATACGGTAGATCCCATTTACTGATGCTATCCCTTGGTCCATATAAAATTTCCCCAATTCAAAAAAAATTCACTTTGATAGAAGATGATTTGTCTGTAAGTATGCAATTGCATTTACTCTGATATTTTGTGGCCCGAGATCACATGCTATATATTTACCATTTTGTTTAATAGTCCAGCATGTTTCATTTTAAAGGAATGTAGAATATAATTAATTATTTATAAACAATATAAGGAATTATTTATATTCACGGCTAAAAATTGCATGATCGGAGATATGAAAGAAGTTTATTTGATGCAAAGAAACAGGACGAGAGCCGTAATTTCGCCAATGCCGTGTCCCAAGTCCGGTTGTAATAGAAAGAGGGAGGCTCTTGTTCCGTGCAGTGTTTCAATTCGTTTATAAGAGACAATATGATTTGCGATACTGATCGCTTCACCCTGCTAACTATAAAGTAAATATCCATTAAACTCAGACCATAAAAAATTACTTGCGCTCTCAGTTTTATTTGCTATGTCAGTTTGATTAAGGAAATTCTTCAACTATACTACATTTGCTTTATTTAATATACTTCAGTCGAATGGCTAACTATTCATGTAATAATTACTTTTTTAAAAAAATTTCCATGTATGGTACAATTGAGTGTTTTGCAGATATGAATGGTATTGTTTTGGATATATGTAAGTATTTGCATATATGTATACAATAACTCCACTTTCCTGCGATACACTATTGCCTGCACTATATTTGCTTTGCCATATAATATTGGAACAACGATTGTATTTCCTTATGGAAATCTAAGCTAAAATAAGTTGCTGCAATTAAAATATACCAATCGAATTTTTCAATAGACAGTAAATATTTCGAAATGCCGCGCCTTTTCCTATGCCCCCACAAGAAAATGAAAAATAGAAATCTCATACGTCTTTGGTTTGCCCATTCGCAATCGGTCGCGCGGGCTATTGGTGGAAAGTTATACCGTCCCTACCGTCCGTGTCCAGGGGCTGATGAACTGTCACTTCCACAGCTGTCAGTGGCCGTGCACATGTAGATCTGGCGGCTGGAAGTTTGATTGAGTTCGTTTCTTGTTCACTCTGGCTTTGTGGGTAAAATGACAGGAAAATCGAAGGGTGCGAAACGTAAAGCAGTACCTTACATCGAAAAAAGTACAAATCTATTAACCAAAGCTGAGAGCAGCGAGGAATCTGAAATCGAGGTTTGTTTATGTCATTTTGAAGTGCATCAACTCACGCGGTTTTAATCCTTTCTGGAAATTTTAGGATAAGGATTTGCTGAATGATATCAAAAATGAAGATAATGACAGCACTGATGATGAAGGAGTCGATGAATTATACACATCAGATGACGACGATCAGTTGAGCTTTGTTAGCGATGAGGATGGAAATTATGCTCATGTTGATAATGTGAGCAATGAATCGGGTGAAGGATCTGATGCAGGAGGCGCAGAAGAGTCTGAGGACGATGGAGATGCGGAAGAAAGTGAAGATGATGATAGTGATAATGATGACGAAGAGGAAGCTGACGAGGAATCGGATGCAAATATGGAGGAAAACGAAGAAAGTTCACCTCCAAAAACTTTCGCCGGCCCATCGGTTGTTAAGGAGAAAGATGTACCAAAGGTGCTAGATACTCCCGGAACAAGTACAGAAAATGAATCAAAAGTCAATATAAAATCGGGTAAAAAATCTAAACCTTTTGTGGAATACTGTGAAAACGATATCGATACATCCGACGAAGAAGATATACGAAACACAGTAGGAAACATTCCAATGAAATGGTACGATGAATACAAGCACATCGGCTACGACTGGGATGGTCGTCAGATTGTAAAACCAGCACAAGGTGATCAAATCGACGACTTCCTCAAGAAGATTGAAGATCCGAACTTCTGGAGAACAGTTAAAGATCCACAGACCGGCGAGGAGATCGTCCTAACGGAAGAAGACATTGAAATCATTAAGCGAGTTAATTCTGGTCGTTTGCCAGATGCTAATTATGATCAGTACGAAGTAAGTTGAAACTGGATGGCAATCAATCTTAGATTTTAATTTATGTGTATATGATTTTAGCCCTGGGTGGAATGGTTCACGTCCGAAGTAGAGAAAATGCCAATCAAAAACATCCCTGCGCACAAACGATCCTTCCTACCATCGCAGGGCGATAAAAAGGGGGTTTCGCGAATGGTGCACGCATTGAAAATGGGCTGGATGAAAACAACGCGCGAAGTGAAAAAGCAAAAGCAGCAGAATCGTGGCCCGCAATTCTACATGCTATGGGAGACGGACACCGGTCGTGAAGAAATGCGACGAATTCACGATCATGTCGCCGCTCCCAAGCGAGATCTTCCTGGACATGCCGAGTCATATAACCCTCCGCCGGAATATCTCTTCGACGAGAAGGAAATGAAAGAGTGGAACAAGCATAGCAATGAACCGCACAAGAGGAAGTTACATTTCCTGCCTCAAAAATACAGTTCACTGCGTGAAGTTCCAGCATATGCTCGGTATGCTCGTGAGAGGTTTTTGCGCTGTTTGGATCTGTATCTGTGTCCACGAGCGAAACGTATGAGATTGAATATCGATGCGGAGTATTTGATACCGAAACTACCTTCCCCGAGGGACTTGCAACCGTATCCGACTGTCGAGAGTTTGGTTTATCGCGGCCATACAGATATTGTGCGATCGATTAGTCTCGAACCGAATGGCCAATTTATGGTGTCTGGTTCAGATGATATGACCGTGAAAAGTAAGTGGATTTTAGTATGTATTAGATAACAATTTTATAAGATATTTCCCAAGTTATTTGTTATTACTCATATATGTGAGGTGCCTCATTGATTCGTTAAACATGTTTCCACTTATAAATTCTAGAATCATAAAACGGAATTAATATTTTACATTATTATTACATTATCACTGGTCAAAATAACTTTCAAGATAAATATCACTTTCTAACTCTTTCCAGTTTGGGAAATCGAAACTGCTCGTTGCATACGAACAATTGAAACCGGCGATATTGTTCGATGTGTTGCCTGGTGTCCAAACGCCAAACTCTCAATTATTGCCATTGCGTCTGGAAACAGGGTTCTTCTGATTAATTCAAAATGCGGTGACTTTCTTTTGGTTAAGAAAACGGACGACCTCCTGACCGAGGCACCGCCAAGCGATGCTATCGAAATTGATCGAGTCAAAACTGCTGTGCAGTGGACTAAACCTAGTAAAGAAGAATCCGAAATGGGGGTGCGAATCGTTCTCACACATTTCAAACCCGTTCGTCAAATTACATGGCATGGACGCGGTGATTACTTTGCTACCGTTATGCCCGATGGTGCCAATCGTTCGGCATTGATTCATCAGCTGTCCAAACGACGAACTCAAATTCCATTCTCGAGAAGCAAAGGTCTGGTTCAGTGCGTTCTATTCCATCCGATTAAGCCTTGCTTTTTTGTTGCAGTAAGTTTCGACTATTACTTGGTGATCTTGAATTTTCTCAAACTATTTTTTGTCTTTCAGACTCAGCATAACGTACGGATATATGATTTAGTGAAACAAGAACTCATCAAAAAGCTACTAACAGCGAGTAAATGGATTTCGCATATGTCCATTCATCCAAAAGGTGATAATCTTATTGTGTCCACCTACGACAAAAAGATGCTGTGGTTCGACTTGGATCTGTCGACAAAACCGTACCAGACTATGCGATTACATAAAAACGCAGTACGATGCGTTTCTTATCATTTGCGGTATCCGCTGTTTGCGTCAGGAAGCGATGATCAATCTGTTATTGTTTCACACGGCATGGTTTATAAGTATGCATTCTTTTCAAAATCAACACCTGAAGAATTCAATTTTCAACTAAATTTTAAAAATATGAATTTACTAATCTATTTTGAAATAATGTTTTGAAAACCCTAGTAAATTTCATAACTTCCTAATGTTAATCACATTTATTTTTCAGTGATCTACTTCAAAATCCCCTGATAGTTCCATTGAAAAAACTCGAAACGCATGAGCAGAAAGGAGAAATAGGTGTTTTAGATGTAGTCTGGCATCCAGTACAGCCTTGGGTGTTTTCATCAGGAGCAGATGCAACAGTTCGACTTTATACATAGTTATACTAAATGACTGTAAGTGTTAGGTTTCAAATTTTCAATTAAAAGGTTATTTTTAAAACAATTAAAACTACAATTGTTTGTGCTTTTCATAAATGAACGTCTTATGAAATAATCCTAGTGTTTTGATGTATCAGAAGGGGTTTGAATGGAAAGGAATTTTGATGTTTTCTATAAAAACATTTATCAAGTGATTGAAACAGATTTTCAATTATTTTGGATTACGTTAGGTGTTAATTGCGCGATTGAGGAGTCGGATACATTTTTCAGTAGTCGAAGTTTGTGAAAATTGGCCTCCAACAGTGAGCATAATGAAAATATCTATGAAATTAAGATAGCTTTTAAGAGCTGGTGTAAGTAAAAATATGCTTGCTTGATTAATAGCCTGGAGTGGGTCCAGAAGGTCCCTTGCACTGCGATCACTTGAGTCTACTGTGCCGCCTCTGCGTTATTTCCTAAAGGAACATAATATATACAGTGGTGGACAAAAGTCTACGGCAGCACCTTATATTGAGGCTCCGGTTAATTGGAAGTTTTAATGAAAAATCCATTGATGCGCATTTTTTCAGTTACGTAAATATATTTATAAGAAAAAAAAACAAAAACTTTTCATAACAAACTTAAAGATAAATTCATAAAAACAAAAAAAAAATTGAATGGACAAAAGTCTACGGCAGTCAGTGCTGGCTGACTTATACACAAAAAATTTCCAACTAAACCTAACGGTATTTCTTCCATATTCATTTCTTTGCTCTTATTGTCATTCAGTACTTGTGCAGCCGTAAGGACCACAAAATGTCATCGCGAAAATAAATTTCTAGTGATATTCGACAATTGGTCGCCCAGTATAAAAAAGACAATCACCCCGATTGTGAATGTCACGTCACGTCACGCCGACGTCGATTGACTGTCGACGCAGGAAAAAGCGATTGTGGATGTCGATCTACATCGACAGTTGTCACTTCGATCGACAGTTTAGGCCAAGATTCAATCAACGCGAATGCGAATGCGAACGGTTTGAGCATAAGGAAAACATATGCAAGACGCAGCGAATAGAACCATTCACGACGAATGCGAATTCGCACGAACTTGCGAATGCGACTAGTTTGAGCAAAGAGCAAAATAGTCGCACGAATTGTCAGAATGGCCAATTGCACGAAAAGAAAATGTACATCATGTATGTCATATAATAGTAAGTTGGGTCTTGGGTAAAAAAATTTATAGTGGCGGTTGGTTTGAAAAAAATAGGGATTATTGGTTTTCATGTGAAAATAAGTAGATTTCACGATTGGATATTGTTCGCGATAGGTTTTGTAGCGCAGTAACTTAGTTAAGAAATGCCATTTAATTCCGCAGAAAGATTTGAATAAAAACTGTTTCAGCTGATGGAGATGGAGATGGTTTCATTTTGTTCGTAAAAAGTAATGGGTGGGAAAAATTGTTGATGACTATGTTTGTGTTAGGTAATTGTCAAAATATATTTATGAAAATATGCCTATAATCTCAAATTTGTGGTTTTTGAAATTTTTGCGACACATTCATTAAGGAAGAGAAGAAAATGAGTTGTTGTCTGATAGTTCATACCCACGTCAATCAACATGGAAACATTACAGTAAATATAGTTGTCGCAGTATGCTTTACAGATCAGGGAGTTTGAATAATTTTATGTTATGTAATAATTTTAATATTTTGTGACTTTGTTTACCGAATACTATTCAATTACTTTTTGATTTATTAATAAGTAATTTGGAGAGCTTCCCTCAGAGTTCGGTAGTGTTGCATCTGCTAATAGCAACAATACGCCAGTCAACATTTTGGTCATGTAATTTTCTTGGATGTTATGTATTTTTCTCATAACAATGTCAATTCGCAACAAACAGAGTATTTTCAGGTTTAAAACAAAGTAAGTTCAATCAATTGCACAATATTCGGAAATGGCACCGTATCCTACAACCACTAACGAATTCAAATACCTCACTCACTTTACATATTTTCCAGTTGGCAGCTTTGACGCGAATGCGAATCGCACCGATTGGTTCTTCAAATGCGATTCGTTTGCGTGCTCCTGTCAAAAAATGCGATTCGCATTTCGCATTCGCGTTGATTGAATCTTGGCCTTTTTCGTCGATCAGTGCAGAGTCCGTGACACAAGGAGGAAAGCGCCAAATGTATGTCGCAAATTCGAAAAAAGGACGAGCGTGAGTCTTTTAGAATCTTATGTTTTGAATGGTAATGCCGTTCGTTCGGATCTGCACGGGCGGTAGTAATGAACGTTAGTAGTTCGTTAATTTATTCGCAATCATCAATCGTCCCGAAACACGGTAAAAGAATATGAAGACCTTGGAAGTATCGTCGTTCGGAAACTCGGTTTCAGTAATCGCCGAGACAGGTCGTGAAGTGTCAACTTCGGAATTTCCAGGAATTCATGTGTTGACAGAACTGAACATGCAGCAAAGAACGAAGTAGGCGATGGGAAAAATTGTGTGACAGGAAGAAAATAAAAAACAAATGAGTCACTGAGAAAAAGTAGTCGCATTGAAAAAGACGATAAAAACAGAATTTTGTAGTATCTGTAATTGTCTTAAATTATCTTCAAATATCTGTAATCATCTTAAATTATCATCAATTATCTTAAATAAAGAAATAAAGGTTACTACAAAATTGACCAAAGTCTTTAAGTTGTGTTAAGCACAACATGATGAGAATGCAGGTATTCCTCGAATGCAGCGTAAGGTTACATTAAAATCAGGTGTGGTTGAAAATAGGCGCATTCAACTGCTAGAGGAACATGTTGCCTTACAGAAGCAAATAAATGTGAACACTAAACGAACTGGACGATGTACGAGAAACATTTACTTATTTAAAAAAAAACAGCTGAAGATCAGCACTGACAACTTAAGACTGAAACGAGAAAAATTCAAATTTTTAAAATAATATTTATAAGAAACGGAAAGAGTTTCGGCGGAAAAACTGAAATCGAAACAAAGCTTATTGGAAGTAAAAAAATCTATGCTCAACCTTCAGCTTTACTCTGTATAATATCGATATGTTTTAAACTATGTTATATATTTGTGTTAAAATTAGTGCCTCCAATTATACAATTATTTAATACAAAAAGTCTGATGTTAAGTTTCCACCTCCGAACTGAAAAAATTGTCTACCAAACTCATTTCGTTCACTAAATAAACTTCTACTTCCTCAAGGATTTCACTATGTATGTCGTGTTTGACAGGAAAAATACAGTCACAATTGTAAAATAACTCATTTATATGAGCATTAATTCACAATTTACACCCCATACACTGGCATCAATGTGGCAGTCCTACTGAGTCACGTCGATGCAGTTACACAATCGGGATTTTCAATCGACGTGACGTGACGGTCGTCACGTCGACGCTCGTCGACACGACATCCGCAATACGGGTGAATAAATCGTGCTCGGAAATTACGAAATTACTGAAACACCTTCAATACCACACTGGAATAACCGGTTCTCGTCCGATCACCGAAGTTAAGCAGTGTTGGGCCGGTTAGTACCTAGATGGGGGACCACTTGGGAACACCGCGTGTCGTTGGAACGTAAAAACTTTGTGCTATCCCTTATACCAACAAACCAGTTGTCTGGGAATCACAAAAAAAAAAAAGTTCAGTGTATACCATTGTCAAAAACTCTGAAAACACTGGTTCCATTGAAAATAAGCCGCGAACTGGCCGACTGAATAAGCTTTCGCGAAGACACAAATCTGCTCCAGATTTGGCGAAACAAGTGGCTGCGGCAAGGAAAAAGGATGTCCATGCAAGAACAATCACGAGAGTATTAAATTCTAATGGGTTTCAAAGTAAAAGTCCACGTAAAAAACCATTGATATCCGCCAAAAACCGACTTCTGCGCCTAGAGCTCGCCAAGGCCCATATTAACAAGGACATTGACTTTTCGAATCGAGTCCTTTTTACCGATGAGCCGAAATTTGTTCGCCCAGGGCTCTTGCAAAAGCCCCATTTAATAGGTGCCCGAGGCAAACCTGCTGCTTATTTTCACCCAGGCAGTTTCGGTATGATGCGGGTTCGCCTGTACCTCTATGTCGGTTCCACTACCCTCCGTATTGGTTGTTGGACTGAGCGCTGGCTCTGGTGTTTTCTCGTCTGACTTTTTGGCGGCCAACTTAACCTGCCCAAACCGAAAGCTAATCTGGCCGTCTACTTCCGTTTTATTGGGACCAGAGACTTGGATCGTCGCTACGACTGGCATGTCGCACTTACCTTTGTTTTCCCTAAAGAAACCAAGACTTAACGTTGAAGTCCTCATTCTGGTGTTTTACGAAAGCCAGGGTCCTCACCGTAGCCAAGTCCACTGTGTTTGGGAAGTAGCCTACAAGGGACTTAGTGTTGGGATTCAGAGCTTTTCCCGTGGCCCATAGGCTGGTCCCCTCCCACGACCTTATCTTTTGAGCCTATGCTCTTATCCACTCCGCCGTTGGTATGTCCTTGCAGTGGAGGGGCACGTAACCCACTTTGTAGGTGTTGCTGAGGAAGTGAGAGGCAATGCCTCCCTTTCTCTATCGCCGCCAGTATCATCCCTTCGAGGGCATTTTGTATCTTGTCCATTTGACCAAGAATATAAATGAATGATAAAAAAAAACAATCTAAATCCGAAAAGAGCCAGCAGGCCAAAATAGAATAGCCGATAAATATAAGTACACCTTAAGTTAAGTAATCTATGTACAATTTAATGACAAAAATTATTTTATTATTATTATCGTCGTTACCTTCTAGTGTTGAAAGTGGCGATATGAAAAGTTACGATATTTGCTTCCAAACTGTTACGTAATTATGTTTCCACTTTGTGACCAGTATGCCACTCTGTGTTGTAATGCTGTACGAAATGTCAATATATCTTTAACTTCACAATTTTCACAAATGTCCTCGTAATTTATGAGCATTTAAAATCATAGGCACCTTACAGAATATGGCCGGAGGTGGACTATTAGCTTATTTGAGCCGTTAAAATCTCCGGGCTCTGATGACGTTATTGCGGCTGATATCCAGCAGTCTATGGAAATATCGTAACTACCATGGCTCAGAGAATTTCACAATGCTTGCCTGTGTTTCTCGTATGTTCCCACTTGCTGACGGGAAATGAAAGTTGTGTTTATCCTAAAGCAGGAAATGTTTTGCACGTTAAGCCAAACAAGTTACCGTCCAACATGTCTTAACTCTGTCCTGCTTAAGATTCTGGAAAGGATTATTGATTACCATAATAAAAAATTATATTCAGAAACCGGTAGCTTAGCTCGCTAACGCGCCAGTCTGATGCAGCGCTCTCCTGCCTGCGGGTTCGAATCGCGCCTCTCGATGGTTGTATTTAATCGTGTTGTGTTTTCTTAACAGCCGGTGACTGGGCATCATACCAGCGCTCCATTAATAAGGTGCCACATTATAGCTTTATTGGTGACTAGGCGCATAGCACTAGCGCTTCAAACAAAAAAAAATCGCTTCAAAGGGTAATTTCCTGAGCTTTGGCCTTATCACAGGAAAAAATAGAAGAAAAATGGATCTTATGTTGATCTCGCAGTCACAGTATCTCTATACCAAAAGCAAGTCAGTCGAAACTGCTCTTTACGGCCTCATTGAGCAAATCGAGAAATCTAACTCTTAAGGAATGTATGCTTGCCGCCTTCTTGGACGTTGAAGGAATCTTTAACAACGTAAAGTCTGAAGCAATTGTTGAAGCAATCTTGGTGCTGCATGCTAATGAACGGTCGATTGCTTTTATCGTGAAGTCTCTTAAGGGGCTATACGCAGTTAGGAGGCCGATAAAAGACGTTTTTTTTATTAATTTTTTGTGAAAAGATATTTTATTTTACAAAAACCAAAAGTATATATGCATTTAGTGGTAACATCTAAGTTTATAATGGCACTAATAATTTGTAAAAATATTGATCTGGTGCGCTCCTCCAGACGATCTCCTGTAGGTCTTCCAAAAAAAGGTGTTCGGCGGTGACCACGATTTCTCCGGTATAATTCATCTGAAGTCAAAAAACCAAACAGATTCTTTTAGTAGATAGATAAAACTAGGTATTGATCGGAGGAATAATCGAAATTAAGATTTTTGACAAAATGGCAGGTTCGTAAAAAAAATTTGTATTTTTGACGAAAATTACCATTTAAAATTGTTTAAAAAAATAGAAATAATTATCCGAAATCTTATTCCTTCGATAAATACCTGAGGAATATATCTGAAAAAGTTGTGTTAAAATTTCAAACCGTTTGGATGAGCCGTTTTTTAGAAATCTTGGTCACCGACTTGTAAAACAAGTTTTCAGAAAAACGCGTTTAAAGCTAACACAGATAATTTTTTTTTTAGTTACATGGAGTTAGTTCTAGGGCCATAAAATGTACCCTTTGTAGCTTCAGCAGCTTCTTGTACTTCGATTTGATGTTGTCTACGAGCCATTCTTCCCTCTCGCGTACTCCCATGCGCTTCGGTATGTACTCCGCCTACTTTCTAACAGTCCTAGATGTGATTACAAATATGCGTATATCTCGGGAAAAAACTTGTCGGATCGATTTGAAATTTTCAGGGAATATTATAAGTTAAATATAGATTCCGAAAATGCAAAAAATAAAAAATAGATTTTATGAAAACTCTAACTGTGTATAACCCCTTAAGAGTAGAGTGATAATCTCTTGGGGAATGCTCACGTACGACGAGGGTTTAGCATGAACAGATCTCAAGGTGGAGTCCTCTCTTCCCTGCTGTGAAACATCACGGTAAATACTCTCTTAATGAGGTTAGACCGTGCCGGCTGCAAAGTGACTGCTTATGCAGACGACGTAGCCGTAGCAGTGTCAGGAAAGTAATTATCCACGTGATCGCAGAGGTTAATTTACTCTTTTGACATATTTTTATTTTGGAGCCGTGAGATCTACTCATCCATGGGAGCTACCAATCTACTGATCTTACAGCAATCTGCTGATCTTGCTCTTGTGAGACTGAATTGTATCTCAGCATGGAATAGAAAAGAGTTCGGCCATGCTGGAATCTTGGCTGAGGGAGTTCCCGCACCAGCGGGTGTTGACTACGTCGCTCCGCTCGTCCTACTAGATTTGGAGCTCACAGGTCCCATTCTTGGTAGGGATGAATGGCGTGATGGTGTCACCCTCAAAAGCGGTTTTATCCATGAGTGCACCGATGGCTCAAATCTAAACAATAGAATCGAAAGGGGTGTATAATCAGATGAGCTAAATTTCAAGCTGTCCAACGGTCTACCAGATTATTGTAGTGTCTTTCAAGTGGAAGTTGCGGCTAGTTTTCAGGCAATAGACTGGTTTCTGTGTAATCGAATATTCGGAGTCAATATTGGTATTTTCAAAGATAGCACAGATAGCAAGGGCCACTATTAAGGCCCTTGCTGGTCCTTATATAGTGCTCATGATTGTCGCTGAATGCCATGCATCTCTTAGTAAGATGTTGAGACATTCGGCAGTACAATTTATTTAGGTACCAGGACAAAGGGATTTGCAGGGCTACTGTGCGGCCGATGAACTAGCTAGGCTTGGTACCTTGCTACCGGAGGTCTCATCCTCTTTCTCAACAGGAATACCAATGACATCGGTCAAATTGGCCATTGTCCAAACATACCTTGAGGACGCTAGAAAGTCCTTGGCAGATGTATAACCTTGTGCGATAGCGAGGCAGTCCTGGGTCTCCATCGATGCGTATCGCACGAGGCAGCTAATAGATTTAACTCGAAGCGCTCTGCGTTGTGCTGTGGGCGTTCTTACGTGCAAGTATCTCAAAAGAGGAGAAGTGCAACGATTGAGCGCAGGGTTCAACGACTTCTGTCGGAGCTGTGGATCTAAGGACGAAAAGGAATCCGTCCTCCATCTCATGTGCCATGCCCGGCTTTGGCGAGGAGAAGTGTGGCGGCACTTGGTGCACCCTTTCTCTCAAATCTGACCGAACTATAATGGTCAATTTAAGGGGGCTAGTGCGGTTCAACAAAGGAAGCAGATGGTTTCCTGACATTCGTTACTAGGGAAGAGAATAATTACTGTGGGATCACAATGGGCTTATTTTGTGCCTATGTGGGTCTGTTGGCAGACCTCTGTTGATCAGCAGTCACTTCAACCTAACCTAACCTACAGATTACGTCTAAATATTTTATTCATCTAATCGTGAACATAGTACCCAAAATATTTAATCCAGCTCATTTTTATGATGAAATCAAAGAAAATCAATTGAGAAAACAAACGTGCCTCATTAACAATGTCAGAACATTTAAAATGTCAAATGTGTAGACACACAAATGCCAAATGTATTGAGACAGAAATTGAAAGTTTTGTAATATTTCTTCAGCTTTAAGCTATAAAAAATTACGATAATGCATCTTTTTTGGCTTTCTTTACTATGAAATATTTACACATTTTCTGTAGGAAATGCGAAGAGATCCGTGAAGACATCTTTTTGAGAGAAGTCAATTTCATCCAAAATCGAATAAACATATTGCGAGTTGCTAGGTGTCGGAAATATATGTAGAAACTCGCTACCAAGTAAAAATAAAGTTACAACACTGTTACCTGTAATGCGGATTTGATAGCTCTACGGTAACTTGTTTCTTAGCCATTGAATACTCTACTAAGATCACTCCAAATACCGGTGGCTCTGAGATAATTTAAAGAACTCTCCAGATTATCGAATCATTCTTTTAATGCTCTCTTCTGTTACTACAGCTTATTTTTTCAACATATTCTCTGATAGCACAAGATTACTGTAGAGGGACGGTCTGTACCATTGTATACCTGGGCGATTGTTCTATTATCTTCTACCATAACAATCTGAACTGTGCTAGCAGAGAGCCGCATTTCGCAAGATTAATTCTCTATTTCACTATGGCATCTTTTCGGACAGCACAGACACTGAACTTATCCTTCGGGGTGCTTCTGGTACTTTTAAATGTGACCGATCTTGTAAAGTTCCTCTTGGAACTATGCCCGGTTGGGATCTGATTTTCAAGTATTTTAAGACCAACAAGACAGCGCTCTGTTGAATGACTGACTACCGGTGTCTGTACCCTACCCAGAAAATATAAAAACCCTAGCCCATCACAACCGCTAGAGACACTAATGTTCGAAGAACAGTAGAGGATTTGTACAGATTTTGAGTGTGTATTCTACCCCTACTTACTTTTCCTACTTAAAACTAATACATCCTAAGTAATAATTGAATCTAAGCTCATTTTAATTTCGGTGACTTCATCGAAATTTACAGCGATAGAAAGGTGTTTGGGGTTGTCAAAAATGTGCAGATTTCAGAAAATTTAAACATTGTTTACTTATTTTCATTGCAAATGTTTGCGATGAAAATACTTAATGCAAGCATTTATTGGAACGAAAATAGCAAAATGGCCTAGTGCTGGCAGCCCTTTGCTAGCACTGTAGCAAAAAATATGCCGCATCTGCCTTACGTTAAAGTCAACCTGCTGTGCGAATTTCGTATTGACCCAATGACTGCATTGGAAGTTATAGGGATGCAAAGAAATCTAGGGTTACCATTCGCAAAAGTTTTCAAATTTTCTAGATTTTAGTATTTGGTGTTTATTTTCACTATAAGATCATTACGATTTGAAAATTCTATGATAAAATCGCTTACTAAAGGTATGCCAAAAATACAAAAATTAACATAGCTGGCAACCCTATCATTATTTTGAAATTAAATTTCTACTGAATATTGCCTACAATAAGTTTTATTTCCCATTTGAATTTCGTTATGATTCAATGATTGTACTGGATGCTATAGGGCAAAGAGCTTTATTTTCCTCCGGATTTTTTTTCGAAATTTAAGACACCAAAACTACCATAGCTGGCTGCTCCAACCGAATTTCTACCAAACGTGGTCTACTGTGTTAATTTTGTCAAAATCGAATGACTTAATCAGAATTTATAGGGCCAAAAGCAGTTATTTTTCTTAGTGATTTTTCAAAATGGCACCACTGGCATAAAATTGCCCTCATGTCAAAATCACTTCTATCAGACCTGGTCCTACTTAAAACCAATACATTCTGTAAATTTCAATTCATTCTGATTATTGTATCGTGAGTTTCCGTGAACAGAAGTTTTTGATGCAAAATATATAGGTTAATTGGGAAAAGATTAATAGTCGTGCCCGTTATAAAATTTCAATTTTTTTACTTTGGCTGGCCGTTCTCTTTTTAGGTACCTAGCGCACACATGGGGTTAAAAAATTCCAAAACACTATTCGATTCACATATAAAACACGTTCGAAATTTACTATGCTACCTTAATTTTTGCAAGAATTATTTGTGTACGGAAAAATAGATATATTAAAAATATCACTAAAATGGCCGCCGGCGCCAAAGGGTTAAAGATAATTGACATTTAGTGAAACCTGAATCTATTCTGCATATACACCAATATATCCTGAAAGTTTCAGCTCAATCGGATGGCGCGTTCCCGAGAAATAGTCACTGAATTTTTTTGATGATGATGATGATATATATATATATATATATATATATATATATATATATATATATATATATATATATATATATATATATATATATATATATATACATATAGAAATATGAATTTTTGGCCGAATCGATTTGAATACTAATGTTCTTCGAACATAAGTAAAAACTGAAATTTAACTTTCCTACTTCGACTCCTGTGTTATTGTTGCTTCACTTTTCTTCCGCTTGACGAGTTTTGGTATCAAAGTAATCGTTTTTTAAAGTTCACACGTAAAAATATATTTTTAATTTGTGTTTTATATGTGGTCTGCTGTCTGCGCAGTTTCGAATGTTTCCAATAGTTTTTTACTCCATGCATTTCATTGCGAGTAGCTTTTGAATCCTACATACCACATGGTAAAAACCGCCTCGCTCTCATCATCCTGATGGCTTTCATTTCTACATTAAAAGTTTTAGAATTTCACTGGTAATTAAAATAGTAACAAATAATATAGCCCTGAGGAGATATAAAGACACCACTGCTAAATACTCATTTAGCTAATAAATCACGAGCGAAAACTTCAAAAGAAAATTCTTTTTAGCTTCCCCTCGTGTGATATATTGCGAATTAAGCAAAATACCGTCGCTGCGCCTATCAAAGGTTAATTACCTCTGTGTACAGCGAATGGAGTGCCACGAAAATGGGCATTTTCGGGGAGAGCGGAAGCGACACATGAAAATAGTGCTCGCGCGTACACCACACAAGCCAACAAGATCATTCATTCAGAAATTGGGAGGTATATTGCTAAAAAAAGAAAATTTCGTACACCGTACGCGGAGAACAAGCTATTGCCACGTAGTGACGACAGGGGACGAGGCGGCGCACTCAGCTACCAAAGAAACACCTGAACGCGGAAAAGCCTCGGAAAAACATCTGATGACTGGCCGACAGCGACGATGGCGAAAAGCACCCTCTCGTTACTGAAACGAGCCCGACCAACGGGAAAGTCATTGCGAGAAAGTACCTGCGAGACATGCAGCAGGCGAAATTCTTTCTAAATTTCGCTCTGAGCTTTCCCGAAATTTTCCCACACGATTCATCCGGTGTGCTGCTGCCTCCTGGGCTGAGAGCGCGTTTTGTGCACAATGCAACATACGAGCACGATATGAGAAAACTTTCGTGGGAAAATATGAAAAGCGAGCAAAGCTCTACTGTGCTCGAGACGAGAAAACTTTCTTTGGGGGAAGAAAAACGTAATGAAAACACGACGGACGACGCCATATTGCATTGTGCGCGGCTTCGCCCTGATACGTACGGCCAATAATTTTCCAACATTTTTTGATAGTGGGCGCCCGCGAAAAAATTGAAAAAATTCGGCTTACGTTCAATTTGCAGAAGCAGAGAATAAAATGAGTGAAAGTTGCAGAAGACGTTCTTGGTGAAAACTCGAAACTGTTTCGAGGCGACGGAAAATTTGTGCAGTCGGAAGCGAAATTAGTGTGATTCTGTGGTCTATCCGTGCGCCTGAAAGGATCATTTGTGTAACGGGAAACTGGATTAGAGAAAGCCGCGGCCGGGCGTGTAGACTGTGTTGCAAGTCAGTTCGCGGAAAATGCATTGAAATTATTTAAACCCGGAACAGTACGGAGGTTTTTGCTGTTGATGGTTCGAACAAGTGAATTTTGCCTACGCTGAAACCCTTGGTGCGACGACGAACTGACTGTTTCGCTGACAGAATGTGCGAAAGCTGAAAGAATTTCAGAAGGTACGAATCGAATGGTTTCCGATAAAAATCGAAGAAAAACTAGTTCACATGCTGTGGAAATTTGAATTGAATCCATCCGACTTTACATGCACACAATAATGGGATCTCTGGTTGGCTTAGTGCTATGCTGGTTTGATGATTTTAATAGCCCGAAATGAGGTCGAAATTCACTTGAGAATTTTCCGAAAACCTACTTTTCCGAGCTCGGGCAGTGTGCTGGATAGCGGGTGAGCACAGGCGCCAGTGTTTTATGGAAATCTACCATGTAGGAAAGAATGCGTGAAAACATCGGGGCCATTTGGGAACGATTTTCTGTGCACTGTCGATAGCAAGTAATATTTTCCGTCGATTTTCAAACTTCGACGCGAGAAAATTGCATCGCGTCTGTGAGCTGTCGCTGTCGTTTTTATAGCGAGAAATAGTGCGTGAGTGATTCTCGTTCGTTTGTTTGTTCGACAGCGGTGGCGAAAGAGTTTTCCATATTTCCATTCTCACCCCACCCAAACCAGCTGTTTTTCTTTTTGATCTATCTCGGGCTGCGAACTCATGGGGTTTTATTGTTTTCCAAATATTGTTTCCACAAGTGCGAGGCAAAATTTATCTGCCTTCACAATACAAAAAGGCAATTTTCTATCAATATTTCCGACTTGCCACGATAATTTCCTTTTGACTCCCGGCCCCGTTTCCCCGGCCTGTAATGTATTGACCCTTCCGTTTCCGTGTCATATGTGAAGAATTCTCGGATCCTGCGTCGTGTCCTGTCGCTGACGACGACAACGACGACGAACGATTCGACGTGTGACTGCGAACTCGGTGCTGGGAGCTGGGAAAATCGGGGACTCCTGATGGGAAAGCGTCTTTGACAGTTGAGATAAGCTGTGGGAAAAACAGTGTGAGCAGAATGCCGCGATAAGCGTTAGGGGGAATCCTCATTTTCACTCATCGTTCATGCTTTTAATTTCGCCCAAGTAATGTAGACAATCTTTATTGTTTTTAGGGAAAACATCCCCCTGCCGCTTCTATGGAACTAAGTGGAGTTTCGGTGGAAATCTGATTACTTTATCACAACTGGCCTCGTGATTTCCGACGTATGAGAGTGTGTTAGTGCGATATTGTGTCGGTGTCTGTGTTTTGTTCAACCACCACGGCAATAAATTGTTTATTTTTTAAATATCGCTCGGCATACGCGAACTCCATAAAATACGAGTAGTATTTGGCCGTTCGTTTTTCCGTTTTAGGTGAAATCGAGTCGTATCGTGCGTGATAGTTCTAAGCATAAATAATCAACCTCACAACCAGTAACGCATTCGTGAAGAAATGAAAAAACCTCCTGCGTGAAATAATCAAGCTTCGTCATTCCTTCTTCTTGTTCGCCTTCGCATTTCCCTGGAGCGGTTGAGAAGAAAAAAAAATTCAAGCGCGCAACGAAAATAAAATTCTCGACAGTGAATATTTGTTCGAGTCCACTGGCGTGTGCAGAAAAAAAATCCAAAACACTGTGATATCTTTAAATTCAGTTAAAAGAAAAATTTGTGTAATTGAAATTTAGGTGAATCAAAGAAACGATTCTGAGGCGTAAACGCGCACTACATAGTGTATGTTCGTCGATCGGTGCAGATAAATTCTTGCTAGAGAAAAACACTTGTCCGGAAAAACCCCTACGTAAAACGTTTTGTGATTGCTATCAGAATTTCACATAAAGAGAATTATTTATTTTGGAATATAGTAGCAGTTTACGTCAAGGATTGAGCGGAGGCTTCCTTTCAATAATGAATAATTAAGTGAGTACATTACAAACAACGAACGATAGCGTAGGAATTTGTGACGTATTGCATATTATTGTTATAATTATTATTATTGTTCAAAGAATTTCGATCGAAACACGTGTACGCCATTCGAAACAACATTTATGATGTTTTGTATATAATATATTACAATTTCTTTTCATGCTCACCAACGTGAACGATTAAGTTTGACTTAATTTGAAGAAATTCGCATAGTTAAATATATGTTCGTCGACCAAATATATTTCTACTATTTAATGAAAATATTGTTACCACACAGGTCTTAGGACGAAGAGAAAAACTGAGGCTATAAATGGAACGTCAAAAGGTGATAGAGTTCCATTAATAAGGCACTGTCTTCTTTTAGCGATCAGGCCGATGTTTTTAAAATTAACTAGATGTGGGACGTTTGGGAATTATGACCCCACTCCCAATATCCCAGAATTAAGAAGTCAGCTTTGGGTCCTTTAAAGCTTAGGATGGTATACTGTGTTTGTAATTTGTACTCTTCTGAGCTTAAGCTTCCTTTCCCGTCTGGTTTCGTTACTAGTTTTCGTAGTGTACAACCATCAATATTTTTAATTTGCCACCTGATTTGCTCTAGTGTCTCGAATGCATGCTCGCCCAGCCTAGGGGCGATGGGCTAACATTTTTTGACATGCTTGCTGTGATGATAGGGAAGGGCTGCAATATAATTTCCATCGCAGTTTCGGATTTTCTCTGCAATCGTCTCTATCCGCATTTCTTTGTGGATACGCGCCTTACGGAAGTACAACGAAACACCTTTTTTGAATGGGTCCTCAAGATAATGGTAAAGTCTGATGAGCGAGCTGCCCCCCAGAGTTGCAAGCCATAGGTCCAGATTGACTTGAAGACAGATGTGAAAACAGACTGCAAGACGAGTACTTTTGAGTCGATAAAAAGTTTAGACGTGCTATTGAGCACCGATCTAATGTTGTTGGATTTGAGCTTCAGCTGTTGTCTTTTAGCTGGAATATGCCATTTACATGTGAGTTTCCTCTCAAGGCGTGTTCCAAAATATTTTACTTCGTCACTTTGAGATATAGATACATTGTTGAGATATACTTGAAGACAAGTTAGTTTTAGCAATGTGAAAGTAACGTGGGCGCATTTAGTTTTGTCCATTCCGTTTTGCCAACCATTTTGCGAGAAGTGAGTGGGTGTCTTGCATAATTTGCAATGCCATAACTTGATCTGAATTTGTGCATAAAATGACGACGTCGTCTGAAAAGGTAGCCGTAGTGGTTTTGTCACTGATTGGAATATCATTTCCAAAGTGCATACAACAATCCGAGTGTTGAGTTGAAATTAGCATGATCAACTTTAAAAGAGATTCAGGAAATAATTTTCGTATTGAACTGATCAGTGTAAAAGCCAACCCATAAAGTAGTAGTAGTAGTAGTAGTGGAGACCTAATTTTAATTCCCGCAAATTTTTTAGAGCAAGTTCGCGGGGTGATAGCATTTTGCAGCTGCTTAGCTAAAGTTTTGGTTGGTTGTGAGCATTGAAATCAGATGTAAAATTCCACGTTGCCTTGGTGAAAGATGTGAAAACTTGTTCTTAGTTAAGTGCGTAGGCGGTGGCGTTATTTCTGGCCCATTGTCTGTTAGCTATTCTAAGGCGTTTGATTTGAAAACAGAGAGATTTAAGGAAACGAAACAAACGTATACGAAATTTAGTGAAGAAATTTTACTACAAAGATAAAATCTGTAAATAGAACAAATCGAGAGAATTACTACCTCAAATATTCCCTTGGTTTCTCTGCTACCTAAATTCTGCGAGCTTTTGGTTGTAACTTGTCAAATTCGCGTACACATGGCCTACTATCTCTATCACTAGGTGCGTTTTTTTTGCACACCCGAGCATATCAAAGTTTGTTACACCTACTATTTTCCTGTTCGCGGAGATAAAGTCTGTTAAATTCGCCCATAGTGCCCATAGTTTTCCTTCACTACTACTAACGCTCAGATTCAGGCAAATTACTTCAATTCGCACTGCTGTTTTCATTTCCTTATATATCTCTCTTCTGAGTGTTTGATACATTTTTTGACCGCTTTACACAGCGAATTGTCGGTATTTTTAGTGGGAGTGAGGTTTTCTAAGAATGATTGAAATTTTGAATCGTTGTCTTTCGCAAGCGCCAGCCTGAACTTTTTAGAAGCTCTGTTAAATCACGCTTTTAGCTGGAGTAACAATTTGTGCAGCTGCCAATATCTTCAGACAAGCCTTTTTCCTGTACTAGGATTACGATTGATGAATAGTAGACTATTTTCTTATGTTATTGCAATTTAATTTCACGTATTGCAATAATGAATGCCTTTAAGACATGTTAACTCAAAATATTTCCTAAGTAATTGTTATTTTCTGACGATTTAAGTGGTGTCTAAAATATTAAGTTGATTGGATATCGGTTGAATGTATTCTGGTTCCTTTTTTTCGAATATGAATATTAACAGCTGAAGTGTGTCATGTCCAAAGTAATAATGACAAGAGAGTGATCTAAAGGCAGATTAAAAACTGCTTCTGATTTTGAAAAATGGGAAGGTATTATCTGGGAGATTGTGATGTCTATGAGGCCCCGAATTTTGTTAATGTCCAACGGCCAATAAATTGGTCGGCCGGTTAAAATATGCCTCAAGCCGTAGGTTTGTTGAACACTGAAAATACATATAGCGCCGTGCGCCATAATTTATAGACCTCTGGCGCTATGTATGTAGGAGTAAAATATATAGGAGTAAGTGCCTATGTATTAAATCGCTCAACGTCGTGTATTATAAATCTTTCACGCCATGTATTATAGTCCCCAGCCCCATGCATTATATTCCTGATAAGAAGCAAAGTAAAAGCGAATTTTTGAAATTTTATTTTTAAATTTTTAACTTCTTATAAATAAATCTCGGTCTATTCTGGTTTCGAACAAGGGACTCCATTCTTTCAGAATCGACGCTCTATCTACTAGGCTACACGAGCTTATTAGAAAAGAGTTATGTTGCGAATAGTGTAAAGGTACTCCAAAGCACAAAGTTTGAATGTAAGAGACATAACGAAACATTTTGAGATATTCAAGGACAAGTAATTACAGCCACAGCAAGAAATAATACGATTCAAATCCTTTTGAAGAGCAAGATGGTCGGAATGTGCATTGATAACATGTAGAACTTACAGGTCATCAGCTTACATTAGACAAGGAGAAGCAATCACGCTGGGAAGATCATTGACGAAGAGATTAAATAGCAAAGGTCCAAGAATAGATCGCTCATGTACATTGGAGGAAGGAAAAAAGGAAAGAACGGAGAACTATGAAGAGGGACATAGCAAGTACTATTAAATGCAAAGGATGATATCAACAATAAGAAGCTCAGATATGCTATAATGTGGGTAGGCAAAATGCTTGTCCGTTGCCAAAAAACTGGGAAAATGCCATTACACAGACGACACTGAAAAAACACATGGCACCAGACGCCATAATTTATGGACTTCTGGCGCCATGTATATAGTTAATTTCGGGATTATGATAAAATATAGCGCCACACGCCATAGTACATGGCGAAAAGTACATAGGAGCAGACACTATGCTCATAGCCCTCCACGAGAAGTACTATAGTCCTCCACGCCATGTACTATGGTTTTCCATATGCACTATGGTGGTATTATGGCCCCCCACGCCATCTACTACAGTCCACCACGCTATGCACTTCATGCAAACTAAAGCACCACAATAAAGGTCTAAAAAAAAATTTAACTCTTGAATAATTGCACGTATGCTTAACACCGGATATGTATACCTCCATATAATATTTTTTTAAATTTGTTTTTAATGTTTTTTTTTCTTTTTCATAGTGCTCCCCAGACAACTAGTTTGTTTGGATAAAGGACAGCACAATGTTTTACGTGCCAAAGGCACGTGGTGTTCCCAAGCGGTCCCCCATCTAAGTACTAACTGCGCCCAACACTGCTTAACGTTGGTGATCTGAAGAGAATCGGTTGTTCCAGTGTATATTCAAATATACTTCAAATAACGAGCAATATCAAAATTCGCTTACCTATAAATGAAGCCATATTACATGGTTCATGGTACTATGCAATATGGCGTGTGGGGCCATAATTTCTGCGCCATGTAATTATGGCGCTAGGAGCCATACTGCATGGCTCAGGGTACTATGTACATAGCGTGTGGGACCATACATGCTGCTCCATGTTACATGGGACCACGCACTATGTAGATTCTGACATTATGGCGCTGGGAGCCATATAGCATGGCTCAGAGTACTATGTACATGGCGTATGGGACCATAAATAATGCGCTATGCTACATGGCTCTGGGCGCCATGTGATTTTTTTTCAGTGTAATGTTAAAAATGATGGACAGGAGAACACAGAGAAAAGTAGCGAATTGTTTTACGAAAAAGTTAGAAAAGCTGGAGCTAAATTTTGCTTCAATAGGTGGCATTTCTACAGGATTCGCCACAAGTAAAGATAAGCAAGTGGGAAAATGAATGGGAGGAATGTTGGAGACAGAAGAAGAAGGATTAGAATATACGGAGGAAAAAATGTCCGCAAATAGATTATATATTTCTTGTAGAGTAGTGCACAAGAATTATCAAAAGAAAGAGAATCAGATATAGAGGAAGAGGATTTTAAACTACGGACTTATGACCAGAACCTCATAGGATCAATTGAGCTAACACCGGATGCAAAAAATGAAAAGTAGATGCGCATTGCAATGTTTGTTTCTTTTTTTGGTAGCAGATTGCAGACGAGAATAAACGGCATAATCATCACCAGACCTGGACTGGAAATAGTTCAGGCAAGCATCGTTTTTAACTTCTAAAACAAGCGTGACCCTTACTATCAGCCAAGGAGTATACTGAGATTTATAAGCCAGACATATGAGCGTGTAGGCAAGGATTAGTTGATGAAGCTTATGGTGGAAGTAGAGAGCAGTGCAACCGGTATCAAGCTCACGAAAAAAATAAAAGGGATACCACCACGGCCAACTAGAGACACGATATCGAAAGAAAGTATCGATACTTTTACTTTCACGTAGTATCACAGCCAAGTATTGATATAATTCCCGTACTCATTGCGACATTACTGATACGAGTACATATCATTTGATATTTAATAATTTCCAACATACAATATAGCACATAGATTTTTACAACAATATACAAACAATAGCAACAAAATCTTAAAAGAATGGACGCTCTTGTTTCCAAAAGGGAAATTATTTAGGTTTTTAGCCGAATTTATAGGGTATATGAAACGTTTCTAACCTATATAAATAGCATATTGATTTGACATTGCTTGATAGAGTGCTTTCCAAACAAATCAAAAAACACTATCAACTAAATATTGTGGAATTTATTATTGAAAATGGCGACATGTTTTTATCTTATTGAGCTCTGTTATTGATATAGCATGTATTACAAGTCCTCCCATTCATTTGGGTCAAATCAGTAATGGGAAAATAAACGCCGTTAACTCGAAATTCAAAAATGTGTTTTAGTAATCCAAAATCAAAGGCAGTATTTTACTAATGAGGCATTTCACGTGAAGCGGACAACGAAAAAAGTCGAGGCTCTGGATTTCGTTCATATTGTGCATAATAGTACTTCTAAAAGATATAAACGTGGATACGCAATTTTTTTGTCTATAAGTTTTAGTTACCGAGCTATGGGCTTTTGAATAATTGGCAAAATTGATGAAAGGTTTTTTTTACTGTTCTTTTTAATTTCAAATTAGATTTCCTGTGTAAGCCCGGAAATAAACACTACAACTCGTTATTTGAATAATTTGGACCTGATTAGTTTTGTTTATTTTTATATCGAAACAAAGCAAAAAAATACTTATTTTATATTATTAAATATTCTAGACTAACAAAATGTGTTATAAAAAGTACGTAATGCTATCGGGGTAAATGTATCGCGGTAATCGCCCTTTTCGGCGGATTATGTTAAAATTTTAGAATTGCTACTATCTGAATCACATGCAAACCTTTACTATCTACTCTCGCAATAACAAAGCAGTAAGACTCAGCTATGTGTATTTCGCAATCCTTCCATGTATCGGGGATCTCAAACTATCCGCAACACGGCCAAAAAACTGGCTGTCTCGTTCGGAACATCTAAGATTACTCCTAGTTCATCTCTAAAGTACCTCGGAATCGATTTCCAGGAATTTTTAAAGTTTAATCCCTTTGTGCGGCGAAAAATCAAAGATGCCAAACCCGCATTTTAACGGATTCGACCTCTTTTCGCCAAAAAGATAGGCATGACCACCAAAGCTAAATCCATTTGCTATCAAACCCTCATCCGACCCATCCTAACTTGTGCATCCCCATCCTGGATTACCTGCTCAAAGACTGTCATGGCCGAAGCGGAGATGTTCGAAAGAAGAATCCTCCGCTTCTGCACTGGCAGGTTCTACAACCCAGTAACTAAAAAGTGGCCGAAGAACCTTCTCCTATATCAGGAGTCAGGATTGAAGCCACTTAGGGACCGTGTTGTGGAATTGACGACAAGATTCTACAGACAAACAGACGGACATGAGAACGGATTGATTCGGTCACTAGGGCGTACAGGTGTTTCTAATGAGCCATTTATGCGCCCCGCAAAGATAGCAGTGCAGCGGCGGCTCACGGATGTGCTGTTCACCTACACAGGCCATCCGACGAACAGAAGGGGTTCGACTTAAGACGTAGGGTAAGATTTAGGTCTAATTTGGCTAAGTTAGTTATAATTAGGCATATTTTAGCGTAAGGTAGTTTTTAAGAAAATCATAGCTGGGGCAATCCCAGCTGCTGGACAGGCTGGGTAATACAATGAGAGTGTAAGAATATAAAATTTGTGCCGGAACAAAAAAAACCAACCAGAGCCAGCAGACTAAAATAGTATAGCCGCTAGATTGTAAGTTTTCTTGTTCATTAAGCTTTAAGTTAGGCTAAGAATGTACGGTTAAAATAAAATGTTTTTCAATTCAATTCAAATTCTCTCGCAATAACTAAATGAGGTTTGAGTAGGCTATATAGCAAAAAAGGCCATGAGACTGAATTTGATTTTTTAGTTTCTGGTACAAAAATAATACGATCTGTGTTGAATTCAGTCGAAACGTTTCAAAGTCATCCAAAATTTGAATTACTCAGTTAGTTACCCACATATAAGTTCACATGCTAACTCAAAATTCGGCGAAATATTGATTTTAATATATATTTAAGTGGGTAAATGAAATCATAATTCAATAGTGAAATAGTTATATTAACTGACAGATAGTATGATAAAGTAAATTGTGAAGCGTATAAAACTGAGTGCCACCGCTGCCTCCACAGTTAACAAAAAGCCAGAGCTCACATACTGTTAAACTCAGAACTCATCCGTCTCTATTGTAGTATCCTGTGGTGAATTATTGAACATGTGAACACAAACATAAATGGAAAACTTAAAAGTACAGTGACAAAGTATGTCCGTCCTGAGTGGATATAAACTTTCAGCAAAGCTTCCTATTTGTTCAAAGATGCCAAAACATACGACTATCGTACGACTTTCTCCATACTAGCGCCATAAGCCTTTCGTAATCCTCATTTACATTCCCCTCTCGATACACACTTCTGCTCTGCAGAAGCTTACGGATGACTTTATTTATTCCATCATAACACTACAGGTAGATACTAGCATTAGGTACTTTACTTCGTTAAAATCATCTCTCGCACTCAAAATGCACAAACTTATATAGTTGCTAAATTATATATTCCTTTCTCGTTTGAGCGGAAAACCTGTGGCTATTCATTTTACACAGCAGGTGTTGCAGTGTGTAGCTTAAATACAAATTACCGTTTAATTACCGGAACGATTTGCCTGTGCCATCAGCGCCACTCGCAGCCCGTCCAGCTTCTTTCTACTTCCTGACCTCGCCAAAATCCATCATCATGAGCTGCTCTCTAGTGCCGGATACATTTGTCATAAGTTCTAATAAAAGGATACCCTAACGACAACAATACATTTCTCCTTTCCGTGTGACAAACAATACCGAGTCGATATCATACCAACAGGGACAGCTACTACGGCGACGAGAACAGCAAATATGAGGAATGTAACATCGATGAAGTGAAGTAGACGAGTTGGGAAGACCGTGGAGCACTTTGGAGCGGAACGAAGACAGCAACGATGACAACGGCTACGGTACAAGACACTTCTCTCCATTATTAATCTTTCACAGGACTAAATCCAATTTGTCATCTGGTGTCGGCTGTAGGACTCTCTCACCAAAAGAGATAGTGCTACATCAGGTGCCCCGACCGTGCCCGACTCGAGCTCAACTTGCAGTTAAAATGTATGTGTCGCCGAGAACTTTCGGCGTGATATCACTTTATGAAGTTGGCATTTTTACTCGGGGCTGAGTGTGCGCATTGGCAATGGCGCGAATCCTAAGTGTTTTTTTTTTGTCCTTGCCGACAACATCCAGTTTCCCAGCCACCCGAAGCAGCCTGCTGAAAGGAAAATACTTATCATGAGGTCAATAGCATTTTTCCTGATAAAGTTGGCCTCCTTTGTGTGTTTGGTGTGGGTATCATTCAGCAACTTCGCATCGATGCCAAGAAAACATGGATCGAAGCTTCGTGGAGATGGAAAAGGAGTCTGAGACTTATTCATATTTCGAGAAGTCTGCGAATTTATAAACAGAAACATCTCCGAAATGAACAAGCATATATCATTTCGCATTTAGTTCGGCCAGAACACATGTTATTACTTACAGAAACCGTGGGATGCAAATGATGGATAGGCTAAGTAACTTTGAATGTTCAGGGGTCAGTGTGGTTGCGGACGGTTTTATTGCAGAATAATGCAACTAAAGAGAAGGAAAGTATTATGGGGAACTATCAAACAAAGAACAAGGAACATCCAATATTCGAGCTATTCTGTCGAGTCAACGTTCTTTCGTTTTGATTCTATTGAGTCTGCTGGTTTTGGGTTTTACAGAGTTCTAGTTGAACGCTAGGTCAGAACGTAAGGTTGATAAAAAAAAACATCGATATAGGTGAGTTGATGGTTTAAGACACATCAATAAATAATGAGCACACGCAATTGCGTCCTGTGTCACATGTGCCCTATCTTAAAACTCGGCTGTCTGTCGGTCAAGGCTAAAATGACAAACAATGTGTTTGTGTGCATGTGTGCGCCGGTATGAATATTCTAAACGTAACTATTCTGTTTATCGGTTTAATTGGACATGCACAGACCAAGTTTTATTTGAACCTGATTTCGAGCTGGCACGAAAGCCAGAATACAGAACAATTATGCAGTGCTTACTGTTTCGGCTGCCATATAATTACAATTGAGAAAAATTTTAGTGGCTCGAAACATTTTGTTATTCTAGTTGACCTTTGAATAATTCTATACCGAATACGATGCGTTGGTTTAATAATATTGATTTTCAAGCAGCGGTATGTTGTATATGTCCATGTTAAACAATAGGTTTTGTACAAAAAATTGATTTCATAAATTTCCCTAAATGATGCGTACGGTTTATAGTTTCACAATTATTGGTGGTATTTTTTGTTTTGCGAAAATATAATTCAACTTAGAATTGTATAAAAACTAAAAGCTTTATCCTTGAAAACATTGCAAATTTCACAACAATGTTTAGAACGCACCTAGCTTGAATTCTTCGGCAAGAGAATTTTAAAATGGGCTAATCGTTAAAACGAAACGAATTTAAATAAGGAACGTAGGTACATAGAGGAGTCAGAACATAAGGATCATGAAATAAAACTGAGAACGCGAATATACACCTTTTTATATTGTTTGTAGCCCTTGATGTCGTTTTTTGCTCAAACCCAGCATATGGAAACCAAGTTGGTCCCGAAACTGAAAAAAACACCAAATAACTTCTTTTCTGTATGCAAGTGTTTTGTCTGCACATCAGTCACGTTTGCACTATAAGCTGATGTCTGATGAGAAAGGCCGCATAACAATTTTTACTTTTCGCCCTAAGAGATCTGTACAACGCTTACGACTTCGAAAATTTACCCCCATATGAGTTTAGACTCGGTCATTTAAACTTAACTTCACTTGTATCCAGAAGAATGATGATATCGGCGTGCTTCATATTTGACGTAATTAAAGGCGTTATTAGAGTTGAATTCCTTAATAGTAAATTTGGGATAAATGTCCCCTTAAGGAACACCAAGTCCAGTCGTTTACTAAAGGAATATCCACATTCCACCATATGCAGCTTATGAGCCGGTGAATAGATGCTGCAGGCTTTTCAATGGCTTTAGCAACCTTTATTCCCCAACGATTTCCAAACTATCCTTCAAATCTTCCCTTATCCAAGCCATTTGTACACCATAATTTTTAAGCTCTTTTTTGATTATCGTTTTTAATTGTTATTCTTTTATTTCATTGTTATTTTACTTATTGTCTATTTCAAACTTATTTGTTTACTCAATTAGCTATTTATTTATGTGTTATTTATTTGTACCTTATACTTTTTACTAATGTTCGAAGAAGAACATTAGTATTAAAATCACTTTGGCCAAAAATTCATATTTCTATATATATATATATATATATATATATATATATATCATCAAAAAATTTCAGTGAAAAAATCTCAGGAACGCGCCATCCGATTGAGCTGAAATTTTCAGGACACATTTATGTATACTCAGAATAGTGCCAGGTCTCACAAAAAGTTAAAAATCTTTAACCCTTTGGCACCGGCGGCCATTTTAGTGATATTTTTAATATACCTATTATTCCGTACACAAATAACTTTTGCAAAAATAAAGTTAACAAAATAAATTTCGAACGTGTTTTACATGTGAATCAGATAATGTTTTGGAATTTTTTAACCCCATGTGTGCGCTGGGTGCCTAAAAAGAGAACGGGAAAAATTGAAAATTTTTAAATTGCGATAACTTTTGACAAAGCTATTCAATCATTACCAAATTTTCAGGACATATTAATATTATTTAGTTGTAAATTTGTGTAGCTTTTGATGAGCGTGCTGGCAACCCTGAAGCTAGGGCAGGCACTGAAAGTGAAAACCTCCAAACTATCGTCTCTCTCCAAAAAAATTCCGTTTCTTCAAAAAAAAGCCACTCATATGTAAATTTCGTGCTTTTTTCACATAGACCAAAAAAAAAATTTGATATGGTATAACGGGCACGCCTGGTAACCCTTGCCCAATTTACCTATATTTTTAGCATCAAAAACTTCTGTTCACGGAAACTTACGATCCGATGAACAGAATTTATTGAAATTTGCAGACTGTATTGGTCTTAAATAGGACCAGATCTGATAGAAGTAATTTCGAAATGCGAGCGATTCTGTGCCAGTGGTGCCATCTTGAAAAATCACTAAAAAAGATAACTGCTTTTAGCCCTATAAATTCTGATTGAATCGTTCGATTTTGACGAAATTTACACAGTAGCTGAACCTTACTTTAAGCCACGTTCGGTAGAAATTTGGTTGAAAAATTCGGTTGGAGCTGCCAGTTATGATAATTTTGGTGTCTTAAATTTGAAAAAATAAAAATTTGGAAGTGAAAACATTCAAATCATCGAATATCCTAAAAATGTCCGTTTCTTACAATAAAATCAATCTGTATACAAATCTTATGCTTTACCTACACGTTCAAAGTAAAACTTTGGAAATTTCATGTCGGACAAGAACGGTAACCCTCTCCCAGTTAACCTATATTTTTAGCATCAAAAACTTCTGTTCACGGGAATTCACGAACCAATAATCAGATACCATTGAAATTTACAGAATGCATTGGACTTAAGTAGAACCAGGTCTGATAGAAGCGATTTTGAATTGTGGGCAACTCTGTGCCAGTGGTGCCATCTTGAAAAATTACAAAGAAAAAAAAACTGCTTTTTGCCCTATGAAATGTGAATTAGTTACCAGATTTTCATGAAATTGACACAGTAGCTGCACCTTACTCTAAACTCTGTTTGATAGAAATTTGGTTGAAAAATTCGATTGGTGCTGCCAGCTATGGTAATTTTTGTGTCTTTGGTTTTGAAAATTCGCTCAGGAAAATAAAACTTTTTGCCCTATAACTTCCAGTGCAGTCATGGAATCAATACGAATTTCATACAACTAATGGAACCTATTATAAGCATTATTCAGGCCAAATTTGGTTGAAAAGCCGTGATAGGGTTGCCAGCTATTGTTGGTTTTGTGTTTGTTTGCAATATCTTTATTAAGCGGTTTTATCGTAGAATTTTCAATTGGTAATGATATTGTAGTGACAATAAACAGCAAATATTCAGCTTTCGATTATGTGAAAAAACTCGCTGCAGGTAACCGTAAATTTCTTTATACTCCTATAACTTCGAATGTAATTAAACAACGTGAAGCAGATGTGATATATTCTTGGCTTTGATACTGGCGAAAGGTTGCCAGCACGAGTCGGTTGTGCTACTTTTGTATCAATAAATGCTTACAGTTAGTATTCATACCGGAAACATTTACAATGAAAATAAATAACCGATGTTTCAATTCCCAAAGCTCTGCAAATTTTTCGGATCGCAGCCCCAAACACCAACTTCAGTTACAGTTCTGCAGGCACTGAGCATTTTCTTCATTGATGTTATATGAGATGCTGCTTTCAAAGTTTGGTGAAATAAGCAACTGACAACGAATATAATTAACAAGTGTTTTTCTTTCATAAACTTTGAAACCCATGCCAGTGGTAATATCTGAAACCTTCTACCATATGAGTTATAATGCATTCTTGAGACCAAAGTAAAACGTGGCATTTGAAACAGTTTGGCCGTAATAAGCAGCTCATGTGGTGGAATATGCACTCAAAACCTGCACGATTCTTCTACTGTTCTTCGAACATTAGTGTTTCTAGCGGTTCAGGTGCGCTAGTTTTATTATTAGTGTTGTATTCATTTGTAGTTTTTTTTTTAAATAGTTTGATATTTCATATTTATATGTATTTCATACTCATGTTTACATGTATTGAATTTGTGCCTTGTTTGGCTAATAAATAAATATGTAAATAATAAATCACGAAAGTACCCCTCTTGTAAGATTTTACCTGAAATTATTCTGCTAGCGATTCCTTACTAGGTTGGTACCGGCTGTCAAGTAGTCCTACAGCGGAGTAATTTTATATTGTTTGCATGAGAATGAATAAAAGGTAAATATCAAAGGAAACGTTAATTTTGGCTCCTATTCTTGTTTTGTAAGTTTTTAGCCAAAACCCGTTCCCTTACTTTTCATAAGAATACGTTTTTGCCCAACAAGTTCTTACTTAACAAGTAAACGAGCAGACATAGTATATAAATAAATAAAACAATATGTATATAAAAACATTTTTCCAAAAAAATTAATTTTTATTCAACTAAATAGATGAAAATAAATGAAAATAGATGAAAATAAACAATGGATGTGTAATTCATATCACACAAAATGTCTGCACACAAAATGTGATTTGCATACTATAAGGTAAACTCATAATATTAAAGACAAAAGTGCATATGTTGTGAAGCGAAGAATGGCCATACGCGTATTTTGCCAAGTGTAAATTTTCCCAGAATTCCTCCGCTTCTTTATGAAAATTACAATCACTTTCCAAACAAATCGTTCTTCAAAAACTTAAGAAATTTGTTCAATATAGATATTAAAAATGTATCAGCAGTGGCTAACATATTTTGAGGGTTGGAAATAGAAAATTGCTTTGAGATTTCATTTTTAAAGTCAAAGCTCTTAATAATTCAACTACTTATGTCGATGAATTTTTAAAGCATCCGGTAAATAGTCTCAAAAGCTTATACATAAGCTGTGAACAATGCAAAATAATACTAAGTTGGTTTCTGCTTCGTAAACCATATGCCGGAAACATTTTGTCGAATCGTACAAGCAAAACTCTTTGATATTTACCTGTTGGCTATTCTCTTTTACTTTTTGGATGTGCGTTGTGGTTTCCTGATGCCTTTGCGAATGAGAATAATGCATAATGCCTGTCTGCCACTTATTACAGAACGCACCACCATCCCTGCTTATCAGCCAAGGAAATGCATCTTTCTACTGCTCCCTCGAAACACGCTTCCTTTGTTCAAAATCACACTCAAATGCATAAATTTTCGTGCAAGAAAATTATTATTTATAAGGAATGTATCTTTTTAGAGAAAAGCGTATCACAGTATCATTCAAACTTTTCAATCTTGATTCGTATCCAAAATGATACGAAGATATCCGAAGTTGCAGCTCTGCTTCCTTAATGATAATGTAATTGAAGGTGATCCGCAAAATAATTCAAAACATTCCCGTATCAATATTCATCTCTTAGAATTCAAACGTTAGAGCAGAACTTCGCTGTCTTTGGGATTGTCGGCAGAAAGGGGAAAAGCTGATTGTAATTTCTCAGTTCTCAGTTTTTGATAATTGTATCAATTTATTATTTTCGAAATAATGTCAAAACTCAAGTAAAAGTTCTTCTGCTAATTAGTTTTCTTTCATCTAAGGAATCTTACTATCTCTATCTTTTCACCATTTGCTGCTGCGATGCCGAAAGCACTAAATGTTGTTTTGTTTCCCATTGTAATTCAAAATTTCACAGATTTTTGTTTATGTACGAATATGAGTCTTTGTAGTAATCTATAATTACAAACTAAATTAAGACTTACTTTCGCAAACCCTTATATTCAACAACTAATTATTCAATGCAGCCACTTCTTTTTTTGGTTGAATAATATTTTATTGCATTTTATTGCTTTTTATTTAGCATAAAAAAATCTTATGTTTAGCGGATGTACTATTTTGGCCTGCTGGTACTTCTTGGATTATAATTATTTAGTTTTGATTCATTTATTTAGTTTTTGGATGACATTTACAGTATATACGGTACCTGGGCTTGAATTAGCTATGTGATACTTGAATACTAGCTTAAATTAATAATAATAATAATAATAATAAATTCATTTCCATAATGCATAATAAGTACAATAAAATAGTGAACAATAACATAATTTCAGTTATTATTACAACTATGACTAAATAAACTAATTCAATAAATAGTTAGTACATCCAATATTCAATCAATATTAGTTATGCACATGGATAGGTACATCCTAGCTAATGCTGTGTTGAGGTTACCTTCTTATAATTTAAGGTGCAATAGATAACAGGTGATCAAAATATTACTCGATTTAAAAATTTTACTAGCTTCAATATTACGTTTAAAAAAAGTATATCAAGCTTGCCCCACTACAGTACTCAGAAAAAATGATTCAATGTCTTGCATAGAGAATAGCCAAAATTTTAAATGTTTTAGAAACTGATTCACGTTATCTATAGATGAAATTGAGCTGGGAAGGGAGTTAAACAATTTTAGTGCGCAGAACTTGAAAGACCTTTTATAAGCTTCCAATCTAGGAAAAGGGACTGCAATTTGGTTTCTTGCTTGCAGCCTACTCGAATAAACTTTAGCACTATCTCTCATGTGGCCCCCTCTAACCTAAAAAACTCGTAACACACGATAAAAAATAAACTCCTTTGTGGTATATTTAAAAGACCGGCTTTACTCGAACATGATTTTATTACGATCCGCTTACTTCTAAGTTATAATTCAGACAGGTTATTAAAGTACTGTAATACTAATATAGAATCATACTACACAAGATAATGCTTACAAAGTATGAGTGTGCGTTATCATTGTGTAATCGTAACGTCACACTACAACATCTCCCCTTTTCTTGAGATAAATTCAAATTTTAAAAGTTCAGCTATGTATTACAAAATATTGCAACATAATTCAATTCAAATAATAGTCGGGCAATATGACGTTAAACTTAATATGTCAATCTGACGTTCATTTCAATATTTTGCTTTTCTTATTTCGGTCTTTCCTTTCATCCTTTTAACTTTAAATTTAATTCAAGGTCTATTGATCTCTGTACATACATTTGGTAGATTTGTGTTCTTTACCTATTTACACTTTCTACTTATAATCTAGTTTACAGTAATGATTATTATGGATTTACATAAAGCAATCTAATTTCAATGTGTGGTATTTGTGATAAATCATGCAGCTTGGCTATTCTCAATAACGCTATTTAATAAATGAAAGTACATTGTTTATTTTTTAAAGCTTTACAGTTTCATTTATGTTTTCGTATCCATTTACTATTTCTACGGTAGGTAGTGCCATCATTAGTTTCAAGTATATATGAACGTGGTTCATTACATTTTTTAATCACCTTCGCTTATTCCCATTTATTTTGTTTATTTCTCCACCACACCCTTTCTCCGTCTCCAAACAAAACAGACTTTCTAGCAGTTTTATTGTAATATTTCTTATATTTTCCTGCCTTCCACTTATAGTACTTTGTCATATCAGGCACATTTCTTGCTTTAAATTTTTCAATTCTTGCCGGTACTAGGGTTCTCGTTTTCCTGCTCATCAGTAGTTCTGTTGGTGAAATATCAATTCCTTTAAGGGGTGTGTTTCTATATTCTAATAATCCTAACCAGAGTTCCTGATTACCTTCTTCGCATTTTGCTAACAACATTTTGGCAATGCCCACAGCCTTCTCAGCTTGTCCATTTGATTGAGAGTGATATGGGCTCGTTGTTTTGAGCTCAATATCATATTTCTTGCAAAAATCTTTAAACTGATATGAAGCAAAGGGAACATTATCTGCAATTATTTCTCTAGGTATACCAAAAGTTGCAAAAATGGACTTCAATTTTTCTATAATTTTTATCGCGGTTTTATTGGAAATAGGAACTAACTCAAAGTATTTGGAGAAATAGTCTACTACAATCAAATAGTCATGATTTCGGAAATGCATTATGTCGATTCCTATTTTATAAAATGGTAAGCTAGGTATTTCATGGCACAATATATCTTCTTTTGTATTCTGTTTTCTATTACGTTGACAAATGGAGCATGTGGCAATCATCTTCTCAATATCCACGCTTAAGCCTGGCCAGTATATTAATGATCGAGCTCTTGCTCTTGTTCTTTCAATACCAGAGTGACCAATATGCTGGCTATTTAAGATTGAAGCTCGTAATTTGGGTGGAACAAAAATTCGATCATTGTAAAATATTATACCCTCTTCCAAATAGAGCTCACCTCTTAAACCCCAGAATTGTCGTATCTCGACTTCCACTTCTTTTTTCATTTTGGGCCATCCTTTCAGAATTCGTTTTTTTAAGACATTAAACGTACTATCTTCATTGGTAGCTTTAACAAATTCATTTTTCCTGCTATCACTTGCATTTATAGCATGTATTACTTCATTTAAATCGGGTATTTCGCTTGTCTGTGAGGTTTCATCAAAATTTCTGGACAAATAATCGGCGATAATCATATTTTTCCCCATTAAGTATTCCAAATCAATTCTATATCTCATCAAGCGAAGTTTCATCCTTTGCAAACGTGGTGAAGCTATTTGATCAAATGACTTTCTGTAAATTCCTAAAAGCGGCTTGTGATCCGTTAAAATTTTAACGTTTTTGCCATAAATATAAAAATGAAATTTCGTGCACGCAAACACTATAGCCAACATTTCCTTCTCGATTTGCGCGTAACGTGTTTCTGTTTCCGATAAGCTTCTTGATGCGAAACATATTGGTTTATTGTCTTGAAGAAGGACACTACCTAACCCATATTGCGAAGCATCGGTTTGAATAACTATTTCCTTTGTTTCATCAAATTTATTGAGAAGGGGAAGTTTCCCAATTAGACTTTTTATTTTTTCTAAGCTCTTAGTTTGTAAATCAGTCCAGATAAAGCAAGTGTTCTTTTTTAATAAATCCCGCAAGGGTTTAGAGATCGACGCCAAATTGGGTATGAAATCTCTTACATAATTAACAACACCTAGCAATTTCTGTAGCTCTTTTTTATTCTTAGGTGGCTGTAAACAGTCTATCGCTTTTGCTCTGCTTTCTGCAATTCTTAACCCCTCTGCCGAAATAATATGACCCAAGTAAGATACCTCTTTTAGACGAAACTGCAATTTTTCTTTGTTAAATTTGATACCCCTCTGCTTTGCTCTTTCCATGACTTGTATAAAAATCGCGTCGTGTTCTTCAACGCTTTCAGCGGCAATTAACACATCATCTATATATACTGTTACACCAGGAATATCTGCGAAGTTTTCTTCATTAAGCTTCTGAAACAGCTCCGGTGCACAATTTATTCCAAATGGTAATCTTCGGAATCTGAAAATTCCGAACGGGGTACTGAAAGCGCACAACTTGCTTGCTTCTTCTGATAATTGAACTTGCCAATAACCCTCTTTAAGATCTAATACACTAAACACTTTTTTATGTGATAGCTTACTTAATATTTCTTGAAATGTTGGTATTAGATAGTTTTCATAACATATTGCTTGATTTAATTCCCTGGGGTCCAAACAAAGTCTCAATTGCTTATTTTTTTTCTCCACTATAACTAAATTAGAAACCCAAGTCACGCTTTCGTTTTTCATTTCTTGAATGATACCGCGTTCACAAAAGTTATACAATTCTTTCTTTAGGGGCTTCAACACTGCAAGGGGGACGCGGCGGGCCGGTTTGATTGTAGGTTTTGCATCATTTTTCAGCTTGAGGGACACGTTTTTTGCAAAGCAACCTAGTCCTTCAAAAACATCCTCATATTTTTCCAGTATTCCTTTTTTAGATTGAGTACTAATTATTTCCACTCTTTGGATAAGATTAAGCTTTCTGCAGGTTTCAAATCCTAGAATAGGGGTAACTTGCTCATTTATGACAGCAAATTCTAACATTACTACTGTCTTTTTTATAACACACGATAGCTTTACTCTTCCCAAGACACTAATAGAAGCTCCTCCATAAGCTTCGACCTTCCCTTCAAATTTCTCCAATTTAGGCTTTTTATTAAGCTTGTTAAAGTAGCTGACGGGCAAAGTATTCAAATCAGATCCGGTATCGAGCTTGAAACTAATGATAGTATTATCTACTTGTACAATTTCATACCAAGCCCGCTTGTTTCCGAAATCATTTAACTTATTTATAGCTTCTATATAAAAAGTGTCATTTGCGTTTTTAATATTTATTTCACTCACCAGTCTAGCTGCACACACTACTGCAAAGTGATTAAATTTACCACAAATACCACATCTTTTCCCATATGCTGGACAATTTTTGGGTGGGTGAAACTTGTTGCAATACCGACATTTATTTCCCTGCCGCTGAACAGCGTCATTTCTCTTTACATTTGTAGTTGACCTAAAATTATGCCCACTAGTATAATCTTTGCTATGTCTTGGTATATTATTTTTAGAAAAATTAGAATTGACTGCATTTAAATTACTGTTACTTTTACTGTATTTGGTTGAATTACTCATCTTATCATATCCATTTCCATTCCGCGCATACTGTTGCCGATTTTGTGTTCTGTCCGTGATCCCGTCAACCGCTAATACTGCCGATGAATTAATTTTCTTCATTCTCCTGGTCTGTGATTCGGATGCCTCTGCTGCACGCCCAAGTTCGACTGCCTTCTCGTACGTCAACTCTGGTGTTTCTAGATATTTTTTCTGTAGCCGACTATCATAAATCCCATATACAATTCTGTCTCTGAGCACCCTCTGCTCGAACTCATTAGTGAAACCGCAATTCTTTATCAGCTTTTTAAGGTCCAATAGAAAGTTATCGAACGGTTCTCCTTCGCGTTGATTCCTCGAATGAAACATAAAAGTCTCATACACTTCATTCTTTTTCGGTATACAGAATTTCGAAAACGATTCTAATACTTTGTTGTATTTAACTTTATCTTCTTCACTCAAGTGAAATTAATTGTACACTTCCAATGCTTCTGGGCCAATGGCGTTTAGGAAGATTGCAATTTTCACAGCCTCCGATTTCTTTTCAATTTCTATAGCCGTTGCAAATATATCGTAATTCTGCTTAAAAATTCTCCAATTTTCCGATATATTCCCATCCAGTTTTAGAGTTTCTGGTCTTTTCAAATAATCCATCGTTTTTTCGACAACTATAACTGTGCGCTTTGCGGGTCGGCCACGTTTTACAGGTAATTTTATACTACTTTTGTTTGCAGTTCCCATTCAATGTATAATATTTTCACTTGTAATTACAACACTTCTTTTCATTACGTTAGGAGAACACGAATAATTGATTATTTTCCGAAAAATTTTATTTGCCGCAGCGCCATGTGGTATATTTAAAAGACCGGCTTTACTCGAACATGATTTTATTACGATCCGCTTACTTCTAAGTTATAATTCAGACAGGTTATTAAAGTACTGTAATACTAATATAGAATCATACTACACAAGATAATGCTTACAAAGTATGAGTGTGCGTTATCATTGTGTAATCGTAACGTCACACTACAACATCCTTAGAGGCAATATCTTCAAGATATTAAAAATTGGAAAAGATCTCTCGTATCTACTAACTCCCATTATTACCCTGACTAATTTTTTGAAAGATGACAACAGGTTTAATCGAAGAAAAAAAATTTCCACCCCAAAGTCCTAGGCCATACTGCAATTTCGACTGAACTATAGCGTAGTAGACAGAACGAAGTACGGAGATAGCACAGATATATCTTAAGTAATATAAAATTCTTAAACACGAATTCAAATACTTTTTTAAACCTGCAATGTGGTGCTTCCAGTTTAGATTTTCATCAACCGAGATTCCTAAGTATTTTATTTTATCAACTTGAAATATTTCGATACAGTGTTCATGACAAATATAATTTTCTAAAAGACATATTTTGCATTTGTAAAATAATCTGCCTATATCATCTTGTCTATTTCTAAGTGAAAAACGAACAAACTTGGTTTTGATGCTCAAAGCCATTCTGTTTATAGTGAACCATAATTTGAGTTTATTCAAATCATTTTGTATTTGGGACCTCATAGTTGTTAAATTTTCTGCCGAATAGCTCAAAACCTATTTTCCACAAATATTTTCAACGTGAAAGCATTTCTTTCAGATGTACCGCAAATAAACGTATTTGTATCTGTGTTTAAACTTTCATCCCGTTTGAAGACGTCCGCAGCATTTAGAAAAACACAAATCATCGGTAGTGTACTCAAAATTAAAGCTTTCACCCAGAAAATATACGAATAACAAATCTTATCTGCCTTTTTTCGTTCCCTAATTATGTCATTCATCAGCTAATGCATCCAATGCTTTCGTAACCGCAAAATGTGTACACATTCTGCAATCCAAACAAAGCCTTGTTACCGAAACACATCATATTAATGGGCAAAATCAACGCCACTCGTACAGCATTCATTCCCAAGCACATCAGTGTGGAGTGTGCCTGCCAGTACAAGTGTGCCGGCAGTGTCAGTGAGTCGGCAGTGTCAGTGTGTCGGCAGTATCAGTGTGTCGGCACTGTGTCAGTGTATCGGCACTGTGTCAGTGTGCGGCACTGTGTCAGTGCTGGGAGCGCAGTGCTAGCACACTTAAGTGTGGTGTGCGAAGAGTGCTAGCACAGTAAAGTGTGCTGGTTTTACCCATCACTAACCAGGAGCCTTGTTAGATTCCAACGAACTAATCACACTTCCAACCTCCTCTGTGGATGTCGATAAACAAAAAAAAAGAGTTTTCAACTGGCGGCCATGGGAACGTTTCTGAATGTTCAAGCGTACTAAGCCCAGTGGGCTAATCAAGATTTTTTCTAGTGTTTTCTATAACTGAAATAAAAAAAAACTATCGAATTCGTTCGCGACATTCAAAGGATTTGACTGTAGGATATCTGGTCGTGAGTGAGAAAAAACTTTAGGTCCATCATTTCTAATTTCCATCTTTCCTAGAATGGCATTTATTGTCTCCCACTGTTTTCTAACATTATCTTTCCTTTTTTCAAATCAACTATGGTACTAATTAACTTTATGCTCCAGCATATCCTGCTTCAGTTTTCCATCATAAGAGTCGTAAAATCGATGCATTTTCTTATCATTTTTTCTAAGTTTACATTTCTTATATAAGAGGTTCCTAAATGATTGACGCTTGCACAATTCAAGCGCCATCCATGGTTTTAAAATTTTATGCTGAATACAATCTTTCCGTGAAACTGTAGCTTGATTAATACACAAATGCAGTTCGTTAATTCGATGATTAAAAGACACTGATACGTCTGATTCATTATATATAAGTGACCAGTCTACATTGTTCAGAAATACTTTTAATAGCGAATAATAAATTTTTGTGATGCTTTTAATATGCTGGTTGATAGCTTTGCTTTTGTTTAGATTAAGAGGAAATTTACAGACAATAACATCGTGGTCGCTTCTACCTGAAGATACAACTTTACTGGATGGGATATGTAGAACGGAAATACATGTGGTCTAGGCAGCTGTTATTTCGAGTTGAAGTATTTATTAACTGCTGAAAACCAAAGCTGGACATAATTGCTTGGTACTCGTCTAAAGTCGAACATTCTTTGAGCAAGCATATATTGATGTCGCCCACGAATATTACGTTTTTATCAGCTATCAATTGGAGGGAGCAATTGAGTTCACGAAGAAATTCCGATATAGGAATCGCGTGCCGCCTATACATGACAAGAATAGTTATGGATACCCGATGCTCTGGGCTGGGCTCGGAGCAAATAGTAATCTTTACCTGTATAGCGTCGGCTGAGTTCAGGCTGATTGTATTGGAACTATTCACCTCATAGCGTTCGGCGACAAAACGATAACACCACCTGATCTATACTCATGTACTAAACTAAATCTAGCTTACGTCTAACTACAATCAACATAGCCTAATTAGACCTAAATTTAATGTAGGTCCTAATTATCCCCTCCGATTCGCCGGGAGGCCAACATAATTGATCAGCAATACCCATGAGCCGCCGTTGTTCTACTTTCTCCGCCAGACGCATAAATTACTCAGTACACGCTGAAAAATCATTGTTCTACCCTTAATATATTTTGCAGCTAATATATTTATATTAAAAACATTTCTTAACATTATTATATTGACCTAGCAATAACATTATATTGCCCGCACATAGCATTCTTAAAATGTTATATATTGACATGCGTGTGGTGAATTTTTCTGTTACAATATTACATTAGTAGGCCAATATTAAATAGTAACATGGCAATAAGTTATATTAGCATCTTACAATACTATATTGACACACCAATAATATATATTAACATGCCAGTATATTATAGTAACATGGCAATAAGTTATATTAACGTCTTACTATAGTATATTGGTATACCAATTATTAATATTAACACGCCGTCAATACGATTTTTCCATAGTCCCAAGAGGTCCCCCATCTAACTACTAACCGAGCCCAACACTGCTTAACTTCGATGATCGCGGAACATTAGGTTATTCCAGTGTGGTATTGCCGCATAAAATATGAACATCCTAACTAACAATACAAGCAATGTACTTTGTTGTATGATCAACAATTTCACCACCCTTGCTTAATACATTTATATTAGCATAGTAATATATTTATGTTAAGATGTTAAAACATTTATATTTACAGATGTTCTGAATATAAAAAGTTAACAGCTTAATATGTAATGTTAAACTGCAAATATAATATTGTAACTTCCTAACATACAATATTGAGCTGTTAAAATTATTATTAGGGACAATGCTGTTACTATAACAATATTAAGATGCTAATATATTGATTTCGGTCATTTCTCAGCGTGTAGAGCCACTCGTGCGTCCAATATCCCGGGTCACTATCCCGCATCAGTTCCACAATGCGGTTGTGGCTCAAGTTTTATCCCCTGATATAGGAGAGATTGCTTCGGTCACTTTTTAGTTATTTAGTTGCAAAGCCTGCCAATGCATCTCTGCTTTTGCCATGGCAGGTTTGGGAAAAGTGATGTTCCGCGACACTTGGAAGGGTTCCGGAACACAATCAGTTGTATTTTGTTACTATTTAGCTTAATGCCCCATCCATCAAAATAAAATCTAAGAATGATCAAGTGAGGCTCTTCGCAGTTTTAAGCGGATCTTAGCTTGACTCAAATATGACACGCCATCTGCATATTGTAGAACTATTGGAAACTTGAGCTTTGCACACTGCACAAGGAATGTCGGCAGTAAAAATGGCACAGGTCGCCGGACTGAATTTGCTGCATTGACGCTTGCATAAAACTGTCTGTTGCTAAAGTAGTTTGCAGTGAGTCGTATTCTTCTACTTCTGGAAATCCCAGCTTGATTAGCCTGTATAAATAGAAGACCGTGCCATACGGTGTGGAAGGTGTTCTCGATATCCAAGGCACAAACAACGGTTGGAGTGTCTTGCTCAGTCAGGTGCGACAGAACCTGATTCTGCAAGTACGAGATAGCTTGCTGGGTTCCATGCTAGTGCCAAAAGCCAAATAGTCGGGAATTATAGTACCGACCTCGAAGAAGTCATTTCAATATTGGACCCGTGCAAGCCAAGCCACATAAGAAATATCTACGATAACAGTCTGATAAAAAAATCGGACTGTGTTATTGGCGCTGCAATTTATTTTCTACTAGGCCCATTATCAGCTCCGTAACGATCTGAAAATGGGTTCATGCGATTTTCAATAAAAAATGTCGTACCCTCTAATGCTAAATTGAAAACTCTTTGGTTAAAAGAATATTTTTCACTGATAGGTTTTATCAATGAGAGGTGCAAAATCTCTTCTTTGCTATTTCTAATTCTATCAAATTTTATTTCTTACTCGTTCACGGATGGGTTTTAAGACCAGTGGATGAAGGAGGAAGCAAGCGCAAATTGGATTTGTAATTGGGTAAATAATTTTTTACATCCTATTCGGTACTATGGCAGTTCCAAATTTTTGACATATGCTGTCATATTTGCTTTAAAATTTTGTCCCTTTGCAAAAGGATAAAAATAAATGGCAAAAAAAGTTTTGCTTTTCCAGAAAATAATCTATTTGAAAACAGTTTCAGCTGACGTATCAAGCTTTCAATAACTATAGAAAAAAACCTAGTAATCTGGTGTGTTTCGCGCAAAATCCCATACAAAATTGTACGTGAAACGACTTTCAGTTAGAATTTATCCTGAAATTTCGCCAGAGCAATACTTAAGTTTTCGCGTGAAATAGTGCTTGTTCAAAAGACAAAAGATACTAACAATTTTATGCCAATTTAGAATCGGACGGACATTCTTTTGAGCGGTAAAGTGGCATTTGATGTCTATATGTCATGAGTGTCTGCTTGTCTGCATTGACGAAACTGTGGCTTAAAAATATAATCAGATCTCCAATATCTGATTACATTAGAGTTGTTTTTGCGGGATGATTAAAATTGAAAAAAATTTTATTTACATTGAAAATTTTATTTTGACAAAGTGGTTTCGAAAGTATGCACTGATTCTCATCAGACACCAGCACACAGTGCATACTTGGCTGATGTGGCCACTTTCAGTTGGAAATCATTAATTTTTATTTACGCTGGTTGTGACAGATTTTAACATCTCCGACTTATATCCATCGAAATAATTTACTCATAAAGGTTATTGATTTGTGATCATTGTTCCCTTCTTGTCTATAAATCAGCATAGACAACGTATATCGTCTCTAAAGCTTATCGAGCCATGCCAAAATTTATCTTTGTGTGGACCTTAGCATTAGCCTTTAAGTGAGAATGTACCTGAGTGATTAGCCTTCAAGTGCGAATGTACCTGAGTGAAAGTAACTTCATGATAAATTTTACCTTCCCTCTCTCTCCTTAGAAAGATCTCGAACTCCATATAACCATGGCTCAATCACCTCATGAGCTGAGTCACGCCACGGTGGCGCGGAGACTATTCGTTAGCTGCATATGGAAAGCAAAACAGTCAACGATAATTTGGAAGAAAATTAGAAGAAAATTATGGGTAAAGAAAAAGGTCATTATGATAATTGTGGCACAAAAGCCGGCGTCGAGCCTTGGCCCGTTTATTTAATTTGACGAAAACATCATACAAACATTCAATAAGTTAAAAACAAACAAATTAGAGGTGCACAAAAGCCCTCCTGGTATTGAGAAAATATACATGAAATTACAAAGAAGCTCTGGTTTGGGCGGAACAAAGGCTAAGGAATCAAAGGTGAAGGACCAGCTAAGCTTTAATTGTAAATCGTGCTCGTTGCTGGAATACGATACTCAACTTTGAGTAAAAACAACAAAAAGGGATGACGTCAAAGAAATGAAGTATAAACGGGGTGTCAGTTGTTGGCGAAAGCAAACTGAACTCTGTTTAGACAATGTTTCAGAGTATATTGTTTTGTAGAAATATTGAAAATACCAATACTTAAAAGAGTAATCACTTAACAAATCATACTCTTCAGCAGAATAATTAAAAGAGGACCAATTTAGATTTTAGTATTCAACTTGGGGTCGAGACGTCTTTTCAACTTAGCGACGAACAGTGAATGAAGTACTAGCAGAGTAAATGGAAATGTTCAATATGGAAGACAACAGCTGAATTATTTTGGACTGAGTTTACCCAAAAAACTATGTCAAAAACTATCACGAATTCACACATGAATCACCTTTTGTTGGAAACTATATTCTGGTTTAGTGTCCCGGTGTAGATAAGTCATGTGACGTGCAATAATTCAAACTTAAGTCGATTTTGATGAGCTCGCAGGTCTGTAACGCCCAAAGAAAGTCTAAAAGTATTGTAAAACTGCAAAGATGAAATAATTCAAGACAAAGAATGTACGGGTGAACCCTTTAGTTTGCGTATATCTTCTTCGCAAAGTTGGCGCCCATTGTGGGATAAAGAAGTAGCTGCATCTGTAAATTCTTATAAACTATACTTATATATTATTATACAAGATCTAAGTGTAATATAATTATACTTAGGTCTTGTGCACTACCTACCGTTTTGTGGGTACCAAAATAATTAGAATAGCTCACGTCAGTGGATATTCCTGCTTCTAAAAGTGAAGTGTTAGAGGTTGACTACAAGAAACGCTGTTTGGAGTAAACAAGCGAAAATATTTCTTGTAGCTTTCTTACATTGTGAACTGCTTGATATAAATTTTATAGGAGAACATGGTATATATTTTAGTGTGATTTGATATATTAATCTTATTTGTCAGAGTTATATGATTGAAAATTATAAAGAATCATTTCAATATTAATTGTTGTAAGATAGCCATAAGCCCAAGCTGAATGTTTTGTAGCTTAAGCAGGAGAGCTCCTTTAATACAATGTTGTGCTTCTTGCAGAGAGCGTCTTTAAGGACTTACCTGAGAGCATCTTAAAGGACTTAAAAAATAATTTATTAATTTTAATTTTTAAATTTATGCTCTCTCAAACAACGTTCAAATAGTGAGAGCAGATGTCTATTTTCTCTAGTAGTTGATTCAATCTGTTTCCTTTTTTATTTATTTAATACTCATTTGGTTAACGCAGTTTGTGCAAACAGCTTTAACTTTAAATCTTGAGCGTTTATTTGAATGCAACAAAATGTACTTTGGCATACATAATTGAATACGTATATATTTTTCAGTTTGTCGTTGTGTTTTTCAGTACTATACAATTATTTTGCTGCGAATTCTATGTAATTCGAGTTTACTACACGTAACCAAGTAAAACCGCACTGAAAAAAATCTACATAGCGCCCAGAGCTATGTAACATAGCGCATTATTTATGGCCTCATATGCTATGTACATAGTACTCTGAGCTATGCAATATGGCTCCCAGCGCCATAATGTCAGAATCTACATAGCGCGTGGTCCTATGTAACATGGCGCAGCATTTATGGTCCCACACGCTATGTACATAGTGCCCTGAGCTATGCAGTATGGCTCCCAGCGCCATAATTACATGGCACAGAAATCATGGCCCCACACGCTATATTACATAGTGCCATGAGCCATGTAATATGGATCATGGCACTCCAATTATAACTCGCAGCCATGCTGTGTGAGGGAACGTATAAATGTCAGCAAGTGACATTAGAGCTTGTGTCTACATAATTGACTCATTTTGAACTGAAGTACTGGCTGCGATATTTTCGATACTTCGACCGGTGAATTTTCACACTGGAGCAGGAGCATTCAATAGTGACTATGTTGACTCGAATTTATGTTTGGTGGAATTTATATTTGGCGCACTGAAAAAACACATGGCGCACTGAAAAAACACGTAGCGCCAGACGCCATAGTTTATAGATTTCTGGCGCCATGTACATAGTCGATTTCAGTCGATTTGTGATAAAATATAGCGCCACACGCCATAGTACATAGTAGCAGACGCTATGCTTATAGCCCTCCACGCCATATACTATAGTCCTCCACGCCATATACTTTAGTCCTCCACACCATATACTATAGTCCTCCACGCCATATACTATAATCCTCCACGCCATATACTATAATCCTCCACGCCATATACTATAGTCCTCCACGCCATGTACTATAGTCCTCCACGCCATGTACATGGCGTCGAGGACTATGGCACACGGCGTGGAGGACTATAGTACATGGCGTGGGGGGCTATAAGCATAGCGTCTGCTCCTATGTACTTTTCGCCATGTATTATGGCGTGTGGCGCTATATTTTATCACTATCCCTAAATCGACAATGTACATGGCGCCAGAAGTCTATAAATTATGGCGCCTGGCGCCATGTGTTTTTTCAGTGTACATAGCGCGTGGTCTTATGCAACACGGCGCAGCATTTACGGTCCCACACGTTATGTACATAGTACCCTGAGCTATGCAGTATGGCTCCCAGCGCCATAATTACATGGCGCAGAAATTATGGCCCCACACGCTATATTACATAGTACCATGAGCCATGTAATATGGCTTCAGTTGTCATATTTTATTTCTTTCATAATGTAAGATAACTCCAATTATAACTCGCAGCCATACCGTGTGAGGGGACGTGTAAATGTCAGCAAGTGACATTAGAGTATACATATCTTGCAAGAGCGCTGGATAATAAAAACAGCTAAGTAGCTATGCATTTGAAAGTCAGGGAATAAAACGCAAAAATAAGGATCTAATACGAACAAACGGAGAGCTATTAGACATTTTGTTCAAGAGCCATTTTGCATTTAAAAGCTTTCATAACATACCACCTGTTACAAAAGAGCTTATATCAAATGCTGTCCCCTGCTATTCTGGTTATTATACATTCACGGATATGCCAAATTTCACTATAGGTTTTTAGTGTAAGTAATTAGCCATTTAAACTCAATATTTTGTAGTGTTAAATGACTTCACTCAAAAAACACATAGCGCCAGACGCCATAGTTTATAGACTTCTGGCGCCATGTACATAGTCAATTTCGGGATTGTGATAAAATATAGCGCCACACGCCATAGCACATAGGAACAGACGCTATGCTTATAGCCCTCTACGCCATGCACTATAGTCTTCCCCGCCACGTACTATAGTCCTCCACGCCATGTACTATAGTCCTCCACGCTATGTATAATAGTCCTCCACGCCATGTACATGTCGTGGAGAACTATAGTACATGGCGTGGAGGACTATAGTACATGGCGTGGAGGACTATAAGCATAGCGTCTGCTCCTATGTACTTTTCGCCATGTACTATATCGTGTGGCGCTATATTATATCACAATCCCGAAATCGACTATGTACATGGCGCCAGAAGTCTATAAACTATGGCGTCTGGCGCTATGTGTTTTTTCAGTGCGGTTTGTATTAAGAAGCTCGTGCAACTGATCAGTTAAACGGTAGTATGCAAAAATCTAAAAGTGCGGTTTGCAGTGCCAGAGATTTGGGCTTGCACGGTCCAGCTTGTGTGTGTGGCAGTGATGCTACCTGAATTTTCTTCTGTCTTCAGTCAAAGCGTACAGACTAAATAGCGCGGAAAGAACGTGATTTGCGATAAAATTTGCGACGATTCCCCACACATCCCAAGAAATAGATAGCAATATCCAATTCGAAAGTTGAAAAAAGAGAAATTACTCCACCAAGCAGCACTGCTACGATTAGATACGTTTTTAATTCATATTAGGCAATGTACGTTTGTTTTGCAAAAAAATACCTTTCTAACGAATGGGGTTTTATGCAATATTGATTTTCTTAAAACCTAGTCTGAGTATTAAAATGTTAAGCGATAAGATAGTTAATACGAAATACTATGTCCGATACCATTTGGCGAGTAAAAAGAATACAAAGATAATAAAAAGAATACTACAGACAATTTCGTTTGTTGCCAGCGAATGTTCGCTTGATGGGATCATATGCCCACCAACATATTATCACCTATCAGCTACATGGATATATGCATTCTAACCTATTATTTAAGAGTATGCTTCTCTCACTTTTGCATATGTCAAAATGTACTTATTGGGTTTGATCTCTTTTCTGGTGCCAGTTGATGATGAATCCTTCACTCCTTACCCTTCTCTGCCTACAGGCAAATATTGCAAAATAACGTTCTATCCACGCTACCTAGTCTGTACGTTTTGCTTCAGTCCTGAAAAAACTTGGTTGCATGACGCACGTTAAAATGACTAATGTATCTAATTATTCCAGAGGTTTTATTTCGGTCTTTAACTATCTTTATAATTCATGTAAGGCGATCAAAAATCTTAAATGTTTATACAACCGTCCAGAGACTAAAAACGTTCAGGTGCAACTTAACCTATAAATGTTTTTCTCCTTCTTCATTCAATAGCCACCTTTTGAAACAGTTAGATGTATAATGCTAATTGGTTTTCTTTTGATCCATAATAACTAAAAAATTACTGAGGTAAAAATTATCTCCTCTTTCGAAATTAATAATGAAAATAATAATGAATGGATAACGTATCAGAGATAATGAAAACATTGTAAAAGGTACATTATTGCAGTTCCAGAATCTTAAAAATTTTAGCAACAGCACTGTATTAGCTCTCATTCAACACTACTGTGCAGGTTGGCAGTCTACGTGAGGATATAGATTTGCGTAGATATAACGAATGGAATGAATCCGCAGAAAGTTTTGATATGTGATACATTCGAAAGCATTTAAAATTAAGAATGTATTAAAAATCACCTACCTATTGAATTATTCTAAAAAATATATCCCCAATAACCAACATAATAACTGCTATGTGTTACGCTCTATCATCCAGCGCACTAAAGGTTCACATTCAAAATTATAGAGCTCTAAAATATCAAAGTTAGCTTCTGGTCAAGCGCCACAGTACCACACACCCCAGGACGCCAACCACATATCTGAACTTTATTGTACTCGCAGCACGCATCAAAAGCAAAACTTCCAACAGTACAATCACCGACTGATTTGGGTTAAATGGAAAAGTTTCCGTTCGCCACAATTGTGAAATTTTCGTATTTGTTGTATTTTTCCTCCGGAAAAACTAACTACACAGATTCACAATGGCGGAACGAAAAAAAAAATGTAAAGGACTAAGTACGGATGTGCAACAGAGTGATAAGTGAAGATATGATGCGGTGATAATGAAAAGGACTGCTGAACTGAAAGTTGTGCTCGGTAAAGGGTTGCTTGATCGCTATTTGTGTGCCGCAAAGAAAATCGTGCTGCAGCTAAGTGGATGCATTCTGAGTGGTTGGTGTGAGGATGACATCGTAGCTGAGTGGCATTATGATTAGTGACATCCGTTTTGAAACTGATACTCCTTGGTCGTGATGTGTTGGAAAAAATGAGGATAAGGAAATTTTGTTTATAGGAGATAAAACATAATATGATATGGGGAAGTAATGCTAATATGGGAAGTAAATCAAAAGGAATGAGCTAAACTATAGAATATAATTCACATCATCCTGATGGTTTCTGAATTTCCGCATGATATAAAACGCCCAAAATCAAGAGGTTCAAATAAGCTTCGCGCACAATCAACTGCTATCGTCCTGCAAATCACACCAGTAAACAATAACTAAGCAAATGCTGCTCAAAATTACTTACACTGATTAAACTTCGAGAGCGTTGACATCGCACATCACTGCCATAGTCTCGCAAGGCCATTAAGCTATTTCATTTTCAGTTTGAGTTCAATTTGAAGTCATCCAATTTGAAACTACTAACTGACAAGCGCCGTTGTCGTGATATTTCGGTGTCAGCGTAGTCACCTGACAATTCTCTCAGCCATCGTCCTTCGTCAGCCTGCAATCTAAATTGCTAGTTTTCCTACTAATTAAACGTTTCGTGGAACCTCGAATGTATCGGTGGCTTTTCAACTCTCCCATCAACAGTTGATTCGGCAATAAAAAGGTGACCAAACTGTGAGTATCGCGTGTTTTACGCGAACGGGGCGCAGCCCAGCAGGCAAGCAAAGAGAAATGAGCTAAGACGTCGATGGAAATTTTATTACAACATAGGGTATGGTAAGAATCTTAGATTTCGATACTTTGAAACAAGGACTATTAAAAAAAGTCGTATAATTGTCTTTAATTGAAACTTAAACGAAAAAGAGGAGTGATTCCTGTTCCTCATTACAGTATTTCCCCAATAAATATTGAATTGACTATTCGACGAAATGATTTTCATAAAACCCCACCGTTGAGCCCGCCACTTACTTCGAGCATACCGCCCATCGTCATGGGTTCGCTTATATTATCCTCCAAATGTTCTAAATTCAGCGAAGAAACTTTATGTCGCCTGACCCTAACTGATAGCATGCCAAAATATCAAACCTAGGGCAGGTTTCGATTTTTCTTCTGCTCCACCTCGGCCTCAAAATTGCCTTTTCGATGTTTTCAATTTCTATTCTTGTAATTGCCAAAGCACTTGAACGACTTCTGCAGGGGGTAGAACGAAATGTTCGACGGAAACGAGTGAAAGGGGAGTCATCACAGCTATCGACAACGACAAAGCTGATGGTGGTGTGGTATCCCGAGCGGAGGCTGATACTGAAAAGAGGATTGGAATGACGCTAGTGGAGTTGACGACTAACCGTCTCAATAGTGCCCTTACACAGTCTAGGATAGAGCACAACAATGTCGTTCGAGTGCTGCTGGGGATGAAAGTAACTAACTCAAATCGAGGCAGCTAAAGGCTCTTTTTGGTTTGTTTAACATAGGAGCAATAAAAATTGGTGCGATTGAGCGATAGCAGTAGGACTTTTATGTATGTGATTCAAAGGCACACGTATGTATGTGTTGCCTGATGGAATCGCTTTGGGGGATTTCGTGTACAATGAAATCAGAGAAAAGTCTACAAATCAATAAAAGCACTGAACATGTACAATGAACTTAACCCTATGTTGGTAAGTCATTATATATTTCATATTTATGAAGTGAGTAGTTCTCACCACGTTATGAATAAATTGAAATCTGTATTCATGTCAAAAGAAGGTATTTGAGTTTTCAGTATGTTCAAAGAAATAATATTTGTCACTATGTAACATATCGTCCAACTTTTTAAGTGCTCGTGCAAACTTCGGTGTCATCCTGTCATTGTTTATTGGAAAAATATCTACGATCTATGATGCTTAATGTAGACTTGAAGCCAACAAATATGGATTTTAGGTACTTGTTGTACTCTCTTTATTCAATAAAAGAACTGTTAGATCAAAGTAGTGTCCAATAGTAAGAGAGATTCTGTCTAATTTTCGTTTACGGACGGATTTTGTTTTCAATCAACTTTGTAATTTCCGTGGGCATAATTGCTTGGAAATTTTTTCCACAATAACTCACACAACCAATGTTTGACGATTTTACACAAATTCGTCATAAATTGCTTTTCTGTAGAGGTGATCATTACTGATATATTTACAAAAAACCATTTTTGGTGACATTTGCCCCCGTGTAAAATGTAACGCAGCCTTCGGATCAATGGGGACTTTTGACATTTTGTTCAAAACCTCAGTATCAAGGTTCACACCAAAATCCAGGTTTACCCTAATTTTTCCGAAGTTTGGCTATTTTTATGTCAAATTTCCTTGGACTATATATATTACATTGTTTTAAAATGGATGGGCGAAATACAATCTAGTTTTTTCAATACGAATTAACAATGAAAGTAGAAAATTGCGGGCATTCTAAAGGCCCCCATTCAGGAGCAGTCCATCAGTCCAAATGGCTTGAGGCCAGGCCAAAATCTCACCGTGTGAGGGAGAACTCAGATGGACTAATGGACTGAAGGCGCCAAATTGGATTTCCAATCAATCCAAAGCCTATGGGCTCAGGCCATCGGACCATTTTTTGGCTCGAACGAGTGTGGGGAAATAGTAGGCCAAGTTTTGACAACCCATAAAATGGACTGGTTGTGTGTGTTGAAGCCTCAGTCCAAACAACGTGGCAGTCTTGCTTCACACGGTGACCTGTGACAAGCTCATTAACTGTTTCTGTGATTATTTTATTTAATCGAAAAAGTCAGCATAATTGGTAGTGATGACCATGATTTTGTTTTGGAAGTTTTTTTTGTTGTGAAATTAGCGTAGAAAATGTGTGCTCCTCATAGCTACAACTGCTTGCTAAGTACTGCAAAGTAGCGGACAATCTTTCGTGAGGAGGCTTGCCTCATATTCGTATCCTTTCTTTTGATTAATAGGGTGACCAGCTGTAGCACCGTATTATAAGCCGTTTCCTCCATCCTTAAATAATTTTGTCAATCATAAGGCTCACGTGTGAGTTCTTTTACAAAATGTACGTGACTCATTTGTTTCCGCTTTTGGTTTTCTTTTCTTTATGTAGATGCAGCTGCAATTACAAATAACTCTTCCATATGCTTCAGGTCCATTAACAAATTAATAATGTTTTCTTCAAACTTTTCCTTTTGTTTTTCTAAATTAACGACAGAAAATGGAATGGACTGACTGGATCGAGACTCTGTCGTGAGTGGCGAGCTAAATTGGACTTAAACGAAACGGACTCAAGCCAAATGGACTCAGGCTATTTGGACTGCTTGTGAATGGGGGCCTTAAACGATCCGATTATGGAAAAATTGGCTTGATTGAAAATTCGTTTTGAAAGGTAACTGAGTGGTCATCGCTGAAAATAATTCTAGCATCTACAACGATCCGAGGATGCAAGAACTGGCTAGTTGAAAAATTCGTGTTAAACGCTGGTTGGATATCGCTGATTCGATTTAAGAGAAACCCGAGTGCGGAGGAAGCCGTTAATTCTAGAGTTTTGTTCAACGAAGGCGATTTGCTATGCTGCGGGAAGCTGTCGAGCTGAAGAAGTACATCTAACCGCTCGTACAGTTTAGTTAGCCTCGTAATTATTTCTTTGTAACGCTAGTGATGTAAGAGTAAATGGTTGTGAGCTTTACCGTAGTGAATTGCATTTGGTGAATTTCAGTTTATGGCTAAGGAATACATACATAGCTACAAAAAACAGACAAACGGTTCGGATCTATCTTCTTGGCTGTCGAGTTAGCAAAGAATGGTAGTACTTTGGTGTAAAGGGTAGATTAACTCCTCTACCTAGATACACATACACGGGCTCATATACGAATATATCAATATCTGTCTATCTAAAGGTGTTTGGGTATGATTCTCCTCGTCCATATAAAAACGTACGTCATTTGGGATATTATTTAAAAACTCGGCAGACTGCTTGTAGGTGGATACCCTGTTTGAGGGACAGTCGAGTAAATGCCACCTCTGTCTAGGGGAAATCCTTGTGTTTTACCTTGCTTAGATTAGATTCACCTGCCGAGCCGTACCTCGATCAACGGTTCGATGCTCAATATTGGGGCAAGCGAGCGGTGCCCTACAGTCCATCAGCCAGGACCCAAAGAAGCCTAGCCAGAGTTTTCCCACTTCTCTAAACCGGAAGGTGGAGATTTTGATAAATGTTTGGTTTTGAAAAATCTGAAAAAAATCTTGAAAAATATTTGGCTTTAAAATCTGAGAAAAAAATTTAATTGGATCTACTTAATGCTATCATGGTTGAAATTTGTTGTGGCCATTCTGCCGATAATTGAGACGGCGGCTAGTTTCAAAATATTTGAGCAATTGTGAGTTTATTTATTTATTTATTTATTTGGTGTGTATTCAATTCAACAGGCAAAACTGCCCAATTACAGATTGGATACAATGAAAAAAATAAAATAGCAAGATCTAAATAAGAATATATAAATACAAGTATATAAAATAATTAAAGTTACAATAAAATAAAGTAAAATTAACTAAAGCAAAAAAGAAAAAAAATCCATTACAAACGCGAATAATCAATTCAACAAGAAATGAGCCCAAAAACAGATAGGATACAATGAAAAAAATAAAAATAGTAAGAATTAAATATAAATATAAATATATAAAAAATAATTAAAGTGGTAAATATAAATATAAATATATAAAAAATAATTAAAGTGATAAATTAAATGAAGTAGAAATAAGTCGAACAATAAAAAAACGAAGAAAGAATCCATTAAAAAGAATAGAAAATAAAATTAATAAGGAACAAAAAAAAAAACAAAAAACAAACAAAACCAAATTAGGATCTGAATAGCGAACATATATGTAAGTATATATAAAATTAAAAATATACAAAAAATCAATTAAGTATTAAATAATATATCAAAATTAAGTAGAGCAAAAAAGAAAAGAAAGAATCTATTGTAAACAAGAATAGAAAATAAAATTAATTAATTAGAATCAAAAATTTTGCTTCCAACCATATTTTTGAAAATGGCAATAGATTGTGGAAGAGGGCCAAGTTGAAGACTATTGTGAGTGCGTAAGGGTCGTAAAACGGGAGAGTAGAAGAAAGTGTCAGTACGAGCATACGGCACTTCAAATAGAATGGAGGACCTGATTGGCCTTACGGATTCCCGCTCAATGAACAAAAATGCTAATGAGGAAGATAGGTAGACGCGACAGATTTTGAAAAGGAAACTCTCATCCAAGTAAACTCTGCGCTGCTCAAGGAGAGGAATGTTAAGAAGAGATAGACGTTCACTATAGGGTAAATACGGCAGATTATATTTAAAAAGTAAAGTACGTGTAAACCTGCGCTGAACTGATTCAACAGCGTCAGAGGGGTATTTGAAAAGAGGACACCACACTTGACTGCAGTATTCAAGTACAGAATGGACTAGGGTAATAAACAGGTGGACACAAGTAGAAATACTAAATGAATTGTGGCAGGAACGAATCACGAAGCCAGCAATCCGAGAAGCTTTTCTAGTGATAGTAAGGACATGAACGTCGAATTTCAGTTTGCGTTCAAATGTGACCCCAAGATCTGAGAAATGATCGACACAAGAGAGGATAGTGTCACCAATAGCATAACGAAAGACATGAGTGTAAAGCTTAAGGGAAAAAGACATAGAAAAAACATTAAGGGACAAACAGTTCAAGTTACACCAACCAGAGAGAGCATACAAATCATGGATTTTGTGAAAACTTTGGACAGAATCAAAGTTAGTGCAGTCCGTCTGTAGTTAAATGGATTGCTGGCTTCACTCTTGTTAGGGGCAGGCTTGCTGTGAACAACTTTCCAAACATTTCCGAAAAATCCTCTTGAATAATATAAAATAATTTCAGTAGAAGTTCAAAGCGGATGGTTGATGGCATTCTTCTTTGGTACCTTCAGATCCATCAGATTTTGACGCGTTGAGATTAGTTCCTTGTTACTAAGTACAAATTTATATATTTGTTTCAAATGTAACTTTTATCATTCTCATGCTAATATTTCTCTATCATGCGAATTCCTTTTCAATACTGAACATGAAACCTTAAAATTTATGGTCTTCAAGATTCGAAATGAGAAATCCAAGATTTCGTTTGACTGAACACTGTATGAAATGTGGAACAGGTGTCACTTACACATTCTCGCTCAATGTTCATTTTGCTACATCGATTCTTTCGCTGTTCGATACATTATGGCTATTTTAATATTCTTACAACCGGAAAAAATTTTTGGACTATGAAATTTTCGCGACACTTTCGAAGCAAAATTTGAAATTGGCTACTTGCGAAAATATTTTAAAGTACAGTAAACATAATGGAGATAAGCCTCCTGATCGTATTTATAGCTTATATTTGACTTCTTCGATTATTTACTATCTAGGTATTTCTGACTCTCCGTCTGCTAGAGTCTGATACCTGGAAATTTGAATTTCTCTCTATTATTTGTAAATAATACAGTTTTCTTCTCTAGATTGAAATTTTAATAATGGACGATATTATGGACTTCACTTGATATTACCCAAGTAACTGAAATGAAGGAGAAGCTCCAAATTGCCTTAACTTTTTTAATTTAGCTTATTCATTTTAGTTATTTTACTTAAAATAGCCTAGCTATTAGTGATGCAATATTTATTTAATTTTCTTGAGACAATAGCAGCTCAACAATTACTATCGACATCAATTATTCACTATCATTCGATTCGATGCGATTTCGTGTGTAGAAAAATGAGCACACAGTCATATTTATACACATATTAATATATTTATACAATCGTATTAATCTTATATCTCGATACAAAATTGCCTGATAACGCATTCCGAATTATCTATTGGCCGTTCAGTAGATTCGATACAATACTTTTTTATCAGTTTGGACGCACAATCACCCGCAGAACACATGGACTGGCCTGACGCGAACATATCGTTGCTAGTGAGTTCCTTGGTATTTTTTATGTTGAACGGCTCGTCACGAAACATATCACCAAACACTGACCTATCTGTCCCAGAGTGAAAATACATTTCTTTTTTATGAAATATCTACCTTCGATATTGACATTCTACTTTGTGTGGTGATCAACAAAAGATAATTTTTATTCGATAGTCTGCTCATGTCCTCGCATATTCTCATGTAAGTGCGGTAATTTTTCTCAGTGTAATACAGACAGATATTCTATACTTAAGCACATAGTTTTAAAGATTTCAACGAATTCCGTAAATAATTCGAGCAGATCGCTTCGAAGATTTGATTCAATCGTATATGAAGTCGAAATGGTGTGTGTGCGGGTGTTTCTTGTGAAAAGCTCTCGAAATGACCCCGAATAAATTATTCTACAAAAAAACACGTGCTAAAAACTAATAGTCCAGATACGCCTCTAAAGCATTTGGCTCGCCAACTAACATTTTGTAAATTGCCCCATTCCATTCGAATTAATATTCTCTTGGTCGACTTGTGAAATAACAAGAACATTTTGTATAATTATAATAATTTATTTAGGATCCATTAGTTCGGTGGAATTGGTACGGTTGTGGTGGAGGAGTTGATGCTCGGAGTAGTTGGTTTGCTGGTGTAATATAGTGGGTAACATGTTGTTTTATGACTGCGAATTTTCATTATTCGTCCGCCGTAAAAGCTGAATTCCCTGGACGTGGAAACGGGCAATGTTACCTGGTCGTATACTGGGCCCGAGCTGGCATTGCTAGTATCCTGCGAAATGGTGAAAAGTCATGTGATGTTTCGTTAAATGTTCGTGCACTGTACTGTGATATTATTATGGCCCAGGCCCCTACACTGAATTTGTACCGTTAGGCTTGTCTAATGCTTCAATTGCGTGAGTTATTTTTGGTTGATTACATTACCCTTAGGAAATAAAGAAGAGTTGTGATGATTATTGTTATTATAGTGTATTAAGTGTAAATAAAGCTGATGAGTAGTTTGTTGGCTGAGAGAAATCAGTGTATTTGTTTGTTTCGAGGGAATTTTCCTGCTTATCTAAGTCTTATTACTTTAATATTTGATGTTAAAATTCGGTCAGGACTTTCTAACACTACCAAATTGAAATTACTTTTAAAACCATACCTTATGAATTTAAGTAAAACTAATGATATGAACCAAGCGAAATCTTAACTGGATGGTTCTCCTCGTCACAGTGGCATTGTGATTAAATGGCAAGGAAGAAAAAAGAAGTTAACCCGTCAGTTGGTCCAGCTTTGCTAAGCAGATGTGTGAGCGTGAACGGAATATCCGCTACAGGGTTCACACTTTACTCCATTTGAAGTAGATTTATCTCATTTTTTAATTGAAATAATACCTACCTACTTCACAATGGGAAAAGAGCAATATCGGTCCGTTATTCGATTTTTATTTTCGGATGGAAATTTTGGAAGTTGGATGATGTATATTAGGACCCTTCACCATCCATGACAACCGTGAGATATTGGGTCAACGAATTTAAACGTGGCCGTACATCTGTTTTTGATGAGAAGCGCTCAGGCCGCCCGGCAGAGGTTCTAACTGATGAAATTTTTGGAAGGGTCCACGCCATAATTCTCACTTATTGCCAAACGAAAGTACCCGAAGTAACACAGACCGTAGGTGGGTCGTACGGAAAGACAATCAACATATTACATGGCAAGTTAAAAATGGATGGGTGACGCGATTGCTCACGGCGAACAATAAGCGGATGCTCCTGCCCATATTCGTAGCAGTGTTTGGACCTCTTTAAGCGAAACCCAAAGGGGTTTCTGTGCCGAGTCGTCTCCGTTGATGAAATCTGGGCTCATCACTATACGCCAGAGCTATACGCGAAGCAACAATCAAAACAATGGACAAAACAATGGACAGGTGAATCCACTTCAAAGAATGCAAAAGCTGTCCCATAGGCCGGAAAGGTCATGGCAACGATTTTTTGTGATTCAAATGGAATAATCCTCATGAGCTTTTTGGAGAAAGGACACAAAATCACGGGACAGTACTACAGTGAATTATTGGGCTGATTCAATGAGGAATTCAAAGAAACACGGCCCCATTTGGCAAAGAAAAAACTGTTGTTCCACCACAAAAACGCACCAGCTCATTTATCCAGAATCGGCGCAGCCAAATTGTATGAATTGCGCTACGAATTGCTGCCACATCCACTGAACTTGTCCGATCTGGCTCCCTGCGACTTCATTTTGTTCGTTCATCGTCGAAACAAAAGCCTATTTTGAGGATTTTGATAAAACGTTTTGTTAAGGGGTTAAAGAAATGGTAGAGACATTGGGAAAAGTGTATCGTCTTGAAAGGAGATTTCATTGAAAAATAGAAAAAAATCTAAAAAAGTGGTGTTTTCATTCCTAACATGGATACTTATTGATCCACTCTCGTGCAGATAATATTCTTCAAAGTTTGAATTTGGATATAGATTGATAACCCATGGGTAAAAGTATGTGTAAGAATTAATGGCTAGTCTGAAGGCATTGTAAGGCAATCGCATTGAAGGCATTGTAAGGCAATTGCATTGAAGGCATCGGTTTTCAAAATGTAGATCAAATGTACTTTTCTCAGAAAGATAAACGTTGATTTATTAAATTTTTAACGAATACTCAAACTATCATATTATTCGACCAGCAGTCAAAAGATCATCTAGCGTTTACAGGCTTAATTCAAAAATTGTGCGTATGAAAAACTATACCCTCGTACATGCAAATGATTTCACTGCATTTATAATTAAATCCAGAATGAAATAGTGGAAGTAATTGTTATATTTGAAACTACATGATGCAATGAACATGGCATTAGATACTTTTCCTAACTTTTTTTTATTATAAAAAAGTAGGGCTTGAAGCTGGTAGAGAGCTTCTTTCAAAAATTTACAATCAATGTGAATACGAGTGTAGAGTGATTAGTTCCACAACTCACTTTACCCCTGATTAATTCAGGTACGTATTCAGAGCTACGTAAACTGAAATCTCGGTGCGCAGTACCTCGTACGAACTTGGATTCGAACCAGGGACCTCAAACACTAGAAGCCAGTACTCCATCATCAAAACTGCACAAGCCTCGAAATTTCATTATTTTTTTTTCAATGGTGATATTATGCATTATTTTATTCTGCAACTTATATTGTAGGCAATTTGAACATTTGAAATATAACCCTTGCTAGCCAAAATGCGTGGGCCTTTTATTTTGTATGACAAGACATGAACCCAGTGAATTGTTAAAAAATTGAAGACTTCAGATTTAATTTTCTCCTTCATCAATTATATTTACCATATATTTTCTCTGCTTATTCACAGTTTTTCAGGGCTGTTTAATGGTGTCGAATCTTAAGACTCATTCACGTGCTCAAAGAAAGAAATGTGAAAATATTGTTGTTTTTCGCATGTAAACAGTCATTATTTTTCATTGATAGCTGTGCATTTTTGTTTAACTTTAACAAAACAGGTTTTTTATTTGCAGTGTATCAAAACAGCAAAACACTCAAATATTAAACAACGCCATAGCCGAAGCTAGCAATAAACTGCCTACAGTACGAATATTGATATGTTCCCTTTATTTTTCATTTAAAAGCTTAATTATACGTTTGAAATGTAAACTTTATTTCTCAGCAAATTGTGATGTTTATAAAGTAATTCTCTTCTCATTTAGTACAGCAGAAATGAATAAAATCCATCCACTGAAATGTATATCTATCAACAAATAGAAATACATCTACCCTATCTTGGTTAAAAAAAATATTGTGATATTATTTTTTTTTGCAGATTTGAATATTTAAATTTTAAAATCTGAAATAGTGTATTACTAAACATTATGTTAGAAAAATGAAATATTCATAAATTAAGTTTTGTTTTTTTAATTCAATGCCTTCTACTAATGTTCCCTCTTTATTTTTTACTTTTAGGAAGCATCGTTTAGGGGGCATGGCGTCATTGGTCCATTGGGGGACCGGTGTCACCCCGATTCAAATATCCTCGTGGGATTCATAGAGGACAAGTATTGTGGCAACTTAATATTGTAAGTATATTTCATATATTATTCATCGAGTGGATAATAATGTCAAATTTATATTTTTATAATATTTATCTTTTGAAACACTACTTGTATCTTACTATCCAAGACGACTAGTTTATTTTTATAGTTATACTTTTATTATTGAAAAATAGAAAAGCAAATTATAATGAAAGTTAATAAATTTGTATTTCAATGTTAATTGATATCGCTTTTAAATTTTATTTAAAGTAAAGGAGAGTAAACGAAAGGTAAAACTAGATATGAGTTAATCTTAAAGAAAGCAGACGGAGTATAAAAACTTATAAAATAGTTTCCACAGAGATGACTATAAAAAATAATTTGGAACGAATGTTTGTGAATTCGATACTCTAATGAAACTAGAATTTAATTGCAACATATTTATCCGGACTTTAATAGCACTGATCAATACTGAAAAAGTTCATACAGCAAAATTTCGGCATATGAACTTAACAGATAATTAGATGAAATATAAAAATCCGTGTGACCAAACAAACGCTGATTACAAGTGAAGCGATTGAAAATGAAATTTATATAGACTCAAAAGATCCTAATTAAAAGAATCGAAGAGCTTTTTAACGCTTAAGTTTTTGAGCTCGAAAGTATTTCACTTGACCTATTTTTTGCGCGTAGACGTCTAAAAACTTTCACAAAGTTTTGAAAGGCCTAAAAGGTGTCCTTAAAATTCGCTTTGTTTTTCTTGAGATTTCAGGGGTCGTTTTTTATACTAGAATAACATTTAGGCATACGTTGACAGTACTATCTGGTCAAAATGGACACCATTTGCAAAAATGTGTCGTTACTTTTCTAATTCAGTATTTACAGAGCCTCGGCCTAACTTTCTCCATCTGATGAACATGTTTTTTGAAGTAGTCGTTGCTCGATTCGTTTTATTTGTTTCGTTTGCTTGATTCGACAGGTAGAAGTCAAAATTGTTAAAGATGAATGATCGAACTGAAATTTTCGAAATATGTAAGAATTAATATTTTATCTTAAAACCGATATCTTCAAAAGTATCCATAGTTTTGGAACAACTATTTTAAATTCTAAAGTAGATTTTTTTTAAAATCATGGGTATTTTTGAAGATATCATAGTTTTAAGATAACATATATTTTATGGAAACAAACTATGGAAAGAATTTTAAAAAAAGGATACAGAATAAAAACTGATAATGTCCTAATATTTCAAACACCATGTGGACACACTATGCATAAAATTAGACATACACTTTTCTCAAATTTAGACCATTGATAGCTTCTAGCAGAAACATCATATCAAAGTAAAATAAAAAAAAAATTTTGAGGACGTATTGATGCTTACTACAAATAGGCAGTTGTGATTTTCGATGAAAGTGCCGACAACTCAATAGCAATAGGAGACACTTGAAAAAAATCTGTCTAAATATCGAGTCTCCTAAAATGCTTTTCGCTCTTCAGGTAAAAGGCAACGATTGGTTTGTTCGCCACCCTTTGTCCAATAATAAATTTTCCCAAATTGCGCGCACCTCAAGAACGATAACCACTCACTAAATTACCTGTTCATGGGAACCTACAACCACATCACCAGTCCATTATGAAAGCCATTAAATATATTGGTTTCGAGAAGAATTAGGTCTAGAATGGAACTTATTTAAAAATGTGGGCAACCCAGTGGCGGTGGCGCCATCTTGAAATATCGTCAATAAAAAACAATTTCTTTCCTATGTATTACTACCAATGCAGACATCAGATTTAAACGAAATTCATACAGTACGTTGATCATAAAATCAGCCAAACTTGGCAGATTTTTTATTGTAAAATTAGGATAGAGTGGCCAGCTTAGATTGTATTGGTTATATTTGCACAAAGAGATGTTACCAATAAATATTCAAGTGTCTGTCACGCTATGACGGATATAAGAAAATAATAATTAAATTTTGTAAACTTTAAATTTTTGTGAGCAGATAACCTAAAAATCTTCCCACCCTATAAATGTTGATGCAGCAATCGAAAAAAAACAAAGTTGACGGAGTGAGTTGGTGTAAACTTGAAGCAATTTTTTGGTTGCGCCACAGACGAAAAATAGACAGGGCGGGTAGTTTTTGAAAATGCTACCAACAAATTTTCATATTAACAGCACCTTAGTACAATATAAGTAATAAAAGTTCATGTTTTCTGCATGTTTAAACCTTTCGGGCGGTAACCCTCAATACCTTTTAATGCTTATAGCTTTCGATATAGTTTTCGTATCGAAGCAAATTTCCCAGGATAAGTGTGTTTGAACCAGGGTTCGCAAAAATCCGATATTTATAATATATATAAAAAAATCCGATATTTGATATACATCCGATATATATCGGATGTATATCACGTTTACGAAAAGTAAGCATTTTCCAGTCTGTAATTTATTTGAAACTGCCAAAATGGAAAAATAATAAAAATTAGTCTGAATATTTCACTTTTTATTCCTAAAGTAACAAAGACGTGAGTAAAACTTTGATTGATCAATTAAAACCAGGGTCAATTGTCAGGCTCCAGATACAGATCTATAAGTGGTACATCATCGTCTGACTCCCTCAAATTGGCCTCCGGAATCTACGCCCAATATTTCTTCTTGCATTTCCATATTCGCATTGGATTCCCAAACCCAGTCCATATTGTATAAAGGAACCATACGACAAATTATCTTATGGGAATGGTTGAAAGTCTTGAAGATATGGACTAATTTATGGGCTTTCTCGATTCCTAATCGGTTACGAATCTTCGACTGCACAAGACCGAAGGTAGAGAATATTCTTTCGAGACCAGCTGTTGATGCTACTGCTGACAGTAATTGTTCACATAGTGTTTGAAATCTGTGTTTGCCATCCCAGTTGAGCCATCGATTATCATTTGTGTTCATGTTTAGGAGCTTCGACCATTCTAAAGGTGGAGTCTGTTTAAAATTTTCACCAAAAAGATACTTACGAAACATTGACGATTGCGTCAGCAATGACGTTACAATAGGCATGAAATCGGGCGGCATTTCAGCAAAAACTTTATCTCTTTGATCATTGCTCAAATTTTTGCCCAGAAATCGGTGATCCAACATATTAGCCAAAAAATGAACAGACTCTAATGCCATGTCACGTCGATACCGAAATGAATTCTTGACTTCTAATGTTTCATTTTCTAAATCCTTTTCTAGTCGGTGTCGTATTTCTACTGCCACCGATATTGTTGTTCCATTTCTTTGGGCTCTGTCTAAGGCTCTAGCTATTGGATCCAAGCATGACAAGAGTTGAATTGCACTGTTTGTGATTTGTGCATCATTTACCATTTCGAGTATGTTGTTGTCAACTGCATTTTTATTATTTTGGCATATTTGTACCAATATTCCCCGATTAGCAAGGTAAGAGCTAATACAGTCTCTGGTTGTATTCCATCGAACGGTTATGGGCATTACCAACTTTTTACCGCCGGCAGCCTTGTACCAACTTGCGGGCAGATGTTTAATCCTAAAATATTTGATCACCTTAATTATGTTTCCAAAAACGCCTTTGATTTCCACATCTTGCGCTAGCAGGTTTAGTATATGCGCACAGCAACCATATTGAATTATGCTATTACTATCTTCTTTACATAGTTTGTGCCTCATTTTTTGGCGTTAGCTGCATTGTCGGTAACGAAGCTCTTAACAATCACTTTGAAATTTTTGTTGGTATTTGTATTTATATCCGTAGCAATTTCTTTTAAATAATCAGCAGTATGAGGATGGCCTGATGTATCGATAGTACCAACTAGTATCGATTGTCCTTTGGGTGTAGTGAGGCTGCAACAAATTACAGGCTCATTGTGAACGTTAGACCAACCGTCCAAAGACAAAGATACGGCCTTGCCCTCGATTTCGTCTTTTTTTTTGGTAAGGTATCAGCATAATTTTTTTCTAGGAGACGGCCTCCTATTTGACGAGATGTGGAAGGTTTATAGCCTGGACGAAGTGCCATGATCATTTCTTTCAACTTCAAGTGATCAGCGTGCAAAAACGGTGTATTGGTGGCATAGCAAAAGTTTGCGACCGCCAAATCAATTTTTTTCGCTTGGAATTCCGATGTAACAATTACTTTTTCAGATATGTTGAATGATGGTCCGCCAGTCGACAATGCGCGTTTTGTTGCCACTGATTCGATTATGGTGTCATTTGATGTTGAGGGGTGGGTATCATGAACAGAATCTGAAAGTGGCACATATGAGCTAGAAGCCCTTGACACTGAACAAACATTCACATGTTTCAATAGCCGCACAGGAATGCCTTGCAGCTCTTTCTTGCACTTTTTACATTGGGCCCATTTGCCACTGTTCCCTATTTTTGAAATAATATTAAATTTTCCTCATACAGCATTCGCAGGTTTCGGCATGGCTCAAATTGTTTCGGGTACTGTGGAAAAAATGAAATGTAGAAAGAAAAACACTTTGGCTCGACGATCTGACAACTTGTATTGTTTCCACACTACCTTGAAACTTATCGTTCAATAGGTCAGTTATCTACTTCAATGAATATCGCGCAACAGATGAACGCAAAGATCACTGCACTACACCAGCTAAATAACGATATCAAAATGAAATACAAAAGTAGGATTGTAGCATTAACCTTTTAAACTAGTAAAGCATTTCTTAGGTAGATATTAAATTGACAGTTTACTTGAGTTAACAATTGTCAAATGCTAATCCGCGTGCACGTAACTAAAACGGGGAGTCCCCGAACTTCTGATGAGATAGCTATTCGGGGGAAAATAATCTAAATTTTAGTTTGTCTTTTAGTGTTTCTAGATAGAAAATATCAATTGATGTACATATATCCGCATAGATATCAAATGATATATATCGTGATATATATCATGATATATATCCTCTGATATATATCGGTGAACCCTTGTTTGAACACGAAGCAGATTTTATATACTTTTGGTTTCAGTGCTACCGAAAGGTTGCCATCACTGGTCATTTTGACATTAATTTACTAAAAAATGATACAATTAAAAAAATTAGTAAAAATACTTTACAATGGAAACAAGCGGCAACAATTTGAATTTCTCTAAAATAGAAATTTTGGGTAGCTCTCGGTAACTAGCGAAGTTTTTCTGCCCTTATTGCTTCCGACGTAGCTATCGCCACCCAAAAATGCCGCATATCATCACACCAAATCGAACGTGAGTGCAAGCATATGATGCGGTAAACAAATCAACCATATTCAAATTCTATGCATTTCCTCTGCTTTTCTGCGGAAAATCAGTCTTATTATGCCGCGTTTACATTCTCGCCGAGGAATGGCAAATGTTGACGAGGTGAGTGTGTAAATGGTCTCCTTGTCTATTCTCGGCTGTTTTTTTCATGGCAAGCACGCATGTGTAAATGGCTTGCTCGTCGGCTCTCCGTTGTTTTATGAAGGGATAATGATCCTTTTAGTGATGTGCCTGAGTGTTTATGACCGTCTCGTCCTAGCCCGAAACCGCTGGAAGCAAAGTCGGTTTTATGTATCGAGTCAAAGGGATTCGAGAGGGTAGCGAATGCTCATTTACATTTTCGAATTTTTCGCCGGGACTTCAAACATTTCCTTGCGTGGCACAGATTGAAATAATTCAACGCACACCAGGCAGTTGCAATAGTCACAACCTGTACTGCAGCCATCGTTCACTGAACTGAACAAAACAGCTCACAACTGTCGAAACGTGCATGGTGCATGGTGCAATATCATAAGTAAACAATTCACCCTATGTCTTGCTGAGTCTTGTCCAATGTTTTGCCGAGTGCCCTCACGAGACGCTCGTCTCTATGTATAAATGCGGCATTAGAGGTTTCTAGGCGCAAGAGTTCTTTTTGTTATTCAGTGATGCACCTCAAAGTGGCATACTGCGTTCGAAATTTTGTTGGCTTTCGGTGGTGTGAGGAAGTCTTAGTGTTTATTTAGGTACCGTTGTAATCTTACATCTTGTTTTGAGGTTACCTAAACGTAAGTGGAAAAGTAAGTAAAAAAGGGGTAAACTTGCTGGGGATTATTTTCAGCTTGTACTACTTTATTCTAAAGGTTGAAGGCTGAATTTATTCTGTTTCTTCCTTTTGATGCTCAGTTTAACGAAACAAAATGGACCAATATCATTCACGATCATACGCTAATTTTTCTGTGCCAATAGCTTGTAAAAATATTTAAAGACTAATTTATTCTAAAGGCTGAAGGCTGAATTTATTTTGTCTCTTCTTTTTTATGCCCAGTTTAATGAAACTTTTGGGTAAATAAGCAATCAGAATGGAAAAGTATCATTCCCAATCATATGCAAATTTTTCTGTACCAATAGCTTGTAAAAATATTTAAAGACGTTCCTATGTTTTGCTCCTAGAACACGTTTCGTAGATTCGATATTCTCCGCATTTACAAAATAAAACAGTTTCGTTTTATACAACTAATCACACGTTTATTTAACAATAACTCTAATCACTAAATCGCGTACAGATTTTATTAATTGCTCCATTATCAAAATATCACTCGCGTAAAATTTCACTCGCTAAAACTTTATTTAACGCTTTTAAATCAACGCGCCTTAATTTCGTCGTCGTCGTAGCACTACAGCCCCTCTCGGGCCTTGGCTTCTCGTAGGTGACGCCTCCAGTTGTCTCGGTCCAATGACCGCGTCCTCCAATTCCGAAATCCGAGCAGCTTTGCGCAGTCTTCGTCGACAGAGTCAGACCAGCGTTTTCTGGGTTTTCCCACTGGCCTTCGACCCTCGGCCCTTCCGTCGAATACCTTCTTAGGTACTCGATGCTCGTCCATTCGTTGCACGTGACCAGCCCATTGCAGCTTCCGCAGTTTCACGATTGTGGCAACCTCCGGCTCGTCAAAAACCTCGTACAACTCGTGGTTGTATCTTATCCGCCATTGGCCGCACTCTTGTTTAGCTCCAATTATACGCCTGAGGACCCGTCTTTCGAAGGCGTTCAACATATTTGCGGATGCTTGGGTAAGGGTCCAAGTTTCACATCCGTAGCACAACACAGGTCTGATGATTGATTTGTAGACTTGGAGCTTCGTCTTCCTGTGTATGCAGCTGGTCTTCAGTAGGGCCAAAACGGAGTAGAAAGTTTTATTAGCGAGCTGTATTCTCCGTTTAATTTCGTCAGTTTCACTGCCTTTCGTTGTCAATTTCGAGCCTAAGTATATAAATTCGTCCACATAATTTGTCCACTTAATTTGCTTTGCCAACAATGTCGCTTTGACCTTAACAATCGCTTATAAAAGACTGACTTCGCAAAGACTCACACCGTGGGTAAGATAGATTGTTCTAGCATGCATCTTGGCTATTCTTGGTTTCTCTCTCCCTATAAAAATCTGCTAGTGGCTTGGCTTCTAGAAGGTTCTTATCTGCGCGTTTATCTATAGAATGTTTCCGTTCTATGAAACACATGTATGAGATGGTTCGAGAAGATATTTGTCGACGTCTCTCGTTATTTCTGGCACTGATATGCTGAAATTATGTGCTATTTGGTGTACATGCAGCAATATTAACTTTTAAACTTTTTGACATAGTCAAAAATTATACTCTTTGAAAAATATATACATATATTATTTCAATTGGTTTGACTAAATCAAATGTGTTTATTTGATGAGATGGAAATATATTTACTCCTAAATATGCTGCAAACTATTAGATTTGCACAACGTTCTGATGAAAATTATCAAAATAATCAACTGAAAGCTATTCATAAAACTTTTTACGTCGTTTGTATTCCATGTCGTGTCACTAAAGCTATTAAGGTCAATTTTCTAAGTTGATTTCACACATTATATTGCAGTTCTCCATCATACTCGCATTGCTAGCAATGTTCTATGCTTGGTCATTTATTATTCAGCCCATACCCATGAGTCTACATGTAAATCTTTTCAAAATTAGTGCACAAAAGTATCCTTATCGTTGTTAGAGTTTCCAGCCCCTCCATTGTGATCGGCTCCAAGCGCATTTTGCATTTAGCAAAGTAAAGTGTGCACATTTTCAGTGCACATGTCTGAAAACAACACGAATATTCATCTTTGAGTATACACATGCACAGGTATGCCCCAATAGAATGCATTAAAATATTGTTTGCGAAAAGGTAGGTCGTGTGAGGTGCGTTACATTCATACCTACATTACAAGACTTGTCTTTTTACCACTCGGTGAAAACTTGCCTATGTATGATATGATGATAAAAAAAACTGTGCCATTATATTAAATCCGACATTTTTATTTTCTTTCATAAATAGGATGTCCTGCAGCGTCTCAGAGCTGCCCGCGGGGTGTCGACTCCGTGGAATGGGCTCTGCAGCGCAAGGTGGCAGTAGTGCTCCACTAACTACGCCACTGACAGGCAATAGTGGAACGGGCGGAGGCGGCGGCGGAGGAGGAGGTGGTGCAGTGAGCGGAACAAATTCACTTCAGGATGCTGGCGCTGGACCTTTACAACGACCTCAATCACATAAGCCTTGCTGCTTCTGCTGGTGTTGTTGTTGCTCATGCTCATGGTAATTAAAAAAAAAAATCTCCTAAAAAGTTTCAAATTTTAGTAACACATTTTTTCTTTTCCATTCTTTTCCATGTTCATGCGCTCCCTCTCAACACAATGAAAATTGGACTCATTAGGGCCAAGTGGTAAGTAAAATATCCGTTCAGTTTCCTTTTCGACAAAAATATAGATTTCATAAAAATTAGTATTCCTTGCCGGAAACGAGCACTTTTCACTATCATCCGGAAATCGACGCGTCGCTCGACCACAGGAATTTAGCTATGTTTCAGCCTAATGGGAGGCATGTAATTTAATATTCTTAAGACCGAAGATATTTCTTTTCGATTTTTCCTTCCGCGAAATTTGTTTATTTTCTCATTGGAACCTTGAAATCAGGCATGTGGAGTTGAAATGCTCATTGAAATATCACCAGGAAATATGGAAATGTGCTGATAGGGAGATTCTCGCCGAGTGAGTCATTTCACAATGTAAACGCATAAGGTAAACGCAAAGTCAGCAGGAGAGTTATGAGGAGAAACAAAAGACGCAGTGGAAAATGGAACGGTGGAGAGGTGAAAGAAGGAGAAACCTATGTGAAAAAGCTTTTTTTACGTGGCGACTGTCCAGGGAATTAGGAAAGCACGAAATCATGTTCTTCGTCAAGTTTTTCTTTTGAAATCTTGGAACTTGTGAAGGCACAGATGACTTAGCTCCTTTGCTCTTTTTGGATGCGCGGTCTAACGGCTTGCCGTCGTTTGGTCTGCGTTTGGGATGCGATATGGGTAGGGACACGATATCGAAAGAAAGTATCGATACTTTTACTTTAAAGTAGTATCAGAACCAAGTATTGATATAAGTCCCGTACTCATTACGACAGTACTGATATGAGTAAATATCAAATGATACTTACTATAGTCAGTCTGTTTAGACTTCCAACGAAGCCAGAGATTTCAATTATAATGATAGGGCCGGGAACTGGTCTGGTGCCGTTCTGCGACTTTGTTCTCGGGATCAAGCACACAAAATTTACGTCACACATTCAGATCTAATTCGGAATGTTATTTATTGGTGAGAACACATGGGCGGGTACGTTTGCTTCACTTGATTATCCCTTTCCATTACTCATTAATCCCGTTCTCACAGCGACGCCAAAAATATGGCAATCGATGTAAGAATTATTCTGCTCAAAGTCAGCATCCAGCAAAGAAAATAAGTCAGAGGCCGAAGCACAACGGTTTATCAAGAAAATGGAGGCTCAAAAGCGCAACTCAGCCGACGTGTGGAGCTAATCGCAACTATTCTATCAGATTTCGTTTTGTTTGCTCGCTCAAGACGGGAGCAAGCAAACAGCATTCTTTGAGTCGGATTAGAAACATTAAAATAATAAATTCATTAAATTAAATTAAACTAGATAAAAGTTAATTTTGAAGAGGAGATAAGCGATGAATAAAAACAGTAATATGATGAGGATGCGTACAGAAGACCGGATATTGTTCACGAGGATTGTTGCACTCTCAAGTCAAAAATTTGTCTTTTTACACATACATATATCACTTTTGAAACTAATTTAATATCATTGTTATTCATCCATCGAGAGGACATTAGGATATGAAAGTTGATACTAATTACAGTGTACCAATAATGTTCCCGTACAGCAGCTATTTGAAACACAAGTGATAAAAAACAATAAATTGTTGCAAGAAATTTGAAAAAGTTTTAATGCAGATTTATTCATTAAACATTTTTATTTAATTTAGAAACAAAAACAGTTCCATTTCAGTTATTCATTACAAAGTTATTAACTAAAAATAAAACAAAGTCAACAATATGTCTCCAATAAAGTCTTCGTACACTAACGAAATAATTTATGAAAAATCTTAAAAACTATAGATACATTTTTTGTTAATATTTAATTGGGTAGCCTTTATTTTTAATCACGGTTTTAAGACAGTGTGGCATCAATTCTACAAGTATTTTTGCATAGCTTGGCTCTATTTTCGTCCATTTCTGCTAAAGAGCCTGTTTCAACTTAGGTTTTGAGCTAATATGATGAGGCCTAATCCTTTTTTCCAGCATGTTCCGCATGTGCTCAACGGGATTGAGGTCAGGACTTTGTGGCGGTGTTTTAAGCAAATGTAGAATTTTGTACGCCAAGAACATTCTAATGTTATGAGCATGCACTTAGGATCATTATCTTGTTGAAAGTAAAAATACTTCGATTCACCCAATTTGTCAGCACTTGGCTGCAAATTTCCCTTGAAAATTGCAATATATGCCCGATGCTCCATGTTTCCTTCAATCATTTCTAAGTTTCGCCCGATGCTCCATGTTTCCTTCAATCATTTCTAACTAACGCCGCTGGCAGCCATACAGCCCCATACCATAACGCCGCCGCCACAGTGCTTTACAGTTTTCATGGTGTTTTTTTGGGTTGTGAGACACCCCTGGCTATTTCCGCACTTTAAAAGGATGTTTTTGGCGTACGAAATTCTACATTTGCTTAAAACATCGCTGCAAGTCCTGACCTGAATCCCATTGAGCACATGCGGAACATGCTAGAAAAAAGGATCAGGACTCATCCTATTAGCTCAAAATCTAAGTTGAAACAGGCTCTTTAGCAGAAATGGGTGAAAATAGAGCCAAGCTATGCAAAAATACTTGTAGATTTGATGCCACTCTGCCTTAAAACCGTGATTAAAAATAAAGGCTACCCAACTAAATAATACCAAAAAAAGTATCTATAGTTTTTAAGATTTTCATAAACTGTTTCGTAAGTGTATAAAGACTTTATTGCAGGCAAATTGTCGACTTTGTTTTATTTTTAGTTAATAACTTTGTAATGAATAATATAAATGGATTAGTTTTTGTTTCTAAATTAAATAAAATCTTTAATGAATAAATCTGTCTTAAAACTTTTTTAAATTTCTTGCAACAATTTATTGTTTTTTATCACTTGAGTTTCAAATAGCTACTGTACGAAGACATAATTCGTAGCTCAGTTTAGAAAGATGGGTCGATTTCCATTTAAAAATGTTTGAGTCACATGTCGATACGATACTACCATCAAAGTATTGATATGAGTAAAATATCGAACAGTTTCGATTCAAGTAAAATTTTACTTGGTATCAAACGAAAGTATCGATACCGTACTAATATCAGTACTTTCATCGTGTCCCTAGATATGGGGAGCTATCGTGATGGGGAATTCTTGTGGGTGGACGTAAATTGTTTACGTATTAAAATATCATATGGAATGATAATGTCATTCAAATTAAGAAGTAAAGCTCATGATTATGAAGAGCTGCCAGGTGGTTGGTTAGTAATTTGAAAATGGTTAAAACAAAATGTGCGCGCGAAACAATTTTTCCTAGTTCGTGAAACACAAGGGATTTTATATGCCTCATTTATTTATTTACTATCATATTTTAAACCTAATTTTAATTCATTCAACATTAACATTTTTGCTTTCGACGTCTCTGCAAGTTTTAAAGAAACAACTACAGTCAACCACACAAGTAGAGACTCAGTCCGCACAAGCTACTCAATTTCAAGTTTATCTAAATTTATCTCAGTCCCAAGTCTAAACAATTTTTACAAATGTGATCTGCGTTACATTAATGTTATTTTCAAACAAATTTTATGTAAACATGTTGGCAATAAAAAAGACAGCCGAGGCAAGTATCATAAAAAGTGTGAAATGGGCCTCACAAAAGTATTGAATCACATGTTTTTTTTTCCTATTTTTTTTTTTTGCAAATAATGTAATTTATGGAAAAATGGAAGTGAATCCTTTGTTTTTAATTGAGAATCGCTGACGAGTTTAGTATTCTCCAATACTTCGACGCGATCATTTCGCAGTTTTGAAAGTAGAAAAATGGCAAAAAGATGTGGAATACAATAAAAATATACAGGGAAACAATTCAGGAAAATACAACAGAATGGCGCATTTTGAGACGCCTAAAGAATAATCCAGAAATTTCAGCGGTACAAGTTCGCGATGAAATGCGCAATGTAATAAATAAAGACTTAAGTGTAGAGATAGTTTGGCGTATCATAAGAAAGTCTGGGTCACATAGTCAAATTGCAAGGAGCAAACCAAGAATGAACAAAGTGGAACTTGCAAATTAAACCCAATCAGCCTTAGGAAAGCAATTTGTTTAGTGATGACACCAAAATAGAGTTATTTGGGTCGCTAGGATGAACAATATAAAAGAAGAAACTCACAATCGGCCGTGAAACATGATGGTGGGTCCTTGATGGTCTGGAGTTGCATGTCAGCAACAGGAGCAAGAAAACTGCCTATTTTTTGAAGGTATTATTGACAAAACAGTTTATTTAAACATATTAGAAGGGAACTTAAAGGACAGTACCACGAAACTGGTTTGAATGAGAGTTTTATATTTCAACAAGATAATGATCTCAAACATTGTCCGCATATTGGTTGGAAGTAGATACTTTGCAACATACCTGGCCAGCTCAAAACGCCACCACAATCACCAAGAATCAAAGTGCAATCGAGAATTTGTAGATGCATGTGAAGTATTCGGTCGGCAAATACCAAATATCAGAAAAAAAGAAAAAGAATGGGATAAAATAAGTCCTAAAATGACAAAATGGTTAGCGCGATTGATGCCTAATAGCACATTGGGCCAATAATTTTATGAGCTTGTTTTGATGACTATAATTCAACTTTGAATATATATAGAGTATACCATTTACTTTTTATTGAACATTCAAATATATGAATTACGTTTCATTCTTGGTACAAGTTAAAAGACAAAAAATTTAACCCTTTAAAAGAAATTATAAAATGAGTCAATACTTTGGGACTGACTGTAATATGATTCGCAGAAACTATAAGATTGGTTTGTTTGCGGTAGTTGAAAGTCTTTGTTGGTGCTAATTGTATTTTGGTTGACCTTAGATGACTGCTACTGCTGGTTCTCTGCTTGTTCTTGCGGTTCTTTTGGTGGATGTGCTGGTTTCTGGTCGAACTGTTACACTGCTCAGGAGGACATTGTGGCTATCCTTTCTCCGGTCTGTATTGTGTCTAGTGATGATTCTCGCTGCCACTACTGCGATCAAATGACTGCTATATTTTTGGGGGAATTTGTCGCTTTGACACCTTAACTGTACGCTAATATGACGTCGATGTTATAATTGAGGATATCTATTAGGCTATCGATTTAACGGCTTTCTAGGTGCTCATTTGAAGAGACATCAAAATTCAATATCAAACCATTTGGAAAACCGTATTGTTTTTGGGAATTGAATATAAGAAATGAGTTTCTCTCCAGTGATCTCTTTCTACAGTGTGGGGAATCAATACTACTGATCAGGTTGTCTGATAGAACAAAAGTCGATTTTTGTACTACTGCTTAGTGTGGCCAGTTATTTTGGAGCAATGATTTGGAGTGGGGAATAAGAGCGTTGACCTGTTGCGCAAATTGGCGGAATTCTCTATTATCCTCTTTTATTCGGAGTGTCCTCAGTGAGGGTGTTCCGAGCTAAGATCACTACCGACAACTGCGTATTTATACTGTAAAGCAAGTGAATATATGACACCGAAATCATAAAAAGACTTGATTTTGACGAAATGCATCGTATTGATGTATCTATGCGACTAGTAGACTTTTGCTGTCTGTTGTTTTCATCAATCAAGCAGCAAAGGTACAATATCTTTATGGTCCAGTATGATTGAGTACCCTATGAAGCTAATTCTTTGTAGTCTGTATAATTAGTACTAAATTCCCATTCAATGTATCAAGAAAATATTGAGCAGATGCTCTTTGGACCATGGAGAGGATCAAAAAGCTGCTGAATGTGGTAAATCCAACCATCTTGTTTGAAAAGAAATGTGAATAATTTAAGGCGGGCAAGCAGCTCCTTAGTATCGATAGCGGCAGACAATACTTGGCCGATAGAATCATCGCAAAATTGACGACAATTGGACGGCACACTGAGAAAACACATGGCGCCAGACGCCATAATTTATAGACTTCTGGCGCCATGTACATAGTCGATTTAGGGATTGTGATAAAATATAGCGCCACACGCCATAATACATGACGAAAAGTACATAGGCCTACACGCCATGTACTATAGTCTTCCACGCCATGTACTATAGTCCTCCACGCCATGTACATGGCGTGGCGGACTATATTACATGGCGTGGAGGACTATAGCACATGGCGTGGAGAACTATAGTGCATGGCGTGGAGAGCTATAACACATGGCGTGGAGGACTATACTGTATGGCGTGGAGGACTATACTGTATGGCATGGAGGACTATACTGTATGGCGTGGAGGACTATACTGTATGGCGTGGAGGACTATACTGCATGGCGTGGAGGACTATAGTACATGGCGTGGAGAACTATAGTACATGGCGTGGAGGACTATAGTATATGGCGTGGAGGACTATAGTACAAGGCGTGGAGGACTATAGTACATTGAAGAAGCAAATCAGTCAAAACAGTGCTACTTACCATAAATGAGCACACGGAGAAGTCACTTGCTTGCAACAAACAGACGCTGGCTGCTTTTAGAGTCACCGAAGGAGCCATTCAATAATATGCGCTCTTAGCCGATTGAGAATGTTCTCGATCTATCGACGATACTCAAGTATCACTTGCTGACATTTATAGATCCCTCACACTGTATGGCTGCGAGTTATAATTGTAGTGCCATGAGCCATATTACATGGCTCATGGCACTATGTAATATGGCGTGTGGGGCCATAATTTCTGCGCCATGTAATTATGGCGCTCGGAGCTATACTGCATGGCTCAGGGTACTATGTACATAGCGTGTGGCACCATAAATGCTGCGCCATGTAACATGGGACCACGCGCTATGTAGATTCTGAGATTATGGCGCTGGGAGCCATATTGCATGGCTCAGAGTACTATATACATGGCGTATGGGACCATAAATAATGCGCTATGTTACATGGCTCTGGGCGCTATGTGGATTTTTTTCAGTGCAGTGACACCGAGAAGCATCAAAACCAAAAGAAATAGAGTTCTCACTGCTTGTGCATAAGACATACCACTTTTCCTGCAGTTCGCAACAATCTGATTTTATCTCATCTCTGATTTTATCAATCTCATTTTAGCTTCACCATTACCCTATGCTAGAGATGTTGATATAAAAAATATATCGATATTTTGTCCGGTACGATATACCGCAACTCTATATCGATACTTTGCGATATATTGAACTGGAAATATCGATGTTTTCGATATATCGAAATCGAATCGAAAGTATTATATGCTGCATAATTTATTTTCTTTATTGGGTTTGGTTGGGTGGTAATACTCTCTGAATATAGGGGGTTTATATTGTTCAACGTATATTTTTCACGTCCATATCTGCCACAATAAAATTTAAATGTTCTTTCAGATAAATTATCTCATTATTCTAAAGAATAAACAAAATTATTTAAGATAATTATTTAAGACACTACAAATTCTGTTTTTATTGTCTTTTTCTCTGCCGTTCATGTGTTTTTTATTTTCTTCTTGTCACACCTTTTATCCCATTGCCTACTTCGTTCTTTATTGCATGTTCAGTTCTGTCAACACTCCCTCCCGGTATGTAAGTTATAGAATTTCTGGAAAATTTACGATAAGTACAAATGTTTGCAAAATATAAAGTTTACTACTACTACTGACTAAAAAAGCAGAAAATATTTTTGGAATAAATTCCACATTCTTTAACTTAGCAATATTCATCCAAATAAAAAATGTGAAAAATACTAAAAATTTGAAATTTGCTTCTCTGGTTTGAAACAAAGAGAACAAAGGGAAAAATTTGTCCACGTCATCTATCATTGCTTTGACTTCTCTTCGCGGCGGTCAAATCTTCAGCGAAAGGGGAATAAATAAGGTAAATAGATTTTATGATATAACAAAATATTATAAAGGAAAATTTCAAATATTATATCTACAGTTTTGCAATATCTTTACATTCGAAAAATTGTATTTATTCTGAGCTTAACGTTTCTGACCCCCCCGACCACAGTGAAGAGTTGACCATATCGGCCTCGAAATAACTCGATAGTGAAATTTGTTATTCCTAATCTTCTTCAGGTATTTTCTTAGAATCCTTTTCATTTAATACCTCTTCCTGCTCCAAAAAAATTCTTCATGTCTTTTTGCCCCAACCTTTCGTTGCTTTAACCTATTACTGGTGTTATTTTTCACTAAAGCAAAACTGCTCTGGATTTTAGAAGTATTGGATGAAGAACAGTAGTTGTTGGATTCAATGCATTCAAAAGTTTAACTGGAGCTGGATTGTATATTTTTTTATTTACCAAACAACTATGCTGCCCTTCTAAGCATAAAGGTTCTATCTACATTTTAGTACTTTCGAAATATTCACTGATTTGTGTATTGATTTGTACTGGAGGTATATGGAGAGTGCATTTTTCAATATTGATTTTAACATACTTTCACAAAAGATAGGTTTTTCAAGTTTTGTACAACTATGCAATTGAGTATATAGTTTTCGAATCCGGTTTTAACTCAAAAATGAGAAAAATGCAGATACAAAAACCTTTATGCTTAGTAGGGCAGTATGCTCATCAAACCTGTTTTTAATCTTGTATAAAAAGCAACCTTCTTTTACTGTTGTCTGTTTACTTCATGTCGTGTTTGAAGTCATAAACTATTTTCCTTACGGTTAATTTCGTAGTTTCTTCCAAAAAGACTGTCACCAATACACAGACAGTATTTTTTTTTTAATTTTTTTCTCTCTCCCCGGAATTAATGCATGATTTAAACGTTATCAAGTGTAAAAATTCTATTCAACAAATCACACTTTAAGCCGGCTGATCGGCTTTGACTTTAGAATTCCCTTATCATAAAATTCTATATATGTATGCACATAAACTGAAAATGAGCCGAAAATAAATGCACATGTCCAATGAATAAATATTTAACACACATTCCATTGAAACTTTCCAGCGTCTTATCTCGAAAGACCAAACTAAGAATAAATTAAATTTCCAGACCGTCACCAGGACCAGCAGACATCTGTTTGGTTGTCGTTAGTATCACCATCAGAGTTAATTCTTAGCCTACCCTAATCAGTTCGTATTCATTTTCTGACGCAGAAACTATGTCCATATCTGAGTACAAACACCACGTGCACGATAGTTATCGCTTCAAGCATCTTACTAGGTAAGATTTATATTAAATTCGCTAATTGTAAATTGAATTCATTCAATAAACGGTCGTACGTGAAACTCTCGCGGAGTGTCGCTCAAGTTCAATTAATCGAATCGAGAAAAGTGGTATTTATCAGGCAGAGCAAGAGCGCGCAAGTCGATTTTCCCATGGAAATGATCCGGCCTGGCCCGAAGAAATTACCGAATGGAACGCGAGCTTTGTTTGAATGTGTAGATTTTCAAGATAAACGAACTAGGGAAATTTCTAATTGAAAGTCTAGAATATTTTCCAAGCAGCTGTTTCGATAAGTGTAGGTGGATTGTTTCAAAACGGAACTTTCTCATTCGTAGAAGAAATGAAAAGTTTTCCCTTGGTAGAATTTCTTGAGGAAAAGCTTACTAATTCGCCTAAGTCGGATTGCTTAGCTCGCCGGTACGATTTAGATTTAGAAGCTTAGAAGCATTGTCTGCCTCGGCTGTGGGAAAAAGCTGTGTAGTTGAATACATTTTCCCGCTATTATTTGTACAGTTGATAATTGTAGCTACAGCGATAGAGGCAAATCGAGTGAAATGTGAATTTTCCGATCGGTTGAGACTGTTCGGAGTGAATGAATCTGATGAAAGTGATTTTTCTTGGTTTATGAATTTTCACTTCAAGTGTAAAATAAATAATATAATAAAATTTCCAAGTTTTATACTCGTGATATTTAATGAGTTTCAAGTGAATCGAAATTTTCGTTCATATATTATTGATATGAACTAGTAAATTGTGATTCATTCAAAGTGATTACCAGATGATGGATTAGTCGACCTGCAATCAGTGGAGTGTTCGTTAATTATTTATTTCGGTTACTGGAATTTTATAGTATTTTCACAAGAAATGTGCCAGAACATTGGTTCGCTTTCGAATTATTTCACTCGAAAGATTGGGTAATTTGGCATTTCCTGTAAAGCACAAGCAATGAATTCTGCAATTTTTCTCGATTTCAATGAAAATCAATTTCGCACGATTATATTTGAATAGTTTAAAATTCACGTCAAGAATGCGGTTTTTTGTTGATTATTGTTTCAGCACGGATTTTGTTTTGGTGTGGTTTTATCGAGTTTATCGCTTGACTCAAAAACAAACAGTGGTTTACTAAAGCTATGGTGCAGTACATTTTTTTTAATGATGAGATTACTAAAAATTAACGAGAAGATAGCTAAATGGACAAATGAATAAAAGTACAATAATTTTGTATTTCTTAACATTTTCGTTCGAAAGTATTAGGATTTTCTTTTCTATCGATAACTGGTTGCAGTCTTCTTGACATAAACAAATATACTTTTTCTTTTATTTTTTCGTTAAGCATACTACGAATATTATGGGTTACTATTCGATGAGCGAGTTCTTTCCAAACGAGCCCGATTGCAATTGGATTGAAATCGACTGGTATAGAGGGTCCTTTAACCTGTTAACTGGGGAATACATTTTTGCTCAACTCTTTTCACAGTGGAGAAGTTTTTTCTTCGCATTGCGAAGTAATTCAGTATATCAACACAAAGATTTTTTAGCACTCATGGTTGCGTTACCCGTTCGAGCTGAAATTTTCACTACATATTGGGGTATACGTACTAGAAGTTGATCGGAATTAAGATCAAATTAAGATTATATTAACCCTTTGGCGGCGGTGAGGATTCTAGTGATTGATAAGGTACTTCTGTGTTTCTATGGAAATAGGTAAACTGGAAAAACCAAGTATGCGAAATGATAGCTAATAATATTTTCAGCTTGTTTATGAAAACTGTTGGAAGTTTTTAACCCTTCGTGGGCGCTGAGTACGTTATAGTAGGCACATAATGTTTTTCAAATTTTGGATTGTAATAACTTCTGATTGAGTCATCAGATCATTACGAAATTTCCAGAACATAATGACATTTTTTTGAAAGCAAATGTGAGATTTTTGATGAATATGCGGGCAGGTAGCTTGGGAAAAATCACGTGAAAAATTCCTTCAAATTATAGTCACCTGATTTTTGAACAAAATATGACTCACTTTACCTGAAAATGTATGTTTCTTTAATTATTGTAATTTTTTTAAATTTCGTTAATTTTTGTAATTTTCTTTACGAACAGTTGCTACCTTTTAATTTTCAAATGATGATCACCATGTTATGAATATAAGCAAAACATTCTTTGATATTTTAATGAAATATGTACATATGTGAACAAATTTAGAGAAGTACCAATCCAAAGACTCAGGAGGCTTTAGCGGTGACTTTTGAAGCTAAATTTGAATTTAGTGTCAAAAGTCACTCTGAATCGATTAACGGACAACAGATAGTTGTTGGAAAATGAATAAGAGAATGAAATAAAAGAGGATTTGTGAGAAAAAATCATATATTTACACTTGCTAACATTTAAGGACAAGGAATTGCGGTTGCACCAATTGAGATGAGCACACAGATCATTCTGAACAATATTACAGTCATTAGCTGACCTGATATTTTCAAATCATCCGTATACAATAAACAAGGGGGAATCGATAACGGTAGGAAGGTCACTGATAAACATCAAGAAAAGTAATATACCAACAATATACCCTTTTGGAACACCAGAAGAAGGATGAAAAGGAGAAGAGGGAAGGTTATTAATAATAACTTTGAACACATGATTACGGAAGAAAGACGAAAACCAAGAAAAGAGTCACCCAAAACAACCAAACTGGCCGACTTTATGCAGTAATATTCTATTGTTGACAGTATCAAATGCTTTAGAAAAATCGGTGTACACTACATTCACTTGCTGCTGACGATCTAACCGCTGAAGAACGGTGCGACGGCGTCTACCACAGCCAAGCGCAGCCAAGCTGTCAGTTGAGTTGATTATATGGGTTTTCCATAGCAGTGAGCACACCCTACGTCGACATGTCGCAGCTAAGCGAAATGGATTCAACTTTTGTCGCAGCGAAGAGTTGCAATCAGCTGTAATTGCTTGAGAAACAAGCGCGATTTGAAATGTATGCGAAAATGTAAATAGAGCTGATTTTATATTATTAATTTTTTGTAGAATTCGAAAACAAATTTTATTGGTAATAGCTTAGATAGTTAATAGAAATAAATAGATAGTTAATAGCAAATTTGAAAGATAGTTAATAGCAAATTGATTATAGTAATTTAAAATACTTGAGTAGCCTAGTGGGTAGATTACTGATTTCTTGCTTGTGAGATCACTGATTCGAATCCAGGTTCGGGCGGAGGCCCGCGCACCAAGCTTTGAGTTCACCTAGCTCTGATTAGGTACGTGGTTTAAAATCAGGGGTAAAGTAAGTCGTCCAATTCCACACTCGTATTCACATTGATTGAAAAAATTGTAAAGAAGATCCCTACTAGCTTCAACTCCTAGACCCGTACGAGGGCTGTCGTGGGATTAGTTTCAATTTAATTATGGTTTAAAGACCAGTTTTTTTCTCCTTCAAGCCAGATCTATTATATATTTATTACGAGGGCTATTTGGCTTCCTCCTCAAAGTCCACCAGTGAAATATTATGCTAATAGTATAATAAACGGATGTTTCATTTCATTTAAATAACATTGGGAAATTTTTAAGGGCCAATTAAGATTTCAAAGGTGACTATGGTAAAAGACAAGTAGTAAAAGAAACTTTTAAAGCCTTCGGCATAAATATAAGGCTGAGTTTACGTTAGAATTAAACTCATTTACAGTGCAGAGACAAGAACACCCTCGAATAAATCAAATAATAGATAGCATTATTTCGAAATGCAGTCAATTAAAGATGCAATGTTGGATGACAAGGTGTCAATAGAGATGCTGATAGCCCAAGTGAAGGAGCATCCGATTATTTATGAGAAAGCTACAGGCGGATACAGAGATGTCGCTGTGGAATTCAAACATCAACTGAAAATTCTTTTACTTCAGTGACACTTAGTCATGTTGCAGTGTAACTATGCGATTTCGTTCACTGCAGTTGGTCACCGTTGGCTGCGCTTCGCTGCGTCGACTGTAATCCAGGCATAAGGCAAGTGTTTTTCTTCAAATGTCGAATGTATGCCCAAAAAAGTTTACTGTTGCAAGAAAAAATAGATGACTCCAAACTAGTAAAGTAATCGTGCATTGCCTGCTTCATTACGATTTTAGTCGAGGATCGCCGGGTCCGAAATATGGCAAGGTCAGAGGGAGTATTCCAACATCAAAACTTTTTCTGATCAAAATTTTTTAGTTGGATTACCCTCAAAACTTGTAGGATCAACCAAGGAGGATCTGTAGATTTACGAAGATAAAAGGCAGGTGCATAGGTAGAGATAAGATCATTGAGTAAGGAATAATATTTTGAAAGTACATACAATATTTAGCCCACGGAAGCACGAAAACCAGTTCATTTTTTCAAATTCCGATATAATGCCTGAGTAATGAGCCTTGCGAAAATTGCACTGATTAGCAACTGAGATTTCCCTTTCTGGGGAGTATGTCAGCGGTACATACAGAGAGAGAGGAGGCTGGAATCCGTTTTCCTGACTTAAATATCCTGAATGAAACAGTCAGCCTGTGAAACAAGCAGGGTGATTATATCGAATGGCTATAATATTGCATTTCATTTAAAATAAATACTTTTTCGTGCAGAGCTAATAATGCATTACTTTTGGGACCACCCTCGTAGAAAACATTGAAACATACAATGCTCGCAGCATTTCCGAGTGAATTTACCATATGCGTCACGTTTTTGTTATGTTAGCCGATTCTAGTGCAAATTTTAGTATGATTTTTCTGTAGGTTCTAGTTGCAATATCAGAAGTTATTGACAATTTGGCGTTCAGGACTGGTATATAAGACTATTGCACATTTGAATATCTTATAGAAAAATCTAATTCGCTGGCTATTACCCACAGCACGATTATCACCAGAAGACGCGCATGACAGTCTCTCAAATCGGCTGCATACTTGTCTTGGCAATTTGAGCAACTTTATATTTGAGTCTTTTTTCGTTGACAATTTTTTAATTAAATAAATCGATGATTGCATCATGCTTGCAATATAATAGTATATTTGAGCGTAAAGCAGCATATTTTCGTGTTATTAGTCTTTTGTGCTTACACTGCTCATAACATCTCAATAAGATGAAAGCCGAAAATGATGAAGTGGGTTGATTATTTTTTTTCTATTTTTTGTCTCTGGATCGTATTTAAAATAAAACAAAGATTGAATGGTCCTGCTGGTACACATTTTACCAATGGACTCCGCTATGACATTCAATATTGAAATCATTTCAGAATTTCTTTTGATCGACATCAGAATCTAAATTGAGGTATTCAATAATTAAAAGGAATAAATTTTTTGTTTCACCGAAATTTTCTATTGCTTGTCAGCAACCTTAATTAAGGTCTTTCTTATTCTGATATTTTGAGCACTCTACAATTGCCCTTACATCCTATTAGAAAGTACTTTGCAATACTAGAATAAGTTCAAAGAAAAGTATATCCATGAATTCACTTCATAAAGTTAGCAGCCAGTGAAAAGCTATGCTTCAACTCAAATTTTATATATCTGCATCGAACATTTCGAAAATTATATTCTGCATATTTCCATAATAATAAACAGTGTATTTTGCATATTCCATCGTTTGATCTAAATTTACGCTAAGTAGGTTGCAGCTTTTGAACCACGATTTCAATTTTGCGTTCGGCGGTCATGCCCTACACCATAATCTCTCATAACGAATCAAATAAGGAGGAAAACATACATATGTACATACATATCTAAGCTTCCCAGCTATGCCTGCATATGCATTCGCTCGTATGTATTTACTCGCATGTAAATACTGGGAGATTAACGAATAGATTAGTCAAGTTATTACCAGTGAACATATCTGTGGTGCGATTAAAGATAAACTCTAGTATTCATCCCTCCCCACTTCACCGCGAGGGAGCTTGGGCGCCACCACCAAATGATCATTTGGCATATTGTACACAAATGGGGTCAAAAGTAAACAGTTTCCAACGACTCGAGTGCGAATTAGGCTTTTAATCTTGAAAATTATGAAGTCGCCATCACATCAACAAGCCACGCATTTGTTTCATCTGCTCTGCAGTGCCAGGAGATTCCACTGGAACATTCGTTTGAAAATTTGGATTGTCGGAATGCGTCTGGTCAATGTTAAGCCCATTATGGCATTTGGGCGCATCACTCAGTATTGCGGATATTTCCGTACGGTAGTGGAGGATAAACAAATTTCCCCTCGGATATGAACGTGGTTGAATTGTTTGTAAAAGATTTGGTATTTGCTTTGTTTACCGAGCACACGTCCAGAAAGTGCTCGATTTCAAGGTGAACGTTGGCGAATATCAAAGAAATTAGCGAAATGAATGGCTTGTGCGGTCTCAATATGCATTCAATATGTCTAATTACATTTTCAATTATCGAAAAATTCCAAAATATTTCCGATGTATAAAAATAACTAATGAAAATGACTTTTGCTTTCTATCTAACAAACATTGACTAAAATCGAAAGACACATGCAACAACACCTCATTATTATCGCGCAATCCACGTTCCTCAAATATTCGTTTCAGTTTAAGAGCAATTTGTTAATAATGATAAACTAACATAACATAGATAAATAATACATACGATCGATTGATATTATCTCTCGGTCGATAGGAAAATACTAAAATAATCCCAGTATGCATTCGCTTGGCTATTGGACTGTTTGCGTCTGTCCCACTTTATGTATTGACGAACGAGTATTTTCGGAGACGTTTTTAATAATCATTTTCCGATCAAAGTGAATTAAAAATGTTGACGTGAAAATAATTACCCACCGGATGGGCGAGCAGCTTGCTTGGAAGGTAGTTTTTCCAATCGTCTTTAAACTGACTATCGAAAATAAGAGTCTTTTTAACTACTACGAAGAGTAATATTCTATTTCATGTCTTTTATTCGCAAATCGATTGATTAATGAGCGTGAACTTTATTAGAAGAAAACTGAAACTGAATAATTTGATTAAATTAGTGTTGTGATCATAGAATGCATTTTCAATAAAACATGAAACGTCGGAATGGTGTCACGGGTAAAACGTTTTCGTTGGGGTCGAAGCAATAGCAAGGAGTCTATTTTCCATAACTCTGCAACGAACAGGTAAATAATCAATGGAATATCATATTTGGCTCTTAAGAATTGTTTGGGCTATATTTGTCTGTTTTTTTTTCGGAAGTTAGGGTGGGTAAATTAAACTTAAAGTCAACTTTAATTTCAAAAGTGATAGTTGTTCGTTGTTTGGATTTTAAGAATATTGTTTTTTTTCTTCATTTCGTTGGTGCCATTTATATTCATGGCCGAAGAACGCGCAGTCATTGATGATCGGAATAGATTTGTAACTGTAGTGTGTCAACCTAATCACATTGAAAAATATTTCTGGAATATCATTTGGAGACGTTTATCATTTGCTGATATATTTGAGTGCTTCTACAAGCTGCGTGTTTATTGCTGTGCTAGCTATGGGTGATGACGTAATTACGTATGTAATCTTAAAGGTGCTTCCTGACGTATAAGTAAATAGACTTACACTACGTACTCCAAAACAGTTTTAATTGATTTTACTTGAACGAAAACGATTCATGTTTGTTGTGTTGTCCACATAATTTGTAATGCGTTACGGGCATTATCTACACAATTTTGGGTGCATACGAACTCTTATGCTTCTACAGTTTTCCTCTCAAAAGATAGTATGCAGTTTTTGCCTTTCCTAAGCATGAAAATCAACTTTATGAATGTAAAGTAAACAAAAAGCTTAATATTGATTATCAGTGATATTTTTCATCATTTCGAGCTCGATGGTTATCTTTTACTTTGCATTCCTCGCTCTGTGTATTTTATTTGGTGGTTCGTTTGCGGATTTTACTTGGCTGATAGTATATCAAAGTTTCCCGAATTTATTAATCAAGTCCTGGAACACTGATTTTTTTCCTGATTGCCCTTTGAAGCGAATGCTTAGCTATGGCGGTAGGGAGATACATAAAGGAGAAGCCGGTTACAATTAATATTATTCTTTAGGTGCCACTATTCTTTAAGTACCCCACTTTAATTTTGTGAAGTGCTGGTGCTATTCCAAATCACTGCTAAAGCTATGATGCGGCACTAAATAAGTGGACCGCTGGTATTATGCCCAGTCGCCGGCTATTAAGATAATACAAGACTGACAAATGCAACCATGTGCACGCGGCGGGATTTGAACCCGCGGCCGGTATGTTGCTGCTTTAGACTGAAATCGTAGCGAACAGAGCTACCAACCTCTCAATCAGTGTTAAGAGGCAATCCTCTGCATGCACGCAGCACCGGTTGCAGCAAATAGCAATATGCTTTCTCCTCCACGTTTTATCGACTGTCCTACAAGCAGCTCTCAAGATAGCTAATATTTCTGCTTAAAAAACAGAAATCTGCTCTCCAAGAAAAAAAGCCTGCCTGCCATTCACTAAATGCAGGTAGACATCAGCTCTAAATCTCTTGTCTGTCTTTGAGTCGTTCGTGAAGAAGAGCTCGTAGTATCCACTAGAGCAGACATCAGACTGCTCCCAGTGACTTTTGCTCAAACAAGATAATTCATATATTCTCCTGAAATTGGTTAGAGGCAATGGAGCATCCGGAGAGATCTCTTGCATCGAACTTCGAATATAGCACTACCCCACATTGACGTAGTCTACCCATTATTCTATGGGCAGAGCTCATCGCGGCACTCTAAATATGAATGTCAAGTAGAGGTAAACTAAGAAGTGTCCCAATCAGTGTGGCCAGATTTTTGGGAGAAAATGTAGCCCAATTTCAAATTTTCATAGCCCAAAATAGCCAAGATTTTTTATTTATAGCCCAAATACCGCCACACCCGATTTATAACTAAATCAATTCACTTAAGCTGATTAAACTATAATATTTAAATCCGTAAAATTCATACGAAGTACCATAAATGCTCTAATGGTAGCGCAGAAGTCGTTTGAAACAGCAAAAATTTCCAATGCTATATACAGATAAGTTTTTATTCATAAAGTGTTTGAAAAGGAAAAGCAGGAAAATTTTAATAAATTACAGGAACTGTGTGGAAATTTTAAAAAGTCCTTGAAAAAATAAGTATTGAAGCGCACTTATTTTTTCAAGGACTTTTCTAGAATTTTCACACAGAAAATAAAAGCTTCCAAAAATAACTTGAACATTTTGGTGGCACAAAAATTCAATTAGTTCAAGAAACAGTCTTAATAGCTAGAAAGGCTGAATATTTTATTTAAAATGAAAAAAATTTAAATATTTTATCCGATTTCATACATACGGAACTAAAAATATTGTTTTCGGTTAGACAATCAGCTGTTAAAATTATGTTTAGACGTTGAAATAATTTCAAAAAGAGACACGTCCAACATTGCCGCAAGCGACGTTTCGCGAAAAAATTGAAGTGTGCTTTGCAATAAAATAAATAGTTTTTAAACATTGAATTTTGAACGACTGCGATCTGAATTCACTGTCGGAATTAACAAAAGCTGTTATGGCTTCTTCGGTTGACACCCCTTTGAAAAAGACATCTATCCAATCTCCCGGGAGAGATTCGTTTGTGGTTGTAAATTGATCGAATCCTGCCAAATTTTGAATGTCTGCTGGAATATTTGCATTTTAATCACCTTGAATTTGAACTCCCTTACGAATTCGCTTTTGATCCTCAGATTTCGAGGGAACCCAGATTTCCAAAAACACTTTCGTAATTGTAAGTAGAGGCACTTTATTCCAAGCAGATCGTAATCAGCAGAGAGTTTCAAATATAGAAACTAATTTGTTGGGTCCCAAGGACGCTCAGTACAGTTAAACTTCGCTTAATGTCAATTCTTCCCAACGATCTTGTCTTTTGGCTTTTTTTTATGACCAGCAAATATTTCTTTTTGCCGCTTACAGAGCACTGCAATTGCCACGCGTTCCTTTGAAGGTTTTCCATTTGTACATTTTTACGAATTTAAGGCATAGAGATTTTTGTGGTGTTGCTCTAAAAAACAATTCTGTTTCATCAATACATATTTGAAGCATCAGAGCCATCACACAGCATTCTTAGCTGTAACTGAAATTCCTGAACTGTCTTAATCAACATCAGCTTCTCCGCCACAAAGCGTGCCGTAGTGAATACTATAGCCCTTTTTAACGGATTCTGGCTTTCCATTTGATGCTTTGAAATCATAAAGTTTTAGTTTTGCAGCAATTTGACGGGCTTTACTATGAAGTATCTGGCCGGATATTGGCAAATTTTTGGAGCGTGCCCTAGAAGACCATTGATACAACAATTTTTCTATCTGGTAGTATGGTTTAATTTCAACCGCTTTCTCCCAGTGTTTTCGAAATTTTCCAACCTTATTTAATTTCCGTTTTAGTTGGTTTTTGTTCCTTAAATACGCTGCACCTGACTCTAACTAATTTTCAAGCCATCGGCAATTTTTCTTCGGATGAGCATTTGTTTGTCGGATGATTGTCTTACTTCTAACTTTTTGAGAACACTTAGCTCGTTGTATTTTCCACTCATATTAGATTTTTTTCAGTTGTTTCGACGTTGCCTGAACAAACGTTTATATATTTACATCATAATTATGAAATGAATTGCATTGATACTTGCTAATAAAGGGAAAACATACAATAATGCTCAAATAATTCAATATTTTATTATTATCAGAATACCAATAAAATTCAAGCTATCCGTAACGTACCGAATTAATAATAATAATAATAAATTTATTTCCACAATGCATAATAAGTACAATAAAATAGTGAACAATAACGATATTTCAGTTAATATAACAGCTCCGACTAAATAAATTAACTCACTAAATAGTTAGTACATCCATTATTCAATCAATATTAGTTATGCATATGGATAGGTACCTCCTAGCTAATGCTGTGTTGAGTATAATTTAAGGTGCAATAGATGAAAATATTACTCGATTTAAAAATTTTACTGGCTCCTTTTAAATAAATATATCAAGCTTGTCCCACTACAGTACGAAATAAAAAATGATTCAATTCATAGAGAATAGCCAAAATTTTAAATGTTTTAGAAATTGATTCACGTTATCTATAGATGATATTGAGTTGGCAAGGGAGTTAAACAATTTTGGTGCGCAGAACGCAGAACTCCAATCTAGGAAAAGGAACTGAAATTTTGTTTCTTGCTTGCAACCTACTCCAATAAACTTTAGCATTACCTCCCATCTGGTCCTCTCTAACATAAAAAACCCTTAACACACGATAAACAAATAAATACCTTAGGAGCAATATTTTGAAGATATTAAAAATTGGAAAAGATCTTTCATATATACTAACTCCCATTATTATCCTGACTATTTTTTCGGCAAGATGACAACAGGTTTAATCGAAGGAAAAAAGTGTCTACAATTTCGACTGAACTATAGCATAGTAGAAAGAACGAAGTACGGAGATAGGACAGATATATCTTAGGCAATTATACACATTGAATAATTTTTCAGCAGCATTGAATAATTTTTCTTGAGCTTGAACAGTTGATATGTTTTGAAAAACTCATTTTTTACACTTTTTCATGTTGAAATCGTTTTTGGTCCGATTAGCAAGTACTAATGAACAAATTTTTGTGAAGCTAATCTGGTTCACGCTCCAATTTTAGAGGCTGCCCGACTACAGAGTCAATTTTCTTCAAGAAATGGTATGTGCGGTGATGTTATAGTTCAATTGTTCAGGTGGTTCGATCATACAGTGTCCCGATTAGTAGGTTTTACTGTATAGCCCAAATACAGTATTTCATAAAAATATATAGCCCGAAAATCGCCAACCCGCGAAATCAAAAAACGTCCCGCGAATTCAAATTTTAGGTAGCCCAATTGGCGGGAAATAGCCCAATCTGGCCACACTGGTCCCAATGGTCGTGCTAGTATTATTAATCCTGGCACTACTGATGCCTAGGCATCTCAGAAGAGAGAGAGAGAGAAAATGAGAAGCAATTTGCTTGGTTCCGAGTGTTAGTAGTAGTGAAGGAAAACTATGGGACTATGTCAAATTTAACCTTTTTGACCTGCGAACAGAAAATGATCACCATATGCTCTGAGTTATTAGGCCATATGTACACAATTTCGACAAGCTATAACTCATTCGATTCTCTCCCGAACTCTCGCAGAGCTCAGATAGCGGAGAAACCAGACAGAATATCTAAGGTAGTTAAGCTTTCGATTTCTTCTATTTATAGATTCATATCTTTGTAGCGATATTGCTTCTCTAAATTTCCTATATGTGTACGCTCGTTTGATTTCCTTAATTTCCTCTATTATGAGCTACGAAAACGGTCTTTTTTAGTGTGGCTAACTTCTTGCTGGCATATGCCACCACTCCATGTTAAAGATCATGGACCTTATGATTATTGTGCAGATCCAGATAAATACATAACGATTCAGATCTCATATAGTGGTTATAGCCCTCTCTTTCTTTCCGAAACCATTAAGAGCATGAGTAAGTTTCACATTCAAATGTTTATTTCTAAGAAGTTCTTTGTTAAGATAACCCCTAAATAGTTGATTTAATATGACAGTTGAAGAGTTGTCTCTTTCATTATTGCAAGCACTAGTCCTTCCAGTTTTATGTTTTTAGCGAATATGGTTCCTTTTAACAGCAGGCACTGTGCCTTGAGCACCAATTGCCAGTGAAGATTATTTTTGTTCATACCGTATTCAGATCTTTATTTCTTGCTAGTGGGGCCAAGTCGGGTCTGCTTGAGGGGCCAAGTTGGCTAGCATGCTCCACAGGATCGGCGATATGACACCCCATTGTGAACATCATTTTGAGGTCTGCGCTCTCAAGTAGCAGTCGGCTCCTGCTTGCGACCGCAACAATCTCTGCATCGGCATGGCATGTATCTATTTAACTAGGACATTGCTCACGCCATGAGCTTCCACGGCTTTACATAGCTCCCTAAAGAGTGCACATTTAAAAGCTCATTCAATGTCCAAAAATACCCTCATCATTGGAAATCAAAAACTGAGAAAAAAGGACCGATTTGCATGATTTCTCTTGCTGACCCGCTTGTTGCTCTTTATTTAAAAGATTATACTCAATCGTTTTAGTGCGTATGTGTCTTTCAACAAGTTTCTTACGGCATTTCAGCGAAAACGGTGTTAGGCGGTATTTGGCATCCCAAAAAATTTCCTTTGGGTTCGTCTCCACGAAAGTTGACTTCACCCCCTACGCATATATCAGAAAGATGCCATCCAAGCCCGACGATTTTAAGTTTTCAAATGATATAATTGCATCCGTAATATTTTCACTGGTAACCACAGACCTAGCTGTGTACCAGCGTTGCCTACTGCTTTAAAGAGCCACAGAAGCAGTCAGCGTTTCAATCACTGGAGATCCTGAAAAGTGATTTAATTTAAAAAATAAAAAAAATATTTAATTACTTTATTTTTATTTTATGTTTTTTTTTTTTTGCTTTTTCTGATTAAACAGGCCTCTTCATTTTGCTTTGGTCAGGCTTCAGTCAGTATTTTTTGCATTCCGCCTCTCCGCTACAGGTGTTGGATCTGTAGTTAAAGTGAACACCAAGTAGCGGTGATCAGAGGGTGAAACCGTATTCGATATATACTATCCAGTTATTGATCTTACTGTACTAGGCGAAAATGCAGTGAAAATGCAAATGTATTTATTTGCTGCAAGATGATCTAAACAAACCATATTACTTCAGGCATAAGGTTTTTTCCACTGTTTATGCGCTTGAGCTTTTTAAGGTCCATTTTATACGCATAGCATGTGAACATTTCTAATTCCGGCGCTACTTGTAGACGATAGATAAATAGGCAAGTCACAAGGTATTAAAGGCAGTTAAACCTACGTAGTCAAAAAGTGATTGCTATAAGTAAGTAGGAAAAATGTTAACCCAATTTTCCTACAGACAGAGTAAGTGAAGCTATGCTTCCAATTTTTCGGTACAGTTTTGAGTTTCGAAGTTTTCGATGTCAGAGATCCTGGTATGTTAGCTTATAGATGTACTACGAATTTTATATTACTTCAAAAAGAAATAAATAAATAAATACAGTTAAATAAATAAATACAGTCAAGTCACTTCGAGCATGTCCAGTTTGGATATTATAGTTATATGTTTTTAAACGCTGAAAGTGTGTCTTTCACCTAGCTTCCACTCTCGAAAGGAATCTATTCCTGTTATGAAGCTTACCACTCTCCATAAACTTTTTACAAAACCAAGCCTCATTTCGGGATTTGCTGGAGCTTGAAGAGCGATACTTATTCTTAGATTGTAGCACATTCAAGGCTATTTGACTTCAAAAATAATAGCCAATCTAATAATAATATCGCAACTCTGACGCATTCCATCAAAAGTTTTTATTTTGGCAGAGTAGCTTGTCACAAGCTTTCATGGCTTTTTTCCTTACCTAATATTTTTAAATCAATGGTTTTTTGGTCAGCACCTCTAACAACCTTCGAAAAATTTGTAAATCCACAATATTCGATAGCTCTACTGTGAAGTTAAAGCTGGTCATCTTAAACAATTTACATCAATGTTCAATTTCTTTCTGAAGAAAGTATAGTATTTTTTGTCAAGAGCTGGGAAAAAATTCCCGTTTATTGAATGCTCGCCAAAAATAGGTTTAAAATTAAAACCAAAATTGTCAACTTCAAAAGTGAATTACTTGTCCTATAAAACGTTCGAATGTGTATAAAATTTCGAATTTCTGCAGAGTATTTGCATGTCAATGTCAAGTTTGCTATAAAATAATAGACAATCAACTCAATGGCCAGTCAGTTTACATGTTTTCAAAATAGATTTTGTGTATTATTCCTGTTTCCTACGATCATACGATTTCTAGTGTTAATTACGTTTCGCAGATGCTCATTTTGGAATTCAAGTATAAGTACACCTTAAATGCTCTACTGTTTGATGCTGCCCAAAAGAAATATTTTGTGTCCATAAATAAACTGTCGAGTAGCTCTCGACTAAACGGTAAATGAATGGAACACGTAGTATTATCGCTCAAACAGAATTTGAAAAATATTTAATTGAAAAACAAGAGGTTATGGAAACTTTACAAGATACATCGAATTTTCAAATATCAGTAGACTGTTAGCCTTCCTTAGAAAACATGTGCAGGATTTTTGTATTTAAATTAATATGATGACCAAACACAGTATTTTTTCCCAACTTGATTGTCGCCCTGTTTCATTCATGGAATTATTTTTATGTAGCTCTATTATTTATTCAGGAGTGGAAATTTAATGATCTGATTAGGAACATCATGCGATGTATACAATTTGAAAACGAAAGCAGAACAGTCATTAAACTGGTTCCGTTGAAACAAAATAGCTTTAACGACTGATCGATGAAGAACATTTTGATTATCTTATGAATTTATTGTTAATTTGATTACTTATTGAAAAATTCCTACTTTTTTCTGGCGTTTTGTTTACATTTTATTGTGTTCTCTCCGTGATTCACCGAAATCACTTTGTATTTTCCGAATTGCAATTTTTCCGAAATAACTTCTGATAAAAATAACTTCTGCTTTGATATTATTTTTGTACTCAAACTTTCATGATAGTATTTCTCAGATTTTAAACGAATTATTGCCAGCATGACTCATACAAAACCCATCGTCCTCGGTACGAAAGTGCACGAAAATGTTGGTGCTTTTTAGTACAGGTAGTTGTTAAATAATCCCCGCGAGTAGCATACATCATTTCGAATTCAGTTACTCGCCATGAAATCTCATAAAATTTGCACGTATGTACGCAAGCATCCAGCTGTTCTGGACAGGCGAAGTTCCACTAAGGACTATGGGATTTACGGTCGGTGTTCGCTTGTGGATGAGTGCAAACATGTATACGGGTAATGGTAGTCATACATAGCAACTATGAGTTTATTAATTGTTGAGTTTTCAGACGAAAACAGCAGGATAATGAATTATATGGTTTTAAATTTAATATTTGATGTGCAATATTCTATGGGTTTACTTTTAATCGCACTGCGATAAAAAAAAGCGTGTAGTGTCTAGTCCACGACAGGTGTTTGGAGAGTGAATTAGATTGCGTGGAAAACGTACATTGCTCGGGAATAATTGTATTGTTGTTGAATGACTAAGCAGAATAATGTTTATTTTCCTCTTAAAATTTTCTACAACGGCAATGTTTTCACACCGAATAATGTGTTGTGCATATTATCTCGTTTGCCAAAAAGATTTATTTTTTGAATTAATTATTTAAGCCAAAATTAGTTTTTGGTTGAACTAGCTTGACGTCGTTATAAGCGAAGTAAAGTAATAACACAAAAACCCTTGGTAAATCTAGGGGTCGAAGCTGATAGAGAACTTCACTCATAAATCTACAATGAATCTAAGCATACCAGGGCAATTTTGTCAAGGGCAGTTTTTTCTGGGACAATTTTAGGGTCTACTACTGGATGCGTCCCCAGGTGGCGGATAGGAGCAGCCCACAGGAGTAAGACCGCTTTGTAGAACTATTAAGTAAAGTGTGAAGAGCGGTTTAGCTACATATGTGGTCGCTCTGATATAAGATAACAGCATTGGTACATCTGACTGTAGTCGTTGACTACAACTAGATGACTGAATGGCATCTAGTTGTAGTGAACGAATGCGAATAATTACCTGCGGACAAAAACTACGAAAACCTAACATCCTATCCTCCTTCTTAAGAACAACATCACTATCCCTATCCATTTAATGTTTTCCTTTCCTGGGTTACACAAAATTTTATCAAATCCTATACTCATGCTGCCCAAAACCGACTCTGCCTGACAGGTGACGGTACGACCTTCTCTGGTGATACTAAGCTATGCATTTCAATTGGGTGTTATGATTTTAGCACCTTGTGAGCACTGCACGTATGTCCGTCAGATCATGTATCCACCATTATCTGGTTGTTACGGTAATGCGTAGACCGTGCGTGCTGTCATCATCTGTGGTGACTTTAATGTTTCATCTGTCCAATGGGACTCTGGTTTTTCCTGTATTCTTTTGCAATAATATTGCTATTGGTCTCTCATCTTCCGTTTCATCTTGTTCGTTTTTTCAATTTAACTCTGTACCAACGTAAACAATAAGGTCTTTGATCTTTTCCGGCACTGAACATTTATCGTTTTTTGCTATCTCCTTTCACAATGCCTTATACAAACCCTGACCCCCATCATTCGCCCCTCTTTGTAGATATAGTCCATAGCCAATGTAATCGCGCGAGATATTCCAATAAACCTTGTTTCAATTCTTTAAAAACCAATGTTGACCTCTTAGCTATCGATCGCAACTCATTTAATTGTTTTAGCTTCTTTCGAGGACTTGACGTCCACATTGCGACACTGCAGCTATACTATTCTGCTTGAATCAATCCACCTCTTGCAGTTCAACCTTCCGCTTACGTAAGTTTAACGTTGCTCATTGGTTTGCTCCCTCCTCTTCTACACCGAACTTCCTAAGATTTAATAATCTCACTGATTTTTATCCCCAGAATTTCTGTGGTGTCTTCGCATTGTTATTCTCTTCAATATACCTTGACTCAACGTTTCCCCTTTCTTATAATGAAGTTGAATTCCTATATATAATGAAGTTGAATTCCTTATATCGTCTCTTCATTCTAGTTAGTCTCTTTTCAAAAGTGGCAAACGCAAACCAAATTATCGCCCTATTTCCATTCTTCCCTGATTTTCCAAAATCATTGAGCGTTTCGTGCTTAACAAAATTTGTGACTTTCAAAACTATACTTTCGAATCGCACCGGCAAGGCTTTTGTTAATCTTTGTTAATCTCATTGCATTTTCTCATGCAGTTGTTTTGCCTTTAAATCGAATCTGTCAAGTTGATGCTATATATACAGATTTCTCTTAAGCATTTGACTTTGTCAATCTTGAGCTACTTCAACCCAAATCACTGCAGTACCTGTGAGCTTTTACTTCCTTAAATGTATTTATTCTTAACTAATCGCACCTCTTTTCTCTCCCACTCCGGTTTGTCGTCCTCGCCGTTTCCTCCCTCTTGGTGTACTTCAAGGATCCATATTAGGACCGTTCTTATTCAACATCTTCATCAACGATCTTCGAAATATTTTGTCGTGATCTTGTTTACTTTACGCAGATGGCTTAAAAATATTTCGCAGCAAGTTTAAATGATCCTTATTTGAGATGTGAAACCATCCTTGTCTCTGTGAAACAGTTTACTGATTTTGGGGTCACCCTCGATCGCAAACTTAAATTTGATATTCAAGTTCGTACCATTACTGTACCATTACTAAAAGCGCTCCACGGCTTGCTGGTTTTCACAATTCTTTGAGGATTTCCACATTTGTTAACCCTAACTCGTTACCTAGTTCGATTTACCCTTTACCGCTTTACGCTTTACCCTTTACATTTGTTACCCTAGTTCGCGCCTAACTTGAGTACTTTAGTCAAGTCTGGTGTCTTCGTTTCACATATCTTTCCAATGCTGTTGAATCTGTTTAGCAGAGGTTCACTCGCACTTTACTCTTTAAATATAATCTCCCTACACGCCTTATGTTTCTATTTTTAAGCTGGCCTATTTGGTTTTTTTTTTGCCTGTAAATGGATTTTGGAATAAATAAATAATTAAATCCTTAGTAAAGTGCTAGCTGCGTCTTAAGGACCAATTGGCGTGTTATCATTTTGCAGTATCTTCTCTAATTCATCCTTCAACTGGTCTTTCTCTTGAGTAGAGAGTATATATGGCTACGGTGTTGATGTGGTGCTCTACTATGTCTTTCCCGTTTTTAGTAAGCGGTTCGAACTCAATGCAGGTGACGTCGGAGGAACATCTGGTCATCAATATACGCTGTTTTTTTTTTGGAGTGTCGGCTAACGGGCTTATTGGTGTAGGTGCTTGGAACTATCTACGATTTCGTGTTGATATTGCCTTTGTGGTGTAGTTTTGATGAAACTGACTGGCTCGGCGAAGTCAAATAGAGAATCAGCCATCTTTAGATTAGTGAATGGTGGGTTTTTCTCCGGAATTATCTCAATAAGTTGACTTATTCATTAAAAGTTCAACAATTGGAAAGAACCAGCATGACATACATCATCTATGATCTGACCATACATCCAAATTTAACTATGTAAATATACAAAAACATAATATATTTCCATTTGTAACTTTTATCCCAGCCAATAGTTATGCGTTTTGCTGACTCCTCTCTTTTTTGAATCGCATTATTGCACACTTTATTTCCAGCCCAAAAGAGGACTTCCCAAAAATATTTAACCATTTCATACCGAAAAATAGTTATTTATGTCACTTCCTTTTAGACTAAAGTTTCTTCTACCCACAAGGGCCAGAAAAAACCTCTTCAAAAACACACAATTCGCACGAATCTAGGTTCAGTTAAGCCTACGAACTGTAATGAACATATCAAAACTGACATGAAAATCATCTCTCACAACCATGCACAAAGTAGAAATTTTAAAACTCATCAAAACTTCTAATGTAATTTGTGAACAAATATTAATTAAAACGCTCCATCTTTCGAATTACTTCTTATGTAAAGTTTGATAATTTTACATTGTACTGGTCATCCGAACTAGAGGTTTTCAATTTGAACTCTTTGAAGTTCGTCCTCGCTGCTGGCCATACTCATAGGCATCATAGCATTACTTTGAAGTAGCCACTGTAATTGATTTGTTTCTTTTCGAGTTCGAACCTTAATTCTTTGACAACTGGCGATAATGCCATTACGTTTATATCTTCTATCTACAGTTTGGTTTGAAAACAAGGAGTATGGAGATCCTCGCGACGCAATTATTTGATTACGTGCAGAGTATGCCCCACGTTCCTACGAGCTCTATACGACTGCTACTCCGAGAATGGAAGTGGATTCGAAACAGCTTCATGATTTGCGTTTTTAAGACCCGATTGCATGACATACTAATTCTATGAAATCAAAACGAACCACAACCTGTCCTTCCAATGGGGTTGGTAGTGGTTCGGTGGAAAATCATTTCAAGGACTCTCAACTCTGACGTAGGGTTTGACGAGTTATTTTTCGTTCCGTAATGGCATGTCGTAATAAAATGCTACTTTTTCAGGATTTTTGTTTGTTTGATCAATTTCTATAAGTATAGGAAAATATGGGCTTCTGCTCTTCACGTTACCGAAGAGACTACATAATAGAATGGTCTTGAAGTGAATCGAACCTGTAGCCATAGGCATGTGAAAGTACGGATCCAAATTGAATGGAGAAAAGAACGGTTCAATAAAGGAAACAAACAGCCGCCTCGAACGAGTATATTCCGCGCTACTAGCGACAGAATATATTCATAATGATAGTAATGACGAAGTGAATAGCGAGTATATTCTCAGGTAGTATGGGTAATAACCCATTCTTGTCTTGGCTGACAATTTGTCGATTTGATTGATGACATAAGTTTTTCGTAGACGAAACGAAGCAAATAAGAGTGTGTCTATTCCATTGTGCCGCAGGGATGATTTATTAGAAATAGTCGATGTCAAGGCTAATTTTAGCTCCGTATAATTTTTTTTTACACTTTTTCTTCCAAAATACTGACAAAGTTCCAGATTTGTGAAGATGTGGTTTGATTGCTCGTAATCTAATGAGCGATTTCTTTCGGTTCGTTGGTTGAATGCAATTTTTTGTCTGCTGTTAGCTTAATGACTTTAATCAAACAATTTCACTTAGTAAGTTTTTTTACACATACAAACAATGCAGTATCAAACATAGGATTGGGAATACCTTACCTTCGTAATGGCAAGCGGGCAATTTTAGAAATCTGCAAATATATGTGTCATCAACAGATAGCCGTTAATTAAAAATACGAGCACCAGTATTTGTCAGTCACAATCAAACCAATTTGCTTGAGCATCGCCTACGTAATGCTCTACTGACACGAGCCTTACAATTAGCAAAGGATGCAATCAAATCCAATTTATCATATTTGCTTCGAGTTTGTCTCGTAATCGATTGGTTTTCTGCTAGTGGCAATTGTGCCTTTAAGCATTTTGCTTGTGACTCGAAATAGGATCGGAAATAACAGCGCATATACGTTTTCATATAATTCACACCTTCAGCTGCATTCGAGGTTTGTTCAATAATAGATAAAAATATGTGCAGCTCTCATGCCAATTTTTAGAAACTGTTATTGCCAGGATTGCGATGATGGAAAATATTTGTCTTCATAAATGCTTCAATTGTTAGACTCTTACTCATTTTTCTTCAATTTTTCTCAATTTGAAATTTTTTAAAGTAGATTTTGTATGACGTGGAATTTCTACTAATTTCATACTGAATATAGGATTATTTTTGTTATGATATATTGTTGTTCTAATGGATGAATTTTTGTTATCATGAATAAATAATGAATATAAATAATCCGGAAAGAAATTAAATTACACTAAAATAGGGAAAATAGAGTTACATTATGGCTAAGCAGGTATAAAACTGTTCCAAGAAGAAGATATTTGAAAATATAAATAGACTGGGGGAGAAATTATCAGTATACGCTGACTTAGAACCCCGAGTCCGGAAAATGTAGCGGTGCCAGCAAACTGGTAGCAGATCTAGGAAAATGCTGGTCATTTTAACGGAAGCGAAAGCTAAACCGACACTTAGCAAAGCAGCTATCTGGAACGGAGTCCACAATTCCAAAGGCTCGCAGGTCATCGAAAGGGAAGCAGCAATTCTTTCAAAGAATCAAAACTTGGATCTAGAGGTTTCCACCTGGAGAATGTTCCACGCGGTAGAACTTAAAGACCAATAGGTGGAGCCTGATCTTATCGGGGCATCTTAAACAGCATTGGATATGAACCGGTACAGACTTCAACAGAAGAGGATCACCGTTAAGGTTGGGGTTTAAAAGATAAAGAGGGGAATCGAAGTGAAGGCAGTCCAACTCCAACCAAATCTACACCAAAGCAGAGTGGCGACGACCAATGTTACTTACTAGAATTTTCAATTTCAACCATCCGCAGTCTTCTTAATATAAGCATCTTTTACGTAGAATATGACTGAGGTAATTGATATTGCACTGGCAAACTCATCTACAATGGGAAACGTTCACAGCTGACGAGTGTACTTAACTTGCTGTTGCTCTCGGACAACCAATGGCTATGCTGGAATGTCGCTATCTCTGAAATCTCACTCGAAAGGGTTTGGAATCCGAAAACAGCACAATGGTAAGTGGACTTCACGAAATCAAAGAGTCAGTCAGTCAGTTAAATAACCTGGAGCTCACGAGCCCAGAACAAATTACCGAGCAGGTGAACGATTTAACAGAAACCTTGATTTCAGATTCTAAAGACGTGTGCCCCGAGAAATCTGTAAGGAAAAAGGCTACTCTATGGTGAAACGTTAAAGCTACGGAGTTTCATAACGCAAGGCGATATGATTGGGTTGAAGACTGAGAACGATATAAGCAGAAATTGTCTCTCTTCAAAAAAAAGACGCGATAAACCAAACGTGATTTATGAATAAAATAAAAAACAAAAAACTAAAAACATTAGAAAGACTAGTGAATTTGCACATCAAAAGCTCGCCTGACGTTGCGGGCCTCTGTGCTCATCAATACACATATCTGGCAGGCAATCAATGGAAGTGGCACAACATAAAAATAATAGAAAGATCGTTGCAGTAAAAGAAAGCCACGTCAGCTGCACTCAAAGACATTGAAGAGGTTTTCAACAATGTCACTGTTGTGACTATTACCGACACTTTGATTAGGATGGATAAAACCCTGCCGTTTTGGGCATTCGATTTTCTAAAAATAATGTGGGTGGCCCGAGGATGAGGCAGACAGCTTCTGGCACCTGATGTTGTTGAAGCCAAGACCCTAGATGTGAGCGGGTCTCTTCTCCACTGACCTTGGCCGTAATACAAATAAATCAAAAATAAAAAAGAAACTAGAAAAAACTACATAGCCAAGGTCCCTCCCTTGTAAATTTTCGCGTGTTTTTCGGTCCCTTTTTTCAGTAGAATACTGGCAACGTGCTTTGTCACGTCTCGGCTGGGTCTGGCTTACAGTCCATGCCTGAGAGCTGCTTCTGGTCCTAGACGAACAAAGGCCCCTTTCCCTTGTTTTTGCTGATTTGCGGCTAGTATATATTCATTTTTGACGGATGAAATATACGTAGCTTCACCTTTTGTTTTCTGAGAGCAAGTGCGCCCCATTTTTCATGACCCATCCTAGCCGCGTAGAGCTAGCAAAGCGGCCAACTAGTATCAGTCGGAGTTGGACTTCAGGGTGCTCCGCTAATGTGGACGAGATGCCTTCATGGCCATTTCTAGGGCACCCTGCTCCCGGGGCACTTCTTATTTTTCGAGTTGCCCCTGTTGATGGCTCGCTATCATCTTTTTCTGCTTGTCAGGCTCTCTCCTGGACTTCGGTTCAGTTGAGGCACCTGCAAGCATCTCTCTTTTTTTTCAATTGCTATAAATAGGGTGCTCCACTTATGCAGACGAGGGGCTTCCACGGCCATTTCTAGGGTACTCTGCTCCTGGGGCACTTCTTTTTTTTGTGTTGCCCCTGTTGATGGTTCGCCATCGCTTCTCCTGCTTGTCAGGCTCTCTTCTGGACTTCGGTTCAGTTAAGGCGCCTGAAAGTATCCATCTTATTTCTAAAATCGCTACAATATACAAGTGTGGAGCTTTACACTTTACTCCTAATTTAACTCAGGTATCTGTTGCGAGTTAGGTTTTACTGGAAGCTTTGTGCGTGGCTCTTCATCCGAACATGGTTTCAAACCATTCATCCCATACATTAGAAGCTAATGATCAATTTACTAGACTATACTGTTATAGATACTGAATTAATGCGGTTACACCTGTGTAACATCTATTAACCCGATCGTAATTCTAAAAGTTCAGTGTTCCATATTAGGATTACTGCATGTGTCTCTCCATCTTTCAAATCCTTTCCCTGGAGTTACGAACAGTTTTTCTCGGTCCATTGCCCGCAGGGTAGGAAAAGTGTAGATGCAAAGGACATAAATAGAAGAGACAAATAAAGTGGGCTTTGTAGGCATAATATCTTTTTCTTAATGATAGAGTTAAATCAGGACAGATCTTAGGGTAGAAAGAGTTAAAGACAGCTAAAAGGACACCACCACTATTCTAATATATCTAGGAAAAATTTCAAAGCTAAGGATGTGCGCAAGTTAAATTATAAAAAAGCATATTAAATGATCGTTGTACATGAAAGAAAAGTTTTTAATGTTTTCAAGCCTAGTGTGTTTTATGTGGCCGAAAATTCGAGTTAACGGCGAGGTCAAGGCTAGATAACATAGGTTATCAAAAATATGAGGTCTGTAGGCTGATTTCTAAGAAGCAAAGCGTTTTATAGAAGTGATTGCAGTTGCAAGAAACTTATGAGAAACTTTTATTGGAAACTTCTATTAATTTTAATTTTTTTCATTCAAAAATGCCTTACATGCTGAAGAGCTCAAGTTTAAATATGGCATTAAAATCAATTTGATCTACGCATATTTTAAGTTAAATATTCTTACTAATTATTAAGCGCCCAATGTGGGTAGCTTTGGAAATAATTGTTATTTTATTCAAAACCTTTTAAAACCAAACCGTTTATTCTTGCATTTTAAGCTACTACTGAGCACAAATTTGAAGACACTTCGCACAATTTCACTAGCACCATTGAACCATGCTTTAATTTAAGTAGTGTTGATTCAAATGGATACAATGTTTTTCACAGGTCTTTATAATCGGTATGGTGGTACTAAATGGAATTTTACCTTCTCTGCCTTTATAATTAAAAGTTTAGTTCAATTCAATTTGATATCTTTTTTTAATTAACTCACTCCTCATAAGAAAATTATTTTCCAGTTAATAAATATTATAATGATAGAACAGTATTTATCGATATCAAGGCTTCAATTAAATCCGCAATTTTCTTATTGTTGGTTTAGTAGTTAAACTTCAACTTATTTTTTTGATTTAATCTTGCTGAAGAGTTTCATTACTATGACTTATCGTAAATACGTAAAGATTCTTTATACTGTGCAAATCGAAAAATTCATCGATATAGGAAGAAGCTTACTAAACCTGCATGCCAAATATTATGAAAATTACTACCACTAAATTGCTCATTAAATAGAGCTATAGCCACTAAATTTAAAATGTGTTATGCAAAATATACTTTAAGTAATTTGCATGCAATTTAAAAAAAAAGTTAAAATTACAATTTGTCGATCGAATTTTAAATTCCATATTGATTTCACTGGTCAAAACAAGGGAAATTGCAGAAAAATGCATTGTGCTCTTAAGTATAAACCGTGCTGAGTTTTTTAATATTACTATCCATTAATCACCGATTCAACGAAAATAGCTTCTCCCTATTGATATAGATTTTGGAACATAGCCGCGACATCAACAATAATTTCACTGTGTACTGGCATTGTTTCCAAATTGCATCGAGCTTATTTCCACTGCACTTCATATTCATTCATTTTGCAAACAAGTGTGTATACTTGCACCGAGCGCTGCATTAATGCTGCTAAAAAAAATTCAACGTCCTCAGATTTTCACGTTTATGTGTAAGCGTCAGAAAAACGTACAAATATAAACCTAGTGTTGTGTATAATTTCTGGTAAAAAAAAATTTATTTCAACACCATAAATGCACGTCTGTTCACATTTCACCACATTCCTTTCGGATAAATTTGCAATGGCCGAACGATGGAGAACGGTTGTAGCTAAATTAAAACAAGGGTAGGTCACTAACTATTTTTAATGCTAATTTCCATCATGCACTCGCAATATGCACATTCGGGTTGTTTGTACAGTGTGTAATTTTTATTCCACATATGATTTCGTTTTAATTCAGTGATATTGGAGTACGAATGAGTGGATATGTCTGTATGATTATTGCTGTTCCATCGATTGCAATTTTTCGAATGCTCTTTTCAATTGGGCATACAAGCGAGAATGCAGTCAATAAATGATTTATTTTTAAGCGTGCATGAGAAAATTGAATGATTTGTATGGAAGCTAGTTTAATTGGTTGAGCTGATGGATAATAACAAGTGTATTAATTGTGATGTGGTTTCGGAGCTGAGTCAGCTGGTTGAGATTTAATTTGCACTAAATAATTTTGAATGGAAATGAAAGGAAATTAATGCAGCGTGGTTGAATCAGCTGAATTCAGAATGCAGTCAATCTGAATATGAGTATTCTGATTGAATATTTATAGAATTTTCAATAATAATAAAATAAAATCAAAAACGCTAGAATCCCGATTACAGGTGTTAATATTAGATTTGCGAATTAATTTGGTTTTTTAGTTTGTATACTCGTAGATAATAATTTGATATTGTTAATAATTTGATTTGATCTGTGGAACATAGGTAGGAGTGTTGAAAAAATTAATTTGTATCGCTAATATAAAATGATACTATGAATGTGCTCGTTTCCGTGCAAAACTTTATAGTATTAAATTTCAATTTCATAAATAATTTCATGGATAAAATTATGCCATTTTCATTTCAGTTTGGCAATAAAAAATGCGGAAGACAATGGACCAACACGACGAGATCCTGCAAGTTCGGATTTGCTAAGCGAAGGCGAAAAGTAAGTACACCCAAAAAATGTTTATTTCCACCAAAAATATTACTTGAGAAGACAATTAAACATGAACAAATTGTTTCAGACCAACGTTAGACGAAATTCGAAGTTGGGGGAAAAGTTTCGATAGACTTATGCGAAGTCCAGGTAAATACGAAATAATGTTTTTTCGTTGTTATTCAGAAGAAACAAATGAAATTTCATATGTTAGCTTGTAGTTGAGGATCAGTCTTCAGTTTTTTTTTTTGTTTCTAAAACTTATTAACAGTTTGTTTTTTGTAAGTTTTCGGTTTTGAATTCCTTTGTATGCATTTTATATGCATGGAAATATTCATTTAAAATTTCATAATAATGATTTACTCATTAGTTTATTTATTTATTATTGTCTAAATCAACAGAATACAAATCTAATTATAGACTAGGCAAGAAATAAGCATTTAAAAAATAACAAGAAAAGAATGAAATAAAGTTCAAAACTTCAAAACCAGAAGAATAAAGAAAGAAAAAAAAAACAAACTATAAATTCAAATTAATCAAAGAATACAAAAGGCGGTAAATGAAATAGAAGCATAAATTAAGACAGATATGAAATTGAGCATTCAGAAATTTCATCAAATCATTTCGTAAGATAAAAAGTTTGCTCTGATTTTTTTTTAAAAGCGCGTAAAGAAGGCTCAAGGGGACCAGTATTCAAGCAATTATGCTGCCTAGGCAAGGGTAAAAGAGGAGAATAAAAATATGTCTGAGTACGAGCGAACGGTACGTTGAGGATAAATGAAGACCTACTAAAACGTACCGGATCACGAACAGAAAACTGCTCACTGGAGATACATGTAACAGAACCATTAATAATTTTGTACTGAAGACATTCGTTTAAATACAATCTGCGTGAAAGAAGCGTAGTGAAAGATGCAAAATATACTCACAGTCGGGAATACGGAACCTAAAGAATAGCGAGCGAGTAAACCTACATTTTACAGACTCAACAGCATCAATTAGCAAAAATTTGACAACAATACTCGAGGGCACTACACACGAAGGAGATACACAGGCAAAAGTTCTGGGCGCTCTAAGAATGTAGCCACAGGAACGCGAGGCCTTGGATATGACACGCAAGATGTGGACATAAAATGTTAGTTTAGTGTCAAACACAACACCAAGGTCCATGAAATATTAATAGGACTGAAGACAAAACCAAGAATGGAATAGGAAAACGTGATGCGAGATAATTAACATGTAAAGGAAATCTGGAAGCATTTGACAATATTAAGGTTAGACGGCGAACTAGTTGCCCAAAGCAAAGAAGTCATACAGCAGCTGAGGGCAATCATCCACTGACTCAATCAACCTAATTATTTTCAGATCGTTAGCGTACAAAAGACACAAGCAGTTAAAGAGGGAAGGAGATCATTTATAAATAGGAGGAAAAGCAGAGGACCAAGAATCGAGCCTTGTGGTATACTAGAAGTAGGATAGAAGAGGGAAGAAGAGAAGAGTGAACCGTTACGAAACAAGCAGAATGAGGAAAGAATGAGGAAAATTGACCCGAAATTTTGAAACTATTGAGCTTTGAAAGGAGGATATCATGGTTCCCAGAGTCGAAAGCCTTGGCAAAGTCTGTATATAGATGTATTATGATCGATTGTGGACGCAACAGTATTACCGAACGAAAATAAATTGGAAACTGTAGACTTACCTTTGACGAAACCATGTTGCTCAGAAGCGAGAATAGGTTCAATTATTGAGAAGCTTTCGAGAAGCTTATTGAAGCAAGATAGAAGTGATATGGAGCTATGATTGAAAATGCAGAGAGAACCTTCAGCTTTAAGGATGGGGAAAATATTTACGTATTTCCAGGAAGAAGGAAACTTAGACGAAGAAATACCAAGGTTAAAGAGGTCAGATAAACGAGCAGACAAGAATGATCCCAGTGACTTTGCGAAAATAATAGGTAAATCGTCGGGACCACAGTTGGCACTACTGTCTAGGTTAGCAAGCAAACCTTTCGACCCGTCATTAACGGGTTCGTCAAAGACAAACAATATCTATTAATATCTGATGAGGAAATATTGTCAGAGAAAGATGAACTAAACTGAGAGGTAGGAGAAGAAATGTGCAAACAGCTCCTATATTTCTTGTGACGAGGAAGCAGATAAATCATTAAGATGCATCACAAAAAGATAAAGGGAGATGTTTTAAAAAAACGTTAAAAAAACAAAGGGTCAGAAAAGATTCTGATGACAGGATGATATAGAGGCTTTAATGTGACTTTATTTAAGCATTCATCGCTTCTTTAATTATCTTTTTAGCACATGATCATAGATTCTTGTAAATTAGAAGATCTACGTCTAAGCCGGAGCTTTGAAATCTACGAAGTGCCGCGTCAGTTTTAAGAGCACGAATCACGCCAACAGTTAGCCTAGAAGGATCACACACACACACAGGAACGAACAGACAACAAAGGCTAACAATAAGGCTAACATAATTACGTATTCTGCTATTGACATTACGCGCATTATTCAACTGCGAAAAAGAGCAAAGAGAGAAAAAGTTGATGGTACTAAAGAAATATTGCTCCTTGATAAAATTTCAGTGAAGTTTGCATCCCATACTAAGCAAAAAATATTAAAATCACCACATAAAAGAACAACTATTCATAAATTATAAAAGGACTATTACATGGGATATAAATCGAGGATACAAGTAATGCAGTAGGTGAAGTAACATATATGCGAACAAGGATGCATTTAATAGGCGTCACGCTAAGTGTATTGCGAACAGCAACAAAAACACCGCCGCCGTCAGATAAACCACTGGCTGAGCGATCACGATCTTTGCAAAAGACAGTGAAGAGAGGTAAAGTTTCGTTATTGAATATATCCCCAGTCAACGAGGTTTCAATTAGGCATATTAAGTCCATGGGTTTTGGTCCTTAGCCCCCAAACGTTTTGATAATAAACTTTGAGACAGCTCTTACGTTCTAAGTACGATTTTTCTTCACCGGTCTTCGTTGAAAATTTCTAGAGGTATGGGACTCAGATAGTCCCCATAGACGGCTCATGCTGACTCAGTACACGAGCATAAGATGTCTGTATTACCACAGGGGATGATATAGCAGGAGTCAAAAGGCTCGTTCTATCAATAACCAAATTCGAAACAGGTTAGCTCCCGGTCTCGAGAGCATGCTGTTGTAGCTGGTGTTGCTGTTGTTGTTGTTGGTGCAATGATTTATGTTGTGGTTGTTGTTGTTGTTGGTGTAGTTGCTGCTGCAGAGTTGCACGCTGGCCGCGTTTGAGCATCTGAGACACATCACGTTGTGGTTGATTTTGGTGGTTGCTAGGTTGGGCCACCCCACGGGTCTGAAGTCCAGTAGCTGGAGAAGATAAAGGAGATGTCAGTTGACTGTTCGAAGATAGCTGTTGTTGTTGAACAACTGGCCAATCTTCTTCATAATGCTGGTCATCGGTAAGTGCAGATTGAGGGCCTGAAGGTTACTCAATCTTAGCAACTGACAAAAGTGAGTTAATATCACCACAAACACTCTCAAGTCTTGAGCTCAGAGAAGAAAATTCTTTAAAAAGTTCATCATTAGTTTGTTTTAAAAGTTTAGTTGTAGCAAAGTAAATCAAAGTTGAAATGAAATTTGATCATTTTCTAAATTATCTCCGATTTTGTGTCAAAAACGTAATCTTATTTGCATGAAAAAACAATGAATTAATAAACAAGAAGAATTATGTTTTACTTTCTAGCATCCTTTGAATAATTACATTTAAAATCAAAATATCATATTTAAAATATTCTTTCAATTAATATATAATAAAAAATAATTATTATTCATTTTAGGTGGCCGAAAAGTATTTCGTGATTTTCTTCGTTGCGAATATAGCGAAGAGAATATTCTATTTTGGTTAGCCTGTGAAGAATTGAAGAAAGAAACAAATCCGGAAGCAATCGAAGAAAAAGCACGTTTTATTTATGAAGACTATATATCAATATTATCGCCGAAGGAAGTTTCTTTAGACTCGCGTGTTAGAGAAATTGTTAATCGTAATATGGTTGAACCAACACCGCATACATTCGACGAAGCTCAACTACAAATCTATACATTAATGCATCGTGATTCGTATCCAAGGTAATGCAGTTTTATGTGAATATATAGTGAAAAGAATAGTTTGCATTGCAAAAGAAATATTATTTAATGCTAATATTAGAATATGTTTTTTTTTAATTGAATATTGATTATTTCGAGCCTTAATTTAACTTGATAAGAGAATTGTTCAAGCATATATCATTCTGTCCTAACTAGTCCTTTTAATATATCGTTTTTCTTTTTAAACTTATTGGGCTCTAAAATATGTTTTGGTCTTTTCTAATAAATGGCGTAGGTAATGTTTTTTTTTATTACTGTATACTGGAACCAACTTCGTGTAAAAACACTAACATTAGACTTTGACTTTCAGTAATTTTGATTTAATTGACGCAGAAACAAAACAAAGCTTTTGAACAATGCTTTGTCAACACTACAATCAAAATTCTGTCACAACTGCTTCACGGTTAAATCGGTACACCATGTGCTTTGAAACTAGTGGGTTGCAGTGTTTACTAGCCATATACACTTTTTTGCCCCGAATCTGGTGTTTGCCTACTTTTAAGAACAAATCATTATTTTTACCGCATTTTTTCCTTTCCTTTTTTTCTAATTCTCTTCGGATTTTTTCTCTATGATTTCGAAATGTCTTTGTGGACTTTCAACAATTCTGTTGGCAAAAGTAGTAGTCATACTTTGGTTTTTGTTGCCTCCCAGTGTACGCCAATTGTGTTGGTTTGAGTGATCTGTTCGGTAATGCCATAGAATGTGCCAATTCAGGAATTCAATGGTTTTGTTCTAAGGACACGAAACATTCAGCATATGCGCTTATTAGGAAATTCAGCCACAATTAAGGACATTAAATGGGAATTTTATAGTGCTAAGTTAGACTTCGATGAAATATTGACCAATATCGATCAGTGATTAGTTGAGTTTCAAATCAGTTATTCATCCAACCTTTTCAATGTTACTATATGTTCGAATGTAAATAAACAATTGGCGCACCCGGCTGCTATTATACATCTAGCTTTGTCTTTTACTATTAACAGCGCAATAAAACCTTTTTTTCCTTTATTTCATCAAAAAACAGATTTTTTACAATAACTTTGTTATTTCTATTTGTATGCTCTCTCCCCCAACACAGCACTGTTGTCAATTCGAGTAACATAATTTAGGACCTTGATTTTTCAAACCTCTCTTCCTGAGCTGTATTCCTTAGCTCTGCATCTTCACCAAATGTGGCTACCGCTCCCCATCACGCTCCATTTTCAATTGAAATCTCGCTCATTTAATGTTCTTCTACGAAAAATTTATATCGCATTCGTTTCACCGTTCTTAAAGCAAATTTTCCGGGTATGCCTTCTAAAATAAATTCAGTCAACTGATTTTGCTTTTTTTCAAGTACTAGACGATCTTAATTCCACTCATAAGTTTTATGAATTCCTTTTTGGTGTCGTCTCACGGCCTTCACCCACCTAAGTTAATGTAATAATGCCCCTTGGTTCAACTCCGAAGCTTTATTTCCAATTATCGGCCTACATCCTTTCTTCTATGTTTTAGTAGACTTCTCGGATGTATAGTGTAAAGCAAACTCTATCCCCAAGTCCAATCTTTGCTAGCTCAAAAGCAGTATGATTTTGCTAAAGAATAGTATACTTTCTAGAATCTTCTATCGTTCACTAATACTGTCGCATCTATTTTGGATTAACAATTGTAATTATATGTTTTATTGATTTTGTAAATATGAAGCGGAAAGTCACCGGTTATCCATTGTCAATGTCCTATAATAATATCACCTCTGCTTCTCCTAAAGATATCTGCGATTTATTCGCAGATAATTTCCAGAGAATTTTCACTGTATCAGACCCATCTAACTCAAATGTTTCTCCTTCTAATTCAGCACCAACCACTTTTCTCAGCCAAATTAAAATATCACGCGAAGAAATACGTAAAGCTATATTGGAGCTCGATTGCAATAAAGGCCCTGGTCCTGATCTCCTTCCGCCGACCTTCCTGCGGAGGTGTGTAGAGCAGCTAATAACACCCCTGCATATATTCTTTGACAGATCACTTTCATGCGGTGTTTTCCCATCCTGTTGGAAACTTTCATATGTGACACCAATTTTCAAAAATGGCGATAGACGCTGCGTCGAAAATTACAGGGGCATTGCCATTTTATCTTCCATTCCAAAACTTTTTGAAAAAATTGTTTACAATAAACTTTCCCCACTAGTTGACTCCCGTCTGAATGAGCAACAGCATGGCTTTAGAAAAGGTCGCTCAACTATCACAAACTTGACAATCCTAGTTTCGAACGTTTTGTGTAAAATCGAGAAAGGCTATCAAATTGACGCAGTCTACACTGACTTTAGCAAAGCTTTTGACAGAGTTGACCATTCTATATTGATCCTTAAGCTGCACAAATTTGGACTTGCTGGATCTTTACTAAGCTGGCTCAGTTCCTACCTCCACAACCGAATACAACTCGTTAAATTTCAAGGAATTTTATCAAAAAATATATTTGCTACCTCTGGTGTTCCACAAGGTAGTCATCTTGGCCCACTTCTCTTTAACATATTCATTTCGGATCTATCTGACGTCCTGTCAAACATTCCTCACCTACTTTATGCAGACGACCTCAAACTCTACCACACCATTGAATCTAAATCTGATGCACTTTTCCTTCAATCCAAGCTTAATTCTCTTGTTCAGTGGTGCAATATAAACAAGCTCTCGCTGAATATTGATAAGTGCCAAATCATAAGTTTTAGCCGTAAATGCATGGTTACGCAGAATACCTACTTTCTCGGCAACAACTTATTAACTCACGTTGATAACGTTGTTAATCTCGGTGTTGTGATGGATGTAAAACTTCGTGTCACCTTGCACTACGACAAAATTCTTTCCCGTGCGAATAAGCAGCTCGGCTTTATTAAACGACGTGCCAAGGAGTTTAAAAACTTGTGGGCCACAAGATCATTATACACTGCACTTGTACGCCCTCTTCTCGAATACGCCTGTATTATTTGGAACCCAGCCTTTGAAATTCACAATAACAGACTCGAGTCCATTCAAAAACAATTTTTACTTTTCGCCCTAAGAGATCTGTACAACCCTTACGATTTCGAAAATTTACCGCCATATGAGTTTAGACTGGGTCATTTAAACTTAACTTCACTTGCATCTAGAAGAATGATGATATCGGCCTGCTTCACATTTGACGTAATTAGAGGCGTTATTAGAGTTGAGTTCCTTAATAGTAAATTTGTGCTAAATATCCCCTTAAGGAACACCAGGTCCAATCGTTTGCTAAAGGAATATCCACATTCCACCATATATGCAGCTAATGAGCCGGTAAATAGATGCTGCAGGATCTTCAATGGCTTTAGCAACCTTTATTCCCCAACGATTTCCAAACTATCCTTCAAATCTTCCCTTATCCAAGCCATTTGTACACCATAACTTTTAAGCTCTTGTTTAATTATCGTTTTTAATTGTTATTCTTTTATTTCCTTATTATTTTACTTATTGTCTATTTTAAACTTATTTGTTTACTCCATTAGTTATTTATTTATTTATGTGTTATTTATTTGTACCTTACACTTTTTTATTTCCTTTTTATTTTACTTATTGTCTATTTTAAACTTATTTGTTTACTCCATTAGTTATTTATTTATTAATGTGTTATTTATTTGTGCCTTACACTTTTTTTTTGTTTTTAAATAATTGGATATTTCAAATTTTTTTATGTATGTATATGTATTTATGCCTTGTTTGGCTAATAAAATAAAATAAAGACTGATTTTTTAAAGTTTTCGAGTCTGTTGACCATTTCTTTTTTGCACTTAGATTCTCGGACTTCCTCTAGCCTGGTTTTCATCCTACGTACATGACCGCGTCTAGGTAATAATAATTCTTTTTCTTTATCTGCCATTCAATCTCTGGAGTTCCAAAAGGTTCCATTCTTGGCTCCCTTATGTTTCTACTTTTTATGAATGGCTTCCTTTCCTTCATTAATTCATATTATCTTTTATATGTTGATGGCTTCGAAATGCTTAGAGTAATTGATTTGCTGCAAGCTTGCGAGCAGAAGGAAAATTATTTAAGCGCACGAGGTAACTGGGACACCACCGACTCTCTCGTTCTATATGTGCCAAAATGTTATCAGATATCTTATACCCGTATGAATTCCCATTCGTGCTCTGTTATCATGTTTCTGGGTTCTTTATTGGTGTGTTGTATTCGATATTAAGCTTAGATTTTACCATGGCATCCCGTTGATCCAGTTTTGATCGATCTAACATCGTCAAAACCTTTTGATAATATTTCAAACTCTGTGGATTTTCCCCATCCTTTTTTTGTAATGGCTATGAATGTTACTGTTAAGTGTTGCGCCTTTGCTACAGGTACCTTATAGATGCCTTAAAATCTGTCCAACGTAGGTTCGTCCGTTTCTTACTCTTCAATTTCAATCTCCCCATGTTGCATATAGTGAACGTCTAAGCATACTAAAAGCTACCTCCTTTGAGGCAAACTGTTTCTTGATGAGTTTCTTCTCTTCGAACTGCATCACCATCACGTTTTGTCAGATATTAGCCACGACCATTTTTAATGTCACTATTGCGCGCACTGATGCATACTTTTATTCACCGCTATTGCGCTTACTGAGAATACATAACAACTTTGGTCTTGGTTCTTTACGCCGGATACCCAATTTAAAAAAATATTCCTAAAGTTTTATCGTTTTCTGTTAGCTCATTAGCATAACTTTTGCATATTTTTGTCTTACTCGGTAGATCACCATTTATTAATGAATTTCGCTTTAGATAAAATATATATTTTCATTATCTTACTGTATCTATACGCTAATTGGGTCTTATATAAATGCCTCAGATTTTTATTAAATAGCTGTTATTTCAAAATATCGAATTCCATTACTTCAAATCCCATTGATAATTTTCGTTTTCTTTTCAGGTTTATAAACTCACAATTATTTAAAACCCTAGCGCAATTGCCGGAAGGAGTGTCAGCGTCAGGATCACAACAAGATAGCCCGACTTAGAATGCAACAAAACGCCACATGAACAAATCAGTAAACATACAATACACAATTGAAACAGCAAAGAGAAACTCTATACAACTTACGACATAAAAGTACTAAAGCAAAAACTATTTATACTTAATTAACTTAAGTCACCAATCAAGAACAAGAAAAGCAAACTAAAAAATGTCGTTATGCAAAAACTAGACAAAAATATTTTAGGATGATAACATAAATTGATCGTTGTTGAATATCTCGTTTAGTTGAATCGAATCCACGAAACGAGTCAAAGGTAAAATTCTGCTAAAATATTCTACGAGCAGCTACCCAAGCAATTCGAAAAAAAGATGAACAGACAGCTTGCAATCAGATTGAAAAACAGGAATACATTTTGATCATATTCTAAGCAGTATTGCATTAAATTAATTCAAAATAAATAGGTCCGATATGATGAGGTGACAACAAATAAGCAAAAGGAATATAAAATATTTGTTCTAAGCGGGATCAGGATTTAGATTGAAAACTTTATTCTAGATAACTTATGGAAATATGTATTTGGATAGACCGAACACAAAGTTTGGCATTGACTTAGAAAAAATTGTCACACCGGGTTTGATGATATATAACAGCTTGTAATTGGCCTATTTCTGAAATTGGAAAGTGATATTGGTTCAAAGGCTAACAAAACTGAATCAGAAACAGCATTTCAGCCGGAAATGGAAGTAAAAAATAATTTGGAAACAGAACAAAAAAATCTTGCTTCAACAAGATGAATCGAAAAAGAGCGAGCTAACAAAAATAAACGCAATATCGCAATAAATTATTTAAAATAAAGAAAACGTAGCTAGTAGATCATAGGATGAAAAAATAAAACAAAGGAGAAAGTTGTAAATTTTAGTATTTTAAACATTTTTACATTTGATTGATTCGGTTTAATTTTTCGCTGTCACTCCGAAAACAATGAATTATTATGGCCTATGTCTGTGTTACAGAATGCTTTACTTGTTGCGTCGTCTTTTAACTGTTCGTCAGTCGACCTAATTTTTCAGAGACCGTGTATGTTAATTAAAACTAAATTTATCTTGTATTTCGATTTTAGGAAACGGCTTTATTTAAAATATGAGAAATGAATCAATGAAACTTAAAAAAAAATAAATGGCAAAATGTGATTAAATAATATTTAAACAAAATTTGGAAAGCATACGCATTAAATCTTAAGATTAGTAACGTTAATAGAACCCTAATATGTAAAATTCATTCTATAGCGGCATATTGAAATGATTTCGTTTACTTAAATTGAATCTGATGATTCAAGACATTAAGACAATTTCCACAACTTAATTTTGAATTTCTATCGAAAGCAACAGAGTAATATAACCTTGCTTTAGACAAATCGTAATTTTCGAAGATAAATTGATAATTGGTATGTCTTTGTTAGAAGAGGTTTAGAAATAGTTGTTGATTTAATTTTTGTAGCTTAGTGACTACAGTACAGCGCTTTGAAGATTATTTCATTTTAACTTCTTCAAAATAATAGCATGAACCACGTATTAGCAAACGTTAAATTCAATCTTGATAGTTTTACAGGTATTTTGTGACTAATGATCACATTAGTCATCAAACATCTGAAGGAGAAACATTGATATGAAGTTTACATTCAATAAATGGAAAACACTGTACTGTAAACATTTTAAAATTAGCGCACAGTTATCTAGTCAGTCGAGAAATATTCTTTTAAGTTTTAATTTTCTATTTGTACAGACAATCTTAATCTACTTTTGTATCGAATTGAAGAAATGAAACAAAAAAAGAAACTGTGAAATGTCTATAGGAACAAAATAGAAATTCGCTAACAACGTTGTTCAAAAGCAAATTTTATTACAACTTTTCATATGATCCTACACTTCATCATAAGTTTTTCATGTTCATCCACTAATTCTTTCACCTACCTAGTCATATTGACTGAAACCAAGATAAGCAAATCATGTATCGTTTCTTTTGATCTTAGGCTCTAAATTCGTTTTGAATAGTTGAATTTCAATCCAAAACCTTTTTGCATTTATTCCGTACTTTTCAGTATTTTTCATCAAATTGCATTCAACTCATAATCTGTAAGATCTACAAAGAAAACCAAAAATAATATACTTAGAAAACTGAAAAGAACAGAAATATATAAAAGTATTTTTGAATAATACAAGAAAAATAAACGAAAACGAAATATAAATTACACTGCCAGCTAAAGTAAAATAATTTGTCATTCATTGTGAATAAAATGATAACGAAACATTAAAGAAAAAAGCAAATTTACATAAAAAGTCAGTCGTATTAGTTTTCAAACCCAAGACCTAAACATGGTTTAAACTTCGTTTGGAAATGAACATTGATTTTTCTACTAGATTTTTTTTTCGTTCCAAGCGACAAGCTCTGCAAATACATAAAATCTCTACACCACTAAAACGTATATAGGCATATAAAATATATTTATGAGCATATGCATACAAACATAATCCGCACAAATAAACCAAAAACCAAACAAACAAATCCAGTTATCACATCATCATATAAGCAATTTTTTTTAATTTTGTGGATAAACATTAAAAATATTACAGAATAGAAGTATGTCATAGAAAAAATGAAGATCTCTTTTATTAAATTGAAGATTGTATTATAGTTATTAAAACTGTCTTAAAAAATAGAAACGAAAATTATTACCCCAAATTCGTTTTGGATTATTGTATAAATGTGTGTCTGTCGTAATATGAAATAATAAAAGTAAATATGGAGAATCGTGAATTTTAAATTGAAAGAAAACATATTACTAAGTACGGAAAATATTAGGTAAAATTATAAATATAAAAATGACACTAATGAGCAATCATTGGTGCGATACAGAGAGGAATAATTTATTCGACACTAAACTATTAACTTTCAATACGTTGCTAGACGGACCAAACAATTACTGTTTTGCATTGAGTGTTATTCGAAATGATCTATCATCCTCAAATGAAGCCTTTATTTGATTCAAGCGAAATTAACAACAACGACTTAAATGATTCCTCGCTGCTTCGCACTTAGTTATAAAAATAGCACAAATCAATCTTTCTAAGGAACGTTTTACGTTTTCTACTTAATTCACCGTAGTTAAATTAATTCACAAAACTATTACGATTAGAATGAGTGTTAACGCGTTCAGTGTAGATAAAAGTAAATATCGTTTAAGCAAAATAAATATTTATTTCGAAAAAAACAATTAATTTATTTATTCTGTACTATTTAGAATGAACCAGTAATTGAAAACCCAAAGAGAAAAATAAATGAAAAATTATAGATCTTATACCAGAACAATGACACCTAAACATGTAATAGCTATTAAATTATTTCAAACTGAATTATAAATTATGGTAAAATAAATAAAATAATAAATAAAAATAATGACCAGATCTTAGTAAGTAATGAACAAGTTTAATGTATATGTCCAACAACAACAAAAATGAATGATGGAAAAATATTGATAATGTTGTTTTCCTGTTATAACAATTTTTTTCTACACCAGTTAAATGTTTGTATAAAATAAAACAATTAAAATATACAAAAAATAGTGAAAAAAAATCAAGAAATTCATTAAGTCGATGATTTGCGATTATTTTTATTTGATCGTACTATGAAATAATAAGATATAAGTAAGTCAAATGAATGAGTAGCAAATATAACGAGATATTAAGGTCTATTTCTCAAGTAGTACGTGAATTGATGATCAATAAATATATAAATTAAATCAAAACCTAAAACTCGTACACAAATAACTAAATTCTATAATATTTCGGTGAGCTGAAACCACACGACAATTTTAAGTAATCAATGAAAAAGAAAAAAATTACAAAAACTTCATCAAATTTACACTGATCAGCCATGTATTAATGTAGCCCATAACAAATATTAACTTAAAGTAATAAAATCAACCGAAACATCAATTGTAGCTTGATGTCAAAGAAAACTAGCAAAATGAGTACCCACATTAAAAAAAATTTTAATTTTTTGCGAATACACTTTATTCATTCAACACAAATACATGTTCAGTTGTAATTGAAGGGCTTAGTTCTTACAATGAAAACTAAATAAAATTTATAAGATTGGATAGTTAGCAGAATAATTTATCATATCTCATTTCACAAATATGAACTAAAGACTTGAAACTACTATTTGAACAAGAACATAAAAAACACCGAAGCTGCAAATTTACATTATTCCCACTCTAAATTGAACAATCTTTATCTATTGTGCTAAAATATACCCATCTAATTAAATGAGCAAACAGTAAAACAAGAATTCGTAACAACGTCTTTGCACTGATAAAATACTTTAGAGTTGTAAATTGAATTTAATCAACTTGGATTCACGATATTATCAACAACATGTTTGTAGAGATTCAAATAGACCATTTTTCAAAATTTTTGTATTCGAAATTTTTAGTCCTTCTTTTGGTACTTTCAACCACTAACACTTTCTTTCGGTTCGATTTAAAAACACACAGTATCGGCGCATACACCATGCCACCATTTTCTCGGACTGCAACACTTTTAATATGTATATGAAAAAAATTGCTGAAAATTTCTAAAAATAAATTAATACAAATATCTAATTAAACATACTGAAATAAATAAAGATGACATATTAAAATTAACAATGAGATAAGATGATATAAGCAAAAGCGTTTATTAATAAATTTATTATTAAAAAAATGCAAGAAAAAATGAAATATGGATGAATGAACGAACAACACGATGATACAAAATAAAGAAATACTTTATTTAAAAAAAGGTGAACTGTTTTTGTTTGATCGAATAGGATAGAAACCTGATTTATTTTTATTTAAGGGGCTATTCTACTTTGTCAATTTCAAAAAATCGATTTTGTTTTTTTTTACGTTTTTTGAAAGTATATGATCTCAAGAATATCGTATTAAAATTTCAGAATGATCCGAGCATTCTATTTCATCATTTTACTCGAGCGCGTCTTAGTTCATTTTGAGACGTGTACGTAGTTCAACCGCGTTAAACGCGTTTTTCCCAAAATCATGTTTTTCGATACTGTCCAAAGCTTTTCTCAGAAACTAATTAATCGATCCTCCTGAAATTTTTACCACATATTTGTCAAACATACAGCTATAGTTGGTACTAGAATCGTGCCAAAATATTGATTTTATCTATTTTTTTTCAGCAAAAAATCGGTAAAAAAAACCGTTTTTTTCGAAAAAAAATTTCAAACAGTCGCCATTTTGTTGATTTTGCATAAAACTTCATGATTCTAGTACCAACCATAGCCGTTATTATACAAATTAAGAATCTTTTTGAGTTTTGTGTTTCAGACTCTCCGTTGCTGAGAAATCTTATGGACAAGTGCACCCCTTTTATTTATGACATGTCAAGAATGTATGCGTCATGACTATATATATAATTATATATATAAATAAAAATGTTTTTTGTAAAGTTCAAGAGTTTATTTATTCAATGCCAGAAAGATTTACAACGATACATGTAATGACTCCTCAAAAAAAAATCGCAAAAATTAGCATTTTTATAGGGCTCTAAAGTAGAATAGCCCCTTAAAGGAGTGTTGCGTTACTACAACAGTGCAAACAATGTACTCGCTACTTCAAGATCGGTATATCGATCGGTATTTCTCTTCTTTCCAGCACATCGTTGCTTAACAGTGTTTGATTGTCCATAAAATAATATCTTCACCACTCAACTTATTCCTGTTGAAGAGCTAGTACATACACGCTTGATAAATTTAGTCTTGATGACTCCCATTCAGTGCTGTTGCTGAAAAACTAAAATTAACAATTATACAATTAATAAAAAAAAAACAATTAATTATTTTCACCAATCTTTTAAAAAAAAAACATTTTATATTTTTTGTAGAATATGAAATTATATTTGTCAAATAGCCAATAGTTGTATTTTAACTGCATATGTGGAAAAATCAATCCATCATTTGGAATGTGCCCACGTATGTATTTCGATACGCTTTTCGGGAGGTTCTGGGGTAGATTGAGTACGTTTTGTTTTTGGGGGTGTCTTTTTTTAAATTAAAAAGTTTAGAATTAATTTCCTCCATTTTCCCTCCCCCATTTTCGCACATTATTGGTCCCGGATTTCCACGTCGTTAACTCAGCCATTTTGTACAAAAACAACACCTTTTTAGACGCTTCAGAAATGAAATCGGAGATTAGAACTTTCTAGAGCTAGAAAACATGTCGTTTTTACGGATTTTTCCTAGTCAAAAACCAGAGAAATTTTCCTCCATTCCTTCATTTTCGACAGCACAACGCACAGTTCCTAATCATCATAATTTTAATAACCCAGGCCATTTTGGTCGTTTTTGCCGGTCCTTTTCTGCTTTGCACACCCATTTTTGTACAAAAATGACATTTGGTTATTGCATTTCGTTAATCGGTTTGATTTAAGGCTGAGAAAACACCTCCGTTCACCATCGTTTTCGGATTTCCACGTCGTTTACACAGCCATTTTCTATCTTTACGTTAAGCGGCTGCAGGCACCAGTTTTTAGCTAAGATAAAATTACTTCAGCCAATACAAATGAAGATGGGAAATTCTTCGGAAATTATCTATACTCCCCTACTAGGCATAAAGGTTCTATTTACAGTTATGTCATTTTTGAGTCAACACCGGATTCAAAAACTGCATACTCTATTACATCATTCTGCCAAATTTGAAAAACCTATCTTTTGTGGAAGTATGTTAAAATTAATGTTGAAAAATGCACTCTCCATATATCTCCAGTACAAATCAAAACACAAATCATTGAAAATCTCGAAAGCGCTAAAATGTAGGTATAACCTTTATGGCTAGTAAGGCAGTATACTAGATAGACTTTGTGGTGTACTTGTGAATGAATGATTTCATTAAACACATTTCACCAATAAAAAAGTACTATGAGTAAGACGTAGATAAGACGTTTCATAGTCTTGGAAATAAAAAGAAATCCAGAGAATAAACTTTACAGAAGTAATTAAACAAATGCATAAGCCAAATCAAACAAATTTGAATGGAATTTCGAGATACCAAGATCGGAAAATTCAAGCTGCCAGGATTGCGAATGTCTTAAAGGATCCGAGTGAATATATTAACTTAAGGGAATAAATCTACTTTCTGGTAAATAAAACAACCAGGAGATGTTGGTGGCGATTGACAATGTTGCTGTGCGCAATCCTAACCATTCGGTTAAGTTGTTTGCATGGACATTCAAAAATCACTTGAATGCTGATCCGCCTGATATGTCTGCCTCTAACCGCCAAATGGTAAGAGAGGAAGTCAATCGGTTCCTTAATACACACCACGAGCCACTGGCCACATTTTTATCCGAATGTCCTTCGGATGATCCGCAAGATACAAATGATCAGCTCGACTTTGTTAATAGTGGATACTTGATACAACTGCTGCACGATATATATGATGGAATGTTTAATTTCAATATTAAATATTTTACTAATTTCTATTCTCAGAATTCTATTCAATGCATTTAAAAATGCCCTGAAAATTGGCTACTCTCCGGATTCACAAGAAGTGGCCAAGATTGTTCCCATTCATAAGAAGGGTAAAAGCAAAGAGGCAAGCAAATTTCGTAAAATCTTTCTTCTTCCCAATTTGCGATAATTTTTGACAGAATTTGGATGGAAAAGAGAAAAAATCATTGTGAGCTCACGCAGGTAATCCATTACATGAATATCAGTTTAGCTTTAGGTAGAAGCATGGGAAGCAGCACGCCACCTCCAAACTTAGTCTTGACTCTGAGGAATGGGGTGTCAGTTCAAATAGCAGTGAGAGACAGCTTTTTGTATTTTGCTATCCTTCTAAGTATTGGTGATCCTGAGCTATTCGCAACATACCAAAAAGCTCACTGTCTCGTTTGAAACATCTAAGATTATAAGTATTTGGGACTGACTTAGAGTTTGACTAGAGCCCATGTTCTGTCCGGCTCAGAGCGTATGAGGTACTCTTCTTTGCGCTCTAGCGGAAGAAGATCTATCGGAATTATTCCCATTACTACCAACATGGCATCCTTCGACGCCGTACGGTAGCTACTGGCGATACGCAGGGCATCTCTACACTGCGCGCTGGCAATACGTGCTCGTAGCTTCTTCATTTGGAGTGCGTCCGTCTAAATTCCCACCCGGTAAAGCAAGAAAGAGTTGCAGGTCCCCATCAGCAGTCTCCATCTCGTTTCGTTGGAGTCACCGATGCTAGCCATCAACCTACTCAGCGAGCCGCCGGCGGTCCGAATCTTGTCACATACCTTACGCATGAGCGCTCAATAGATCAGATTAGTATCCAGCGTCATTTTCAGATACCTGAATCTCTGCAGAGCACACTGTCATCGAGATGAGAGTCGGTATTATCCGTTTTGTCAGCATAAGGATATCTGTCTTGGACAGTGCCAGCTGTATGATATGGTCGGTCATCGACCCTTCCACCCTCTTCATGATTTGATTAAATCCGAATTGGGCAAACTCGGCAGTTCCAGAAGTGATTACTGCTGCCAAATCGACAGTTTAACCCACGAGAAATACACGCGTTACATTTCCAGGCGCAACAATCCATCGTAAACGATATTTCAGAGATCAGGTCCGAGGATAGACCCCTGTGCTGCCCCTAAGGTGACAGGCCTCCTTCGAACATCTTCTTCGGTACTGAGCAACAGCCATTGGCGGCATGTGCTGTGGCAAGCCTTCTCCACCCTAGTGGAGAAGTGGTAGCCACTAGGGTAGCTACCACCCTAGTTACTGCTGAGATGGCATCAACAGTTAATGCCTTTCGAAGCCATGCTGCCTGTCACACAGATCACCAGCTGATCTTATTGCTGACATCAGCCGTGGCTTCCGCAACCGCAATAGAAGCTTTTCCGCCATGTCTGGCATGCAAAGCGGATGGTACGCAGACGGGTTTTTTGAATCTCCCTGTCATTTATTGATGAGCGTCAATCGAGCAAATTTCCATCTCGATTGGAAGTTGAAAGCATGAATTAGCATGAATTATATAAATCCAACGAAGAAATTAAAGGAATATTGCATCACGGCTGCAAGAATTGGGAATTCAGTCGACAAAACGCAGCTGCAACGCTTTTATTCACTAATCTATAGTGTACAACGCAACGTGTCCACACATGACTTTTACTTCATTATTTACTACTTTAAGATCTTTTGTATATTTTTAATTTTATATATACTCACATATGTATATGAATTTTTTTTTCTTTTTTGTTCCTAATTAATTTTATTTCCTATTCTTTTAATGGATTCTTTCTTTTTTTTGTTTTGTTTGCCTTATCTCTTCTTCATTTAATTTTCCACTTTAATTATTTTTTATATATTTATATTTATATTTACTCATTTATTTCTTAGTATTTTTTTTTTTTTTCATTGTATCCTATCATTTTTGAATTGATTATTCTTGATTGTAATGAATTTTTTGCTTTAGTTAATTTTACTTTATTTTATTCTAACTTTAATTATTTTACATACTTATATTTATATATTCTTATTCAGTTCTTGTTATTTTATTTTTTTGATTGTATCCAATCTGTAACTGGGCAGTTTTGCCTGTTGAATTATATACGCACCAAATAAATAAATAAATAAATGACTCCACTTAGTATCGTATTATTCCTTTGATGCGACGGCAAGAAACCGCCAAGTGACCGATCGAGTTCGTTGTGTCTCTTTGTATCAAATTTTGATACGCAACGAAGATACGTTTGTCGTATCCACTGATACGCAACGGTGATACGATACGCGAAAATGATACATATGGATACATACCTTAATAAATGCACAATTGTACAATTGTGCATTTATGCACAAATGTGCATAAATGCACAATCTAGCCCTCCGCAGGAAGAAAAGCAAAGATTCGATTAGTAAGAAATCGTTTCACATGGCATACGATATCGACAATAAGAAATTTTCTACGAATTTTCCCTAAGAATTTCTCATAAAATAGCAAGTGTTTGTTCAAATTGCAGAAGTCATAAGCAGAATGTCTCCACTTATTTCATGTCAATTTAGAATTGCCTCGAATATTGACTTTCAATTTGAAAACTAATATTGAACTTTGCCAGTCAAAAAAATGATAGCACCTACGACCATATGTAAATATGATGAGTAAATAGTTTCATCCGCGAAATCATTTTGAGCTTAACTTAATGAATGGTTGATGCTTTCTTGTGGAGGCTGCTTCTCCTACATATAAAGAAGGACACGAAGGAGTTCACACTAAAAACAGACTAACAAAATACCACACTTCAACTACGACTATTTGTGAAGAGACGGTCGTTGATTATATTCTATTCTATTCGCGGTACGGTGATTCCAAGTACGGTGCTACGGTGCTTCAACTTTGAGAAAGACGTGTGTTTTTATGCACGAAAACTTTTCCTCTTCCATGATGTGCTGTTGGTTTCGGCTGCAGGCTTTGCATTTGCTCCCTGAATTTTTCAACAAACATGCGTTTATTTACTGAATCGAGATCGGTAGATATAAATTCTCCCGGTATACGCAGTGTTGTTCCAAACATCAACTCCGCGGACGAGCATCCTGTCTTCTTCCACAGCCGTGCGGGGACAAAACAAGACGATATCGAGGACTTCGGTCCACTTGTCTTTTCCTTGGCATGTAATCGCTGTCTTTAAACTTCTATGCCAACGCTCCAGGATCCCATTGGTTGGTGGATGATATCCGCTGGTCTTTGCTCTTCTGCGTCCTATTAGCTTTGTCAATGTATCAAAGATCTGTGATTCAAATTGACTGCCTTGGTCTGTAGTGATGACTTTTGGGCATCCAAAACGGCATATCCATCTTCTGTAAAATGCTGCGCTCACGGTGTCTGCATCAATGCATTGAAGAGGGATGGCTTCGGGCCATCTTGTGAAACGATTCATCATTGTCAATAAATAGCGGTAGCCGTTCGATGGTCAAAGAGATCCCACTATATCCAGGTGTACATGACGAAATCGATTGCTGGGTATTGGAAAGTGGATTCTTTCATGTTTTGTGTGACGGATGATTTTACTTGCTTGACATGATAGGCATGATCGAGCCCACTTCATGATTTGTTTTTTTTTGCGAACGGCCACACGAATTTCCGCCTAATTACTTCGCTTGTGCTTCGTCCACTGGGGTGTGAGATGTTATGCATCATATCGAAAATTTGCTTTCGGAAGGGTTGCGGTACGTTTGGGCGAGGTTTCCCTAACGAAAAATCGCAATGTACAGTCGTGGTCGAATCGTCTATTCGCACGAATCGCAAGTCTAAGGCCGTTTTCGATTCTAATAGGTTTATCAGCTCTGCATCTGTTTCTTGGGCCTCTGCCAATTCTTTGCTACTGATGATGCCTGGAATGTCGATAGCTTCTATCCGCGAAAGTGAATCCGCCATATTTGCTTCGCCTGACAGATGTTGGATGTCCGTACTAAACTGTGATATGAAGTCAAGGTGACGAGCTTGTCTTGGCGAGGCTCTGTTTGGCTTTTGGGTGAAGCAGTATATTAGGGGCTTGTGGTCTGTCCGGATGATAAAATGACGACCTTCCAGGAGGTGTCTGAAATGTTTCATTGATAAGTATATTGCCAAAAGTTCGCAATCGTACGTGCTGTATCGACATTCTGCGGGTCGCATCTTCTGTGAATTAAACCTTATTGGTTGCCATTGGTTGTTGACTTGTTTCTCTACCACTGCGCCTATGCCCGTGTCCGATGCAGCTGTATTTAGCCGAAGAGGTGCTCCTTCTTTGGAATGAGTCAGAAACGTTGCGTTTAATAGGCTGCGCTTGCTGTTTTCAAATGCTGCTATAGCCTCCGTGGTCCATTTTGCCGGACTTTTGTCATTTTTCTTTGATTCTCCTAGTAGTTGGTGTAGGGGTGCTTGCAAATTTGCTGCTTGCCTGATAAATCGGTGGTACAAATTTATGGAATTCTTTTACGCCATAGGTCATTATGGGCGAAGCATTTGCAGCAAATAGTCGTGCGGTTGATGGCTTTAGGACTTCGAAGGACACTTCTCATGTCATCACTGATACCTCGGGCCCCGTGTCAATCAAGTATCGTATTTTGGAGGCAGTGTTAGTGATGTGCAGGTGGTTTATGAGACGAAAGCCGTCGTTTACCGCCGCAAGCGAACACCGACCTCGTTTCCCTGTTGTTGGTTTGACTTAAATACATAAGAGCCTGCGCATTTTCGTGCGGCCGTTCCGAATCTTCGATGGTAGTAGCATGTTACTTGCTTGCTTCTGTTTTAGCCTGTATGTACCCTTCACTTCTCATGTTGACATGTGCATTTAGAACAGGCCTCAATTGCCACTTTGTCATCCGATGAAGTATCGTTGTTGGCTGGAAGTTTGGGGTTATGTTCATTGATTGCATTGACGTAATCCTGACGGACGGCTGCTATGTGATTCGCTTGCTCGGCAAGTTTGTTAAGATCCTTCGTTTCTCTAAACTAAATAAAAAATAAATAATCGTTTCTTGGACCCGCGTTGGTAGTTGCAGTATGAATAAGTGATGTAGCATCTCATCGGAGCATGCGCTGATTGCCAGATATCTCATTTTTTCTAGCATGAGTGATGGTTTCTGTTCTCGTAGATTGCCATTTAAATTCAGCACTCTTTTTATCTTACTCGTTCACAAGTCAAGAGACCTCTAGCTCTACAAAAATATAGGAAGACCAGAACGTCAAGGCATGCATGTAATTTGGGTTCAAAATTATACAATCAAGTACCGACTGAAATTAAAGAATCAATTAATGTATCAAATTACAGGAAAGTCCTAAAAAAGTATATTGTTGATAGTCCTTGTTCAGTGTTTATTATTTAAAAATTAAGTTTCATAATGCAACTCATGAGTATAAGTTATACATGGAATAATTAGATAGTTTGTATACATATTAATTATGTTCAATTGTATTATTATAAAGCTATAGCTAAAACTGTTCAAGTAACGCCGCACCCACTCACAAGTTTACCTTATGTGGGCTGTGAGCTTTATATCTTAAAAAGGAATTCTGTATTTTTATTTAAGATTAACCTGTAGCTATAATGATTGAATAAATAAATAAATAAATAAATAAATAAATATTAATTTGCCCCGGGTTGCCTCTGGCGTTTCTCCAAAAAGCGATATTATTTGGTATTTCAGAGTGGTATATTTTTCGTGCTCTTTGGAATTTCTCATGATGGCCCCAATGTAAGGCAGGATGGATGGCTCCAAACTCGTGACGACATGTCGAGTTTGAGTAGCCGAAAATCGCTTCGATTTGGTCTATCCACAGCTGTGAGCTTTCGCTGCAAACCGCAGGGAGCTTGACTGCGCTGACAGCTGTTATAGTTTTGGGCTTTCGGTTGAGCTGCTGCTCCTGGTCCACATAATTTGGTTGCGCGTTCCCTGTGGCGTCACTTGGTTGTGCCATTGTATAGAAAAGCTAGCTCGCGTCGCTTTGTGTTTCGAGGGGGTCGCCAATATGTGGGGGTTGCTTCTCCTACATATAAAGAAGGACACAAGGGAGTTCACAATATAAAAGACACGAAGGAGCTCACACTAAAAGCAGACTTTATTAATTCTAACAAAATACCACACTTAAACTACGACTATTGATGCACATATAAAAATACTTAATTCTATTTTTCGTCACCAGGCTTTGTTGTGAGGCTATTGCTTAACCAACCGTCGGTGGTCGCTACCCTAGAGCCGTTGTAACCACCTGCGGGTAGCCGCTACATTCTGTGGGGATTCTAAGGCAACACCAGTGCATATGTGGGAGAGCGCCAGCAAATACAGAGTGTGTGTGTGTGTGTGTGTGTGTGAGTTGGGGGAGAGGCGCATTGGCGCCTCTAAGCACTCAGGCCAAAGGACCCATTGTACTAATTTCCCCCTGCCTACCATAGTTTCCCAGACCTCTTGATAAAGTCTACGATCACTGATAGGGGAAAAGAGGCTATCGTCTGCATGCGTGCAACATCCCAGCCAAAGCATTGATATCTGAGACGCGCAAACGCTGGGCATTCACAGAGGAAATGCTCCGCAGAGTCAGCCTCTTCTAGACAGGATGAACAGAGGTCATCCTGTGCAACACCTATTCGGTACATATGTCCTCCTAGGCAGTTGTGTCCAGTCAGAATACCTACCATGGCCCTGCAAACTTTCCTGCTCTTATTGAGCAAGAATCCCGCAGTCACATGGTTGGGTTCTGAAAGGAATACCTTCGTGTGCCTGGCCACACCGGCAGCCGTCCATCTATCTTTGTGAGCATCATCTACCCACTTTCGAATAATGGCACGTGCAGATGCGGTCGGCACACCCAAGGCGGGTTCAGGGCCCCGTAGCGGAAGTTCCGAACCTTGCTTCGCAATGACGTCAGCAATTTCATTCCCCTCAACACCACAGTGCCCCGGTACCCAGAGCAGATGCACCCTATTGAATCTGGCGACAGAGTTCAATCGTGCTCTGCACTCTTGGACAATTTTCGAGTTTGTCAGGGGTCTACGCAGCGCCATCAGTGCAGCTTGACTGTTACTGCAAATAGCAATGCTCTTTCCCCTCCATCTTTCCTCAATTGCCCAACAGGCAGCTCTCAGGATAGCAAACATTTCTGCTTGAAAAACCGAAGCGTGCTCTCCAAGAGAGAAAGCCCATCTGCCATTCGATGAATGTAGATAGACACCAGCTCCAGATCTACTATCTGACCTCGAGCCGTCCGTGAAGAAGATCTCCGAATATCCCCTCGTACACAGATTCGGATCATCCCAGTTACTTCTGCTTAAGAGGATTACTTCGTACCTTCTTCTGAAGTCGAGGAGGGGCACCCGAGCGTCCGAAGGCATCGCGAGAATCGGAGAGATCTCACACATCGACCTCTTAATAGAGCAGTGCCCCACATCGTCTTCACCTACCCATAAGCCAAGCTGAGCTAGTCTATGGGCAGAGCTCATCGCCACACTCTGAACTTGAATGTCGAGAGGAGGCAGATTAAGAAGCGCATCAAGGGCCGCACCCGGAGTAGTGCTCATGGCACCACAGATACCCAGGCATACCGTCCTTTGCAGCGTGGCTAACTTTTTCCGAGCATACAATTGCCTCACGATAGTCCACCACACCACCGATGCGTACGTGAACATCGGCCTAATTATTGCTGTGTAGATCCACATCACTACACGAGGCTTTAGACCCCATGTGGTAGCAAAAGCTCTCTTGCACTGCCCGAAAGCTTTTATAGCACGAGTAAGCTTCACTTCCACATGTTTCTTCCAGAGAAGTTTTTCGTCCAAGATTACTCCAAGATATTTGACTTCATCTGAAAGTTGAAGTGTTACACCCTTCATGATTGGAAGCACTAGTCCTCTCAGTTTTCTTTTCCTGGTAAACAAAACAAGTTTCGTCTTACCAGGATTCACTGTTAAGCCGTGCCTCGAACACCAGCTGCCAATCAGATCCAATGCACGCTGTGTATTTCTACATACCACATTCAGATCTTTACCGACAGCCAGTGCGGCCACGTCATCAGCATAAGTTTGTGCGTGCAGCCTTTTTTGTTGCAGTTCGTTAAGCAGGGAGTCGACTAGCATACTCCACAGGAGCGGTGATAGGACGCCCCCTTGAGGGCATTCATTTGTCGCCTCTGTTCTTAAGTAGCAATCGGATCCAGCTTCCGCCAGCAACCATCTCTGCGTCAGCATGGCATGAATCCACCTAACTAAGACATCATCCACGCCATGCACTTTCGCAGCATCACATAGTTCCACGAAGGGCGCGCAATCAAAGGCCCCTTCAATGTCCACAAACACCCCCAACGCATACTCACCATTGGAGATCGCTCCCTCAACTCTGGCCACCAAAGAATGAAGGGCCGACTCGCATGATTTTCCTCGCTGGTACGCATGTTGCTCATCATTCAAAGGGTTAAACCTAAGCGCCGTAGTACGTATGTGTCGTTCGACAAGTCTCTCTAGGCATTTCAACATAAACGAAGTTAAGCTGATCGGTCTAAAGTTCCTTGGATCGGAATAGTCATCTCTCCCCCGTTTAGGTATAAAAACTACCTTAACCTCTCGCCAAGGTGACGGAACATACCCCAAGGAAAGGCATGCCCAGAAGATTTCTCTCAGGTCTGCCCCCAAGGGATCAATTCCCTCCCTAAGCATAACCGGATAGATACCATCCAGGCCCGGCGATTTGAAATTTTCAAAAGACATGATTGCATCCCTGACCTTTTCACTAGTGACCACAGATCTAGTTGTGTACCAGCACTTCCTACTGCTGCGAAGAGCAGGGATTTCGGTCACAGGCGCATTTGCCTTCTGCAACTCAATCACCGGGGCTCCCGGGAAGTGAGTCCCAAGTAAAGTCTGCAAAGACTCCTTTTTGGACTTGGTAAAATCACCATCCGAGCGTTTTAGAGAGTCTAGCTTAGCTGATTGATCCTTCTCTAGGACTTTGCAAAGCCTAGACGTCTCCCGAGCGCCTTCCAGTCTTTCACAGTAAGATCTAAATGATTCCCTCTTAGAGGTCCTCACCAGCTTCTTATACGTAAAGTACAAATACAGTAAAGTTGGCAGAAAAACGTAACACTGACGCTCTATCGACAGCAATCATCGCGATCGGACATTTCTTCAATTACCTGCGATTCAGTTTTATACATTGTACATTTTAATAAATTACCGTAAAGCAATTCACGTCTTTTTAATTAATTATGAAACCACAAGGTTTCTACGTTTCTGGGATGACTTTCCAGCGACGCTAATACATCTAGCAGTCGAAGTCTTGCGCAACTAATAGTGAACATGGAAATTTTAATATGTAATTGTACATTGCAGTCATTTTGCAAGCAGCAGCTTTTATGAGAGCTTCTCTCTTTTTCAACGACATCAACGCAAGCGGACGTATATATCCTAAACTATTACGCTAATTTGTACTCCATAACTTTGTAAAATAGTGTATTCTACAACTTTGCACTCTATAACTTTGTAAAATATCCTAGAGCCACTACCGTATTTCTTTAGTAAGGCAAATTAAATTCTTCCAACCCCCTCATTACACGCCAATTTAGTATATACGATTCATTCTTTCGAGTTAAAAATTGGCAATAAGTGTTTGGATTTTAAAAAAGCATATTTTAAACTTTTCTCCATCGTCAAAATTTTCACTCCAAAAAATGATCAGATAATGAAGACTTGTCAAAATTTAGCATCACGATTAAGTCAATACCAGCCTTCAGGCTGAAAAGGGAATAGCTTGAACATTGAGCTGAAGACTAGAACATGATCTCATTCTATACTGAAATTGTCTCCAACATGCTTGTCTACACGCCTGTCGCTCTTCATCAACCTGGGGAAAAACTTTTTCATAATTTGAACGACACACTGTCTCATAGTTTTCAATGAACTGGGAAAATTTCATCTAGTACGAGATCCTGCACTGGATACTTTCAATGAGAATTCCTTATCAAATCGAAACAATTTCGATAAATTATCGAGACTGGCAGCAATACAATAAGCCGTGGGCAAAAAATCAAACGCCATCATTGTCTATTATAAATCGACGCGACGTGAACTGTAACGTTAGCCTAAGACGGCGGTAAGAGTGTAGATGCGACTAGCTATCAATAAAACATTATGGGAACGGCGCGAGTGAATATTATCAATAATTCATTTCACAGCGTTTTTTGCAAACCATTTCAAACGGCTGGAAAACCATGCCATGCTGGTGTACCACTAAGTAGAAGATCGCATTTGTTATTACATTCACGTCTATTTGTGTTATTGTTGTTAATAATAATCTGATTTTTTTCCGCATCAAAAGAAAATTGCTGGATCTTTTTCTGAAGGAAAAGTGTTGCGAGCCAGTGCTGCCAGGGAATATGAGACAAAGAAGACGAATAAAAACTGAAAATCATTAACATTTGTAATCGATTTGGAATGCACTGAGTATGGCGTTAATGGCTCTAAGTTCAAAGGAATTATTTTTACTGGTGCACATTCTAAACTATTAGTTGGATGAGAACATGGACTTGTATATCATTAAGTCTGCGACAGCAATAAAAGTCCATGACCTATTCGCAGCATCCTAAACACTGGCAATGACGTCCACCTGATACCAAGCCCCAACGAAATCGCAAGCAGAGCAAAAACTCCATAAACAGGACTTAAACATTTCTCTTCTTAATGATATCATTGAATTGTTCGATAATCGTCTTCGATTGATTGATAAGACGAACAAGACGCGTTGACCGCTATTAACTCAAGACGCTCGCGATATCTTTAGCATGTTTGAAGTGAAGCAGCTTGGAAGCGTCGAGTAGGGCTGCCTTGGGGCTATGAATGACTTGCCACGGAGGAAAAAAAATGTCCTCCGAGCCGTGAGCCGTAAAAGATTTCTAATACTGGAAGATAAATTATTATGCGCGGTTGTCTTAATGGACGCGACATCGACGACAACGACCACGCTGCTGATGCCAGTGAGGTTAATTGACACCCAGGAGGATTGCAAAAGAAATTAGAAAGTACTGGGCGAGGCTTAGCAGTTTCGTTTGAGCAATATTTATGCAGTCTAACTCGATACCGTTTACGATTAGCCACTTGCTACAATATCTTCGATTTACATTGACCAATATATTGATTTTTCATTTGAACTTGGTATGTACGAGCTTGATGGAGTGTCCAGAAAATTGAATTTATTGAATAGCCGGTAGTGATTCAACGGGAACAGTGCCGAGGGATGAATGAATTCCAAGTTTGATATATCTTTGCTCTGTTATAAACCTGTTTGCAAATTATTGTGCCCAAGGGATCAAAAATGGGACTAGGAGAGTGAGCCGGATAAGTAGGATGACATTTTTTTATACACGATGATTTATGAGTGATTCATACATAGTTTAGCAGAGTGTGTGCTAGACAACGCTAGGAAACGGATATATATTTGATGCAGAAAATCTACGGAAGAACTAGAACATCCAAGTTTAAAAGCACTGTGCACTCTAGGAAGACGCGACAAACGCGAATGAAAATAGACTTCCGTCCATGCAAACGGAATAAAAAAACCTCTGATGATCGACTAGGACAACTCGATTCACGTATATCTTTATCTTGGCTATCTGGGAACCAAGATCTGATCAAAAAAAGACTTGGCAAAGTTTGATAAGAAAACACTCATCGGGAAACAATCTACGTGATTCTTACGAGGACATATGAAGGATAGAAAGATGACAGGAATAAAAATGGGTGATGCTGAATTTAAGAAACAGCGACCTAGTGAACCTACGCTAAACTGTTTCAATTCCGTCAGATAAATACTGAAAGCGAGGAGACCAGATTTGGCACGTGAATTTTAGAATACTATGTACTTAGGAAATAAATAAATGAATACAAGTGGAAATTTTGGTAAACATATACGAAGAATGCATATACGAAGAATGACATGAACATCACATTTCAGGATAGCTGACAGCGAAATCCTAGACGAGAAATAAGAGAACACATGTGGAGCATTTTTATATGAGAAAGACATCTGGTGACACTTCAGAATGTTTAAGTTGTTTTGGCATCAGTAATTAGGGGCAATCAAAACAAATTTTCATCGCAGAGCAAGTTTAAAAATTTCCTCAATCAAAAGAAGGCTATGCGCGTTGACTTTAACTTATGTAGCTTAATTTTTCGTTTTTAACCACATTGTAGTTTGGAATTATGTAGAAAAATATTTAGTGCAAAAAAATCAAGGCAAGTGCTTGACAAGAGAGAACACTTAAGATAACAATACTATCAGCGAAATTTGCAGTTAAAGTGTAATTCTTGCCGAGAAACCATAAGTAAAGCTCCAATAAAAAATAATCAAAACACTTTTTTTGCACGAGATTTGTTTCGGTTTGGAGTCTGGAGTCACTGAAAAAATTATTTTCGTAATAATAATGATAGCAAATAATCAACTTGAAATTCGTTAATACTATTGCGGTAGGCAATGAACAGTTCATTAATACAATGAATAAACTTTCATTAAACTATCAACATGCTCTTCTAGCATTTACAAATGCGCAAGCACTTATTCAAAGTTTCATTACCACCACACTGCCTTACTACACGGTGAAAAATATTCGGATAAAATTGATCTTCACAATGGTGTACTATTATGTATCCTAATATTCGTATAGATTATATATGTTGACGTTGGATAAAATTGTTCTATCCTATTTTGGAATAACTTTTGTACGAGTTTCGTATAAACGGGTGGTGTATACCAAGATCGGATAATATTTATCATAAATTCATAAAAAATAAAACGAATTATTTAGAATTACTTTTGCGTCGCAAGTTTAAAGTTTGTAAGTGAACTGCATTGGAGGCAAAAATTTACTCGGGAGTGTTTTCGTGAAACGGATTGTTTAGAATTACTTTTGCGTCGCAAGTCGTGCAATTAGCATTTCGAGTTTGTAAGTGAAGTTAATTGGAAGTGTTTATTAAAGTGGTTATTAAAGTTATTTGTGAAAATTATTTGGTAGCCATAAGGAACAACTTTAATCACTCCAGGAATATTGTAAAACTTTGATTTTGGTGAATAAAGTATATATGAATAAAATCTATCGAGTTTTTTTTTTTCAAATAATAAAACAAATAATCGTTATCCATCTCACAGTACATAATTGAATTTAATACTCGAAAGTTTTACTTGGTGTACTATGTCAAGTGTTTTCACAACACCTACTTTTATCTTTAAATGCATAAATATTCAATTGTTTTCATTCTTTTTTCATCATAATGGATAATTGTTCCCAATATAAATATATTCATAATAAAAAGGAGGGAAAAAACCAGAATAAGATTTTGGGTTTTTGAAAATGGGTTAAATTTATCGTGTGACCTCGAAATTAGAATAATATATTTCTTATTCTAAATGGTGCACATTTAATAAGAATGTGGTGTATCCATTTATATGCGATTCGGATACCGTTTATAAGAGCGTCTTATTCAATTTATATGAATAATTGGTATTGATTTTATCTTATCAGATAAAATTTATCTTATCAGATTAAATTGTTTGATCTTAAACAAACTTATTGGATTGATACTAACTTTCGTTTGGACCTATATACATTCCAAAATTTATCAAATTTATCCGAAAATTTCTAACCGTGTAAGCATAAACGTTCTATCTATATTTTAGTACTTTCGAGATATTCAATGATTTGTGTTTTGATTTGTACTGGAGATATGTTTATGGAGAGTGGATTTTTAAATATAGATTATAACATACTCCCACAAAAGATAGGTTTTTCAAATTTTGTACAATGATGTAATAAAGTATGTAGTTTTTGAATTCGGTGTTAACTCAAAAATGACAAAAATGCAGATAGAATGTTTATGGTTAGTAGGGCAGCACAGGTCATACACATTTTCATGATTCTGATAAACGTGTTCAATAAATTAATGAGCCTCATTCGTTACCACAAATAATTTTTTTAGAACTTTCGTTGATGTAAATTTACTGTTAATGCAAGCATTCATTGAATCTAAGAATGAATTCACTACATTGATGTATATTCGCTGTATCAAAACATTATATCGTATTAGTTCATAAGTTGTATTTATTCATAGGCCATTGCTGCAGAAACGTATGACGCGCAAACTGTGTAAAATTATTAGTGTATTCCAAATGGAAATAGCGCTTTCAGTCGAAGTGAGAAAATATGCAAAGAGTCGATTTTTAATTAATATTTGGTGATTAACAACAGAAAGTCAATGAGATAGACCATTAAATCCTATTCGAAAAGAATTTAAAACTGGGCGAATAGATTTGTTCAATTTTAGTCAATGTCACGAGGAAGTGGAGACAAGTTCACAGAAAAAAAACGGTTTCTGTCTGAATTCCCCAACGTGAAAACCAAAGGGGGGAAAAAATGCAAGTGAAACCAAATTGCGGTGAGTTTTCTTCAAAAAATTATTACTGTATGGGACATTAAGGGGTTACATAGGTCGTGAAGGAAAAAAAACAACTTTTTCAAAAAATTGTATTTTAAAAACCAAAAATCTATTTTATTTGAAATTTACACATAGAAAAGTTTAGCATTTCAAGATAGTGTAAAAAAACTTTCAGCTAAAAGTATTGAAAATTGTCGATTTTCCTGCAGTTTTCCTCGTCCAGCCTTTTTTTTGTGGTAGGCAGAATATTTCGGTGCAGGTTCATCTGAAATCAAAAATTCAAAAATTCAAACATTTTCTTATAGTTTATATCCTTGGCTCGTGATTGAACGAAGAGATTTCCAATCGATCGACTCGTTCTTGTTCTATACAAAAAAAAAATGTTCTAAAAACGATGAGAATCGGAAAAATGCTTAAAAATATGAGACGAAAATACATTCAAACTTATTTCAAAACTTTAAATTTCATTTTTTTCAATACCTTCGTTCAATCACGAGTCAAGGGTATAAACTGGAAAATTTTTGAATTTTTGATGTCAGATGAACCTGCACCAAAATATTCTGCCTACCGCAAAAAAAAAGGCTGGACAAGGAAAACTGCAGGAAAATCGACAATTTTCAATATTTATAGCCGAAAATTTTTACAGCCTCTTGAGATGCTAAACTTTTCTATGTGTAAATTTCAAATAAAATAGACTTTTGGTTTTTAAAATACAATTTTTTGAATAAGTTGTTTTTTTCCCTTCAAGACCTATGTAGCCCCTTAAGGGCTTAAGTGGGTTTGAAAATTTAATTTATTAAATAGTACAATATGACTAGATATTCCCTCAAAATGTTCAATCGATTGGAGTAAAATTGTTAGAGATAGAGCCTTCGGAAGTTTCGCCCATTTGACCATGTCAGCCTGTTGCGTCGCAGGCATTTTGAGGCAGCTGCTTAGCTATTGTTGCTTGATGTGCCACGAGTTTCAGCTAGGGGCGTAAGGGGATGCTATGGGCATAAGGAGGAATGTTGTTGGTCGGGAGCGTAGGGAGCAAAGTTGCAGCTAGCAACGTAAGGGTAATGTTTTCAGCTAAGAGTGTAGTGTTATTGTTTCCAGCTGGGAGCGTAGGTGTAATATTTTCGGCTAGGAATGTAGTGATAATGCTTTTGGGTGGGAGAGTAGTGGTAATGTTTTCGGCTAGGAGACAAGGGGTGATGCTTTTGACTAGGAACGTAGGGGTAATAGCATTGGGCTAGAAGCGCGTTTTAGACTAGGAACGCAGGGGTAATGCTTTCAGCTAGGTTTGTAGGGATCATGCTTTCAGCTAGGATCAAGGGGTAGCGTTTAATAACTTTCTTGTAAAATTCTGGTGAGACTATAAAATTCTTATAAGAATCTTATGAGATTCTTATAGATTTTTTTCGTTATAATGGAATAGTACGCCTTTGTGTTTGCGTGCTATTGACTATATCGTGCAGTTAGTTAGTAGAAAATGCTCTTCGAAAAGAACATTGTTTTATTTGCAAGATGTAAAAATTAATATTTAAATATATTTTTTTAAAGAAAAAGTGTCTAACTTAGATTATTTTATGGTGATTAAAGATTATTTAGTTGGAGGAAAGGTTTTTTCATATGTTTATTTGCGTCTCTGTTGATCAGCGACCGATGCAACTGCACTATGTTCGCCTGTGGAAGCCCCGACCCTGCTTGTTGAACAATTTCACGCGCTTGTTTTGCCGAGCAGAATTTGATATAGTTTGTCTGCTTTTTGCCTCACGTTGAAATATTTTATTAAATTCTTTTCCATGCTAACTAGTTCTTCATTACCTATTTGCTCATCTGTAAATTTCAGCGTTTCCGGATCGATGTTTTCCCAGCCAAAATGCAGCTTTAGTCGTAATATCAAAGTTGGTTTCTACCTAGTTGTCAACAAATCAAATTTCCAGCACTTTTTTTTCTAAATGTTCAATGTTTTTTAAAAATGCATGGGTTGAAAACAATTTAAAAAGGCTTTTCACTCAAAGGAATTTTGAAGGCTTTCCGCTCAAAGGAATCCCACTTCTGACTCCAATCACTGTGTTTTCCCTGAAGCGTAGCTAGTAGAATCGTGATTTCTTTGTATTTCTAAAATCAAAACAGCTTACTTTCAAAGTTAAACTTGATTTTATTTGAATTAATTATTTACTGTTCTTCGCTTGATTGGCTAGTTTAAATTGATTACCTTAATTCGTTGAAGTCTCCCGTTAAATGACTCAAATATACTTGAAACCTGTTAAATACTCTATTCTCTGTTTTTATTATTTGTTGTTAAATACTCTATTCTCAATTTTTGCTGGGGGTTTTCTATAGATGGATCTGCATCTTTTTGACCAGTACAAATATGTTTTTAGAGCGCACATGCAGGCGACAACATTCTCGCTTGACTACGGCTTTTCTTTCGGCCTTGAAAGCTTTTATAAGATTTAAACTAAAGTATATCAGATCCTATCCTTGTGCTTTCTGAACCATTATAGAGTGTTTTGACTTTTCATAGACCTTTGACTCAGTTGATCTGCTAATTCAGCTAACTTTCTGAGCCTGCATTTTTCGAGTACCATTGCTTTGCTTAATCGTGCCTTTTTATTATGACTGGCTTTTATATTCTTCATCTTTTTTTCAAAATGATACTCTATTTGTTTTTCCTGTTGGTTCTATTCTCAAGTTTTTGCCATGTTATAACTTTTGATTCTATTCTGAGAGGATTCACACGAGTTATGTTAAAACTCTTCTCGTGTTTGTCTACAGTAATTACAGCTTTTGATTCGATTCTGAGAGGAGTCACACGAGTTATGTTAAAACTCTTCTCGTGTTTGTCTACCAATTCTTATATTCTTCGGTTTGATGAGCGCAGAGCTTGCTTCAATGAATTATTTCCTGAACGGCATCAATAGCTAGACTGGTGATTATTAAACACAGCATTTAATTCTAATCTACTGTTTACACCACCGTACACACTCTGTGTAGGTATTTATTGGGAATCATACAATTAGGTTAACTTCAAATAAACAATCAGTCAAAAAAATATGAAAAATAATGACTGAGATTTGTCACAACTTAATTTTTAAAAAAGCTATTTGAATCATGTAGTGCTACTTTTCACTTTGATTCGTAAGAAATACGGTTTGTGCATTTTATTTATTTTCACTGCACTTGTTTTCATTCCCTTGCATTTACTTTAATTTCGTGTCATTTTCTGATACCATTTAGTACTGAACTGGAACAATATCGCTATCTGGGACAGACTGTAGGCACTAGAATGAAGCGAACATTATCGGCACGTAGATCAATCGCAATGACCATCAGGAAGAAAGATGCTCATTTGATAGCTAAAAATCATCGTAATATGTTTCAAGTGGGCTCACAAAGACGGAACTTCGTATGCAGTCATAAAAATCCAGCTAAAGGGGCATGTATGGTGACAGACAAATATCACGTAGATTTAGAAAGTTTGAAACTTGATCCAAGTATTTCACTCTCTTTAAATGAGAATAAACTGCTACGAACCATATTTTATTACCATTTCTACACTTTAAACCGACCCTAAAATGCACATAGCCAAAGAGACATTTTATCTGATTCGGATCGTCAAGATGCCTGCCATTGGCATTGTCTTTGACGACGCTATCTCAACAATCGTCATCGTCCACCACGTCTTTGGCATCTTCGTCCGATCAGCATGAAGTTTTAGTATGAAGCGATCAGGAATGGCAAAGAATGGTTTTCCAAATGGAATTTATCCCGATCCCGGATCGCAAAGCAACGTTACAACCTGCATAGAAGCTCTCACTACATGGTCAACACGATGCACAGATGGCTGACTGTCATTATCATTGGAACAGTGTCCCCATGAGATTTCTTTGCATCGCCATAGGAAGCCATGGCGTATTCTTTTACTCTCGATACTTTTGTTGTGCTACTGTTGATGCAATTTCTCCATACTTTTTATTCGTTACGAGAACGCTGAAAACGACAAAGACAAAGTCCTGGATGGAATTTCAACAATTGGCTTTTTTGTTGCTGTCGTCATTTGCTCAGATTCTGAAATTGTTATTCATTTGTTTCCTCTGTTTTGATTTCGCCAGAGAAGTACATCCATCTGATTGTTTCCTGATCTGATTGAACGTGGATGATGATGATAGTACAGTTGGCACTAAAATTACACTTCTCGTGTGTAGCAATTAGACTATGAACATCAGTCGTTGCATTGTCGTAGTTTTTGATTGTATTTTACTGTTTTCTTTATGTCTTGAGGCTTTCAAAATTTAGAATTTTGTTTTCTTTAGTATGTCATAGCCCTCTGAGTAAGTAAATCACTTATCGAAGTAATGAAATGTACTGAATAGAATTTGATTTTTCTCATCAAATCATTTATTTCGCTCACTGTAAGTCTATCTAAGAATTTCGATGCCATCTGATTTACTTTCTGCCTTGAATCGAAATGAATTATTTTCTTATAAGCGGGTACATTGATTTATGTTATTTAATCACTTGACTTCGAACGTATTCTCGAATTTTTAATTGTTACAATTTACAGGTAATTTACTCTTTTTGCATCGAGTGAATATTAACAAAGAACATGTGTGTGTCATACTTGGTGCATTAAATATTGTTCATTAAACTTTTTGTTGTGTGTCGATAGTATATAATGATGAATATTTTACTGATGTATTGAACAAAAGTAAAATGATAACAATAAGAAAGTAGTTTCTTTTTATACTACGAGCCCGAACTCTATTATAGCTTTCGTATAATCCAGTTGCGACGTTCTTTTACAGGTTTGTTGTCAGGCCAATACAAAGTAATTTAATAGAGCTTCTAGAACATGTACATATATTTCATGTACATATATTTCAATTCGTAAATTAGATCGTATTTATATTTTCAATATTTTCATCTATAAAACGATCTCTACCGATATAAGAAGTTTAATGTTTAAAAGTAGTCTTTAATTAGGATCATCGAGGACTATCAAAGCTGTTTGAGATCACTTGAGTCACAAAAATTTCATAAACAAAAATGAGGTGTCAAATAGACAAATATTTTAGATAAAAATGTTTAAAATAAAGCAAAGTTTGATTTGAGATATTCTGGAGAACTAATCATTCAGACATTGTGTTTTCTAATAATTTCTAAGGAATGAAAATAATCTTCCGTCTAAATAAATAGAATGGAAAATATCCCAGGTGACCAGCAAGTCAGACTTTATCCATGATATGCAATAAGAAAGTCTAAATATGGCAAAATCAAACTCGTAAAGAGTTTAGAGAAGAACCAACGATGAGAGAAGATTCTATGGAAGCAAAGAAGACGAAAAAAGTTGGAGGAAAATTAAAAACATAGTGAATGAGTGAATCAGTGCTTAAAATTTTACATCATCCCTAAGCATCATCCTAGCAAAGGAATAGTTTACTGGTGATATAGGCCGAAATTTAATCAGTAACAGCAACAAGTTTTTCAACCGTATCTATGCAAACAAGTGATTCAAGAGAAGGATGGAATATGTCCAAACATACACAACCAATCACTTTACATAAGAGCTTCGTTTCTTATACTGTTACCGATTTCCTCTGGCTTATAATTTCAAATGTTCAAGACAACGAACGAACCTATTCACCTTCTCAATCGCAAAAGAAGTCGCATCAAATTCAAGCCAAGTTTCGATCGAAAACGAAACGAAATTTTTATATGCGTAACTAAAAGTGGTTCGAAATTATCGAAGAAATTCAGTGTCTTCGTCATTGAATCGACGATTTGACACTAAAATCCGCCTTCACTAGTTGTAAACAGCTTGTAAATTATTGAAAAAATTAGTTTCAAATTGAAATATGCTAACATCCCAGACCCGTTGGTAGAAATGACTGTAAAATCGAACGAGTAAATTGTATTCATAATTTCCTAGAAGAAAATTTTCGAATGGCACTTAAACATCTGGCAAATTATTTCTTCAAAGTGAGAAGTCAAGTAAAATATTGCTTAATTTATGTAATGTATTGAATTATTTTCTGAAAGATTGTATTATATAAACAGACAGGTGCTTTATTTTCTTTGGGGTTTTTTTCACAGTTTTACGATTTCAGCTACCCCGTCTTCTCTACCGCTTTTCATCTTCTTCATCCAATGGGTCTTACGTTAATAAAATGTTGAAATGACGAAAACCAGGAAACCTCAGTGGGCGCAATGGCAACAAAATCACCATTATTCTTGTCAGTTTAGGAAGAAAATTCCTTTGTGCGGGATTAAAACATATTGAACAAAGTAAAACCACGTGGTCTTTTCGTGGTGTTCTGTGGAACTAAGGACTGTGCCCTGATCCAGATACGCCATATGAGGTCCTCAAGAGGAAAATTGCGGTCATCAGCCAGAAATCTGCTCAACTGAAACATCTCTTAGTGAATCTCAGTTTAGGTGACACGTAACCTTCCAGCCTACTACGAAAGAAGAAGTAGTTGAGGGTTTCTTCAGTTGGAGAGGAGCTCTTAAAGACCCTCTTAAAGACACAGGTGCAGAGACCGGGCTACAAAAAAGTTTGATTTCCTGCTAAAGCATGGCATATGCCCCCTGCAAACGGCCATAGCCATCCCATATGGATATACTACAACAATGACGAGCGTATGACTTCTGTCATCAAAACAATCTCATCGACAACAGACTTGACAAAGGCCACCTATCAAATCTCAGATGCGCTGAACGATTTCCTTAGGACCACCATCCACCCACACATTAAACTCCTACAATTTATCCAAATAACTTCGAACTTTGTGGTGCGGCAAAATTGTTTCGACGATTCAGTTACGAAGTCCTACATAGGCTGGAAATCTGCTTCATCTACCTCAATTTAATTTCGGCAGTTTCAACTTCCGATAGTGAGCTTATTGTTCACCTTGAACAATTATTCGTATGATTTGCAGATCATGATTTCCCCATAGCAATTAAATTCTTCTAACCTTTGAGAAAGAAGGGTGTTGAGAGAGAGAATGTATATATATTGTCAAAGCTGCAAGATAATCAAATACGTGAGTAAGTTTGATTCGACCTTTCGTACGGTCTCAAATCGATTTAAGGGGTTACCCCCACTTGTAACTTTGAAATTTTTCTCTATTTTTTTGTTGCATTTTTTTTAAGTATAACTATCTTAGAATACGTCCTTCAAATTTTAAGTCGATCCGAACAAAATTGACTGAGATATGAGCGTTGAAAGAGAAGAAACCGTTACTTATACGTTACTTATAAACGCGTTTTTCTCGAAATGACATTTTTGAAGTCGGTGACCAGTATTACTCGAAAATTACTGAACCGATCTTTTTGAAACTTGGCAAGCTTATTTAATAAGCCAAGGGCCGAGAGAGGCTGTAGTGCTACGACAACGAAGCTTATTTAATACCTAAAAATGTAGTGTTTGATCATTCGGTTTTATTTTTTTATAAAAATGGCCGTTTTATAGCAAAAAAAAGACCGTTTTTTTAAGTGAAAATTGAACCATTAAATTTGACTGTCCGCCATTTTGTAAAAAATGGATGTTGTTTTAAATCCTTCGATCAAACACTAGTTTATACTGTTATTTAACTAAATCCACCGCTATTTTTTACTTCAGATGATCCAGTTCGACACAATGTTTGTATAATATAATAAATAATATAATAGACGTTTAAAAAAGTTTCATAGTTTTCTTAAAAAAATGCATGAAAATGACCTATTTTTTGCGCTACAAGTGGGGGTAACCCCTTAAGGTTATTCAACTCGACACAGCTGCCAATACCAATGTCGCAAAAATACACATATTAGGCGTGGTTTTTGCTCCTCTATCCATTACAGAACAGAACAGACTCACTGGAAACAACAGTGAAAACAGTTGAAAATAAAGTTAGATAATAACGAGTATAAACTATCAAAAGCGATGGAAAAAATAAAAAAAACTAATAGGAAACTACCACTTTTAACTTTCTACTCATTATGAGGGGTTTTTTTCAAATTTTCTAACTACCAAAACGTTCAATATAGCCTTGAAAAATCCAAAGCCACCTAACTGCAAAAAAGTCAACTACTCATGAACTATCAGCACATTCTATAGTTCAACACATGAACTACCTATGCAGAATAGAATTCTGTCCCATTGAATTCACTGAGACAAGAGTGTTGTTGTTTCCATTGCATCTGTTCTGTTTTTTAATGGATAAAGGAGTAAAAAACACGCCTTTTTCACAGTCGATACTGTTCGTTTACCACTTCTTCCACTGTATGACGGTACATTCAATATCTTAAGCAGACAGACAAATTAGTTCATCCCCCACATCGTTACCAGATTTGCCAATGCTTCTACGGCTCAAGCATTATTAACCGTGATCCTCAACAAACTTTACGATGATTCTTTCAAAAAAACAGCAGCCTACAGTTAAATTGCCAAACACACCAATACTGTCTTTAACTCTTTAAAAAAAGCCCAGCGAGGAAAGTTACTTTTACACAATAGACTTTTTTGGTCAGACGAGCCGCAAGAGTGCTTCTCATCTATAACTCGGGGACTCACGGTAGCTCACAGTACGATGTCAGGAGAGTATTTTCGGCCCAATTACAAAATTCACCTTAATTCACCTTAAAATGTTGCAAAAGTAGATTAAGTTTAAATTGTAGTAAATATAAAATAATATAATAATATAGTTGCAAAGTTGTCAATTGGGAATTTGTGTTTAGTTGTCGTCGTTCAAACATAACATACGAGATTACTTGGTCATTGTCGTAACTCTACAATGCTCCTCGAGCCCTGGCTTCTTCCAGATGACGCCTTCAATCACTTCTGTCCAACATCTGTAAAGTTACGAAGTTTTTACGCTACGAAGCTAGTTACGAAGTTCCAATCTAGGCAGCCATGAGCAGTCGTCGTAGCGTTTCCTGGGGTTTTCCTCCGAATACTTTTTCAGGTACTCGTTGACATTAAGAAATCAAACATTGAGAAACCTAGTAAAATATTGAAAAGTTTACATAGCTCCATCTATTAAAACGTATTATTACTTATAGGTTTTTCCTGGAAAATCCGTATTGATTTGGTGAAATCATTAGCTAATTCTCTTGTAAATTTTTTTTGTAAAACTTATATGAAAATCGGCATTTTACCCTAACTGCATACTAAGTTTAATTACATAAATTTGCCCACATTTTCTAAATTACATTCGTCAAGAATAACGATTTGTCTAAGTCCTTTTTCTTGCGTGCGTCATAATTTTGGTTTTCGTTAGGTTTGGCTTCATGCCAAGTTTCGGCAGGAAGTTTTTGACAGATGTGAAGAATCGTGACAAATGGTTAATTTCATCCGCGTAGGCTACTACTTGGCTAGATTTATTTAGAGGCGTACCCTTTGTGTCAACATGTAGATTCCTTATCACGTTATCAAGAGCTAAGTTGAACAGCAATGGTTGAGTTTGATGTTTGTGTCAAAAGCGTCTGCTACATACATAGTTGCTGATTTTGACTTGTGATCAGTGTTGCCACTTTAGAATTTTCATCTTGTATCGAACGTCATCAATATTAGTAAGCAAAACGTATCCATCGTATCGAAAATATTAGCACTGAGCATTAAATTGATACCTAGGAATAATAGCACAAATAGAGTCATTTTTGACGGAATAAATAACATTTCAGTTTCAAAAATTAACTTGACAGCATGTAACGAAATTGCAAATCAAATTCATAAAATTTGGTAGAAGTAAAAATTATATTTGTTTCAAATCTTATGTCAAGCGTTATCTAAACCGTTTTTTTTTTAAACTGTTTATTTTTAATAAATGTAAATGCGTAAATACTCTTTCAGGGGCATTGCACTATGAGATAAACTCATAATTTTATCCCTAGTGTAGATGGCCAAAAAAATCTGCTTACGAGATTCTGCGATGACCTATCACCATGGGGTATGTGAGGTTTGACTCACTAAAAATAGACAATCTACAAGCGCACGAAGTTCCGAGTCGGGATCCGCCTAAGCACTGCTTCAGCTCGGTCGTCCTAAACAAGGGGCTTCAAAAACTACGACAGCTCATGGATTGGTAAGGTAGCCCTCCTCCTCAGTGTTGTGAGGTCTTTGTGGCCGAAATTCCCTCGCAAATGCTCGTTTTTCCCACAGAGCAGGTCGCGAGTTCCCACGGTTTTTCCCACGGACAATATGTTAGCTATTCACAGTTTTATATTTATTTATCAATGTCGCGCAAATGTCAATACTTTTAAGAAAAAAAACAGCAGTTTCATATATTTTATACACATATATAATAGAAAAATATTTTAATAAGAAAACCGATTTTTCCTTATATTTAATTTTGTGACAAATATCGATATTTATACCCTCGAAATATCGATATTTGTCACAAAATGAAATATATCTAGCTTCGAAAGGACAAATCGGTTTTCTTATTAAACATTTTTTTTTACAATCTGGAAAAAATTGGTACACATTAAAAACAATTAAACAAATAGATTTTGTGCATTGGGCAAATTGAAATGTTTGTCAGAAGGCTCGAAATTAATGCAGGTCTAGACTGGAAATTTGAACGAATGCAAGAAACTGTAGTCAGTGTTGTTGCTAGAATGGTAGACACTGAAGAAAAAGGCGGATTATCTTCGAAATATCAATATCTGTCAAGGAATTGAAATAAATCAGCTTCTAAAGGAAGAAAATTAAATTTGATATTTTGTCTTGATTCAATTTCTAGTGCCGTGACATAAATATTTTGGTGAAAATCGCTAATAGGATGTTTCATAAGCGATTCTTATTCATTTCATCTTAGGTTTTAACTGAAATATAAGAATACATGAAGAAATGTAAATTTTGCCTGGATTACTTAAATTCTTTCTCAAATATATTTGGTGAAAATTTTACAAAAGTGTTTCGTTTCATTTAAAACATTTCTCCCACGATTTTGTTCTACGAGCAACACTTTTTCCCTTTTCCTTTTTTCAAGTTTTAGAGGATAAAAATTCCCATAAAAAGGGAAAATTTCCACAATATCACAACACTGCTCCTCCTGCTTTACGCGTAGTACTTTCTCAACGTCTGCATCTGCGATCATTGCGAACGTGACAAGGCCGGGCGTAGACTCAATGGTGTGCATCAAAATTACGAAGCGACTGCACCTAAAGAATGTCTGCTGAGAATAAGCATAGTACGGTGTGACCACCTTGCCCATTCTGTTCAAGTATTTCCTGAAGTAACCGTACGCTGTCAAAAATTGACAAAGGTAAAAGTTTACCTCTTTGTGGCTAGGGTTAAGCCAAGGCTCAATAAAACATATTAGCTTAACCGTCTAGCGTCTTTTATTACCTTCACTCCAACGTTCTTGCTAAAGTTGAAGGGTTAGCGTACGCACGCGTGTCATAGCCACCATTCTGCTTAGGTTTGAGCAAAGAGGTACCATTCCTAAGCTCATAATATTACAGATAAAAGTACATACGTTTCAAAAGATAGGAAGGTCATTCGCTTCGTTGACTGACAATAAGTTCCCATAGAATTCCTCCACTTCTTTATTAAAATTCAGATAATTTTTAAACGAAATCATTCGCCGATCCTCAAAAACTTCTGCACAACTCTCAGTTAAGTTGGGAAATGTCTTCAGTATTGAAATAAAAGATGTTTCAACACCACCCGATATATTTGTAAAGTTGAAAGAATTCGCCTACTTAGATCGACGTAAAAAAATTTGTACATTTTTTATAGTTCCTGAGCTACCTCTTCAGATACATTTACTTTCTTGCTAGTCTCTTGAGCCACATCATGCTAGTGTCTATTTTGAATTGGAAGAAAATGCTGTTACTTCAATTCGAAGTAGATAGATACAACATTTTTTATGGTAAAATCGTATAATGAAACTTTTCTATTTGAAATAAAATGTAATGGAAATTGGAAAAATGTAATTGTTACCCAGCAAACACAGCACTACTTCTAAAGTGTTGCAGAAGTCGTGAGTAAACCCATGAATGCTTTTAATGCTAGAGATAGCATTTTACCCCAAAATTCAACTATTTACTTCATATTACCCGCGTACGTGTAATATGTTTTGTTTCATGGTTGATCGTTTCCATCCCACAAATAGGAAAAAGACAAACGATAGGAATACAAGGAGTGCAAAAGCACTGCTATACTACTGCTGAAGTGGTGAAACAGCAGCACGTAAAATGTACTGCTGTACTACTGCCTTAGAAGCAGTATAGCAGGACATTGAAATGGCTGCCCAGCTATAATGTCACCAATACTATATTCGCATTACTTTGCATTCATGTGATCATATTTCCATTACTTTGTATTCATGTCATCTTTAATTAGAACAGACCTGTTTTAGTTATAAATTTCAAAATATTTCACGTATCACTTGCGAAGTATGACTGACGCTTGACGTATGGGCAAATCGATTTGATTTTTGGGAAACGATTTAAATTGCACCATCTGGTCACCAGTTTGGCAGTAGTGCAGCAGTGCTTTATATTCATTGTAAATGGGGAACCGTAAATATATAAGAGATTCATCAACGTGTTGGAAAACTACAACAACTAGACAGCCTGTTCAGGAGTTTAGCAGTAGTACAGCAGCATGTATAATCATTGAGAAATAGAAAAGGTAAATACTCATTAGAAAATGTATCAACACATGGAAAAGTTTTTACAACTGCATGCGAAAGTGCTGAACGCACGTTTGCTGGGATTTCATTTTCAAAAATTAACTTAACATCATGTAACAAAACTGCAAATCAAATTCATAAAATTTGGTAGAAGTATATGTTTGTTTCAAATCTCATGTCAACCATTATCTAAACCGTTTTTTTTTAAACTTTATTTTTAGGAAATTTAAATGCGAAAATACTCTTTCAGAAGCCTTTTTACTATGAGATAAGCTCATAATTTTTTTCCCTAGTGTAGATGGCCAAAAAATCTGCTTACAAGATTCTCCGATGACCTACCACCATGGGGTGTGTGAGATTTGACTCACTAAAAATAGGCCATCTACAAGCGCGCAAAGTTTCGAGTCGAGATCCGCCTAAGTGCTGCTTCAACTCGGTCGTGCTGACTCACCTATCAGTAAACAAGGGGCTTCAAAAACTACGACAGCTGATGGATTGGTCAGGTAACCCTCCTCCTGCTTTATGCGTAGTACTTTCTCAACGTCGGCATCCACGATCATTGCGGACGTGACCTCAATGGTGCGCATCAAAATTACGAAGCGACTGCACATAAAGAATGTCTGCTGAGAATAAGCATAGTACGGTGTGACCACCTTGCCCATTCTGTTCAAGTATTTCCTGAAGTAACCGTACGCTGTCGAAAATTGACATAGGTAAAAGCTCCATAGCTGCGGTTAAGCCAAAGGGTAAAACTGGACTTGATGCCCCACACAGCTGTTGCATGAATCTCGCCAATAGATGTCGGGCTAATATGTTTGTGTTTTTGTGGTTGTGCGTTTGCTTTTGGGGCTTCTTTTCTTTCTTTTTTTCATTTTCTTGATTGTTTTATCTTCTTTTTTATTTTTTTGTATAATTTTGTCTGTTTTTCTTCATTTTTTCAGCCCTTCTACCACCTTTTCGCCCTCTGGTGGTGGGATTTCCCGGGTGTGGGGCATCAAGTCCATTTTACCCAGCCAAGGCTCAATTAGACATATTAGCTTAACTTTCTAGCGTCTTTCATTACTTTCACTCCAACGTTCTTGCGAAAATTGAAGGTTTAAATTACGCACGTACGTTACAGCCACCATTCAGCCCAGATTTGAGCGAAAGAGGTACCCTTCTTAACCTCATAATAGGTGCGTTTTTTAGCACACCCGAGCAGATAAATTTTGTTAAGCATATAACAACAAAAATCCTGCACTTGTGGCGTCGCTGAATCAAAAAATGTTAAGCAGTGGTAGTTTATGGGTTTACGTTTAGAGAGTGATGATAGCAGTTAGAGTGTTCTAAACGGTTCGTACCACTGCTGTTGATTATTGTGAAACCAGCAGTTTGAATTGAATAAATTTGCATAGCACTCCGCAATTTTCAATTATTTTACATCAAATCTTGTAGTGTGCAGACTGTTTTTGAGTGTTTCGATGCACATTACATTGTCGATTGTTTCATATTGAAGTTTCATGTCTGATTTCGATTAAAATCTAGATAAGATTTCATTCAGATTTTTTCTATGGATTATTCTAATTTCACAACCAATTTAAACAAAAGCTCAGCGAATGCAACAACATTTTCGAACAACGCAATTTTTCTGCTCGGGATCGTTTTTTTGCAACCCTACGTTAACCTGATCTGCTAGGTTGCAAAAAACGCACCTAATATTACAGATAAAAGTACATACGTTACGAAAGATAGGAATGTCATTCGCTTCGTTGACTGACTATAAGTTCTCCTAGAATTCTTCCGCTTCTTTATTAAAATTCAGATACCTTTTAAACGAAATCATTCGCCATTCCTCAAAAACTTCTACACAACTCTCAGCTAAGTTGGGAAATGCATTCAGTATTGATATAACAGATATTTTAGCAGCACCCGATATATTTGTAAAGTTGAAAGAATTCACCTACTTAGATCGACGTAAAAAATTTGTACATTTTTAATAGTTCCTGATCTACTTCTTCAGATGCATTTACTTTCTTGCTAGTCTCTTGATCCACATCATGCTAGTGCCCATTTTGAATTGGAAGAAATCGGTGTTACTTCAGTTCTAAGTGGGTAGATACAACATTTCTTATGGTTAAATCGTGTAATGAAACTTTTCTATTTGAAATAAAATGTAATGGAAATTGGAAAAATGTAATTGCTATGAACACATATTTTCGTGAAAGAAAATTATAGTCTGAGAAAAGTATCCATTTTGGGGCCCACGTATCATCATATCAAGCAGATTTTTCCATCTTCATTCATATCCAAAATGATACGACGATATCCAAAGTGGCAGCACTGCTTGTGATGTCAATTTCATCATTGTTAGTTGGACTAATTTGGCTGATATGCTGAAGTACAGCATTACTTTATATAGTATATTTTGTTTAATACTGTCAGATGCTTGTTTGAAGTCCACAAACATTTGGTAGAGGTCAACGATCAATTTTCTGCATAGCTCGAGCACTTATTTGACCGTGAACAGACATCACCTTCTTGACAATGATATTATCATCGTAGACTTTAATTTTATTTTCTAATATTTCCGTTAATATTTTATAAAACTTACGGGTACAAAGTGGCTATATGCCTTTGTAAAATTCGCAACGAAGTTTGTTTCATGTGTTGTCAATATGGCGTATTATGAATTGCACCACTCCTGCGATAGTCGCTCTTGATCCCAGATGTGCCGAATTACTTTCTGTGTACCTTGCATGATGCAGCTTTACCTGAATTCGATAAAATGAGTCCTTACGGTGTCATTATTGCACAGAAAACCTGTGTATGAGTGCTTTAACTTAAGTCTGAATCAAGACACACACACTCACTCTTTTTCTAAAATGTCTTATTTAATCGTTCACCTCACTTGATACCAAAATCTAATAACCTAACATTAGTTTCAGGTCAACAAAAATCATATAAATTAAAATTCACATTAGACTCGAATTGACTCCATACTGGATCTTAGTGCAATGTAATCACCATAAGTAGTTTAGTTTATGTTTTGTATTTGCGCTGGCTTCATCATCTGCATGTCGACATTTCATGTAGGATGCAGCGGGAATCATTTGAAAATCCATCGGTGTATCTTCGAAGACCTGTAATTTCCTTATCTCGATGTCTCAAGCATCATGCCAGGGATCCATTTCAAACAATCTATCAGTTCTGCCACCAAGATTGTTGGTAGTCATGCCATCGAAACGAACACATCAGAAAAACATCAGTTGTGCGTATGAAAATTTCTAGATAGGAAGAAGTGACTTCTTAAGAAGTTACTGACGATAGTGCTGTTAGAAGTTTTTTTTTGTTTTTGATTACACTGGCGAATGTGGATTTTATGCCTGGTGGTATGATATGTGATATGCCTGGTGGTATGATATTATTTTCAAAAATTCTTTTATGTTGTGTGTATCATGAATGAAATAAATAATAATATAATGATAAAATATTTACTAAATTATTTTATAAAATTAATAACATATTGTTTTAGCCAATTAAAAAAGAATAATGCATTTTCAGTACGAAACCAAGCGATGTTTTTATAAGGAATGAAGGAATTCAGAATGCCATTAATTTTGGCATTTGCTGTTTTAGATGCTATGAAAAAAATGTAAGAGCTATCGGAAATCGACCATAAAAATGACTCGCTTCTTGTATATGTCAATATTATACGGTGCTATTATATTCCTAATATCAAAGATATTAGGAATATAATAGCACCGTATAATATTGACATAAAAACTCATAATTTTCTTCGAATTATATTTATCAAAATGTTTTCACGTGACACTGTCGAGTTTTTCTTTACCGTCTTATGCAGCGTTGATTTGTTTTTTAATTAGCTGGAAGCTGTTTATGTGCACGGTTTGCATCCGTTTGCTGGCATCTTGCCCAGAAGCAATACACTTTTCCTGTGACTGTTTCATCTGCATGTCCATCGAGTGATGGCACGAAGGAAATTACAGTTAAATTCAGATCGCATCTTCTGATGGCTTTTTCCTAGGCGTTATTTGAACCCGATGATTGGACATATAAATTTCCACCAGCTGCCAGCCAGACTAGCTTCAATATTAAGTACATACCTACCTACCTACTTGGCTATTTCAGAGAGCAATAATCTTTGCGGCGATTGTCAAGAATGTCGTGACTAAATTGGTCTTGTTATAGATTCGCAACTCGAGATGTGTTCTCTTATTCATTTTACGAATTTGTTTACAACACATTTAGCGCTGTCCGATGTCACATATTTTTCATTTTTTGTTGTATACTGTGATGCAGCTAAAAGCTATGATAAGCGTTTGAAGTGTTTTTCATGCAAATTTTATGTGCCGTTTGCAGGGGAAATGGTGTCGAATCTAAATTTATTGATTTGATTTATTTGTAATGGACTGCTGGTAAGAAAGTTCACTATCAGCTAATACTAACACAAAAGAAATAAAGTGGGCTGCTTCTTCAATTTTGAAAATAATAGTAGCGTTTTATTAACTCTCATTTGAGTTACCTACATCCAATTCGAATCTAATCGTTGTCAGCCATGATCACATATCGTGATTTGAGTATATCAACCTCTGAATAGGTACATATTTGAGATTTTATTCACCTATGAATAACGAAAGCGGGTGTATTGATTAATTCACACTCGTGTGCATTGATTGTGCTTGAAATATCTACTAACTTCATCCCTCTGACTCAAAAAGGAATGTACTCAAAAGACTTTACTGTTATATTTTCAAAGAAATAAGGAGCAAAGAACCAAACTATAAATTCCAGCTAAGGATCATATATTTATATACACATTGGCCAAATGAGATTTTTTTGTGCTAAAAGTTTTTGAGTGTTTTTATGTTACTGAAAAATTTCAAATATGGAATGTCACAAAATATCTGCTGAATGGCTTGAGTTTGAGAAAATATTGCAATCATTTCTCTCACGCTCATCTCTCTCCTGCCAAATCAAGCTCTATTTGAAGGCAAACTGTTTATTGAACAAATAATTTCAAATGTTTAATACAACAGCCTTACATCCCATTAAAGACTAGAAAATAATACCGGTTGCATAATTCAGAAAACAACAACACCATAATGCAGTTTGAAAAGGAGACACTCCTATAGGAAAATTCTACATAAGTCAAGAGAAAGAATCGGTAACGTTGAAAGTCGATGATTATAATCACAATAAGGGATGTTGAATTTGTAAAACAATGAGCTGGTAAACCTACATTGGAAGGATTCTAAAGTATGAACAAAATATTGATAATGAGGACGCTACACTTGACAATAGTATCCCAGAACACTACTAGCAAATGAAAGGACATGATGCAAACAAGTGAAGAGACTAACACATGTTTTGGAGGATCTAAAGATAAATAAAACCAGACAATTTAAAGATCCTGAGAGTGATGCGCTTTATACATATGTTGATTGAATCTGAATTCCGAATATCCTACTAGAGTCCTTAAAACTGTCAGCAATATTAAAAGAGGAGTTGAAAAATAGTAAGAGAAGATAGTAGATGTCGTTATATACCCATAACATATTTGGTGGCACTTCGTAATATTTAGAGCAAGTGCGTTAGTGATGCACCAGCTGTTCGCAACTAACAACAATAGTCTAATGTTTCGATTGTTTTGAACGTCTTGAACAGTGGCGGCTCGTGGGTTTGAGACCAAGGGAAGCACAAGCAAAATATATAAGCATATAATATAGATAAGCATACTTATGAAGCGCATAGTAAACTATACCTTTGAAATACCGTGTAAAAAATCAATTAAGTATTTTAATGCTGACCATATTTGCATTAAAAGCTAGTGATTGATTGTCAACAGCTTCCTACTCACTATGATCAAAAATCTCACAAAAGTTCAAGTTAATTATAGTATTTGAAAGCAAAAAAAACCTATTTCTTCAATTCTTTTTAAATTATAAAAAAAAAGTTAAGTTGAAAACATATTACATGCTAAATATATGGCAAAAGTTTTTAATAGCTCAAAGTTGAGGATATAATTCATCTTTTAGCAAATTAAATAAGCAATGCCACAATAAAAATAAATATCTCATATAATTTGCAATAAAAGTGCCTAATATAGTTACCTTCTGCAAACAGTTAACTGAGCGAAATTATTGATCTTGGTTGCTAAAACTCAATAAGATCCTCAATGAAAAAGATTACCGCAGCAAATACTTTATGGCACAATCACCTTAATTTTGGTTTTCCACTTTAAAATCCATATTAAACGGGTAAATATTAACTTTTGGAAACAGAATCTATTCAATACGCTCTCACTTTAACGAGCTTTATGTTATAATTTACTTTAAAAACTATTCGGTAATTATACAGCTGAACCCCCTCACCTCCGATTTCCTTGAAATTTTTATATGTTGTAGTGTTCAGTATACTAAACAAGAATATGTATACATGTTGGGTGCGGAAATCAAAAATTAACATAGTTTTTTAACTTTGAAAAACCGAAAATTTATTTGACTTTAATCATTAATAAAATCATCAATTTCAATTGGAAACATTAATGATAATTCATTAAAAAATGCCTCAATTCTATTTGAATATGAGTACCGCCTTTTGAATAGAAATTCCCCAATGTACTGTCGGTAGTGAGTTTTTTTTCGTCCATATCGAGGTATATTATCACGAAGATCTCGCCAAAGCCGCTCGATGTTTTAGGTATGCGCGGCAGTCTCAGGGTCAACAAAATTGTAACTATGATTGACTGTGAGGTGCATCCACGTCTCTTTAGACAGATTCCTGTAGCCCCGCCAGCAATCCGAAATAACAGTCGTACCAGGAGCAATATTTCGCATTATGACTTCTTGAAGAACATTTGCAGATCTATTGGGTACAGGCTGGATGAAACACATTTTGGTTACGGGATCGATTCCTCCAAACACCCACGTTCCACGAATTACACGGCCTTTATGATATTTTCTTCTACCCAGAAGTGCTTCATCAATCTGGACGGTGTGACCTTCACCGCCAATTTTTTTTGAAGTGCGATTCACCCAGAATTGACAAACCTATATATATCACCATTGAGTTAAAGTCAACCTTTCTTTAGTTTGTGAAGACGAAATATTATGATACAAACCTCCTGACAGAACGATATCCAATCAACAGCGGTATTATTGTTGATCCGAAAATCTTCCATCAATTTATGTTGATGTGGTGGTCTGTGGTACAAAAAGTACGCAATGATTCGACACGCAATTGCAATATCTATGCGGATTTTCTGGAACCATGTACCAGTTAGTGCACTCGCTTCAAAAGGACACCTAACTCTTCGACGTTTTTGTTTACGTGGAACTGTGTAATAATTATAAGTGCTGCGGAGAGATAATGTTTCGCGTGTTAATGAAATAACCGAACCGCATTCTCGACAAATGATTTCTTCCCTTATCACTTTGTGAGCAATTAAAAAATCAAGCAATCGATCACGATTGCTAATAAGCTCAATCATTTCAAACAATGTTATCATATTGATTTCACTTTTGCGACTGATAAAGTTCATAAATTGTTTGAGACAATGGGGAAGGGGAAGGGGAAATGTAAACAAACACAGTTTTTGTGTTAATTCATACCCACTGGCATACTTCAGTATACTGAACAAGAATATGTACACATGTTGAGCGCGGAAATCAGAAGTTCACATAAGTTTTGTATGTTGATTGTTTACAATAACAGCTGCACTAGAATTTTTTCACTGTCAACATTTTCGTGAATTTTCATGCCATTAAATTCAAATAAATTTTCGGTTTTTCAAAGTTAAAAAACTATGTTAATTTTTGATTTCCGCACCCAACATGTATACATATTCTTGTTCAGTATACTGAACACTACGACATATAAACATTTCAAGGAAATCGGAGGTGAGGGGGTTCAGCTGTATAATTGCCAACTATTCTTTTATCGATGCTTAACCGACAGTATTAATAAATACTGACAATACAAAAAATACATGTCGAAAGAGTTATAACAGGTGCGTGTTTTGCGAAGAACGCATAAAAAACGCACCATAGAAATAACATAGGCGAAAGCAATCAAGTGGTCATATCACCCAAAGCACCTGAACCGAGAAACTCATTTTGCGAAAGTATACCCAAAGCAGATACAAAAAAACCGCTCTGGAGAAAATTGTACACCATATTCTCCATATCAACATCACAATAACTTGCACCGTACATACTCCATGCGAAAAAAGCATAAAAGGCATCAAATCAGAAGGGGAACGACTCGTAAGAAAAAGAGCAGAAGAGAATCTACAAATTCTGTAATGTAGGTCATGAACATAATAGAGACGCAGACGACTTTTCAGCGTCAACATAGGCGTCCAAAGCAATCAAGTGGTCATTTCACCAAAGCACCAGAACGGAAAAACTACGTCTTTTGGGAAAGCAAACCCAAAGCAGAAACGAACTACCGATCTGGGGAAAATTGCACACGAAAAAATTTAACTCATACTATTCTATTCCCCACATGAACATCACAATAGCTTGTGCCGTACATGTGTACATGTGAACAAAGCAGAAAATGCTTCAATTCGTAAGGGGAACGGCTCGTAAGAAGAGGAGCAGAAGAGAATCTACAGATAAATCATGAGGGGGAACAGTAACATAACAGAAGACGCGGATAGTTTTGCAGCGTATCAAGTTCATTCATTAATAAAGATTTTCGGGTCGTTCAGCGGGTGAATGGGACAAGGGTTTTTTGAATTTTTCTATCCACCAAGACGCGGTGAACTGAGCCAGCGTCCGCGATGATATTTGAGTACATTGATTGTAAAAATTTTGTGGGCATCATTTAGACAAAGCGTCTAAGTAGATCGATGCGAATATAACGAATTTGCGCATTGAAACAAGATCACTTCAGTGTTCTGTATAGTATATTTCAATGAACTGTATGTTTTGAATTGAATGGCATGTAGTGCCTGTAGTTTGTAGTAAAAAGTTTGAGTTTTCATTGTGTAGCTGTAAATTTAACTTGGAAGCTCTGTAGTTGGACTGTTATAAAATAAAACCATTTGATTGATAGTAGCGATTGAGTTTTGAGTTTTGTAAGAAAATAAATGTTATTACTTTGACTGTTAAATATTGATTGTAAATCTTTTGGTTGTTTCATATTGATTATTTAATCAAATTTGTGGATTAGCAAGGGAAGCACTGCTTCCTTTGCGTACATCGACGAGCCGCCCCTGGTCTTGAAGCATACAAAAAATAGGAAGAGCTTATGCAGGATGGTAGGTAATTGATAAACAGCTAGAACAGCACATAATCAAGAATAGAACCTTGCGGAGCTCCAGAGGTAGAAAAAAATGGAACAGAGGTGTAGGAATTGAGAGTTACGACACAAGGACGATCAACAGCATAGAAAATGAACCACGAGAGCAGAGGATAGATATATCATTATTTTCAAGATTTAAAAGAAGATCATGGCTCACAGACTCAAAAGATTTGGAGCTACCACTACTAGCCAATACACCAAAATATTTAGAGCTACCACCACTAAGCACTACCTGGTTTTGCTGATCCAAGATAAACGCAAAGAAAGCAAGTTGATCAATGCAGATTTACATGTTATAAACCAGTGCTGCTCTGGAGCTAGAAAATATTGGATAGTAGGGTGGACTCAACTGCAAACCACTCTTTCTAGCAGTTTACCCAAACAAGAAAGAGCAAAATGCGGCAATAATGCGAGATATAAACAGGATCAACAGCTTGTGTTGGGGTAAAACCATGGAGATCACAACCAAAGCTGGCATCAAAGGAGTACATTAAAGATTCTATTTCAGAAGACTTTGTACGAAAATAGGATAATGCTGGTTAATATAGGGAGAAAAAAGAATCGGAAGAAGGGGGAAATTTTTACAAAAAAAAAAAAAATGTGAGTGAAAAGCTCGCAAATATCTTTTGAGCTGGAAACTGTTACATCGTTGTACTTCATACAGTTACGAATACCAGAAGAGCTTTTCAACAAGTCAATGCACGACCACAATGATTTAGGCCGGTCAATTTGGATAGTTGCGCTAATGTGGTTGATGCAAGATCACATTGCGATTTTTCACATTAGCCTCGTATATTCATTTAGGCAGTGGCGGCTCGTGGGAATCAATGTAAGTGGGGCTAGTCTGCAAGGACCAGTACTTACTTATATTGGAAATTCGGAACAGTTTTATATTTAAAAATGGAGTTAAAACAAATAAATACTATGCACAAATAAGTCAATTCAGTAATAAATTCCACCGGGAAAATTCTACTAAACATTCGCATCACCTTATTGCTGCCTATTTTTCCTTGCGCCTATTTTTCTGTTGAATAAATCTATCACCTGCTCATTAAAATGTTCAGATTCTTTACTAATAGATAATACTGCAAATAAATTGAAACGTTTTTTATATTTATTATAAGTTTTAAAAGTTAGGTTGCTAAATCATCTTTCAGGATCTGCTGGATCTAATTGGAGTGATAAATCGTATTTAAATTAAATTATTTATTTGTTAAACAGAAGAAATCATATTATTATCTTTAAAAGAAGCTTTACAATTCAGTAGCAGATGCCATATTTAGAATACTTCATTATTGTATATTAATTTTGACTGCATTAAACTGGATTATTATCTTATCCCAAACTGATCAATCCTATAACATGAGGATCATATAGTTTTTTTTCACCATTCATTCCTTATGATTAGACTTGATTTCCTTCTTTGACTAATTGAATTGAATTAATAAACTAGATCCTAGGTTAGGTTAATGTAAAACATTATGAAGTGTATTCGAAAATTTTATTAAAAAGTCACTAGAAAAAATTAAAATGATCATTATTCATATAACTTAACAATTCGATTACTTATATTATCGTAACAACGTCCAAAGCATCCCATTAAATTAAATCAAAGCAATAAATTCGATACCCCAGGCTTTCAAAAACAGATTGTTTTATTCGGGGACTAAAAATTCCAGCAAACAACCATCGATCTTGGGGTACTTCTTTGACTTTGGTAAATTTTAACTAATTAATATTTATGCTTTGAATAGCACGAAGATTAAAAATTGTCACTTCCCGCATTTGACGTAAGAAAACTTTTTAAAAGTGTCGTCAAACATCAATTATATTGTAAACAGTGTATATTGTATTGTCTCACACATTTTTAATGCAATCAACATTTTGCATAAAATACCATACGTACAGACCTGTATGTATCATATTGAATCATGTTTGAGACGAGCACAAAATTTTTCTATCATATTTATCATACCACGATAATATCAACAAGCACTGTAAAAGCAAAACCATCGTTTACTCTTCAATTGCAAAACCCAATTATATATATTTGTATAATTATTGTATAATTGTATAATTATTTATTACAAATTGTATAATTATTTGTACGAAAATAGCAAAAACGCCTCGCGCTGGCAGCTCTTCGCTAGCATCAAGGCCAACAGTATATCACATCTGCCTCACATTGAAATCAACCTGCTCTGCGAATTTTGTTTCGATCCGATGACATCAAAGTACAAAGAAATTTAGAGCTATCACCCGCATAAGTTTTCAAATTTTGGAAAACTTAATATTTGCTGTTTATTGTCACTACAAGATTATTACCATTTGAAAATTTTACGATGAAATCGCCTAATTAAGATATTGCAAATAAATACAAAACTAACAATAGTTGGCAGCCCTATCATAATTACCACTGGCACAGAGTTACCCGCATTTCGAATTCGCTCTTTCAAACGTGGTCCTATTTAACACCAATACATTCTGTGAATTTCAAATGTATTTGATAATTCGGTCGTGAGCTTTCGTGAACAGAAGTTTCTGATGCTTAAAATATAGGTAAATTGGAGGAGGATTACCATTCTTGTCCAATGTGAAATTTGAAAAGTTTTGCTTTGGTTGTATAAACAAAGCATAAGATTTCTATATAAGTTGGTTTTCATTGTAAAAGACGAAAATTTTTCAGGAGAGTCGATGTATTGAAGGTTTTAACTTTCAATGCCTGCCGTAGCTGCAGCGTTGCCAGCACATTCACAAAAAACTAGACGAGTCTACAAATTAATAACATTAATACGTCCCTTAAGTTTCATAATGATTTGATAATCTGCTCAAAAGTAATCGCAATTCAAAAATTTTTAAATTTTCCCAATCTTATTTTAGGTGCCTAGCGCACACATAGGGTTAAACACTTCATACTGTGCTTTGAAATATGTACGGATTGCAGTAAGATATATAATTGTTTCTCAAATTAATACGAAGTTTCTGCCGATTTTTCGTGAAAGAAATCTCTTTCTGGTAAAAGTAGCTAAAGCTAGACTAGTTATCTTCGATCAGAAAAAAATCAATGGAATGTTATTTACTCATTCGCTACAATTTTATAGTAAGTGCCATCAAAACTCATGTGGAATAATCAAATATAATACAAAGAATCAAATACACAGCGGTCAAAATGAAGGTGGCACCTACTGCAGCAATATTGTTTTTAGGTAAAATTTAATTTCATTTTTTTGTCAATACAATTTTTGTAAATTTTAACTCACTTACTAGCTCACTATGTAACAACGAAACCTTCAATTTCATAATCACCACTTCATAGGAGCTTAATAGATATTGACTCAGTCTACACTATGAAAATAATTGATGCTGAAGCTCTTGCACTATCTGTGTCTTGAATGCATGCATTTCAATCTACTGTTCGTTTGCCACTTTTCAGCCGAAATGAAATTCTTCTTCATCAAGCAATCGCATACATACTCGTATCTGATTGCTACGCTGACAAGAAACATCATCGCAGCCGAAAGGATTCCATTACTAAGTTTTCGCATATTTTCCATCACTAGCTCACTGAAAAAGTGCTACGAATGTATGCGTGCAACAACAATTTTCGTTCATGAAATTCTTTTGTGAGATTTGAAAAGACCAACAAAGTGAACATAGATACAGTTAAAATTACTGAAATACTAAGATGGAAATACAATGTTAAGGGGGAGCTACGAATTTGATTAATTTTTTTAAATATACTTTTTTGAGTTTTTGTTTATTTATTTCTTCAACAATCACCAAATATGAGTCTGTTTCTTGCCTATTCAGACAAATCTATTAAAAAAATTTAGGAAAAATATTCCACCTTTAATAATTCTAGCTGCTGCAGCCATTCTAGTTTTTGCTTGAAGAATAACAGGTGAATGTAATATTACAAAAATTTATTGTCAGCATTCGTACATCTTGCGTTAATTTCAAAACCAAATCAATAATTCATTTTCACCTGTGCGACCCGATTTAAGTGTATCTGGCAATCCGTTTTTCATTTTGCAATACACAATATTCGTATGAATCGTAACATGATGCAAACACTTCGGTACGCACTGCCAAGGCATCATCAGCTTCAGCACTTACAACAAACGGATATATCGCGATGGTATTTAATAATTGACCTCAAATCAGTGCGAAGAAACAACGACGATATCGGTCCGTTTATATATTTTATAATTGGCATAATTTATGGCATGGATTGTCATAAAATCAAATGAACAGCCAGCGGTGCATCAGTGTCCCCGCTATGAAGTGATTCAGGCGATTTCACCGCCATTGCATTGCAACATGTCATCGTTCCAGCACTGATACGGACTAGGTACGAGTTGAGTACTTACTGACCAGTTACTGCCGCTGCGGTGTGGTCATCAAGCCGTCATGTCTTTATGATGATGTCGCTTGTCATTAGGCGAGCTTTAACATCGCCTATAATAACAATTAATAATAACTTACAGAAGCGATTCAGCATTAGACAGGCAACATCGTAAATTTCCGTGTTCAAAGAACTTATGCAGATTTATGCACTCGATTCGAGTACGTTGGGTGGCTTGTAAATGTAATTGGTGGAATCAATTGATCGTTGTGTTTTGTATGGATGTAATTTGATTGTTGTTTGCAAGGGTTAGAATCATTTCCATTGGAAATTACACATTTTCACGCTGGGTACTGTTAATATTTTTTTATGGCAGAGTCCTGTGGTGATGGTTGATATAGGATGTAGGAGATTTACCTTAAATTATCGTTATTTTTCTTAAGAAAACGAAAGAACAAAGTTGTCAAGTAGAATAAATTAATTTTAAAAAATTCTCTCACTAAATATTTTGGACTCCAGTCTTTGAATACAAGTGTTTATGCTTAAAAGTCCATTCTAAATAAATTAACAGCAATCGATTTGAGCGTTAATTAAAAGTTTTATAGTAACATCATTGTGTTCAATAATTTGCTAATATCCTGACAACTTTTCACCTATTGATTGCATCTATTGGTACACTATGTCGAATACCAGCGCTCAGGGTGATATTTCTGAGTAGTGGGTAAAGTTAAGAGCTTTCTTGATTCAGTCTGTCCACCTAAAACATTGAAATTATGTTTGGATGAATGTTAGCCACGACAACAAATAGAGAAGCGTGGTTATTGAATTAATGAACGGAATCGTACTCAAATTGATCAGATCTTGAAATAATTGAGACAATCAAAATTTCACTTTAAGTTAAATTTTGATAAGTAACAATAAATAATTTTAAATAAGAGTTATTTATTTATAAAAAATGGCTTATTTATAAAAAATGGCTTAAAAAAAATAATATCAAGCTGCTGTATTTACCTGAAACCTGTGTAGTGAAGGGTACAAATTTATAACCCGCAGACTCACCTGCGTATGGTCTACCACTTTGCAGCCCTGAAACGTATCGTCAATTCACTGTTTCCAGCACGTACATAAAGAGGACGTTCCACTCTTTACGAAGGAAGAGCTGATCGACGCAGTGTCTGAAATTCGGAATAAAACGGTCCCGAGCACTAATGGAACGCAGGTAAAAGCAACTAATGTTGTAGTGAAGAGTCAACAGTGACTGCTACTGGAGTTGTATAATTCATGTGCTGTTGAAGAGGTCTTTCTAGAGCAGGGGTGAGTTGTTGGCGCTTATTGATAAAAAAGATCTTCAAGCGGTTTTCATGGTTGCTGTCAGCTATTAGATTAGCTAGTGATCATTTCGAAAAACAGGACAGGTTCCGAAAATACTTCTAATGACTTCCAACATTTAGGCTGAGATTTCGGCGTAATAAGAGCGGAGGAGACCAGTCGTTTTGCTGGCGAAGCAAGGTGTCTAAAGCAAGTTCAATTCGTCGAGGTAGACATATGTTTTTTGAGCCCAAAACTGCCGAGCTCACCCAACTGAAACTTAAACAAGTTATGAGAAGGGTTGACTGGTGGATATCCAACTACGGGCTACAACTAGTGCTGTCGAGGACAGAGATTTTCATGCTGACGAAGCGGAATATACCGCCTGCAATCATTGACTGTCAGCTCCGTAGGAGTCTAGGCCAGTAAGCCAGCAAGTTACTTGAGAGTGGCGCCGAACACAAAGCTGACCTATTGGGACCACACCCATAAGGTAAGCTGAGTTGTTGGCTAGCGTCAGTGACGAAAAGAGATGGAGGTTGCTGACTCTTAATTCCTAAGAGGCTACAAGTATTTCAGAAGTTACCTTGAATAAGGTCTATATGTGTAAAAGTTATTTCATAAGGTACGTTAATAGTATGGGTAAGGTGTATATTTGCATAATTTCATTTTTAAACTAAAACGGTGAATTAAATGCTTTTGAAAGAGTGTAATCTTATTTAATATGAAGGCTAAACTGAATGTCGTCCAATGTGGAATTGGCAAACAGATGCTCAAATACTCATAGCTTCGTCAATTTCGCTCTAAATGATTTAAAATCTTCACACAATATGCTTTAAATTTAAATTATAAATAAATATAATAGCATTAATTATTAGTAATATTAAAAATAAAAATTAGAAAAATAAAAAAAAACACTTTAGCACCGCCTCCCCTTTAATGAGTAAAAAAAAGAGCATTGCATCTTAAGGCAAGTTAAAACTGAGCAGCTGTCAAAAAAAGTCGAGTAAGTTAGAGCGATTGAGAGGCAATTCTCAAAATTGGTTGCTTGTCAGAAGTTCGATTTGTCAATTCATTAATAAAAAACTGTACTTCAGTGACAATTGGATAGTTGATTAATAATTGGCTGCTTACCTGAACTTGCTCTACTAAAAAACGTAGAGCAGATATCAAATTTCTCTAGTTCGAATTAGAGCAAGCTCATGAAACCCAAATCAGAGCAACTTCGGGTAAGTTAAAGCAACCGAATTAATCACGAAATACGTTTTGCCGAAATATCTCAATCCAACTCTAGCTAGAGCTGCTCATCAGATACAGACTATATTAAAAACAAGTGTCAAATATATCAGACTATTTCATGAGCAATTTTCAATACACATATATTTTTAAAGAGCTTAGCAGCTAAACTTAAAATTCTTCGTAATTTCAACTCTAAATCACTCTTTCTCAGCTGTTACAAGCTCTTACAAACTCATTTATTTTACTTTTAAAATACAGTTAGAATTATCAGATATATTGAAAGTATTTTTGGGTGTCATTAAATTTTCAATTGAGAAACAAGTTTTGCTGCATTCCATTCGATTTGTCATCAGGTGCTATTGCTACTACGAAATGCCGCCCAGCGTGGGATGACAATGGTCAGCAATTATGTATTCGTCCGCCGCATTGTATATCAGCATAAATTATTCTCCGGAATAGAATCATGCCAATCTATTAGAGTTAGAGAGGACAGTTTACGTAGAGAATACAGTTTACATAGAGGGTACAGTTTGTAGAAGAACTATGTAATTAATTTTACAGGGTGTTTTTTTTAGAGGTATAGAACTTTAAGTTGGCAACATTTGTTAATGCTTGGTATGGTATGAGAGTTGTCATGCGTTTTATAGTAAGTTTTCATGAATAAGTTGAAGCCTGAGCAACGTCTGCAAATTGTGCAGATTTGTTTCGAAAAAAAAAAATGGTTTTGTTCGAGAAACACATCGCACACTCCGTCAATTTTATGGCCGACATAATCATCCATCATAACAATTAATTCGATTAGCTTCGATTCGATTGGCTCGTTTCCGCACCACGTTTACTCTCACTGATATTAGGCATCCATCCAGACGTCGCGAAGTGCGTATTGAAGAAACCATAGCAGCTGTAGAGCGTAGTATCGATGAAGACCCAAGACACATTGTGGAAGATTTTACGGAAGGATCTTAGTTAGCAGGCTTACAAAATCCAATTCGTGCAGGAATTGAAGCCAAACGACCACCAGGCGCGGCGCAGATTCGATTTATGGGGCCACGAACAAATTGCTGCGAATTCCGAATTTCATGAGAAAATTTTGTTTAGCGATCAGGCTCATTTCTGGTTGAATGGCTACGTCAATAAACAAAACTGCCGCATTTCGAGTGATGAGTAGCCACAGGCGGTTGTCTAAATACCGTTACATCCGGAAAAAGCCACTGTTTGGTGTGCTTTATGAGCCGGTGGAATAATTGATCCATATGTCTTCAAAAATGCTGCTGGGAATAACATTACAGTCAATGGTGTTCCAGAGTTGACTCGCCATAATGCAGAGGACTTTTGGTTTCAACAGGAAGGCACGACATGCCATATAGCTTGTGCGACCATCGATTTATTGATAGAAGCATTTGATGAGCACATAATTTCTCGTTTTGGACCTGTGAACTGGCCAGCAAGATCTTGTGATCTAACACCGCTGGACTATTTCTTGTGGGGATACGTCAAATCAATCGTCTACGCCGACAAATCCGAGATGCTTGACCACTTGGAAGACAACATTTGCCGCGTTATTTGCGGAATACAGCCCCAATTATTGGTTAGAGAAGTCGAAAATTAGACCTCTCGTTTGAACTTCTTCCGCGCCAGTCGTGGCACTCACATGCCCAAAATCATATTTAAATATAGCATTTTCAGTTTAAATGAAACCTTTTTCAATTTAAATGAAACCTTTTCCAATTGAAATGAAACTTTATCCAATTGAAATGAAACCTTTTGCAATTGAAATGAAACTTTTTCCAATTGAAATGAAACCTTTTGCAATTGAAATGAAACCTTTTCCAATTGAAATGAAACTACTTTCATTTGAAATGAAACCTTTTTCAAATGAAATGAAACCTTTCTCTAAATGAATCAGACTTCGATAAAAAATAGTTTCAAGATAATTTATATTTGATGTAAGTGTTTGAAGAATAATAAAAACATGTGAAAAAAACCAAAATAATATAGAATATGATATTTTAGAGATATAAATTGTAATTACAAAATACAATTTAATGTAATGGTTGGCCTTCTGCAGCTTTTGGAATTTGCAAAACCATATCTAGGACATAGTTAGAGCAATCTTCTGAAGTGATTTGAAGCACGCTTTCTTCAATAACATTGCTAATGCTATGGTCTGTACTTATGTCGCTCAATACGGAACGAGCGTGCAATTTTATTTTCGAAAATGCTTTTTCGATTGGGTTCAGCATCGGTGAGTAAGGAGGTAAAAATTTTAATGCACATCCGCTACCTGCAACCAGCTCCTGAACTTCTCGAGTTTTGTGGATTCGAGCATTATCCAAAATCAGAACTGAATTATCCATGTTTGGCATGGAATCAATTTTGTCTAGCAGCTCTCGTAAGAATAGTTTAAATCTATCAGCATTTACGGTCGAGTTTGATATTATTTTCGAATAAACGACACCACCGTTATTCATGGCTGCAATAAGCGTAACATTACGTCCCCTTACAGTAGGTACAACAATGTGGGCTCGTGTACCGACTTTCGAACGGCCTTGGGATCTCCGAAGGTGCAAATTAAACCCGCACTCATCTAAAAAAATTAATGTTCCTCTTTGTTGTGGCGCCCACTGCGAAAATTCTCTGGCGTAAGTTTACCTCAATTGCAAAGTTCGCTGGCAATTCATACGGTCAGCTTCAACCGATGTAAGCCTCAGCGTAATTTTCAGCTCCCGCAGAGCATTAAAAATAGTGCTCATCGACACAGCTATGCCTTTTTCTTCATACATTTTTTTTTTTAATGTTTTTAAGGGAAATTGTGAAACCCAATCGAAAAAGCATTTTCGAAAATAAAATTGCACGCTCGTTCCGTATTGAGGGACATAAGTACAGACCATGGCATTAGCAATGTTATTGAAGAAAGCGTGCTTCAAGTCACTTCAGAAGATTGCTCTAACTATGTCCTAGATATGGTTTTGCAAATACCAAAAGCTGCAGAAGGCCAACCATTACATTAAATTGTATTTTGTAATTACAATTTATATCTCTAAAATATCATATTCTATATTATTTTGGTTTTTTTCACATGTTTTTATTATTCTTCATACACTTAAATCAAATATAAATTATCTTGAAACTATTTTTTATCGAAGTTTGATTCATTTGGAGAAAGGTTTCATTTCATTTGAAAAAGGTTTCATTTCAAATGAAAGTAGTTTCATTTCAATTGGAAAAGGTTTCATTTCAATTGCAAAAGGTTTCATTTCAATTGGATAAAGTTTCATTTCAATTGGAAAAGGTTTCATTTAAATTGAAAAAGGTTTCATTTAAACTGAAAATGCTATAAATGCACTTCACGCGACTAGTTGCGGTCGCAGCTCATTTAACGGCATGTTATTAACGCAGTTAAAAATTTTATGATAAAAACTACCTGGCATGAACTGAGCATACTGGAATATTGACTTCGAAACAAATTTTTCTAAAAATTGTTTTTTTTTTTATTAAAGTTTCATTTAATTTGAAAAAGGTTTCATTTCAAATAAAAGAAGTTTCATTTCAATTGGAAAAGGTTTCATTTCAATTGCAAAAAGTTTCATTTCCATTGGAAAAGGTTTCATTTCAATTGCAAAAGGTTTCATTTCAATTGGATAAAGTTTCATTTCGGTTGAAAAAGGTTTCATTTCATTTGAAAAAGGTTTCATTTAAACTGAAAATGCTATAAAAATGACAGAGAATTGTCTTTCCAGTAAAACCAATTTCATGACAATCGAAACAATTTATCCGCATTTTATTTCATTTCAAAGTTCTATGCCTCTAAAAAACACCCTATATTTAATGAGCAAAGAGTGATGTTAACTGCTACGTCTACAGAACCCGATAAGCAATTATAATTACACATATCATGTTTTTTTTCTCACTCCGGGGCAAAAACTGATTTTTGTTCACCTAAGCTTGGAAATATCATGTTGTCATAGGCCTTCAATATAGCCTTTAATTTTCAGTATCAGTTGGTCATTGTTATTAGCTAAAGCGCAAAAACAAAACTTTACCAGCCCTGATTCAGAGATTACTATTTTATGGGTTATATGTTCTAATAGAATATGTTCTAATAGAACTGAGAATAGGGTTTTTAAGTAAGCGTGTAATAAATAATGTTATTCGGTTTGTCTTACTACACTTTAAGTCTCAAATTTGAAAACTGATTTGAATGGATTCTAGCTAACAAATACGCTTAGTGAAATTCTAAAAGAAATGAAACAAAACAGAAGTTTTTACCCATTTAATTAAAAAGGAGGTATATATCAACTTACTCTTAAAAATAGCAAAGAGGTTTGCGCTAAATAGCCTGCGCTAATAGCACCTTTTGAATAAACCATAAGCTGTCATTTTTCAGTCAGCGCTTTAAAAAATTGCCTATGCCCAACAAATTTCACAGAATAATAGTTCAACACACTTGAATTTCAACATTATCATGGTTTCATCAAATTCTCATTGACCGAAACTCTCATCTTCATAAAACTTTGACACGTAACGTTTTCGGATGTTGTGCTGTTGTGCATTTGCACGTTTTCATCTATCCTCGGCAAAAGTAACGTGCTTTGAATGCCCGGTAGAATAAAGAAGAAAAAAAACGTTACACTGAACGATTATGTTGCTCTTTGATGACATTACTAACCGTCCGGCGACCATAACGCAATGCTACTCTTGAAAAGACTCGCACGGCGACCCCATCAATGCGCTCTAGTCTGTATTCTTAGTTTCGGGAAAACGGACTAAGCATACATATAAAAATTATGAAATTAGGAGAAATGGTTTAATTCATTATTATGATGTCTTCTGCGGTCGGAACAAAGTCGATTTTGAAATACAAAATGTAACGATGCCTATGTCAGAGTGCGTGAAACATTGTTTGTTGCTTTGTATGATGTGCTTTAATGTCTTGTTTCTCAGAGCAAGATGGTGTTTTGCTTCGATGGTCGGTTGACTTGACCTCGTTCGACATTTTGGATTTCTCAGAAGTAAATCTTTGTTTTGGGGTCCAGATAGAGAATATCTGTTTTCAGAAATAATGCTATTTGCTTGTATAGTGTGATTTATGAAAGCAAAGTTGTTTAATTCGCTGACCAAATGGATGTCATTGTTTTGAAACAGAAAAAATTGGTTTTCAATTTATTTTTATTTAATAAGAGTGCGCTCACCGACCCTTAGTAAAGGTAAAATCATCAGGTTAGAATGAAGAACAAAACTATTGAAAATTTGGTGGCACGGAACACTTTGAGTACCGACAGCAACTCATTCTTCCTGTGGGAAATCTAAGCGTGGAAGCCAATCAATTATGTTTTCCACGCACCTGGAGCATCAAACAGGTGATGTCTGAGATGATTTTTCTAGCAATTATCAGATTTTGCAATGTCATCCCATCCCATCCAACATTTCCATATATGAAAGCGGCAAGAATCGATTAATAATTGACATCATAACTGTGTAATATTGGCAATTATCATCGTTTCCATTTGCCGGCTACATGAAAATTCCAAAACTTCCCTACACACGCAACCTTTCTTCGCACTCGGTACCTTCATCGCCGCTGTTGTGTGCAAAGGATTCGCACAAGCAACCGCTCTAAATCTGCTACAACACTGTGCAAACTCCAAAAAAGGCATTGAATTATGAACATAAAATATACGACAGTTAAATTGCAACAATTCAATGTGGCGGCTTGCCAGTAATGGCGTAATGGCGACTGAGCGGACGCTGGACTTGGCCGGGCTGTGCTGGCATGATGGGCTGCATGGCATACAATGATCGGCACGTCCTCGTGGAAATATGCGTTGAACGGGCAAAAACGAAACCGCGCTTTATCTTGTTGCATGTTTTGCTTGCGAAGCGATTGAAAAGTAAAATTCACAACGAAGAAGTACAATGGATGATTTATTTTCTATAAATCAATAGCCGAGAAAATGTGCAGGTTGTGTTGTGCGTAGATGAAAACTCAGTGCAAAAAATTAAAACATTCTTTTATACGCCAGAAATCCACATGAATTGCGTAGCTCTTTGTGTCTTTATCAGTTGGTCAGCGAATTGCTTTATAATGGTAGCCATGGATGGATGCAATCTTTGTGAGCTTTCGATTGATGGAGGTGCCCGTATTATGAACTGCCGTATAAAACAATATGAAAATGATGATTGGAAAGTTAAATATCATTGGTCATTTTCATTGGTCACATTCCCCGTTGGTCTGACGTTTCCGGTGGTATGTGGACAAATATCAAGGATATCAAAAACATGAATATAAATTTAAGTCTAAGTAAAATTAAGTCCTTTTCATACTGTAGGAATTTATCATATCCCTATTCTTCTAATGAAAAAATTAATTTTCAGCCTTCATTTGTCCAAGTTTGGAGCTCGGTCTTGAAAAATATCGCATTTCCAAGTGCAAGGTCATATTGCCACCAAGGATCAGTGATCTGCTTGACATTAAATTGTCATCGTCATATGTACAGCTCAACAATATGTACATATATCCGACACTTTGACTGCTGTTTCAATGCCTGGGAACTTGCTGTATGTTGACCAGACTTTGACTGAAACAATGGCAGTCATAATGTTGCGACTCACTTAACCAACTGAACATACGCAACGCAGGCTTACACAAAAGGTAAGGTATATTCACCTCTTGAACTTGAAAAGAATTGTTTAATTTACCGCAATCGTTGTGCAATATTTCGGCAAACGACAGTCGTATGAAGAACAAGAGATTAGAGAGAGGTCTTGGGTAGATGGCGGTTCATTCATGGGCAAATGTGACTATGGACATAGTTTGCGTTAGCTGGTGGTCATTTTTCGCATGAAATGCTATTGTATCGTAATTTAGAACGTATCTAATGGCTTATGTCTATGCTGTTATGGTTGGACTGAATTCAGTGCAGAGCCACGTTTGTTGAAATTATTACATTGAGCACACAAAATGAACGATAGTTACTTGCAATAGGTCAAAGGTAAGTGAAATGAGTTTGAAATTGGCCTAAATAATAACTAGAGAACAAAGGAGCATTATCATTTTTGAAGACTATTGTCAATATGTACAAAATGATTGGTTTGAAAAAGTTAAAAGTAATATAATATAATGTGCTGAATTTAAGTTAGTTCGCCTTGCTGTAATTGCGATTGAATAATTGATTTTTTATAAATAATATCTGCAATGCCATGACAAAGATTTACAGCGTCCTATGACAAAGTTGTCTTATCTTTATTGAGCTATGCGTTGCTTCCGGTAAATTCCCAAATTTATTTAAGATGTGAAATTCTGCGATTGCAAAAATTTGAAAATGATTAAATTTTCAGATTTTAACGATATTTTATACATTGTTGTGAATTTAAGCCATTTCGAATAATTACCATATGAGTAAAAGTGTGAAAAAATAGATTTGAATACAAAATAAAAATAAAATGTAGTTAGCTCCTGCCTCGTACAACGTATAGTCTAGGCTGTGCCCTCTTTCAATTTTTTTTTAGCCTTACTTTGTTCACTACGAGTATCTTTTAACGAAAAATATTGGTCATTAAAATAAAATAACTGGTTTGATATGACAAACCCTCAAAAATCGCATCAAAACGTATTTCCAAATTAAAGACGGTTAGTGAAAAAACATGTTTTTGTCACTTATGTACCTTTTTCTCAAGAATGGTTTGAAAAATGCAGATGGGTCCTGCTTTCTATGTTTTTGAGTATGTGAACTATAATTCTACCATTTCATCTTGAGAAAAAGTGAGCAGTGGCATAATTAGGTTGTTTAAAAGTAAAAAAATATAAAAAGTAGAATTTAAAAATTTTAAATATTTTTTTATATATATTCTTATTTTTGAACAGTAGAATTCCACTTGACCTTATTACAAAACCAATAAAAGAAACAAAGAAAATTGTTTGAGCTGGAGGGGAGAGAAAGATATATGAACAAAAATAGGTTTGCACGAGATTTAGGATAACCAGCCCCTCCTTAAATGTTATCAGCAAGAGCAACGAAATCTTAGTGCTTTAGAAGGGATGACAAAATGAGTTGATAGATTCCATTGAAGTGAGTAATATTTTTGCTCGCCAGTCTTAAGCAACTTAAACGTGAAGTCATCGATTGCGTCCTGCTAGATTCCTGTTTCAAGCAAAAATGCTAGCGTTTAAACATATAAGCGGTGTTGTAATCTGAAAAAGTAACTATAAGTGTGCTGCTGATAAGATATGCTCTTTAAACTGATTTTAATACCTATATTAAAATTTTTCTTATTTATGTTTGTTTGTTGTGATGTGTTATTTAACTTTTCGCTTTCATAGCTAGATTCATAGCTAACCAAACAAACACATGCTGATTAACTATAAATATCACTACAAATCGAAAAATAAAAATTATTTCCAAAAATTTTTGTAAGGAAAAGATAACGTGACTTTTAAAGCAAACAGAAATTCATTCACATATTTGAAATAGGATGAAATCCATCCTGTGAAAATCTTATAAGGAGGATTTTTTCAAGCTGTCTACTTGCACTTATACTTATTTTTTTACTTCTTTACTGTCTTCATCAAAGTCATAAGAGGTAAGAGGCAAAACAAACAATGAATACAATGATTAAAATTACAAAATTATAAGACATAAACTTTAAATTTAACTACGTTAATGTTGCGACATAGCTAATATAAAAAATGATAACATTATTAAGGAAAAAAGCTTGTATAAATCAAGTAAGCTGTTTGTAATTATTTGACAATATATTTGCTTTCAACCATTTTTTTTAAAGATGCAACGTATGTGGAAAACTACCAACTTTAAGGTTGCCACACTTTGTCGAAACGAGCTTAGGTTTGCCCCAACAAAATGATGGAGTTGAATGAAGATTTAATCATACAACTCGAATTGAGGCCTAAAAACTAGATGCTAGTGGTTAATGTCCTAAAACTATTATACATTTTCAGAGAAAGATATTCAAGGATGAGCACCTCTTGTGACATTTAGGAAAGATTTCCTTATGACATTTAGGAAAGGATGGAGGGATAAGAACCCCCAAAAAATCTGAGTTTTTAGAATACCGAGCGTGAAAAATTGTGTTGTGCCGGTTGAAACACCTCAATTACATAACGATAGTTAGAATACCAAATTTGACAAAGGATTGCTTAACATGAAAAAGATATACTGGCAAAAATAAGAAAGAATATTACCAGAAGGTTTGGACGCTCTTAAAGTGAAGTAGTAAATTAATACCCATGGTCGCTAAATTCTATGACATGGTTCTCTCATACCAGAATTCGACACTCCCTGAGTGGCAAAATGTAACCGATGAAGTTCTTTCATTCCATTTGCTTCTGACGTTGATGAATTAAAGTCTATACTAATCTTTTTTGAACTGTTACTTTCTTTTTTGGGACGAGTTTCGAAAAAAACTTCATAAGGCTTCCTGCAAACGAGTATGTGAGATTTTTAATCACTACAAATCATAACCCGAGCCCTGCCCATTTTCGCATTATTTCTACTCAGCCGTGCCACTAGCACCTACCACATGACTAATTTTGTTCCGCAAGGCAACCTTCTATTTTTGGCCGCAACACCGTCTCTACATATGCTGAAACTCGTACCCAAGCGTTCTTTAAATGAAACAATTGCTCCACTATCTTCTCCGGTTCGCATAGCCAATTAGAGCAAAGAGCCCTTTTCATTCTCTTCTAAAGGGGAGGCACTCGATGAAAGTGCTTAGTATATCATCAGTTTCCATAATGCAGTATTTGCAGTATTCTGCCCTGACTTTCACCTTTCTATTAATGTATTTCAAAAGGGAGCCATGACCTGATAGAAATTGGCTCAAATAGTAAGTCATTTCACCGTCGTCATGATTAAGCCAAGGTTTTCCGTGTAGATTAGCGTAGTTGTCTATGCTCTCGTTGTGTTAGCGTAGCCCTATGACCAGCACTCTTTTCTCAATACCTTACGGTAATTACTTGTGATTTGTAGTGGTACTCTGTGGTGAATACTCGCCATCGTAGCTCAATATTTTTCATATTTTAAAGCTGTGGTTCATTCTGAACTGAATTATTTTGAGCGAAGTAGTGTAGATAAATTTTTTATCTGCTGGCATTGAACCTTTGGGTGACATTGTTGATTTTGGTGTTTATACATGTTGTGTTGAATTTTATGTTTACACATCTTGTAAACATATTTTTTGAGTACAGCTGCTTGATCAATATATTCAAAGTAATTGCCAGTTCACTCTTTTTAGAATTTATGCCAATCGACATAAGACTCGTATTGAGTTTTTAAAATTTAAGGGGTAACACCACAGTAACCGGTTCAAAAAATCCAATTTTTTTTTATAGCTTTTTATAGCTTTTTTTTATATAGGCGAGCACCAACATGGATAGCCAAATGTATGGTGCAGGCATCGTTGTTAAAGGCACATATAACATTTTTATGATTTAAATGCACATTAAACTTTAAATACGTTTTTCTCAAAACTACTTTTTTCAACTTGGGCGAAATCATAACTCGAAAACTATTGCTCCGATCAGTCTCAATTTTTTTTTGTAGCTTTGTAAATGCAATATCTTGAGCATCACGTAGCCGTTATTTGATTGGATGTAAACTTTTTTTTTAAAGACAATTATAAACAATTACAAACAATCATAAATAATTATAAAAAATTCAAAAGTGTGCCATTTCGACAAAAATCAGTTTAAATAAAAACGCCTACGTGATTCTATAGCTAATTGTATGTGAATAATGAACTTTGTTTCTTTTTTGATCCAGGTCTCATCGTTTGCGCTAAATCTTTTCGCCCGTTTATCAATTTAAAAAAAAGAGGCTTATTTGAAGATCGGCGCTATCGCCGCCATTTTGTATGAAAATGATAATAAAAAGTTTTTTTCTCATACTTCAATGTGTGCTCAATAAAGCCCTTTAACGGAAATTTCCTACTCCCGTTTCAGGTTTCCGAAAAAAATTGTCAAAAAAGCCTTATTTTTCGACCGCTACTGTGGTTTTACCCCTTAAGTATTTTTTGAGTTTCTCAACTATTTCGTGATATTTTTGTAGACTCTCTTATTTTATTCATTGAATCACAGTCTGCAGCTCTGGATATCAAAATTGCAGCAATCTCGAGATTTTCATATTTTGAAGTTCGGCCTATTAGAAATCGTAGCAATGGACTTCTTTTACCGCTGGAGTAACGCGATAACGTTTAAATGTAGTTTATAGAGGTGGTTGCCAGTGTTGGTATTTTAATTAAATTTCCTTAGACATTTTCACCACTTAAAACCGCAAACTACTTGATTTTGGCTTCGAAGGACTAAGCTAGTATTTTTTGTCTACCAGTTTTTGCAACAGGATTTAATATAATTTTGTTGCAAAGATAAATTACTTGCTCAAAGAGACTATCATAGAGGACTATCGAATGGATACTATCGTAAGGATATAACAATTTTGTGTTCAAATCACCGTTCTCGTGAATGTTTCGTTCGATTGACCTGACATTTTTCGTACACAGTGTTGTATAAGTTAAGTAGGCGCAAGTTCAACTTGATGTTAGTTGTCGCTAACACTTTTACTTCGATGGTCATTTCATTACTATTTTAAGTTTCTTTTCTCTAATTGAGGGCTATTTGAATGTACACTTTATTTTTTTTTATTTTCATAGAAATGCAACTTTTTCGTGTATGCGGTTGAATTTTTTGTTTAGATTTTCATTTATTTTTGAATAATAAGTTTACTGAAAAAATACTTAGCTAGCCGCATGATCAAAACTCAATTTATGGGTGAAATCAGTAATAGCAAAAGCATCAATATAGGAATACCACAGGCCTTGACCATTGGTGCGGTTTCGCTATGGCTAAACACCCTTGCCTTAGATTCCAAACATTTGATTTATTCAGATGACACTTTACTTCTAAATTATATTCGAGACTCCGAAGATTTGCAAAGAAAAGAAAATGATGATGACTTAATGAAATACTATAATTGGCTTTTTGCGTATAAACTGAAAAGAAAGAGAAGGAAATACACAATCTCACATTCAGGCAGAAAATCAGGGGTGAACTCATTATCCATTTCCATTAACAATCAAATTATTGAAAGGCTGGATAAAACGAAATATTAAGGTATTTTAATAGATGACAAGTTATCGTGGTCTGATCATTTCAGGAAAATCAAATCTAAATTATGTCCTATTTTCGGGTTTCTAAGAACAACAAAATATTTTATCTCCAATATGAAAAATATGACCTATTATGATTTTGATACTCTACCCATAAACTATGGATAAATAAATTGGTATCAAACACCCTCAGCTAAAATTTCTGCGTTGAGCAAGCCATATAAAGTGCTTAAGACCGTGAATAATTTAAATTTGAGAGCTCCTACGATTCATCCAGCAAAGCGGGTTAAGCGACATTATCCAAACTTATAATATTTGAGAAGCTGAAGACTATGTGGAAAATAGTTGAAAAAAAAGCTCTGTGTTTATCTGATAATGATCAGCATGATGCACAACTATAGAATTAGAATGAAAAATGCCTATAGATATTGTGGAACAAATAGAATGCCTTACGGTCCACTTTGCTGAGCGATCTTGCTGTGCAACAATCTTCTAGTTTACATCATTTGACGTCGTGAAGAGAAAGCCAAAACAGTTCGTCCTAAGCAACTTTTGACTTTAAGACATACGCTATTTCATTCCCGGTATTAAAATAAATTCGTTACGATCAGTTGTTCCAAATTCAATTCCCAATTTTTAATTCTTATAATTCAGTAATTTACTATTGAATTGCGATCAATTTGATTTTATTTTAAATTTTTTATTTTTATATATATTTTTCGATGAGTAAATAAACTCAGCAAAACTATTAATTTAGTTTTGAAGTTCATGTTACTATATATATTTTTGTATAATTTTAAGCGTTTAGTTTCTTGATCCATTTGTAATTTTTTTTTTATAAGTAATAGCTTAGCATTATTTATTTCACTTTCCTCCGCTAAAACTATTAACCCATAATATTATATTATGCAATTGTTCGTAATTTTTTGCTCTCTTTTATGCCAGGGATACTCATTGTTTGAGGGGTAAAAACAGAGAAAAATAAAAGTAACAAGATTAATAACTATCATTTTTGTATTTTTTTTTGGTTACAAAATAATTGCATGAACGTAAACTAATTTTCCGGTCCTCATCGCTTTCGCCAATTATCGATAAGCTCTCTAACGTTATCACTAAGAAAAAAATGAAGGGTAACCAGATTGTATGATATGATGGGTGAAGTGTTGTAGGTTACTTCATATACTCTCCTTTTCCTGCGGGTCATGCTGGTGGGTGATTGTTCTTTTTGCTGACTAGTTTAGTTTTTGCTTGTCAGCTTTGAATTGGGAGTGACAAAAAAAACTTCATCTATCAATTCATCTTTGAACAAATTATAAAAAATTCTAGCATTTCACAGTGGTCATTTTTTATTATTGTGTATGCATATTTTTATATGAATATTTTTATTATGTTCAATTTTCATTAATGCGAATACTTGACAGTCTGTCGAAAAGAACACTTTTTTCCTTAAATAGGGCCGGTTCTTACTTTCAAAATTGTTCTGGAGTAAAATCACCTTTAAAGAACGAGTAATACATAGCATCCGATTCTTAATGAAAATTCTTAAGCGTTACATTTGGGTGCAAGGGCATGTGTAGTTCGTTGTAGGAAAATTTCCTTGGGATTAATAAATAGCAAAAAATGAAACACGGCACGTAATGCTATAGTTATTATACTTATTTTCATCTGGGAAGGCGTTTTTCTCGTTTCTGGGTCACTTCTTAACACTTTAAACAAATTAAGTGCGCTATGCATGTATTCACACGCTCAACTACATTGACTTCACTTGCTAGCTGAATAATAAACAAATTGAAATATTTAGACTGGTTTTCATGGCTAATATGGATTTGTATTTGAATTGAAATTGGTATTTTGTGATTCAACATCAAAATATATATAAGCTTGCAATTCACGTAAGGTTGTTTTGCATTAATTAATGCTCCAACGAAAAAGTTTTGCTATATTTCATGTAAACATTACTCATCTTTTAATTATTTTTAAACATTTATTACATTTAATTCAAAACTCTTTGTATAGCTTGCAATATGACGTTTATTTTTCACATTAGATCAGCGAATCATAAATGAAGATATAAAGCTCTGAGGTAGCTGTCATTACATTTGATATATAAGAATGGTTGAAAAAAAGACATTCATTTTAAAATCAATCAAAAATAAGTACCGTTCGGCCAGCCACCAATTTAAAAATTCGGCCGCGAATCATCAAGACTAGACTGTGAAGCTATTTGTCGATGCTTCACCATAAAAAAAAACCCTTGTCTAAGTAAAATTTGAAACTATCAGCTTTTTGTTAAAAGTTATTCTTATCCAGACATTATTGATCACTGTCAAGTATATTTTACGAACGCAAGATACTTTTAAATAGAATACATAGCAAAGACAGAGAACATATGCCACTCATTTAGTACTACAAGGCTTATGGAAACTTGTTTCCCAAAAGTGCCATCAGAAACAGTAGCGTTAATACCAAGATATATAATTTTGAAGGAAGCAGTACCTAAAAAAGTGCTAAACGCTGGTTCAATTCTAAAAAAGAATCAAAGTATGGTTAAATCAATCTTTACATAAAGATATATATTTCGAAAAAACTTAACAAAGATTTAAAACTGAACTAATTTTTAAACAACTTTATTAAATATCTTAGCTAGTTTTTCATTTTAAAATACATGAGACCAATTTATAAATTTATCTTTCTCTGCTTTTCAAATAGAATTTCAGAGAAAATAATATAAGTCGTTTTACCATTAATGGTTTTTGGTAAAATATTTGAACAGTGCATTCGATTTAATGACAATAATGCAAGTACATTTTTGTTTTAGCTATGAATGCAGATTCATGAAAAATTTTATTTAAAAAACAAGAAAGTATTATAAAATAAAATATGTACATCCTTGGCAAACTACTACTTCTCATGTGCTACTACTGTTTTTAATGTAACATTTAATTATTTCACTAGCTTTTCATAAATCTTCCAAAATATTTTTTCAGTGACGCAATACCACTAACAATTTCGTTCTTTAGCTTATAGCCCAAGCCATTAAAATCATGTTTTTTAGACGTGATGAAAATGTATGAACATTTATCGAAAGTTTTTTTATTTAGCAGACATATTGATTGAAGTGGATATGATGATTTAAAATTTACTTAATGCAAATTTTTACTCTTAGATCAGGTTACTAGCCTAAGTCTTTCGTTTGATTAAGTATCCATTAAACAGTCCGCTAAGTTTAATTTGATCCGTAACATCATTCAAACGCCTGAAATGCTCTTTTTTATCAGAATATCACCTAGTTAAATCATTAAAGACTCCTAATATTAACGCAAATGATGGGAGGTGTCGCATTTTCTTGCACATACTTCACTGCCTGGTCACTTCAATTGACAGCGTGGCGTGGCAGACATTCAGTACTGCCGTATGACAAACCGAGTACTGTGTGATTGGCTTGATTTGACTCCAATGGCAGCTTTCTAGTAGTCATAAAACCACTCGAATAATGTCACTCTTCGGGGAGGAGAGCTACGTGAAAACTTCGCGAAGTATGAGCGATATGCCGGCGGGGCTTAGCACCTGCCGACCGGACCTCTACAGTCATATACATATCCCTCTCACAATTTCGTTTGGTGCTAGCTACATTTGTCTTACTCGCCTCTGCTGCAAGTGCGTTTAGATCACTGCATGTATCTAACATCATACATAAGTCGTATATAAAACTGTTTGGTCTCTAGCTTAGTGACGACAACTTTGTGGAAAGTTTATGCTTGTGATTTGTCACAAAATTAAATCGAATATGTAAATTAGTTTTCATCGTCGATCATGATGTCAATTGGCTTCATACGTTCAATGTCTAGTTTGCAACTTGCAAGAAATCCAAACGTTGTTTTTCAGATAAGTAGAAGACTTTGTTACAGATTTCACGTAATGGCGTTGGGTTGTAGTTGGTGTGGCTGTTTTAATGGCTTTCTACTAACGTATGTTGATTTATACGATATTATTGAAAGTGAAATGGATGTTTTGACACAAGATCTTAATTGAAGGTATGGAGTTACATTTAATTGCTCTTACTACCTTTGAGAGATATATTCTGCTGATCATGAAATCTAAATGGTTTTTGATTAAATTTAATCTAATTTTTAATTTGATTTCAACTCTTGCAGCTTTTCGACTCATGCAATGCTTGTAAAATGTGCTCAGATTTCCAACATATACATAATTTTTTAACGAATGAAACCTGGAACTTTAATTTTGGAATATACTTTCCCTTATACGAAATCGAAAAATTATCTGAGAAACAATAAGGATTAAGTGCTAAACTGTGGTAGTTGCACATAAAACGTGTATGTGAAAAGGTGAAGAGTGTGCGATTAACGAGTTACAAAAAAATAACTTTATTGTTCCTTGCATAAACTGTAGTCAAACATCATGTGTATGACGTCACATCTACAAAAGCAACAGAAAATTAAATCAGATGCAGACAACTACTATCTTCATCGAACATAGCGTTATCTACGAAGACGCACTTAAACGATCACGATTTCATCGCGCTACACGTACATATATGCATTTCGATGCATCCGCTAAGTAACTAAGTACGCACTATCTTCATAAGATGAAGCAGATAGTCTGAATGAATGGAAAGATTTGTAGGTACGTGTGGAAATTTTTCTGTAGAAAATACCTAGGCCGGGAAATGTGCAATAACTGCAGACATAGGAGCAGTCCAGTCAATTGCAGCTGTGGTCAAATCGACCAACAAATATAACGCGTAAATGAAATACGGGCATTGCGCGAGCCTTTTCTTATCTCGAACAGCATATCTTGCGATCCCGGTGTAATTTATTAAATCTGCTCTTAAGAAGTGCTTTGACGATTAGACGACTTTGAACTCTGGGCTTTCGTACGAAAAGCGATATCTACCAATTGCATGAATACGGTGAGATGATTGAATATATGAATGGGCATGCAACGTTATGCCACGGAAAGGCTTACATTCAACTGTCTTTATTTATTGATGAATTGACCGGAGGGTAAATCTGCCTGGAATTTTATGTTACTGCTCACCGCCGACAATTTGTTGAAAGAAATGAAGTGAAAAAGCCAATGAAAAGCTATAAGTTTATACAATATATATATTATTTATATCTAGAGTCTAGAGCAAGGCAAAGGCTTCAGTTTATCAGTTTAAAATTGAAAACTGTTTAGTTCCAATAGTTTGTAATAGTACTTTAAATTCAATTCAAAATCGGTTATTTTATTACAATAACCTGTTACTTTTTTAATTCTTATTTTTCCAGGTAATTTAATCATGCATACACATAATTTTATCATGCATTTTTCATGGTGATTTTGTCATGCATCGAAATGCTACGAAGCTACTGAAATTACAATAAAAAACTTTCTTTTTGACTGTTTGTGGTCAGAAGGTAAAAATTCGGAAAAATATCATGTCTGAATGTTTACTTGTGACGTATCTTTCATTTTTAATAACTTTCCTACATGATTTTGTTTAAAAAAATTGCATGGGCTTCAAAAGTAAAAAAAGAATATTTTTTCAATTTTTTTATGTAACAAAAAAAAAATTTATTCAATATTTGAAGCATATTGAAATATAACATTGACTAAATATGCTGTGAATTGTTTACCAAATAATATGGAAAACACAGCCGTAGGCACCTGGTTTCCAGACACCCCTCAAAAAAAGTATCCTAACTTTACCTGGCATAAAAAGCCCAAAATGTTTATGCTAAAAAAACAAAAAAAAAATCAAAACGTATCGGACAGAATTTGGACTCCCCGAATTCAACCCTACTGAGGGAAGAAAAGTGACTAGAAGGCTTGTTTTATTGCTATCCAGTAGCCAGAAAGACTGCTCCACTGACCAACGACCTTGAAAAAGTGGCTTCCAAACCTACTCCACAGACCTCTGGTATCCATATCACTCCCCTTCAGTCTCTTATAGTGCCAAGGTAGAAAATCTGAGGGCTGATGAGAGGAAGAAGCCCGTTTACACCAAGTGGAATTCACCTGGAAAGAACATGAGCCAACTTGGTTACTTGCTGCGCTGCAAGTATTCCAGGTGCCACTTCCGTTTAAATAACCAAATCCTCTTTTCCTTTTTAGGCCCGTGCATAAACTCCGCACGGGCCTAAAAAATCTGGAGGAGCACCTTCCGAATTCTGGAAATTCTTAAAAATATCTTTCCTAAGACACTAGCCGATAAGAACCAAGAAGCTTTTAAGTAGACAGAATTGAACAAAAGGATTGATTCCGCAACAAAGACTCCTTCAATATAACTTTTGGAAATGACAAAGGTCGACTGAGCAGGTAAATCGACGGGAGTTAAAAAAGCGCTACACTGTTCCAATTGAAATAAGTCAGCTGTTCAACGAAATGAACAAAGAGTGTTTGGTTAAGGTAGTCATAAATAAAAGTAAAAGCAATGGCACTATTTAGCGGGACAACTAGAAGTTGGTGGGGAAAGCACTCTTAGCAAGCTTCAGAAATTGGCATACAGAAAATCCTTGACCATCAATGAGGTGTCTCGATTCGGGTTTTGCATCAAGGCTGAGTGAAACTAATAAGTGGATCAGAACTCTGTAAACTTTTTGAGGCTAGCGGTAAACAAACTGAGTGAGGTTTGGCCAGGCACTTAATCGGAAATGGTGCTAAATTATCAGATTCCAAGCAAACTGAGATCTAGGACATAGGTCACCGCCGAGCCCTCCTTATCTGAGGATATTTTAGAGGTAATAAAATTGAAAAATTATGACCTACTTGTAAGCAACTGGAAGGTGGCTAAGATCAGTGAGCTATCGGGTGACAGACGCCGGGCTTTTGTAGTCATCAATGAGAAATTCCCTTCTAAGTGAAAGGCCCGTGTCTACAAAGTTGACTACGGGTTTGAGCTTGTACATTTCAATGTATAAAGAACTGACATCAAAACCTCCACAGCCTACGGAAAAGGACGATCAAATTGTCATACTGGAAGAAACGGCTCTGAAAAAATGACCATCTGATGTCCCTGAGACTTGCTGAGCAGAGGATGAAACGAATGTCATCACAACCTCTGAGCTAGGTGGCTGTCCTGGTCTCCAGCATCTCCATTCAAGTAGATTACACATTAAACGATGCAAACTTATGTCACCTCATCTTTTGGGTAAACGACGAGCCTGCATCTTTATCAGAAGGTCTATTAATATCCTTGGCCTTTTAAACTTCAATTACAAGGACAATGTTCCTATTGTGATCAACGGGAAGCTGAAAATATTTCGGGTCACATCATGCTACTCTCAACACGATGAAAGTTTACCACTTCCTATCGACACTATCAGGGAGCTAATAGTAGTCGTAAGTACTCAGCGGATCCTGTTTATAATAGGTGAAAACGCTAACGCACTTAATGATTTATGGGGTAGCTCAGACACCAACGGAAGAGGTGAATCATTATATTTATCCATTGCAATTGTAAATATTGGCAATAAACCTACGTTTGGGATCTCCAACAGAAGTAAAATTTTGGATATGAAATCATAAGCGGGCACTCGGAATGGAAAGTTTTACTGGAGTTTTCATTAGCATTTACCTAAGGAAGATTGCAGCATTCGAAGGTCTCCCATTCCCTAAACAGGAAAAGACCTGATTAGAAGAGAATCCGATCAGCTTTTCTACACTGACCTGCACCATGTTCTGGTGATAACCAATCGAAAAGATCTAAATAAGGCAGTGGAATCTCTAAGGGTGCAACAATGCCACTGTTAGGTCCAGCAACTCACTCAGATCTATTGGGATCATCTCTTCGAAGTGAATACAAGAAGGAGTTTAATTTTGCCAAAATGGTCAACGATTGGTCAAAATACAAGGTTAGATTAAGGTTATTGAAAAATGCAGTGCATAAGGTGAAAATAGTTGGCTCGTGAGCCGTCAGTACGGAGGTCGGTGTTCTGTCTATCTTACTTTGGAATTAATAGCCAACGTCCTTCTAAGCAAACTTGATCAAACTGGATGCAAAGTGATGGCATGCGCAGATGAGATATCTATTGCCACATCAGGCAGCCCCGGATCTTGAATTTTTTGAGGTGGGACAAAAACTGCAAAATGCCGCCCCCGCCCACCAATATTTTTACTTTTATCATCATCATCATTTCTGCCATAAGACGAACACTGATAGACATATAACGCCACAACGACTGGTCCAGCGCTGCTCTTTCTCTGTTAAGCCTATATTTTTTTCCAAAAATACATCAACGTATCGGACATATATTTTAATAAGGGTGGGACAGGATAGGGTCTGAAATAAAATGTGAGATTAAAAGGAATTATTATATTGCACATTGAAATTACAATTTTACTCTTCAAGCCTTTTGTTCTGCCAAACAAATCTATGGTTTTGTCATAATTGATCTGATGAGCAGGTTGATTTTCTATTGCTACTATTGCGAGGCTCGATAAATGTTCCTGGCTCATCGGCGATCGTAGATAAGTTTTAGTAAGTTTAAGTGTGCTAAAACTTCGCTCGCTGCTTGCGGATGTAGTTAAAGCGTAGAGTAAATTCGCAGAGTAATGCAAATATTGCAAAAGGCATCCTCAAAATTGACATTGCAACGGAACGCACAAGAATTATATCTTCCTTTTGAATTTCAATATTTACTCGATGGATTTCGCGGAAAATATTTACCCAAATCGTCAAGTTCAAAATACATTCAAAATTCTGTAAAGCACTTAAGAGATGACCTGCCATGAGAAGTTTACTCCACTTCTTCCAAAGATTCCAGCGCCTCCAGCAAATTATTTAAGAGGGCTTTCACAGTGACATATTTTGCTGACCATCTTGTCTGATTGCTTCCTTTTAAATTGGTTTTAACATATTTTTTCATAGTATCCCACCGAATAGTGGAACCGACAAAAAAGCAATATATGTCTTTTATGTTTATATTTAAAGTGCTTTGTATTTTTATTTATACTAGCCTACTATAAGCCTTACTATCACACTATGGATCCTTTAGTTGGTCGATATAAACAAATTTTATTTTATATATCTTATTTTACTATACTGCGCGTCTCAGTCATCGTAAAGTTGCGGTAATGTTGAGTAGTGTCTGTAGTGTAAGTTTGATTTTGCCACCCTCTGAATTTGCATCAGAATTTGCCTGCTTTCTTAGCCCTAAGATACATGCTTGGGTTATCGGAGCAAATGGATTTGGCTTTGCAATGATCCCACCAGAGGTCCCGATAATAATTAAATTGAGTTTTCATAAGATGATTGCTTGTCTTCACATTTACTAAGGATAAAATGAAATTGGTTTGTTTTTATATATTTAATTAAAATGAAAAGGATAAAATTAAAAAAAATGAAATTATAAATAGAACCTTAAGTGTCGTGGAAAACATAAAAAAAAATTGAAGTCACCGAGAAAATTGTTTGAATTACATAGTTAAGTTGTAATTGAATGTGCATTTTTGCAAACATAATCGCAGAATCCATGCAGAAGCTGCTCATAAAAAATCTGTAAAAGCTGAACTGTTTTATTATGTGTATATGAATCAAAACATCGCAAAAGAATTACTAAAATGACAATTTTAAAAATATGTTGAAGCTTCTCGGCTGTAGCTTGGGTTCTTTATACAAAAAGAAATTGACACATAAAGACTAATATCATTGCCAAAGATTCGCCCTCTATAAGCTTTAATCGCTTGGGCTGTCACTAAAGTACTGTTTAATGGACGAAACTACGTAAGAATAACACTGCAATGTGGGACTATTGGGAGTGCTAAGGTTTTATTTGGTGAAGGTATGTTCCTCGATGCCTGTGAAATAGGCTGATGGTTACTTATCTAGATGCGGAAAGGCAACAAGTAGACATTTTACATTGCTGTATAGAGCATACACATGTGTTTAGTGAAGTCTTAGCTTTATGTAACATTTTTCAATTTATCCTGGGTATAATGCTTCCGTTTAGAGTTGATAAAACTAATAATCAGGCCGTATAAACGTTTGAAAATACATTCACGAATGTTGGAGGTAGCTTTGGTTAATCCTTACAAATCAAAACGACAAAATAACTTTATTTTATGTCAAATTTTGCATTTTGAATTTCTTCTGACTAAAGCATAATCTTCAGTTTAATTTGTTAAATGAATCATAAGCATTCGTTTCAAATTCTTACCCAGATTTTAAAATCCTCACTCTATAGATTGGTGTTACATTGGACACCATTTATCTATAAGCTTGTAATCATTTATGTATGAGCCAACATATCTATAAGAAGATGAAACGCCCTGCATCATGATTTCGTGACCTTCTAGGAAAAATTATTTTTCAGTGCTGGCTTGAGCGACACTCGAAAGCGAGATACTTAACGCCACCATAGTAATAACTAACCATAAAACTAGACAAACCGTACTGACTATATTGTTTGCTTTGTATCTGTTGTTATTTTATCAAGCCACAGCATGATCACATTAGCTTTTCTGCTTAGTAATCGCACAGGGCCAGATTTATTGCTATTGAGCTATTTTATTGTCCTGAATGCAAACTAAGCTTAACAAAAACGGCCGCTTAAAAATTCTACAAATTTCAGAAATTCGTTTGTGATTATGCGAGAGATTAGTCAAAGAATTCTTATTTTTAAATTACCCTGCTCATTCATGCTTTTGATTTGGCTTAATGAATGACGTGAGAAAGCAGGCAAGACTATTAGAACAGAAGTGCGCTTTCCTTGAAATATACGTTCTACACTCCAACAAGAATTTCGGTCCAACTCTGTTCAACTACAAAATCCCATATTGCTTAGAATATAACCTTTGCATGATCAGCAACGATCGGTTGGTCTCACGAAGCAATTACCGGCTATTTGTGTTTTGATTGATTACTTACAACATTTCCCGGCATTTTGTTTCATGCTTTTGGGCTTTGAGGTTAAGACTTATGGCATCACAGCAAGACTCCACTGTATTCCTCTTCGTCGTCTTTGGCTTCATCTGCATCGGACCTAGACAGCAGGGCCATGCCAGGTGATCCATGAGTAAGATAATGGTTAACAACGCAGTTGTTTCATTTGCCGCCTAGATGTGAAACTGCGGGCGGATCGGTGTAAAGCTCAAGTGCCATGTTTCAATGAGCCGATATCTTATGGATTTTTTCGGCGACGCATAATGAGTATATATATCGCAAATGAGTTTGAAAATGGCTTCTGGATGAAAGGTTTTGCACGTGTTGGGTTCACTGTAAAAAAAAAATGTAGATTGTTTTGGTAGCACAATCTCGTGATTGAAATCATCTTTTAAATAAAAAATATTGAATACAACCAAAGTCTGGGAATACGTAGCACGCTATGATATTCAAAACTAATCCACCAAAAATGAAAGCTAGAAATAATTGAGTATCGATTCTTCCAAGATTGTATTTTACATATGAATACTATGATTTATTACTTCTCTGTTGATTATGAATTCAAAATTTGAAATTGATTGAAAAATAAAAATACAAATGCAAGCTCCGAACGGTTGCAAACATGAACTTGAGTAGAACTCAATGAATTTACAGAAGAACTAATAGCGTCTTGACCTAAAGAGGTGTGATTCTGGCTAGGCTGCTATGGGTCCGTGGGTACCACTCAATTACCGTATAGTGAGCCTTGAGCCGCTTAGTGAGGTTCGTTCCACTGGAATGGTCAGAGCACGTCACGGCGAATCGCCCAATATAGATCAGAGACACCCAGTTGGATCTACTCATACGACCTCCTTTTTCTTTTACGAGCACACACAGAGTGGAAGCTAAGATTCAAAGCACTAAGCTGATATATAGAATCATATTTTCTTTATTTTCTTACTTTATTCCATTAATTAATCTAACTCTATCTGCGCGAAGTAATTTCACTACACTTTTATTTACAGCATAAAAATCTAGCCGCGATTAAATAACGCACGCTCTACCTGTCAATTCTTACAGTAACGGAATTATAAAATTTTGCGAAACAAATTTTATCAAAATTCAACTTTGATAACGCCTCTAATGACGTCGAATGTGAAGCAGGCCGAAATCATTTTTCTTCTGGATGCAAGTGTCAATAAGTTTAGATAACCCAGTCGAAACTCATAAGGAGGAAGGGTATTAAAATCATAAGGATTGTATAGTTCTCTCAATGCGAAAAGCAAGAACTGTTTTTGTATGGACTCGAGTCTGTTACTGTGAGTTTCAAAAGTCGGATTCCAGCAGATAGAGGCATATTCGAGAATGGGGCGTACAAGTGAGATGTATAAGGTTCTTGTGACCCACAGGTTACGAAATTCCTTGGAACGTCTTTTGATGAATCCTAGCTGTTTGTTTGCACGGGAAATTATTTTATCATAGTGCAAGGTGAAGCGGAGTTTCTCATCCGAGATAACATCAAGGTCAACAACGTTTTCAACTCGGCCTAACAAATTATTGCCAAGGAAGTATGTAAGCTCGTCGCTAATCACAATGCTAGACGCCTGTGTTGTTTGTCGACCAGTCAACTCGACCTCTTGAATCACCAGTCATATGAAGTATCCAAATTTTCAATTCTATTCATCTGTTTTTCGTATAAATTCTGTCGGTTAGCCAAAACTATTCTTTCACTTCAGTTGCCAGTCCCACAAAAAATGATGAAAATTTCGGTATTCATCAGCCGCTTTCCTTTTTCCCTGTGTTCCATTACACAGAACATAGCTGATCCGAGATTTTCGTAAGTCACTATGGCCCGTTCCATTTTGACAGCTTGTGACAAATTTGAATTTTTTTTATGTTTTCAATTTACAAAAATATCATTTTTCCAGTGTTTGCGGTTGAAAATTTAGACGAAATGGATCCCGGATGTTCGCCGGAAAGCGATTAAGTTGCTGGCTTGCTTTAAGACGAAGAAGTAGGTGTTGTATGTTGTATGTTTTCCGATACATTGGAGCTAGAGGACAGCATCAATATCGATATACATACATGCATATGTATGTAAGTGCGACATTCATATTAAGGGCAGAATACAATGCAATTATTGGCGGTGGAGGAGGTGCATTGGTGGCGACCAGCTACTCACCAAGCGTCAGGATGATTTATCATGCCAGATAAGAGCTTAAGTACTTAAACATTGTTTGTTTGCAAGATATTGAAGATACTTGTGAAAATTGAACTTTGGCATTTGAATATGTGACTACGGATCGTAATGTTTTGTTTATTTTTTTTGCCTCATGAGCCCTCATTGCTCAGATAGAAATTTTTCGGGCGCCTAGTGGTCAAGCAACCAATGTTGCATATTTACGCCGGACATCAGGAGTAAAAGTAAAGCAATCCCACGACAACCCTTGTACGGGTCTAGGGGTTGAAGCTGGTAGAGAGCTTCATTACAATTTTTTTAATCATTGTGGATACGAGTGTGGAGTGATTAGTTCCACGACTCACTCTACCCCTGATTTAAATCAGGTACCTAATCAGAGCTAGGTGAACTCAAAGCTTGGTGCGCGGACCCTCGTCCGAACCTGGATTTGAACCAGGGACCCTACACGCAAGAAGCCAGTGCTCTACCCACTAGGCTACTCAAGCTCAGGAGTGACGTGATACTATCTGACCGCTGAGCCTCACCGTGTTGATTTATTTTCAAACTTAATACGTACATACGTTTATTTCTTGACCAAATCATTGTGGTGCGACAAGTACAGTACACGAAAGGGATGTTACGATCGTTTGTAGCCCTATAGCTGGTGGTTCCATTTAAAGCCTATCGAATTGAGTGGTGGCTCCGCAGTTTAAGTTCTCAGCAACCTTTCCTGGGAAAGGTTGTCCTTTTTTTGTGTCTGCAAATATGTCGATAAAATAGGCACATTGACCTATTTGTTACCACGTAACAGAACCTTATCTCAATTTCAATTTCTGTAGCGAAAAACTCAAACAATTAGCAGAAATTCTTTATTCTTTAAGGAATATTAAATTGATCCATTAGTGGCGTTCTCATGTCTCAATTTTAATTTCTAAACATGTAAAACAATAGCTTTGCATGTTAACGCAGCCTGAATAAACTTCTTTCCCAGTTATTTAATACTTACTATATTCCGTATTGTGGATAACTGTTGATGCAACTTTTTGCCAAAATTGTACCATTTTCTTTCCAAACGCGTACTCAATTCTGAATGGAAAAGTCTTATATGATTTTCCTCTTTCGATTTTCTTAGCAACCTGTAAAAATTCACCGTTATACAGTATCGCCACTTCAAACACAGCGTTCATAAATGTGATCGGATTCCAACAAAATTGATGCCCTCGTACAAAATCTTCGAATATGATACAGACATAGATTTTCGCATGATCGGAATCTCACTTTAACTTCATTACTGATTCGTTTCGTTCGATAAGCGATCCGATTCGATCAATTCAAATTTCATGTTCAATATATTCAAGTGAAAATATTATACATGGATTGATCGTTTATTCATAATGCTGAAATGAAAATGTGCAACGAGTTTCAAGACCTGCAATTGGAGCGGGCATAAAAGCTACTCGCATGGACTATCTCGTCAGTTTCGCCTGGTTAACTGATTATTCGAACGGAGGTCTCTGTCCGATATCAAGTGAACATCTAGAGGAGCGAAATGTTATGAACGTTTGAATTAAGGCTAAAGTAAGATGAATGATTGAAACAGTATTTAAATTAGAGCGGTTTGAAGTGCTCTCGTGTGTTGCCGAGAATAAAGTTTGCGTGCCAAGTATCGAATGCATATCATTTTAGGAACTTGTAAGCCCATTTATTAAACGACTTGTAAGTTAATTATTTATTTCGGAAACTTGCATATAAGCTATTTAGCTTTATCAACAGAAGCCGTTCATTTCTTGGATATTTATAATTATCATAAATTATTGAGCATTTTCACAAAATTATGTAAAAATAATGAAAATGAAAATACTAACAAGAACGAATTAGTGAACTATAGTAACTAAGGTTGGATTCAATGAAAAAAATAATGTTTTACGAAGAACCGAAAGTTACTTAGGTGCTTAAGGAATTAGAATAGGAATCAGATACGGGGATCAGCAAACATTATAAGGATAGATAAAAATGAAAAATCAGACTCGTCTCGAATATTATGACTGGTTTGTTGTTTTCCAAAATGATGGTTGTAAATTATATAATTTCTCGACTAATTTTTCAAGAGCATTATTATTAAATTTACTTCGCCCAAAATACCAACAAAATATGTCTGACATTTAGTGGATTTTAGTTGAAGGAATTGGAAACTTTTAATCTGAAAGAAATAACAAACCGTCCCTTAAAATAAAGTCAAATAGCAGTAAGACAAAAACAATATTATGACAAAAAAATGTATTATTAATAATGCTCTTACTTGTGAAATCCCTTCTAATCATAACTTTTACTTTTTGTCCATTCCCGAAACAGTTTTCAACAACAATACGTGGCTTTTTCTTGTCCAATGTTGCTTCTCCTCTCCTCGAAAAGCAAATAATAGTGTGTCTGATATATATCCGTGAAGAATTTATAACAATACTTCTGCAAATGTTGCATCCAATGCGGCAACGGTAAATTCCATCTCGAATTATAATTTGACGACGTCTGCGTCTTGTTGAAGACAGGACAACCCTGATAAACATTTTTCCTAACTTCAAGAACACAAGCCACACAAGAGCCTCAAACACATACAAAACTCGAACTTTTTTTTACAACAATTGTGGTGGTAGGAGAAGTTTTGTTTTTATAGAAAAATAAACAAAATTAGCCTGGCCAAATTATTCAAATAACGAGTTGAAGTGTTTACTTCCGGTTGTACATAGGAAAAAAGAGTTGTTTTTCACAAGGAGCAAAAAATAATAATATTTCGTTGCATCTGCGTTATGCAGCATTTCTCAAAAAATGAAATTCCATGATGTGTCCAATGTTTTTCCCCACGATATGTACAAAAATCTTTTTCATATAGTTTGATCAAAAGATACCTCTCATGTTTCAGCAAAAGCACCCAGAGAGCAATTCGAGTCCAAACTTTTGTACTATATTATTCTACTTAAAAATATAACATTTAGAAATTTATCTGAAAAGGTATAAAGTTATCCTTTTGTTAATAATTTGACAAACAGGTGGAATTTCAATTTAAAACATTAATTTGATCAAATAATCAGTATTTCAGAAATGTGTCGTTAACTATTGGTGAAACGTGAATAATAATTTCTATCAAATTCGTTCGTTATGAAAATTTGCCACATACCAGATTTACGTGTGATTAAAGATGGGCAAAAGAGCTCATGGCTCACCACTGATCGTTCTGTTCTACAGTGCAGCGCCTGAAAAAAGCACAGCATAGTCTGCGAGCGAGAGCTTTTGATCGAATAAACTTAATGAAATGTGTAGCGAACAGTGTACTGAGAGTATGGCGCAATACTGTAAAAAATACCAATCAGTGGTGAGCCAAGAGCTCTTTTACCCATCTCTACGTGTGATTTGAGCCAGAATCTGATGAGCAATTATTCAATAGACAGCTGATGAGCTGTAATTTTTGAACAGTTATTACTTTGATCATTTTGATTATAATATCAGTAGTTCCTTAAAATCGCAGATATTAGCTTAAATTATTTAAAAACAGGGAAGCCTGAATGAAATATGTCCACATATAACTTAAGACATCTGCTATGGGTACATTACTATTACGAAGCAATCAGCGAACTATGGAAATCGCCTACACTACACAACATGACCCAAAGAGAACTCTGCAGAATTAATGTTTTTTCACTAGCGCATATGCAAGTTGTTAATAATCGTCTGGCAATTAACCTAGGCAAGGGCATAATCAATCGCGCTGAACGAATGCCGGCAAATACATCATCGCACATCGCACCATAGGCTTTCCATACAGCACTCGGAAATCCTAACGCTCGTTTGCAGTGCACGCAAATTAATTCGTATATGCAAACAAACCGTTTATGAAAGAATTTCAATTATTTTCTCTTCATGCGTCAAGAAGAAGTAAAAAGCCTATCGGTATCAGTGACCATCAATTGTTGCCAGCAAAGAAAGAACGAGCCGGCAATTATCTCTTACCCCGGGCGTCATTTATCACTGTGCGCGCTCCGTACCTAACAATATAATGGGGAGATAGTATAGATAGTGTGCTGTGTGCACTATAGGATGCAATGGCCGCAATTGGCTTGGCAGTGTTTGGTGCATCATTTTGCAGTGTATTCGTCTAAACAAAAAGGCTCATCCCATAAATAGAATTATAATTGCGACCAATTAATCATCGTTTAAAAGTATGAATGCTTGGATCTCGAAGTTGCATTGTCCGGAATAACTCATCGCACGTACGCACATACCCAAACGTATGCATATCGCAGCAGTGACCATATTTGCGGTTGGTGAAATTGTACAGCATCTGCTGGGAAGATGCTTCATCATGCCACATAATTTCGCTTGGATTAATGTTTTGCGTTTCGCAATTTCTCGGCCACAATGCAACTGTCCAATCGAATGGGAAAACGCCAGATTTTCGTCCTATTAGAGATTCACGCATGCATGCTGCGCTTTGATTATTTGACCATATATGCAGTTAATTGATCCGAATGTATGTACCTAACTGGATAACGTGCGAGAGAATAACGAGCATTGTTTAAGTGACGAGTGGCATAGTAAAGGCTGCCATCAATTGTGATGTTTATCTAACTTTTGTCTTCAAGAAAAAACACAGTTATATTAACCTTTGCAGAACCTGTGAGCATCTGACCTGAAGTACAATTAATTAGAATATCCACCAGCTTTGCTTAGAAATGTTTCTGAAAAAATTTCATAGCAAATAAATCTCGAAGCACATTGCAATACTCAATTTCTTTCTAAATGGTAACACGATATCTCTCGTAAAAATCAATTCTCAAACGTCAATTCGTAATTCTGACTATTTGATCGGATGCAAATTCAATTATTCAATTCGTTTCGACCATGATCTAGAATGTTTCGACGAAACCGAACCGCAACAATAGATCCAATCTCTGCCATCTAGCCATTCCTTTTCGAGATGATCTCATTTATCCCGAATCACTAGACCATCATAGCGACCATGACGACCAGCGCCACAATTGCCCGAATCCATGTATGGAAATCGATTGGCCCGGGGTCTGCAGGCCGTTGTCTCGACCATGAACCGAGACAGCAAAGAAAGTCGTCCTTAAGACGTTGTTAGATGTCAAGATCTCGATGACATAATTGCCCAGAAGTTGATATCGTTTTTGGCCTGCCTACATTACTCAACCTGACATCTGACATTGCAAATTCTGTTCGTTAGCCGGCTGCAAGGAATCGAGATCGAGTCCGAGACGCGCGCTCTACAGGCGCAATATAGTACAGACACTAACATGACTACATGCTAACCAATCATGGCGAATTGGATAATATTGTAATGAAGGTTGTTGCAATACCAAGACGGAAGTCGAACGGCCCCGACGAATGTATTGGAGAAACTGGAGTTAGACGCGATTGTAGAAGATTTATATGAAGGTTGCTTCGTAATAACTGCCGATTTGAATAATTGCTCCATATTTAAATTTTGCAAGGAAATGAAATCTAAATTGAATTAATTTTCCAGTAATGTATATGTAAATGGACGACGACAACGAAACGTACTCAGAAGTCAGAATGCCGCGAGTGTTTGCAATGCGATTCTCTACAGCTGTCAGCCTGGAGTGTCCAATTACGCACCTTGTTTTAGAAACTAATCGCAGCAATAACTTATGCAGAGCAGTTTTGTGTTACGAGACTGCTTCATTCGTGAAAACTTTGAGAGTTATAATGCGGAACTAGAATTTATATTGTCAGGCATGAATGTATCGATTGAAAATGTAACAATGATTGGCATACATGGATATTTGATTGTTTGCATCTGATTGTTATTTGAAATCACACTCAAAGTTTGATCCCTGCATTTGAAAATGACAAGTAATACTTCGGGTAGAAAAGTGGACATTTAAGACATTTTAGGAAAAGCAAACAGGGCTTTCGAATGCGAGAAAGATAGAAAGAGGGAAATTCTTCCGGAGAAACTGAAGGAGCTGACGAAGGGTAAGGCTACAATGAAAAATAATGCCGTCGAGACTATCCCGAACTATGTGGTGAATACGGTCCAATTCACGGAAGAACAATTGAAACTACTTAGTCAAGGTCTGAGTTTTACTGTCAACGAAACAATATTTCCAACAGTGAGGACATCCAAGTAGCGATAAAAAACCTTTCCAAAGAAGAGAAAGCACAGATTAGATGCAATGTGGCTAAACCCATCAACGCCGGTAAGGCACAAAAAGTGCCTGAACAGTCCTTTGTCAGACTCTATCAAACGAGTGGAAAGAATCTTGAAAGAGTGCAAAGGGACTATTGGAGAGGTAAACAAGGTACCGGCCTTAAACAAAACGGTTAGTTGGTGTTAGACTAACGGGAAGCGGTCTCAACGAAGAAAAGGAGCACAAAGCTAGTACGATCAGCAGTGGCGAAACACATCCTGGAAGAGGAGCACAGCATTACATGAGACAACGTGGACGCGATCAAGGAGGTACAGCAGGTACGAAAACTAGATGTGGACGAGAGCCTGAATATATTGAAAACCATGATGAACAATGATGAGGGAAACTGTGCACTACCATTGTTCAGGTAGATCTTACCAGATATTTTATGATTTAGAACAAAATGTAAAGATAAATTTAATTCACATTTAGTTAAAATGTTTTTAGGTACGTAATGAATAGGTAATTAGTAGATAATTAGCTAATATCATTACTTTTAAAGTAAGCATTAGAAATAAGATACCCAAGTTACATTAAGCTTGGACCAATAGACTCTGAAGAAGAGGGCAAATTATCCTTCACATATCAAACTCTGTCCAAAAATTGAAATAAATTTAGCTTTTATAAGAAAAATTGTCTTTAAACTAAATTATAGCTATTTGCAAAACTAGGCGTCGTTTAATTAATCGAACCGCACTTTCAAGCTCTGCCAAACGTCGCAATAAAATCGGTAAACCACATAGACAAGACAGAGAAGTAGTGCTGATGTGCTATTTAATTTAAATTTTTGAGAATGTGCAACATGTTTTGGCGATAATTCGTGGTTTTCCAAGTAATTTTCAAATACACTTATCCTTCGATTTATACGGAAAATAGATTCCGCAAGAAAACGTGTAAATCGAATTTCTAAAATAAAACCGTGTAAATTAAAGCCAAGCTAAAGCGTGAATAGAGGGACCTTTAATTTTATTTTGAAATAAAATTATAACGCAAATATTATATTAAATAACATATATGTATATGAAAATGCTTTCCAAATGCAGTAAGTCGATAATTTAAATTCATCATCAGAAACAGTCCAATAACAAAATTTTGAATAATGGGTTAAGTATGATATTGTATCTTGCTAAGTTAAAATACTGTTATCCACAATTGTATACACATTTTACTTGTTTTGTGAGCTGGTATTGTTTTCAACATACTATAGCAGTTCTGGATGAATAGTGGTTGATCCCAAAGGGTTTGTAAAAAAATAAGTAATTGAAAGCTTCGATCGGTTTTTTTTGCAAGATCCTTTTAGATTTTCTCATATTGATGCAAACATTTACTAATATCTCCCTGGAATCAAAGAGCACATTAATGGTAGACGTGCTCTTCAAAGAAACGATTTTCAAATTTTCTCCTTAATCCGAGTCCATCGACCATGACTCTTGTAGTTAAAGCTGGCGGTTCGGGTTCATCTTCGTCGGAATCATTGCCAGAATATTAATTAGTTTCATTCAGGATGGAGATTAAATTTTGCTTGTCTAATTCGTCGTCTGCCATAGGCTCAGCTATGTCTGCTTCACCTAAATCGTCAAAACATTCATCTTCCATTCTGTGTACCAACTTTGTGAATTGAGAAAATGGCACTATAAAACTCTCTCTCTCTTTGAATTACGTCAGGCCATACGTTTTTTCAGCAGTCATTTACCGTTGATTGCTTAATCTAGCTATACGAATGTCCCACATGCTTTTACACAATCTAAAATTATAAATTTGATCTAGGTATCTATCAATTCAATTGAAATTAATTGAATTAACTTCCAAGATTCTCGAAATGCCCCTGAAGGTTTTGTTTTATACATAGCGTCTTGACTGTCGCAATTATTCCTTGGTCTAAAGGTTGCAACAGGCAAGTCGTGTTCTTGGGCAGAAATGTAGGTTGAATAGTATTTTGAGAATGGTGCATTGTCAAGTAGAAGAATAACTTTAAAGAGCAGACATTTTCTGTTTGAAATTTGGAACACAAAAGCGGTGGAACCATTCGTTGAAGAGTGTCGCAGTATTATTGTGCAAATTATTTTATATTTATATCAGGATATTTGTGTTTTATAGTTAAATTGTAGGCTTTGCATCTGTTTATATGCATTTACTTGAATTATGCCATACAAGAGACTAAGGAAAATTTTCAAAAAATCTGGTTTGGGAAACTTAATAACAAACTTACATAGCTAGCTTAATTATTCGTGGTAATACTGTACATCCCGCCGTCCGCACCAAACTCCACATATGAATTAATGATGATTTTCAGGCATTCCTTCCAAAGAAAAACCAAAAAAGGAACAAAGATTTTCTCGATATGACTGACTTGATTTTTGAGAAAAATAAAATTGAGTTCAATGACCGGATCAAAAAACGGATTTGATTCTCTATTAAACCCTAAATACACATTAACAAGTCTACCATCATTCTATTGTGTGAATACAAAAAAAAAATTGGTAGCACGTGTTTCGTCTTCGGCATAAGATGCTGTAATAAAGAATGTCATTAATGTAGTGAACTATATTCGAGCCCGAGAGCTGAATCATAGAAAATTCAAGAACCTTTTGGAAGAGCTAAGCAGTAATTATGGTGATGTCACTTCACATACAACAGTGCAGTGACTAAGCAGGGAAAGAGCTTTTGATCGATTTTTCTCATTACGAATGGAAATTATGTGGCTCTTACAACAGAACAGGAAAGTTTACAGTGAACTTGATGATGATTGATGGTGGAGTCTTGTAGCATTTCCTTGTGATACCACGGGATATTTAAGTGAATTGAATCAATCTTTAGAAGGTGAAAGCAAAACGATAATGCAGATGACCCAAAAAGTGTTTGCATTTGAAGACAAGCTGAGCATTTCTGTCCTGATTCGCATAAACGTTCTATCTACATTTTAGTACTTTCGAAATGTTCAATGATTTGTGTTTTAATTTGTGCTGGAAATATATGGAGAGTGCGCTTTTCAATATTGATTTTAACATACTTTCACAAAAAATAAGTTTTTCAAATTTTGCAGGTATATGAGATTTTGCATATAATAGAGTATGCAGTTTTTGAAACCGTAGTTAGCTCAAAAATGACACAAATGTAGATAGAACATTTATGCGAATCAGGGTAGATTTATTAAGAAGGCATAAAAAATCAAAAGCTCAATCATTTTCCCCACACTTTCAATGGCTAATTAAAATGACAACATATCTACAGAGAGTTACCATGTATATTTAAATTACCTAAATTCATTATCCGCTGAATTCAAACTAAGATTTGGACAGTTGAGAAATTTCTGGAAATGTTTTTTGCTTATTGAAAACTCCTGGCACCTAGAATCAGCAGCTATTAGTCAGTAAACAGAGCTGGGATTCAGTTTTCACAATTGTTTGATGAAACCATTGAAAGTAAAAATGGCTCGAATGTAGAGGTTAGATTTAATGAAAAAAGATAGGTATATGAGTATGCGGAATTGTGGCAATTGATACCGGCAAATTATAAAACAGTGAAAGCCTGTGCCCAATTGCTTTTGACGTTGCTCCCATGTAATTATCTGTGAGAATCATCAAATTCGAAAATGAAGAATACGAAAAATGTTTATAAAAATCGGCTTACCGATTATCACGAAGACGATATTTTAAGAATTGTAGCAGCAATTTTCAGCCTGATTCAACTAAAATTGTGAAAACTTTGTCACAAAGGTCGTAACAATTTTTTACTAAATGTTACTTTCAACACAGTACCTTTTGTTTATTTGCCTTTGTTTTTGCAGCTATCACTAGACTACGGCCCATGTAGGTCAGTACACATTTCTTAGTTGCCCTGATATAAAAAAAGGTTGAGTATAGCTGGTTCAAAGTCACAAAGTATGGATTTTCAGGTTATATGTAATATAGACGTTCGAACTATTGAACATACAAAAAATTTTTCCATTTTCAGATTTTACTAATACGCTTTTCGAGATACTTGAAACTTTTTATTTGAAACTTGGTACTTTCTATTTGAAACGTTTGACTGGAAAGTTGCTAGTTTCAATAAGATACTATTTAATTTTTATCAATAAATTTCTCCTCATATGTAGCAAATGCCGAAATCATTCTAAATGATTACCCAGTCAATGAGTGTACAGCATTTCAAACGCAGATTTGATCTTCAACGTTTTTTAAAAATAACACGAACCAAAAAATAATTTCCATTTAATGTCACAATTAGCGAATATTTCCTTGAATAGTCAAAGCACATAGCCATTTCCAACGTATTTGTATCATGCGAGGTTGTAAATAAATTCGAATGACATTAACATACCAAACAGATAAACTTTGAGTCATTTAGTAGCTATAAAGCTTCAAGGCTAGCAGATAAATTTGCAAAGATTAACAGACCACTACTATGTATTTGTCATGAATAAAACTTAAATCAAATATCTGCAGGCACGAATAATGTGAAAAGACAAATATTTGTATTGGGAAACGTTCAAAAGATACAAATTAATCTTTTTCGCGCATGTGCTGTAGCTATTGTTATGAAAATTCGAAATTTCATCATAAGCAATTTCAGTATTTTCACTTCAGACTTGTCGACACATTTATTCATAGATTTCATGTTTTTGTAAATCCACTCTGATCAATGACAGCAAAATGAAATTGATTTCATGTTCGAGTCATGTGAGCCTAACTGCTACCGATCTGATGTGTAAAATCAATTACTTAGTTTATTTTCTCAATCCCGTCCCACCTTTAATTAAGACATACTTGCAGCTCATTTTGCATTCACAATTAGAGCAAATTTCTTCATTGGTACGATGAAAATTTATGGAAATGGTTTCTGCGGTGTCGCCTTTCATCTTGGATTTTCCATTAAATTAGGAGATTTTATCCTAAAGCACATGCCGATCAACAAAACGACTTCAAATCATGTCACACAAACGGTGAGCGCTAGGCATTCTTTATTGCATCTAAGAAAATGCATTGAAGGAATTTATCGCTGACTTCAGTTGTAAAACACTTTGGCTGCTGTCGTACTTGTAAGTACACACATGAGCGACACGACATCAACATTATGCTGCACTGTCGAATCGAAAATTATCAACAATCACGCTCTTTGCAGCTTATTTTAATAACAATAATATTTATATGGATGTTTGAATGACCCGTCCATTATGAACCGTTATGATAATACGTTTTGTGTATTTCCCTGTGGCGGAGTGCTGCGCACATGGATAAATTGCACACGTGTCTCATGCAAGAAAGCTGCATAGGTTTCTTGCAGGGAATGTATCGTACTTAGGCATGCGGAGACGGATACGGAACACAAATGGAAATTAGAAATCGCGTGCAAATCGCAACTAAGTTTACATGAAATATATTTCAGGTGAATTGAGTTGTTAATAGTCTTTCAACACTGTTGCAAGCTAAATGGCGACAATGTAATGCGTTTGGTTAATAGCTGGCGGCAAAGTAATGTTAAACTTACTGTACATTTTTTGCTTTTAAAAAGAAAAGTATATTTGAATGCTAACCTATTTATCTTCACAAAGTGCTGAGTTTATTTCCGGTGGATAACTTATTTCAATATCCATTGACTCTTTGGTGTTTGGTGAAACTAAGTAATTGAATTACTTATTTTTACTTTAACAGCTCCCTGCTGATGTAAAATGGAGTGTTCATTGATTGGAGTTTGCAAAAATGTCAAATGTCATACCATCGAGATTTTCTTTTATTGATTTGTTTGAGCTAAACATCCTGAAATTGAAAAAAACAAGTCGTTTATCAAGAGAGGATACAGCTGGGCTGGAAGAAAGTCATTATAAATAGCTTAGTGGCGTCAATGGTTCAAATATGTTTAGTATTTATTGGAAATTGAGAACTGTTAAATAAATATTTTACATTTTAGCCAATTTTATTTATTATCGCTGAAAGTTTCTTTCCTTTCATCACTTTTGAGCACTTTTCTTTGAACTTTCTCTTATCCGCATTTGGAGTTCAGTTCATGTTGGAACAATTGTTGAAAATTAACAGTCAAGAACAGCATGTTTGCAGAGTTAGGCATATAAAAGATTCTTATAGCTAAAATAAAGCCTAACTTAAAGTGAAATTAGAATTGCTGCTTGGTATTAAGCAATTGAAATTAAAATTAAATTTGTAAACTTGAAAAGAACCATTTCGCAAAATAAATAGTCTACCTTTGTCACCGCATCGCTAAACACTGTACAATAAAATGCAACTTAACTTCAATCGCACGGGTTTTGAAACCAACAGGGATTGCAAACATAATCTATGATTAATCAGCTAGTTTCCGCAAGCTGAAAAAATAAAAATTTGATTAAAATTTGTTAGTAGCTCTAAAATTTCGGTCAATGTCAGTAAACTGTTTTTGAGTTCACTAGAAATATAGAAGCGAACGATTTGCATTTTCTTGACAAGTGTCGGCAGGTTTCACTAACAGAAATGAAGCAAATATAAAAGATCGATATACACTGAAGAAGAATGTAGAATACCCTCGATACCTGTCATGAAATCAAAATATATCTAGCTTCTAAAGGAAAAGCTGGTCTTTAAATTGAAATATTTTTTGAAAGCTGGAAACAGTTGGATTACATTAAAAAAAATGTATGATTAAAAACCTAAATTTACACATGAATCAAAGAACTTTTTCGTTATATCAGCAATTCATCTCATATCCTACTGGATCTAAATCCCATAATATTGCCAAAGAGAATGCTTTCATATGTGAAGACTTGCAGGAAAATACAAATAAATTTTCAGCAGCACAACCACTTACGTTAACAAGTTCGTTGCAAACATGGTATAAACTAGACTATCTCTCTAAAGTAAGATAAGCGACAAACTAATCGCTCATTTATTTAACAACACACTGTACCATAGCACCCAAAGTAGCGATGTTAGTGTTTCCAACTGTTAGCCTTTTGAATGGTTTTATTCAAATTTGTTTAAATGTTTTGGCAATTGCCGAGTAAGTTCACTTAATTTAAATTCTTCAATTCATATTTAAATTCTTGTTTTTTTTTTTAACTATTTGACATATTTTCAATGTTTTTTTTTGCATTCGAGTACTTGTATATTTTTACAATAAAAACCTATTCAAATAAACTGTTGAATTCAGTTTGCTCAAGTTTTCATCTCGAAATTTTTGCTGCCGATCCTAGTATTCTATTACCCGATAATTTTGTTGAAGAGGGATTATCAAAGTTTATACTCTAAAGGTAGAATTATAAAAGACTTAAATTGACTTAAATGAACGCTGAAAATGAACGAAAAGTTCACTCATTTGCTGCTGTTGGTTAATTTGCCTATAATGAACTTACTTGAACTAATGTGAATGTGAAGGTGAAAATCCGATATACATACATTTCACATTTCATTAAATAAATGCCTGTTCAAAAGAGGCAAATAGTGATCTAAACGTTTGAATTTTTCTGCGGTTCGAACTGCAAATTATTTTTGTGGGTCGTGTAAGACCCTATTCGTAGTTCACTTAAGTGGCTTGAATTGCACAAAACTTGACAAAACCGACCAAGAAGTACATTGTAGTTAAGCCAATCGGTTTCCATGTATTCAAACGTCCACTTAAACCAATTTAAGGTCTTTTAATTAGCCTTAATAATGCATTAAGTAACGAGTGCATTCAGTTCATGTAGAATCCCTCTCAACAAACGATCAAATCTGGATGCCCACACTGGGCGCAAATATTTTTTTTACTTTGACCCTAAGAAATTTAAGTGTTGCATGCAAAGGAAGATGTGATGACCCAACTCGAATTTGTGAAATTGGCTCAGTTTTTTTGCCGCTTAGCTACATTCAGAAATATACTTCAATTTTTTGAGGAAAAATGAACACATTATCAAAGAAAATTGGTAACGATTCTGCGCCAAAGAAATATTTACACAGTCGAAAGAAAGGAATTTATTCATTTCAAAGGACTGACATTGAACTTGCCCTGAGTAAAATTTGGTATAGTTTCAGGAAACGTTGCCATAAATCTGGCGTCAATTGGTTCTCATACGTTCACTGAAGTTAATAACTTAGATTGAGGATCGCTTGAGAATATTGCATGTCGTTGGCACGCAAAAACTCTGCCTCCCATCATTTGAACAGCGAAGGGAGTAAAAAAAAATAAAAACAAGTAAAACAAATATTTTCACGTGCCAAAGCAATATGGTTTGACCTCAGATAAATATTGAATTTGCAATAAGTAACTTTTTTTTACAGTGCCGTAGCTCAGGGAAGCAAATGCTTAGCTATGGCGGTAGGGAGACACAAATTTTTGATAAGCCAATATCAATTATTCCATTATTGTTTTTTTTTTTGAGTGCCACATTTTGTGAAGACGAACAACTAAAGACGAACAAATACAACCAGAAATCCGGCGGAATTTGAACCCGCGAGCTATAGATGGCTGCTTCGGACTGACGCGTTGGCGAGCTATTTGTGTAAAGGAAATGTTGAGTGAAAGTCATAAAAACTATGCATTTTTTCGTCGAAAATTGAAGAGTGGTTGTTGTTGTAAAATGTAAAAACATGAGCGCATTACTTGCCTGAAATAAGTTAGAGTAAAAATCGTATTCCGTTGATTGTAAGATTCTTTTACACAATATTTAGACAAATTACCGAGATAAACAAAAATGTATTTGATTTGTGGAAGATTTAAAATCCCGTAAACAAGTAAATATATTATTTGATTCTCGGAAACATATTTTTCTGAGTGTAAATATGTAGATCTGAAAAGAACCTTAATATGCAGTATTTTTTTACTGGTTTTCGAAGAAAATTAGTATTAGACCCATTTCGCCAAAAACTCATATTTCTTTACATTGAATTGAGTTAAAAAAACATTGAACATTCTTAACATAGCTTAACATTTAATTAGCAATGGAAGCTTAAAATCTAGCTGCTATTCTATTTTGGCCTACTGGCTCTTATCGTTTTTTATATATTTTTATTTTCGTAGACAATTTTTATTTTACACTCTAATAATACTACCCAGCCTGTTCAAGTACTCGAAGAACATGGGCAATACTTGGCGATATGTATATGTATATATATACATATAGATATATAATATATATATATATATATATATATATATATATATATATATATATATATATATATATATATATATATATATTTATATATATATATATATATTCTTTTTTGATTCTTTGCTGATACATATCAAAGGTTAAGGGAGGTTTAGTGAATTTTCATGTACCCCTATATTTCTTGCAGTGTACACTTTTGTTAAAAGTAAGCACTGAAAATAATAATAAATTATGTTTTATACTTGTCCATGATAAAAAAAAAAAGTTGGAAACTATGAACCCTATATGGGCACTGAGTGCCTGAAAGTAGGCAAGAAAGAGAGAAACATTAAATCATCGTGAAACTTGCAGAGCGTATTGACGTAGCCTAGAACTATACAGACATGAACTTTTAAAACTGTGCGTTCAACCATGTAGCTATGGCAAACACATGAAAATTCAAGGCAAGTGGCGCAGTTCCATTTAATCCAGCAGCCCTTCCAGATTATGCTTGCCTTGGTGACTTACTTGATGTTTTCAACTCTATTGAAAGTTTCCTCTTTTCTCTAAACATAGCGTTAATTATTCCGCCAGCTGAGCAAAACAAAGACGAAGGTAAGTTGATGCCTTTTCAAATTTTGAGAGATATCTCTCCTATTCCACAAAACCTGATAGAAGCCGGCAAACGTAGCAAACAGATTGGCAAGTTTTTGGTTTTTTTAGGAATATATTGCATTAAGAAGAGCCAAAGAAGAAGAAAATACTTTGAAAGAATATAGAAGCTGGGTTAAGGAAGAAAATAACAATATTGAAACCAATTATTAGAAGAGTAATAAAATTTGGTTTGAAAACGAAAAGCTGTCAGACGTATTAGTGAAACCAGTTCTGGTGAAGGTGAACCAATGCTATGTAATACATCACATGGCGGTGGATGCGGTGAAAATTATTACAAGACTCGTTTTTTCGAAGATTGGCTCCAGGGCCTTATTTTTGATAGGTGGGTACATGAAATTTGCACGGAGTTTGAAGATATTTGCTTCAAATGTCAACAAAAAAAAAGAAGGTAAAACAAGCAAAAAGGGAAATGGCAAATCAAATAAATCAATCCTGCCACGTGAGATGTCCAACTCCACTTTATTAAATATTGATTTAAAATATGTTTTTAGCTATAAAATTTTATTCTGTGTTGATTTTTATAAGACTAATTACAGTTAATTATGATAAGAATAAACATTTTGTTGTATCAATTTAAATTTTCATTCACCTTAAAAAAACTATATCAATCTTAAACGAATTTACCCTATGCTATTCAAACATAATTTAATTAAATTGAGAAAATAAATTTACCAGTAACTTTATTCATAAATTTAACTTAAGATGTATCATTAAACAATTAAAATTATTTTTAAACATTTTTTGAATTTTGCCACTCTTTACCAAAAATTTCGAAGAACATCCGAAAATAACATGAAAAAATCTATTAATTGAAATAATGTCCAACGGAGCTGATTTTGAGCCAGTATTAGCTTTAGCGTGAATATGCTGAGTGGATAAGGTGATAGACACACAGCGCAGTCTAAACGTTCATTTGTCATAAATGATCATTTAAGTGGTGTATGGTATTCTAACTCTAACTAATAATTCTAACTAATTAGCACAGAATGACCAAACTATCAATCATTTGCATACCGCTTAGTGGTCACTTAACTTTGTTCATTTATTCTCAAATGATATCGAAACGAACACACATAAAATGAAAAAGACTACTTTTTTGAGATATCAAATTCAAATTTAAACTATATAGAGTACTTAAATGTATTTCTTGTTGGGATTGTCCTCCAATTTCAAATATTAGGAACTAAAAGATACAAAATACGCCTTAAACATTTTCAATTTCCCTATTCTTCAAAAACTAATTGCTTTAAGTGACTGACAGACAGTAAAAGTATTCATCATTAACCTAAGATCTGTGTGTAAACAACTTTTATATTACTAATTAAGGAATAAATATTATTAGTAAATTTGGAATATTAGTGCTTGCTTGCTTATTAAAGTTAATTTTTTTGCCAAAAATGTAAAAATTCTTCACAAGGAATTCAATCGAAAATCTTTCGCCTATTTTCAAAGATATTTACATAATATTTATATGCTGATACTGAAGAGAGAAAAAGAGTTATAGAAATAAACTTTAATTTCTGTATTTAATCAGGATTAATGACTTTGCCAGAATCATTAGTTTAAGCTATAAAGGTACCATTTACTATAATTACGTAAATCAATTATATAAATTTTTTTTACCGAATGTGTAAGATATTTTGCCAAAATATAATTAATACTAAGTAAGAAATAAGAAATTGCAATAAGAATTTGCTTCCGACAAATAAGATAATGCGTTTTAATTTAAATTGGCATATTGCTCTCAAAATTAAACTGCAATTTATTTGTATTGATTACTTATAAACTAATTTGTAAACATGCTATATTCGTTGATCACAATTATGCTTCTGATAACTGATGTTTACCGCACTTTCGAGAATTCATCCTATTCTTACTAACCGCAGCTACAGACATTTGTATTACATTGGGTTGTGAATGGAAAATAAAATTGCCTTAGCAAAGCCGCTATTCTTATTTGTAAGACATCTTGACTATTCCATTTTTAGGATCTATAAGTATTTACAAATGCTTCAAATCCTTAGCCGTTTTGCATGAACAACCAAAAACCGTTACTTATGCTATAAAGCAAACAATCAAAAGTAACGATTAAAATCAATTTTCATTTTCAACCGCGCAGACATCTGTGCGGGACAGTCCCGAGTTTTCCAGAACGTTTTCATGTCATGTATTGTAGTCAAATTCGTTATCCCATACCATCTTGTAAAGCAAATAAATGAATCATTCTTGGCCAAACTAACCCAGATGGTCAGTTCGTTATCCATATCACATATCCTTAAGACACAAAAATGATATATTCATAAAAATCCAGTTTTTAATTTTCGCCGTGTCCATTCTCACGATTCTGGCTATTGTGATTTCTTATTAAAATGTTGCTAAACATGTTTGGTCACTTTTTCAAAACGACCGAAATGTCTAAACAACACATCCTTAAAGATATACGTCGACTGGACAATGTCCAGCACAAGATAAATAATTTGTACCCTTGAGGATTTCTCACCTATTCATTAATCCTAACGATGACCAGGACATGCTCGTTGGAAATCTTCACCCTTTCAGCATGCCGTAACGTATTGTAGGAAGATTCACGAGGAACACAACTGACCATCGTAGTGATTTACCACTTCGGAAATGATATATTTTTTTAAGAATCCTAGCTTTGGCAGGGTAAGGCTGGCACGATTGAAAAAGAGGCCAAAGAATTGCATCAAGAAGGTTACTCTTGGGTGAAATGTGCTGTGTGAAGGGTTCATTTTTTTATGTGTTTGCTCGTACGTGAGGCAAGGGTTTCTGGTACACCCAATCTTTTTAATGGGAAAGAATATAACCGGTTATCGACAAGAAAATTTTCAAATGAAATGGTGATCAACTTGAAATATAACTGTTTTAGTTCCATAGGACTTCAACCCTAAATAATCATAGTTTTGCCAACTGCATCTAAGAAAACATGAAATCCCAACTTTCTTCTCATAGTTTCTCCGCAACTGGTCTTTTGCAGTCCGTCCCACTAAATTTTCTGTCTGTAGCTACTTGTAATATTACAAGTAGCAAACGACATCGTTGCAAATGTTCACGAAGATATATTCTCTGAAATCATTCATAAATCGAATTTGCCAAACACAAACTGATCACTAAATTCCCTGGAGAAACTACTAATTGGGCGTAAGACTAAAATTAATTGGTAGTCAATATGCAAATCGTTAATACCATCCCATACGAAAATATAAGTTGGCGCAAAGTAAAGTACACGGCGACATTCATGTTGCGTATCTTTCTGTGCTTGTAGGCCACATATGTTAAGCTGGTGCATTGAAAAGATTTTCTATGGAAAACATGATTGCAATATGCTGCGTTTGGTCCGATACACTTTCCAACAATTTATGGAGCAACAAAGTACGAAAGCCCCAAACAGCGCCCTGCCATTCGATCCACCTAATAAATCTTCCGATTAAGACAGTTTAACATGAAAATGAGTTCACCACCAATTACAAGAACTACACAGAAAACAGCAGCACCACAATAATTAAAATATATACTTTCTACGAGGATTTAGCAAACGGAATGTGCGTGAATTCCAGCCTCAATTGCATGTCGCAAGAGTATGTCAGAGCAGTGTTTCAAAATTCGATGTGCAGCTATTTTTTTTGGATTACCGCAATATTTTAGGTTAATTTCTTGACTGGAACATCCTCTTCAACCCGAGTTTTAGTAATTATGTCGTAGTTTCGGATACAATGCAGCTTCCTCAGTCAAATTAAAAACAATTTTATCATTACTACCCCCGATTCCAGTGAAGCATCACTGGCTTAGTGCGTTATGTTTTGCGTGGCAATCGAAATAAAAATCTTCTCACTTTCTAGAAACGAATAACAAAAATTGACCAATGCAGCTTGCTTGGGCGGAAAAGGTGCATTTAACAACTAAGCCGGACAAGTAATGTGTTTTGCGTACGTGTCTCGATAATGTGAGCGTATTGAAAGCATTCTATCGTCCACGTACACGACACACTAATCATTCATTTCGGTACATGTCCGGTGTACATTGGTGCGGGCTTTTTTCACCTGAATATTGACTTAATCAGGAATTAATTGAATCTTAGCACGCAATTTGCGCCTGTCTTTTTTGATAAATGACTTTGTAAAATTAATACTGTTTTCGAAGTAGGACTCCTTTTGTCCTCGTTAAGACCAACCGTTGAGGCGACTTAGAGCTGCGTCAACGTTCCGTTTGCCATGCTCGGTGTTCCCGGGATTATTTGATATGACCGTTTTATGTTCAATCTGATCTGCGTAGGTTCCTGGAGCTTTGGTTGAAGCAACGTTAAGGGTATGATTTGGCTTAGAAGATTAATGATGATTTTTCGTTGAAGCTACTTAATGAATTAAATTATTCTCCCTTGTTTTTCCTTTCAAAATCTTCAATTACAGTTTTCTATTACAGCCAGCTTATTGAAAATAGTGCGCTCAAACTACTCACATACATATGTATCTTTGATTTAACTAATCTGCGTTATTTACGACGTTTCGATGAAACCACCCTTAATAATAAAAAGTATCAATGACTTCAAGCGTGCCTACATCAAAGTCTCTGCATTTGGATGTTACATATTTTCGGGTGGATTATTGCAAGATACAAATGCTTGCATGTCAAAAACATCCTATGAAACGCGTGCTCGGAGATATTGCGTGTGTGGACTGTCTTGTGATACAACCAGATACATACAAGTGATTAACACTAAAATGCGATATTTTACTTGATTTAACTTTATCTAGAGTAATTATGAAGGATTTCTCTTAACCAGAGCAATAATAAATAAAACTTTAATATTGATTGTCCAAGTGTGAATGTTAGGTTACTGAAGATATCCAAACTTTATATAAGAAAAATGTATTCATTTCTATTTGTGCCTAGGTAGGATATTTAAGTTTGAAAAGGTTTTGGGCTTCGAATAGAGCCTTACGGAATTATAGTGTACACTATTGTGAATTGACGCAGGTATGCAGCTTGCATTTGTGGTTCCAACTTTCCATAAAATCTTTTATTTCGCAATCATTTTCAGATTAAACAACACAAATAGTCGCGTCAATGAATACGTAAACAAACTATCTTCAGAAGCCCCCCCAGAATACCTTGTAGTTTTTTTTTATATTCTTATTATATGTTATTTATATTGTTTAAACAATTTGTAGGATGTTTATATTTAAAAAAAAACAGTTTTTCATACGGTTCTTATTCTACAATTAATATTCGAAAGTAAATTCGTTTTTTTCTTTTTTATTAATTGTCGATTATTTATTATTATATAACAGACGTTAATAAACATTAATCAAATGTTGTTTCTCAATACTTGTAAGGAATAATAAATCAAAACAATTATGTACATCATAATTACAAATAATACATTAAATATGTAAATTTTCGGGTACATTTTTATATCCAAAACGAGAAAATTTAAATTCATCATCACTTTGCGTATCGAAGACTTCATCTTCGTCAAGTGGTGGGTGGTTTTCACAGCCACTTCCACTGCAAATCAAGCAGGCAGGTAAGTAATGAAGTTTTTCTGATCCACATCCTGTTTTGCAAGAGCAAAATATGATTTTGATAACGTTGATAGGTGCTGTTGGTTGTGTTATTTTTATTGCTTTTAAGTAAGTAGTTTCCTATTTTCTACATTTTCAATAGCTATGATAGCATTATTTTTCTATTGTTTAGCTTGCAAGGATACTCTTTTAATTTTCATCGTTTGTCGGACGTAACGAACTGAGCTGTACGCTCTTGTCTTTTGAAGCTAATGCTATGAAACGTTTGCATCGAAGTTCATTCAAGTTGTTGGCAGTTTCGGCACCATATATTGTGAGAAAACAATTAATACCTTCATGTAAAAGTATTTCTTGATTTTATCCTTCAACCAAGAAAGTTTCAGCTGCTGCACGTAACTTCTGATCAGTAATAAATATGTTAATAAAATTAGTTTTGCCTATATTGTAAAAAGCGGATGTATGATTGAAGAAGAGTTGAATTTTTGTGATATTGGGATATTTCATTAACATGGTTTTTATCGAATTAACTTGTTGGAGGGTATTATTTTTGAAAGGTTTAAAAAAACACTTCCTTATCATCAGGTGCGAACACAATCAATAGCTCTAACACATCATTGTCTTCTGCTACATTAGCTTCATCATGAAAAAAACAATATATAAAAGCTGACTGTACAATTAAACGATTGGCATCAATTTCTGCTTGTCTCCACTGAATATTATTTTCAACAAGTTTTTTGCAGAGAAGATGAAAAAAATTAATATTTAGTTGTATTCAGAGGCTTGTCTTCTTCCATTGAATAATCAATTAATGTATCACTTATATATCTACGCTTTGTCTCAGATGATTTGGTTCCATCTTTATCATATCTATCAAAACCAACTTTAACATTACGTAAATATCTAATGTACAATTGACAAATATCAATAAACTTTTTATGTTTAATCTATGAAATAACATTTCACCATGAATAATGCAGAAGAGCTTAGTAACATCATTAACATCCGTTTTACATTGTCCAAAAATATCATATAGTGCTATCAGAAAGTGAAAAAGAATAGGGGGCCAGCTTGTACTTAAAATATTGGCGAAGTTTGTCATTACTTTTTCTCAAATAACATAAACGTTGCAAAATTAGATTTGGGTCCACAGCAACTTCAATACTATAAGCTTTAATTTTACTACTCATGCTGAATAAAGATTTGACTGCATTTTTTGTCTTCATTTTTATATCTTTAAAGCTGAAATTTATTTCTTCTGAAGTCGGCGAGGTGAAAACCAGACCCTTTCCCTTAACACAAGGGAACAAGCAAGCCGTGGTGGTGGATGAGGCACCAACATCCAAAATCCTCAAGTCTGGTCGGGTCCGGGTGGGAACGATAAGCGCCCGAGTGAGAAGGTGCGCTGAGGTGACTCACTGTTACCGGTGCGTAGGCTACGACCACAAAAGAAGTAGATGCAAGGGTTCAAACCGGAGCGCCAGCTCCTGGAAGTGTGGACAGGGAGGCCACCGGGCAGCAGGCTCAGTTCATATTATGCACTGAGAAACACAGCGTGAATGGCACAAAGCATCTAATGGGATCGAGTGCTTATCGGGTTCTCAGAGACGCTTTCGATGCTAAGAATAAGCAGGGAAGGACATGAGAGTCTTTCAAGGCAACGTGCAGTGCTGCAGAGCTGCGAACGACCTCTTCACGCAGCTAGTCTGCGAACATAGGGTTCAGATCAGTTTCACCGTTTGGTCGACAGAAGCAACGGGTTATGCGGTGATTTGGATCGCCGACGGGTAAGAGGCCCGCGTTGGCCGCCTCGGCTCAGGCAACGGTCACGTGTGGATGACATACGAAGAGATTACCTTTGTGAGCTGCTATCTGTACATGAATGACTCAATGAAGGAATTCGACAAGCTTAGCTCACTGGGAGACTCTTTCAGTGGCTTTGCCGGCAATGTTATCGTAAGCGATGACTTCAATGCAAGGGTACTGGAGTGGGGAGTGCCCACCAAAAACACTCGTGGACGGCGAATAGTTGAGATGGCATTGAGATTGGGTTTGTTGTTGTTGAATACGAGCTCGACACAATTATTTCGAAGGCCCGGATGTGGTGTATCCATTCCCGATTTCACCGTTGCATCGGAGAGATTTGTGGTATTCGTCAGCGATTGTTTTGGAAAATTACACTACGAGTGATCACAATTATATCACTTTCCAAATCGCTGAGAGCAAGTAGAGACTCTCCGGCTCTCCTTGTAGGTGGCTAGGCTGGAAAGCCACTAAACTTGACAGGGACGCATCGCATCGCTCGTTTAAAGCTTGGAAGAGGAGCCTCTTACATCTGGGACTATAGTGACTCGTGCAACAGTAGAGGCTACTGCTAACAGCACCACGGCGTGGATTCGCATGATAAGTGAGGCTTCAATACCCAAACGGAAACCATTTCGTATTAGCTAACATGCATTATCGTTGAACGAAGATTTCGCAGGGTGTTGCGAGCCAGTAATAGGCTGCGAGTGGCTGAGCTATCTGCTGCTCACATTGCGGCAAAGAAGGAGCTGAACAAGGTCATCACGATGAGCAAGCGTTCCAAATGGCAGGCCCTTTTTGAGGAGGTCAACTCAGACCTATAAATTGGTCACTCGTAGACTAAGCTGCATGCGGTCGGGCACTCTTATGGATGTGATATCCATGGAGCGTATCATTGGTTCGCTGTTTTCGGCGCATCCACCAACGATTAATGATCTCATCATTGTCAATCAGGTAGGTATTTCTTCCTCTACTGGCGAGGAGCTGAGTAGTGCAGTTTCCAGGATGAAGAACTGGAAGTTTCAGGGGCCTGATGGGGTACCGGTCGAGGAACTTAGAGTTGTGGCGGAGAGTCAGCCACGTCTATTGTTAGATTTGTATGATTCGTCGCAGGGGTCTTTCCAACGCGGTGGAAAGTAGCTCGACTGGTACTTGTAGGCAAGTGAAAGGGTGGCCTGGGCAATCAAACAGCATACCATTCGCTGTGCATGCTGGACACTGCGGAAAAGCTTCTCAAAGACATGCTCAAGCCATGGCTGCGGATGGCAGTAAAATGTGCTGACGATCTTTCTTATAGGCAGCACGGCTTCCGGGAAAAGCATGCAACAATCGATGCCATCTCAGAGGTTATTGCGACTGTAGCAAGAGCGGAAGAAGCATGTCGTTTTGCCAGAATGGTCATCCTGCTGGTAACGGTGGACGTACAAAACGATTTAAACTCAGCGAGGTGGACGGACATCCTCCGGGACCTTGAGCAGTAGTTCTCGGGACTACCTCAGGGACCGATGCGGGGCTATCTCAGGGACCGATGGCTGCTCTATGACACTGACGAAGGAATCAAAAGGAGGCCTGTCATGTCAGGGGCAGCAAAGGAATTGATTTTAAAACCTGACTTCTGGAACATCATGTACGATGATCTGCTACGGCTGGAAATGCCTGCGGATGTGTTTCTGGTAGGTTACGCTAAGGACATCCCAGTGGTAATCACTTTCTGATCTAAAGACTTAAGACGATCGTGGATGCAATGCTGTGAAACAAAGAAAACTGGCGCACAGTCTCGACATATGTACGTTGAGAAAGTGCTGCGCATAAAGTGGGAAGAGGGTTAACTTACCGACCCATGAGCTGTGGTAGTTTCTGAAGTCCGTGGATACCGACAGATCAGTCAAAACAACTGAGTTGAAGCAGTGCTTAGGTGGTCTATTGTAGGTGGTCTATTTTTTAGTGAGCCAAATCTTACATACCCCGTGTTGATAAGTCACCCGGGGATCCGGTAAGCATATTTTTTTTTTTGCCATCCACACTGAGGCGGAAAAAAGTGTTTAATGAAATGCCATCGTTGTAACTTCGTACGTAAGCCCAGTTAGTTTATCATTTACATTTTTGGATTCAAATCTGTAAAGTTTTGAGCAGTATTCATATTTTTATTAAATATTGATTTTGCTCCCGTAAGAAAAAATCAATCAAAAATACCAGCAAACGAAATTGAATACTTGTGACTTTCAATAATCAGCCTGGAGTATGTACAGATTTTTCAAATCTTATATGTGGCTGGAATTTAGCAAATGGCACTCTTGAAATTGGAGCTCCTATTCAATTTGCAACTACATCTACTTGGTTAAGATATTTTCAATTAAAATACGATTAACATTTGAATGCGATGAAGTGACGTCATTATTTTCTAATTCCCAAAAGGAATTCATCAATTTATTTAAACAGCTGGGTAATAAATTTCTAATAGCTGGAGACTACAATGCCAAGCACACCCACTGGGGCTCACGACTCATCACGCCAAAGGGAAGACAACTGTACAACGCCATACAAAGCTCACATCTCAAGGTACGCTCACCTGGAAAGCCAACCTACTGGCCAACAGACAGACGAAAGATCCCTGACCTAATTGATTTCGGGCTCTCTAAAGGATTTGCTGCACATCACATCACTACAAACACAGGGGCTGATCTTTCATCGGACCACTCTCCAGTGGAATTCACTGTCTACGGCAATCCTGCAAATAATACCTATAATTCAAATTTGACGAACAGGCGCACCAACTGGAAAGCATATAAAATGTATATTAGCTCCCATTTAAACTTAGACGTAGCGCTTAAAACTCCTGTTGACATAGAAAAAGCAGCTTGCTCACTTGGCGAAGTAATGGTAAAGGCGGCAGAAGTAGCCACCCCGGAAAATACACCTGATGTGGTTTACACCCCTGATGATGTCATTGCAGTCCTCAAGAAAAAGAGGGAGGCAAGAAGAAGGTGGATTGTACATAGGTCACCCGAAACGAAGAATGCGCTTAATGAAGCTACTAAAGAACTCAGAAACCTCCTCAAATTGCGCAAAACCAAGGAAATCACGACTTATTTAGAGCAGCTATCACCGAATGAGGAGTCCAACTACTCTCTATGGAAAGCAGCAAGGAGACTCACGCGCCCGATAATACAAGATTTTCCGTTGCGCATGCCCAATGGGGAATGGGCTAAATCAAGTGAAGCCAAAGCAAAAGTGTATGCAGATCATTTGGAGAAAGTATTCACTCCGAATTATGGTGTAGCGCCAATCTACAACCCTCCAGCAGTCCAACTAGCTAGTGAAAAGCCGTTTAAATTGAGTCACAATGAGCTATTATCATCCATTGGGAAGGACATCAACAACAAAAAATCACCAGGACCAGACAAAATCAATGGACCTATGTTAAAACAACTCCCAGGTTGTGCCGTTTTGTATCTATTATGGCTCTTCAACAGCATGTTAAGAATAGGATATTTCCCGAATATCTGGAAAATATCCCAGATCATAATGATACCTAAACCAGGAAAGGATGTGAGCCTAATAGCTTCCTACCGACCAATTAGTCTCACCTCCTGCATGTCGAAATTATTTGAAAAGCTTCTACTTGCCAAATTAAGAAGCTCATTGGAAAACGATCGGATACTGCCAGACCACCAATTCGGATTTCGAAGAGATCATAGCACGGTAGAACAAGTGCACCGAGTGGCTGTATATATCAGGAAGGCATTTGAAGACGGAAAATACTGCTCGGCAGTCTTCCTTGATGTCGCACAAGCGTTCGATAAAGTATGGATCGAAGGGCTTAAGCACAAAATCAAGCTATATCTCCCTCAGCCATGTCATAATATTCTGGATTCCTACTTGAGTGATAGGACATTCGCAGTTCGACATAGAGACGCAATATCAGATGTGAGGAAAATAAAAGCAGGAGTTCCTCAAGGGAGCGTTCTGGGGCCCCTATTGTACTCAATCTTCACTACAGATCTCCCGTTGGACAAATACATCATGACAGCAACATTCGCCGACGACACAGCAATCCTTTACGCCCATAAGAGTCCAGTGATTGCTTCTAGAGATCTCGAAGAGCACCTTATCAACATTCAGACCTGGATGAATAAATGGAGAATAAGACTCAGTGAACCGAAATGCGTTCATGTCACATTTTCACTAAGAAGAGGCAACACTGCTCCCATCAAACTGAATAATGTAGCCATTCCGCATCAGGAATCAGTTAAGTACTTAGGAGTGCATCTGGACAAGAGGCTAACATGGAGCACACACATTGAAGCAAAATGCCAACAGATACGAAATAAAGCCAGATCACTATACTGGCTGTTGGGCAGATTCTCGGCTTTGGAACTGCAATATAAACGCTTGCTATATATAGCAGTCATCAAGCCCATATGGACCTACACCGTTCAGCTCTGGAAGACGGCATCCAAGACGAATATTAAGAAAATTCAAAGAACCCAGATGCGAGTTTTGAGAATAATTACAGCGGCCCCATACTATGTGAAAAACGAAGTCATCAGCAGAGATCTGGAGATCCCACCCGTGGTAGATGTTATGAAAGAGCTTGACATACGATATAAGGATAGGCTGCGGAAAGACCCCATCCAGTTGGTAGCTAAACTAATAGCTGAACCGTACAGACATCGACGGCTTAAAAAGAGGAGACTTTAATATTGTCAAACCTAGTTGAATTATAATCCAAAACTTATTAGTACTATATATGGGTTAACTCAATAATTTTTTCCTTTTTCTTCTACTTCTTGCTTTTTTTTTTTTGGTGTTAATGGCAACCTCTGTTAAAACGAAGGTCTTCAAAACATTGGTAGCGAGGGCCAAGGTTAGTTATTTTTAGTGTGTAAGATTTGTAAACGAGATGTTATTTACTTTGTAGTAAGATACATTGAATAAATAGAATGTTATGTAAAAAAAAAAAAAATCAAATCGTTAGTTGCCAGAGATCGTATGTTTGAATTCCGAAATATTCAAGTACTTTCTATTCATTTTGCATTCAGTTTCTGATAAAATTTGAGTGCGTTGTGAATGTCAAGACAATTCAGCCACTCAATTTAATTTTCAAAAACACTGCTACAACTAAATGGATACATTTTAATTCTTCGAATAGAATACCAAAGCAACAAGTGCCCATCTTATAATGAGATCAATCAAATCAAAAATGAAAATTCCGAATAAATTATTCAGCTTGTTATTCGCACATTTTGAGCAATTACTTCATGTTTTCTCTCGATGCGTCATTCACATTGATAAAAATACACATCATACGGCTTGGAAATGAAATTCGCCTATGGCAAAATAACTGCAGATACATAAATGGTCAGAGGACATTGACGCCATTTGCACGTTAAGTCGAGCGACAACGCCTCGAACCACGCAACGTCGCGACGTTAATTATGATTATGTGGGCAGACATTAGAAAGCTAAGTGGACTTAGTATGATATTTGCGACTTAATTGAAATCGCCATAAAACAAGTCCATGCCCGTAGAATAAAGTGTCATAATTAACGACAGGTCGTTTTACATGATTTATTTCAAATAGTGCGCTTCAATGCATGACCTTGTAGTGTTTTACATAAAACATTTTTTTTCCAAAAAAACCATCATTTTGATCTTTAATTGGACTAGTAGTTAAGCACAATCGTAGTATGTTAATAAGTGATAAAATACAAAATTATTTGAAAAAATGGTTATGTTGCTGCAGGGGTTTTAGTGCTTGTTCGTTCAAATGATTTTAGTACAGCGGTTTTCTAACAAGTTAATTTTTGGAATTTTAATAGCCGTGTTTCTTTCAGTCACTGATTTGTAAATTTTTTATATCGGCTAATTGCTTTGAGCATTAATAGAAATTTTTTACATACCTACGCAGTTTTTGAAAAAAAAGTAATCTAAGTCAGTATCGTTTTTTTCATTGGATGTACACCTACTTTATATTCTTTTAATGGCTTACTTTAATTTTAGTAAATATTTTCCATCAATACGTTCCAATTCACGCCAGCCATTGATTACAACATCGGCTGTCTTCCAGGTATAGATAAAAAAAGACAAAAATAAAATAATACGATCCCGAAACCGATGAAAAGGACATCGATAATAAGTAAGTCAGCAAGATTGCCAACCATTTTCACTTTAATTTTAAATTTGGTTTTTCTGCTTTAGTTGCTTGCTTTGATTATATAATATCAAGAAACGCGAATCAATCGTCGTTGAAGCCGAGACAAAACCAAAATTCATCGGAAAGATAGCACTGTAACAGTGAAATGTTTAAGTTTTGTACTTTCCTTTCAATTCGAATACATTACAGTACCATTCGGGATCGTGTGTTTCGAGGCTTCGATTTCAAGTTCGGAAAGAAGACTTGCATTCACGCAAACCTCTGGAGAGACAGTAGTTTCTGCAATCGAAAAGCATTTCGATGTACTGCGGATAATGTGAATTAATCCCGATACACAGTACGCACATGCACACTCTCGTACACGATTCAATTCTGCCTTAATTAAAAACCGTGGAATGAACGATGGACGTCCATTTCGTAGAAGATTCCCTTGTGTGCTTTCTTTGATGTTGGCAATAGTATTGCCAGATTATTTCTGAAATGCTATTAATGATCATTTGTGTGATGTTTTGTTATTCATAGTTATACAGATCGATGCTTTCGATCTTTATTTGCTTTGCCCTAAAGTAACTACTATTAACTAACACAATCATCCCAAAAATATAAAAAGGCAATTGTTTTCTTGATGTCTGTGTAGATTCGCTTTAATCAGACAAGTAAGATTCTAAACTTCAACAGCACTCAAACAGTTTAGTGAGATGCGCCATGCTGCAGATATACTCACTCGACCTTCAATTAATCTAAAACAATTAGCGAAAATTGTGTATGGATATTTGTGTGAAATTAAACCAAAAGTAGCTTGTGATCCTTATCGTTCCTTAATCACAAGAAACAAATTCCAAAAATATGGATGTGGGATGGTTTTCCTTTGTTTTCGCTGGTAAACTGATCGTAGCCTTGAAATCCATTCTGCGTTTCTCAAGCGCATTGTGTAATCACTTGAATACTGGCAGCACCATAATACCACTGACAATCATTTTATATAACATGGAAGGAAATATCTTGTGAAAAATTCCACTTCTTTGGCGATTCGCGCTCTTGTTATCTGTCGCCCTTAATATGTCCAAAAGTCCGACAATGTTATTAACGCAGCACAGGCGCAATCCACTCACTGAGGCCGAGCAGATGAAATCGAGGTTAACCGGGACCAAAGCCCTTCAGACAACGTACGTGTACAGTTCACTTCCTTTCCTTTCGAGATTTCTGCGGATCTTTTTTTTGCCATAGTGCGATTTGTATTATTTTCAATGATATACTTTGCTGCAGAGATAATGTCATTTTGATTGGTTTCTGTCCGGAGATATGCTATGCATTTTAATGTCGTTGGATTTGATGTGAACCGAAGTGGCGGCTGGAAAATCTAGTGAAGTGTATGATCGTATAACGTATGTACTTCATGTATTAAGTGCAGTGAGTGAACGTTTAATAGTTAAGAGCACTATAGTAGAGAATAGAGTAGCAGTACTAACCATTAGCAGAAGAACTCAACAGTGAGCAATATGCTGACATCGATGATCGTTTTAAGTAGAGTAGTTGATAGGTTTTTGAAAGCGAAGACAAAGCAAAGTTTGACAGACATTATACAAACATTATGCATTTTTTTTTTTTGCTTTCTTCAAGTAAGAGTGGTTGATTTTTTAAATGATTCAGTAAAAACTGAAAACACTTAGCTTGTTCTCATCTATTCTACTGTAAACAGCAAAAACAAGATACGTGGTTATATTTAAACTAAGACCACACAATACTCGTGATTTATGTTCAAGTAATGAATCTTTTCACTGATGCAAACGACTGAGTACTCAAATTTATTATGAGTCCTCTAACATAAATACACCAAAATTCAAATGTCCATAGGACTAATAAAATCTGTAAAAATCGAAAAAATATGAAAAGAAGAATGAATAAGGAATCATCACATGTTAAACCGAAATTGTATTATTTAATGTACATGAATTAATTACATATTATTAAAAAGAAAGCTGTTTTATTAAAAAAACAGCAATTGAAACAGTAGCCAGAAGCTGTGGGAAACTAAATTAATTGGCCATACTACGAGCAGATAAAAACATACACAATTTTATCTTAAATCCAGGAAGTGATAAAAAAGGAAATTATTGAAAGAAACTCAACTCCTTAACATACCATCTATTTTCAAACTGTTCAACAAATGCTTGGGTGAAAGAACATTTCTTTTCGACACAAACAAAAATGATAATACAGAATAAAGGAATATTTAAGCGAAAATTATTTAGTGTTTGGTCGACAGTTAGGTTTTTGAGGTCTTAAAAGTAACAAACTATTTGTGCTCCGAAATGAACGACAAAAACAAAGCTCTTATAGCAATACTTTTGACACAGACAAGATGGCAAGGCAGCAAACAATATACCCACTGCGGACATCAAGCGGTGACACCTGGCATCAAACATCCTAACGGCCATTTCTTCATGAAAACTACCCTCGTTTTTCAAAAGTTTGTAGAAGTTATCAGTTCATACTCCTTTACCATAGATATTGTAGAACAAACAGCAAGTGCGTGTGACCAGGGCTGGATACACACAAAAGCCACTCTGCTACTGGTGGAACAACAATATCCTATTGCTGTGCTCGGTCTGTCTGAAAGCCTGATGGAAAGTGATATGTACCAGAGGTAAATCGAAATTCAACGATAAGCTAAAAGCCTCTGTAAATGCTAAAACTTGGTACCAGTAAACTTGGTTCGACTAAAAAGCCGCACACCAAAGTGGGCAGACTGCCACTAACGAAATCTCCCACAAAAGTGGAAATACCCCCCAAATATGTCACTTTTTATAAAAAAATCTCAGATAAACCAAAACGAATAAAATTTTATTAAAATCACAGAGCTACATTGTATGCTTATATCATTAAATTATGTCTGGAGAAAAACCAGTGCATTCTTCTCTATGATCGAATTTTTTTAATTGAATTTCAGTCACATTTTGTCACTATGTTCAACATTAATGCAGTTGTTTCCAAAATAATCAAGCACTCTCACTGGGCCATCAACACTTGCTGCATCAACTTTATATCTTATTTCATTTTTTATAAGTTAATAGCTGATAGCTCTCTTTCAACTGATGCGTTTGAAAATGGCAACTTAAAAAAACCTAAAGCTAAACTCTATGTATGTTTTATAAAAAAGCATACATAGAGTTAAATGAGTAAATAAAAATTTTAATCTTGCGATACTTCAATCCAAACGGACTTTCGACCATGTTCGCCACTCGTATACTGTATCAGCGACGTTTTTACATGATAATGGGGAAGAAGTACATGGTAAAAACTTTGAGCTCGAAAATTCAACTTTGTCAACTAATTCTTGGTTTAATTCACAGTTATGTGATTTTTTTATACTAATTTGTTGAAAAATTTTACTTGGTGAAGTTGACATTTTTATCTCAAATATTGAAAAAAGTCAACCAAAATCAAACACTCACGCTGTATGTATATGACATTTATATTTTTTGGTTTAAAATTTTGACAAACCCAACCAGCAAACATGACATTTTCCGGAGTTATAAGAAAATCTAGGAATTTATCAGAAACAGCGGTATTTTAAATATGTACCAAAGTAAATTGAATGTCGTTCGTTGAATCCGTTAGATTTTTCAGTTTGTTTACTCAATTGGTCTATATTTAACCATCCATATTTTTTACGTGTTAATGAAGCGCATCATTTTAGTTCGGTATTTCAAGTAATTTAGTACTATCAGTGATTCAAGTGCTCAAAACTCAACTAAATTACAAGAACCCAATTAAAAATTGAATTGAATTAGGTTGAAATTTCAACCAGATCCGTTCGAAAAGGTAAATAATACTTCAACAAGAAGCGCAAAATTTCACCATTTTAGTTGAATTTTATATATAACATTTTTTTATACCTTACTGATGAAAAACCTAACCACATTTTGATGGACCTACTTATGTATAAACCCATATTGTTAAAAATTCTAACTCGGAATTTTTACCGTTTATCCGTAATATTTGGCTTACTGAATTGCGATCTTACCAATTCCGATTGTAACAAGGGACATTTGTCCGAAACAGTAATGGAAGCCGTTACTGAAGTTCTTCGCACAGTACTATGCTAAAATCGTTGCACGTGGTTCGTATTATAGTGATTTCGTTCTCCTCACAGCCATTTGAAGCCTAGTTAAATGAATGCCTAAAGTTAAAAAGTACAGTATTTTTAAATTTTTCTTCGACATTAAATGCTCATTTGGAGGTAGTAAAATTCCTAAGTAATCATCAAACAATATATACAAATTCCCCATAAACTTCAATGGATCAGCGTCTTCGGAAAGAAATCTTTTATTTGTGTCTATTAATTTCTTTAAAATAAACAGTCAAATGTCCTGCACAGAAAATTTGCTTTTGCAGATAGCATCAAAAATAATTGATTTGCAATAAAATATTTTCTATTTCTCATCATAATGGCAAAATGTATATTTAAAAGCATCCCATTGGTTAAGAGTTTCTTCAATTACTGCGGACCTCGAAAGTTGCTTGTTCCTGAAAGTTTGTCAATTTTAAGTGAACTGTTTTTTATTCATTATTTCGAACACGTATTTGTACCCAATTGTTTTTTTGCTGAAGAACACCAATTATAACATTCTTGATTATAAAATCTATATTGACTAGTCGCACTTTAAATGCAGTTCCTGCTGCTAAATGCAGAGAATCAGATATGAATTTCACAATAAATAAATCTTTGTTTAATGTTTTACGGGCTTTTCAAATGAATACAACTAATTGGTGACACTAACATGACACTGGTATTATTAATGTCAATATTTATCCAATTTTCCATTTTCAGTCCATCCATTTTCAATTGACTTTTTCGCGGATTCTAAAGTGACGGCATTGCCGACTTCTGTTTTTATTAGTCTGTGAAACGACGTTTTGATTTTTTTCGAACTCGTGAAATCATAGTATTGGAATCAAGAGCAGTGTTTTCATCCAATACTAGTGAAAATTGATTACTGTGAATATCAGTACACAAGGTGCCATTATATTTCAAAGCAAGGTATTACATTTTGTATGATGCAGCTCGATATCGCACCAAATTTCAAATTTATTATATAATTTCTTCAAAAGGCTTCCAAGATGACCCACAATACGCAGAAAACAATATTCTGTTGTGAATGCTGATATTTTAAACTCCACGGATTTCCTTGTTCTTGAAATATTTATAACCATAAACTCAGTGATTTTTTTACAAGGTCCAGTACTATCCATTCTTTCCGCTCCTCTATGTATTTTGCTCTTTGCATGTAACAACAAACCTTTTTAGTGGGTCAGCATAGTTCATTTGCTTAGATTGCATTTTGCCTTTGAATCATCCCCTAATGTAGGCGAGATCCATCCTAAATTTAAATTTGGCCTATGAAAAATTTTGTACCACGGCATTCGAATAATATTTCTTTATTCGTACATGAATTGAATACAAAACAAATAAATTGACATGTAAGTGTGACACATCCTACATCCTTTATATTAACATTTTACAGCAATGCGCCCATCAAAAGCAATAAGGCTGTTTTCCATTTTTTGAAAACAATTATACTGGCGGTGCAATTTCATTCTATTTGCCATTTCGAAATTCATGTAGGTAGAAACATATGCTTTTCATCATGATGACGACAATATTTGATAATTCTAAAAAAAAATTTCAAAAAGTAAAGAACTCTCAAGAACAAATATAATTTGATTTCCAATTATGTATATTATATTATTCAAGTAAATACTAAACTTAAGGTGGAATTCAGTTTAAAATTTTCAGAACTCAAACTTATTTAGACTAAATTTCAAAAAATCCTGCAAGAAAATCATTCCCCCAAAAATACCCCAGAGTTTAAATTTTTCATTAAATTTGGGAGATAATACCACAATTTGGCAGCACTGGAACACGTTAAAGAGAGCTTAGCTCTATTTACAGGGTCTATTTACTTGAACTTGAACACATCTCTTGTCGAAATCTGTCAAGTTAATGTCTTATTTGGTTGAAAATGGATAATTTGATTATTATCTAATCATTAACAATGAGTGCGAAAAAAAGTTTTGAGATTTATTGATTGTTACTGAACGCTTAGAGGACGAAGAAGAACTATTGTTGAAATGTAAAAGAAATATAATAAGAGCGAAAGAATGGTTGAAAGATGGGCCTAAATATACTCATACAAAATTATTGAAGAAACTAAAATGATGATTTTCTTGATGATTTTCAAAATTTCCTTCGCTAAGCAATAAGACTTATGAGGAATTATTGAAAACTGTAACATCTTTGATAATTAAACAAAATACTTTAATGCGCGACGCTATTTCACCGCATGATCTGCAACTTTATGATTCCTAGCTTTGGTGCAAAGCTATCAAATGTACTTTAGGGCTTTGTTTTACTAGATGCCACACACTAAAGATGATTGATAGCAGTTGCCGAATGATTTCGAAAACGGTGAAATTTTCCAAACTGCATCGGTGTAATGAATGGTAAACATGTAAACATCCGTAAACCGTCGGAAACGGGTTCGTGTATTACTTTAATTATAAAAAAGTTTCAGTATAGTTTTAGTTTATGCAGATTATCAGTTCATTGTGGTCAAAGCTGGAGCAAACGGACGAGTACCTGATGGTGGGATTCTGGCAAATTCACGTTTTTTTTAAAAAATGAAGGATCTTAGCCTACGAATCCCTCTGTCAAATACGTAACTAATACGAAGTCGCCATTTGTTTTTGTCAGTGACGACGCCTTCATTTTACAAGAAAACTTACTGAAATCTTTAAGTAGAGTTAATTTACGAGACGAAGAGGCATTTTTAATTACAAGCTATCATGAAGAACCAGAATCGTTGAAAACACTTTCGGAATTTTGTAGTCTTGCCTTAGAATCTTGTCAAATAGTAATATTTTTAGCATGTTGCTAGTTATACAGTTTTTTAAGGCAACGGAACTCGGTATAGTATTTACTAGCCGGAAGTTCTGACGGAGCACAGATCGAAAGTGGATTAATTCAGTCAGGATCCTGAGAATCAAATAACTTACACAAGTTTGAATCCCACTCAAGCAAGAAACTCATCGACAAACGCAAAAAATACACGTCAACTCTTTTGCCGATGTTTCGGGGCAGTACCATGGCAAAATTTGAGTTTAAAAAATAGTAATATGATTTTATTATAAAGTTTATTTATATGTTGATCAATTTAAACTACTCTTATTAATATGAATATATTTAAGATATGCGCTATACAGGACGAATACTGAACATCTTCCAATAAATCATTAATGCTATCGTAACTGTCACCAACCTGTTCTGTATCAACAGCTAACATAATCGGCTGTTCCTGAATATTAACACTCGTTTGGAAATGTATCCCCCCAAAGAAGATGCGGAAATTCTCAGAATAGGTATCGGTGTTGTTGAAGATGCAGATGATATTAAAATTGATACTGAATTCAACTAAAAATTTAATTAATTAGTTTACAAAATTTCTTCTACTGGTTATTCGGCATAAATCTGTTGAATATTAGACGTGTTCCGAAAAGATACTGCCCAATTTTTTGCATAGATTCCTGTCTCGTCTTCCCAAGCATTTTATTTAAGGTGACTGATTCATATTGTTTGTGGCAATTCAAAGAAGCTCATTTCTTTTTGTTGCGTGCTGCATTACTTTTGCTTCTTTTTTTGGATAAAGAGCTGTGGTGTTATGTTGCTTCCTCAAACATTAAAAATGATTCTTCAAGAGCTCTAAAAAATTCTAGTTTAAAATTTACTTAATATTCCTGTTTCCACAAATTCATTTTCAGCGGATAAATTCATCCTGGCATTTGCTTCTCCTATTAAAAAATCTAAGCAATCAAAATACCATAGACTGAGAATATGTACTGCATTTAAACAACATTCAGATTTTTCACCATTCTCCATTTTTTTCAATTTTCGTCTGTAGCACGACTTTATATGAAGAACTTTTTTTTTAAATCTTCCAAAACTGCGTTTTAATCTATTGTTTTATCTCGCTTTGTCGGTAGGGCCTTCGGTTTAGTCAGTTCTCAATGCTTTAAATATGGTTTTTATTTTTCTTTGTCAACGTTGATAGACTGACATTCGATATTCATTTGTATTTATTTGTTTAAAAAAAAACTTGTAATAATTTATATTTCATACTAACTCACTTCCTCATAGCTCACAATGTTTTTAATTCAAATATTTTATTTTATTTTAAAGGAAATGGATCAATTTATATATGAACTGTTTTTAAATTACATATTTTATTTACTTTTAAAGAAAATTGAACATTTTAAGTATGAGCTGCATACGTCAAAACTAAAACTCAACTCAAAAACATTCGATTGTTGGAATGAAATCTAGTTGGCAACGGCCTATAATTAATATCAGATTTGAACGTAGCAAAAGATACTTACTAAGTTACATTTTGCATTCCAGGAACTGGGTTTACAGAAGTGATACACTGCCGCGTCTACTGAGATCACCAATACTTAAAGGCTATCATATGGCACTAGATTCGCTACATAAATCGATAAGTCCCTTGTTGGATTTTCCGCCTCTATGAAATCAAACACGTCTGTTCAATTCAGCACATTTTATTCAACAACCTTTTCTATCTCTCTCTTACATTTAGTTCACTTTATTTCCACAGACAGATGTTCGGAACACTCTTCAGCGCCATCTATCAGGAAAGATTGTTTTTATATTTGAAAATATTACAACATTCGGCCACGCTATATTGCATGACGCCCTCGGCTATGCGGCGTATGAGATTTCGCTCATCTGTCTGTTTAACAATACTTTACAAATGTATATGGTGTGGATACTACATTATTATAATACTAAATCAAATAAAAGCAAATTCAGCAATTCGATACACAATTAATACATCAATCTCATATAGTTGGAAGTTATTTGACTTTTCTTGGAATACTTTAGATTTTAGGTTGAGGTTGGATGCTTTTGATGCTATCAATCGGAAATACCCCCGTAAATTGTTTTCCGGGCTGCTTCTCGCCAGCAACACTCTGTACTTCATACCTATCGCCTGGCAGTACCTTTGTTATTGTGTAAGGACCTCGATATTTAGGACGCAATTTACGACTTTCACCGATCGACCTGCAAGTTGCTTTAACCAGCACCAATTCCCCAACATGAAGAGAAGGAGCTGCTCGCCTTTTCGCATCAAATTGGTTCTTTTGACTTACTGCGTTTTTTTGTAATAGCTCTTCAACGTTGTGATTACTTTCGTGATTCATTTCCGCATTCAATTTAATAATTTCCAGTGTTAAAGGGTTATCTTGCAAAGATACGCTAAGAAATTGAAATACTAAATTTGAAGGTGTCTCCTTCGTCACTCGATGTATAGCATTGTTTATTGCCCATTGGACTTCACCCAGATGTTTATCCCAATCTGCACATTCAAGTCCCTTAGATAAAGACGCTAGAGACGAGACAATTGATTTGTTAATTCTTTCGGCTTGGCCATTTGCGCGCGGCGTTGCTGTTGCCACCTTAATATGGTCTATGCTATTTGCCCTACAAAAATCGCGAAAAGCGCCCGAAGTGAAGGCACTTCCTCGATCACTAATGATACGACGAGGCCTTCCATAATGTGATGCAAACCTTCGAATCGCGGTGATTGTTTCAGCAGCATCTACGGTAGCTACTGATTCAAGAAAAGAGTACTTTGAGTACCCGTCAACTAGTACAAAAACAAACTTTTTCCTCGACCGTGTCCTGACAAACGGGCCTAAATGGTCCACGTGCACTGTGTCGAAGGGAGTTGATCCCTTATCCAATGGATGAAGGAAGCCCGGTTGTCTTCCTGTTAGCGTTTTATAAAAGAGGCAGTTCAAGCATCTATTTATAAAATTGGTTACTGCATCTACCATATTCGGGAAGTAATAAGTTTCTTTGAGCTTTCCCAGTGTTTTGTCAATACCCAAATGAGCAAGAGATCGGTGAGCTTCTGATATAAGCTCATTTCTTAATTCTTCCGGAACGTAAAGTCTCCATTTGCAATTTTCTGTCCGATATACTCTACCGTTATGCAAAGTAAACTTTTCGCGAGTAGGACCATCGTCTAGCTCTAACATCTTGCGAATATCCGATATTTCCTTATCTCTCTCTTGCATAGCAGATACCCAATCAGCAGAAATTTGAATCCCCAACATAGGTAGCCCCGCAATATCTACTTCCTCTGAATCATTAACAGGGTGTCGGCTCAATGCATCGGCCACTGCATTTGTTGAACCAGTATGATACTGTATGTCATAGGTGTATTCGGATAGCCTCATGAGCCACCTAGCGACTCGCGGGCTCATATCCTTCTTCGCTTCTAACAGTTTAAGACTGTTACAATCAGTTTTTATGGTGAAATGAATGCCTAGCAAATAAACCCTAAACTTTTCAACTGAACACACGATGGCTAGCGCTTCCAGTTCTAATGAAGTATATCTAGATTCTTCTGGAGTAGTTTTCCGACTATAAAAGGCAATAGGATGCAGTTTTCCATCTGGTTGCTCTTGCAATAACGTTGATCCCAGTCCAAGTGCACTGGCATCAGTGTGTAATTCTGTTCGAGCATGCGGATTATAAACACATAAAACGGGTGCATCAATCAGCGATTGTTTTATATCATTAAAGGCTGTTTCTTGACTCGACCCCCAAATAAATTCCTCATTTTTGCGCAATAAATCCGTGAGTGGTCTAGCTCGTGATGAAAAATTTAAAATGAAACGCCTAAAGAAGCTTGCTAAACCTATGAACCTTCTAACGTCACGAACGTTTCTCGGGATAGGAAAGTGTTGCACCGGTCGTATTTTGCCTTCACCTGGCGATATACCGTCTTTTGAAATCTCGAAACCAAGATACTCTACTCTATTCATAAGAAAACAGCACTTAGCTAAATTTAAAGTTAATCCCGCTCTACCAATTTCCTTAAAAACATCTTCCAAATAAGTTAGACCCTCATCAACGCTCTTGCTAGGTATGAAAAAATCATCTAAATAGCTCATCGTAGTTGTACCGTGCAGATTACGCAATAACCGATTAATATATTCTTGGAATTTAGCCGGAGCATTGGCCAACCCAAATGGTACCCGTTTGAAATGATATTTCCCGTCTGGGGTTACGAACGCAGTTTTTTCTTTTGAATTTTCATGCATTGGTATATGATAATAACCACTGTACAGATCCAAAGACGTAAAATATAATTGCCCATGTAACCTATCTAAATGGTCGTCGATTCTTGGTAACGGAAAATGCTCTTTAACTGTTACCTTATTAAGATCCCTGTAGTCGACGCACATTCGAACGTCGCCTGATTTTTTTCGGACAAGAACAATAGGACTCGAAAATGGCGAATGGCTCTCTTCAATAACGTCGGCTTTCTGTAATTGCTCAACCATCTTCTTCACTTTCTCGCGTTCAGCATACGCAAGGCGATAGGGTTGACGTACAACTGGCTTATCAGATAGCAACTTGATTTCCATTGAAACATCTTTAGCACATCCAACCTGAAAAATATTAGTAGAAACCAAATGAGAATATTGTTCTATTAGAGAAATTAATTTAATCTTATCTTCTCCTGTCAAATCAGTCGTGATATGATCCGGTTGGAAGGAATTTTCACTGCTGGCCTTGTCATTATCCCCATCTGTGGAGCTCTGCTCTTCGGTTTCTTTTGGTTTTGCCTGCTGCGATACGGGCTCCCCACGCGTTATGTGATCTCCACCTTTGATGTGTAGCTCCGATGCTGACAAGTTTAGAACCGGAACGATAGTTTCGCCACAATCGTTAGTGCTTACGACGCACCTTGGAATGACTTCTCCATTATCTCGGATGCCACCTTCAATACATAGTTGAGTTCCAGGTAGATTTGTCATCACGGCTACATGTCCCAAGTAGTTGCTCGGTATAATCGCCGCCTTCGCCGCAATCATTTTTGTTTGCGCCACCGGCGTAATACTTGGCAAGTCATTGTACATAACCTCCAATCCATTTGTGCTGCTCACTATTTTTACGTGTTTCTGTTCAGTGAACGGGTGTCCCACAATGAGACATATATTCTGACAGTTATCAGGGACCACATGGATTCGAACTTTTGCACTAATACCATCTACTTCGAGGTTAGCTGTCAACAAACCAACAGGTTGCACTTTTCCACCACCATATCCAATGAGGGGCTCTAAGCTATCGTCTTCGTAATATGTCAATCCATGATTTTCTACCCAATTCTTTCGCACAGTTATACAGCTACTGCCAAGATCAATGTAGCACTGTAATTCATAGCCCGCTATTTTTGCTTTCTTTATGTATTTCTGATGCCCTTCGTTTTCAATTAGCATCACGTGTTTGCCTCCCGACTTCGCGTCGCCTCTGCAACTTCTTGCGAAATGTCCCGCTGCACCGCACTTGAAACAGACTTTCGTTTTACTTTCTCCCGTTGTTTTGCAGTTACGAGCATAATGCCCTGCAAGTCCGCACTTAAAACATGTCGTTTGACTAACGTTCACATCTCGCACTTCACTTCTGACACATTTACTTTGATTTTGTGAGAAAAAAGTGTCTCTTTCAATGTGCTCGCTGGCATTTTGCAGATCGAGCAGCAAATCAGTCGCCTTGGTATATACCTTCAAAGGCTCTAAGAAGTCTTTATATCGGTTGTTTCGTAGACCGTCAACGATCCATTCCACAGTTTCGTTCTCGCTCATTTCAGCGGCCAGACATCTAGAATATTTTTCGAAAAAATACTCGGTGATGTTCTGCCTGGGCAATTTTTTGTACATCTCCGCTTCAATGCGCAGTTTTCGCTTGCTGGTGGAACATGGAAAAGTTTCCATTAATAATTTCCTCCACTCTGGCCAAGTTAACATTCCGTGCCGAACAGAATCACGCCATTTTGCGGCTACTCCCTTCAGGTTTTTTAAAGCGTGGTGTATCAATGTGATATTATCAAAATCGTACATAATTCCATATTCTTCAATCTTTTCGATCCATGTCATGATATCATCTCCCCTGACCGGATCAAACGTAGGCAACAGCCCTTCAAAATTAAATCTCCGTGCATCCATTTTGCACGTCCCAGCATCATTCACATTTTCCTGTGACATTTCGATCACTTCCACTGACAAAACCAAAAAACTATGGAAAATTACTGATTACACGTATCTTTCGCTGCACTACACGCTTATTGAAAAAACTTTCGGGTGAATCCCACTTCTGATTTTGTTGGATTTTCCGCCTCTATGAAATCAAACACGTCTGTTCAATTCAGCACATTTTATTCAACAGCCTTTTCTATCTCTCTCTTACATTTAGTTCACTTTATTTCCACAGACAGATGTTCGGAACACTCTTCAGCGCCATCTATCAGGAAAGATTGTTTTTATATTTGAAAATATTACAACACCCTACAACCATTGATGTTTTTGTACCCAAATTTTAGACGTGTTTTTTTAAACACTGCTTTTAAAATCGGCATGGACGATAACTCAAAAAATGTACCTATAATTGATAAGAAATTTATATCACTTTCTATAAATCTTTTTAATTATATTAACTTATTTGTTTTGATTTAATTTCGAAAAATTGTATTATTTACTTTATTTGTGATAAATTTTAACATCTCCGACTTATATCCATCGATATCCTTTACTCATAAAGGTTATTAATTTGGGATCATAGTTCCTTCTTGTCTATAAATCAGCATAGACAACGTATATCGTCTCTAAAGCTTATCAAAGCAGAGAATAATTGATACGGGAAACTCGATCTTTTTGCGGAATAAGCCTTCGAAAGCAAAATCAAAGTGGAATTGTTTTTGTGGGATGATTAAAATTAAATTTTTTTTTTTTTGACAAAAATTAATGATCTCCAACTGCAAGTGGTCACATCAATCAAGTGTGCACCTCGAGCTGGTGTCTGATGAGAACTAGTGCATATTTTCGAAACCACTAAGTTACAAATTAATAATATTTATGTTCAAATAATTGTTATAGAGTGTTTTATTCTACAAATCTATCATTTTGCATTTTTTTAGGCTCATCAACCAAATATACCACAAATAATAATGTAAATTTATTTTTATTTTAGACCAATGCCAAAGAGGCTACAAACCACGCCAATCAACATCTTGCACTGCGACCTTCTCGGAGGACAGGACTGTAAATCAACCATTTTTGAATATCTAAAAAAAAATTATCAGAGTTAAAAACTTAAATAAACCATAAATTTAGTTTTAAAATGTAGAATAAATTATTCATTTTCTAGAAATTTATCAACACCGACTCAAATTTGTGGGTCCAGGTGTATCTCCCCCCTTAAATAGGACGTGCTCAAACTTGAAAAAATATTTGATAACAAAATCTAGGCGCTCACTTTTATCAAAACTATTGTTATATATATGTATATAAAAAAAATATAATACAATTTAAACCCATAACTGAAAAACAGCATTCAATCAATCATTTTGAATTAAATGTAATAAAATCCCCTTAGCTACTCTGTGCATCGAAACTGCTTAATTTACCCTGGTTCTCATTCTTTATCTCTTGTTAGCGATCGGCAGGTTAAAAGTCAACATTTCAAAGAAAATCGAACTACCTGCTCTAACAGTTATTTGCTTGGGTCGACTCAGAACAAGGAAAAACAGCACTATAGTGACTGTCAGGTGTTTTGAAACATATGAAACTTATTATGATTTGACAACAAACAGCTGACAATATTATTTAACTTTCAATTTCTCATCACTTTGCAACTTGAATTGGTTTTTGCAATGTCAAAGAATTTAGCCGCGAAAATTTGAAATTGTTTGATGGTCTTTGATACAACTTGGTCCATTTCAAAAGACACAAACTGTCGAAGGAGCACTTGTAGCATCAAATTGGAAGAACATTCCGAAAAATCAAATTCAATTGAACAAAATGGTTGCTGTAAGTGAGTTTAATGACAGAGTCGACGGTCGCAATGTTGAATCGGACACCTACAAGTATACATAATTGAGAAAGAGAGAATATCTTTCGCTGCGGACATTAAGATTTTTCGATCAGAGAGAGAGAGAGAGAAACCGATTTGCTCGTGAACAGCATGGCACAGCATCCGAGTAATGTAGCCAAACGCTATGGTATTATGACACGTAGCAACCATATTGAAAGTCTTTTAGGTATTGATCTTGGAAGCAAGTTCCATTATCTACGAAATGAAAACATATAAAATATACCAGGAGATTCTTATTAATATAGAGGCCAATTATTGAGGCGGCCAAATATTCCTGGAGCCGCATTGAAAATAGAAAGTACATATTTTCCAACATTACGCTAAAACGCAACATAAAATACTTTCAGCTTACCACAAAACCGTGAAATTAAAACATTCATGCTCCTACTTACATCTGATTCCTATTGACAGCGTTCCCCCTAAAGTTCATTCGATCTGCTTGCACACCTTCGCGTGCACCTTAACGCACATACACACACACACAAACTACCCGCATATCTGAGCCCGCTGAACGTACTCTACACTCACATCCGTATTTTCACCTGTATATTGCGATCGACCGTTTTTTCTTCATGTGTTTGCCGATCGTTACCTGTAGACTACACCAAGCGGCGTTCAGGTGTTTGACAGAGAGAGAACGGCAACTTGGTATTTTGGCAAGATCGATTCTCTATCCAGCTCTCTCGCCTTCCACGTTTTATCTCGTTGTATACCTTTAGGTCTTCTTCTTCTTTTCCGCCGTCTTGGTTTTCATGTTGAGGTTTGACTTTTGTACTCGAGAAAAAGGTGGTGATCTTAAAATCGGGCTTCGATCACTTTTGTCCATTTAGCTCATGAAATTTTACGAAAATTTCGCACTGGTTCAGGCGAAAAGACTGGAAAAGGGAAATTGTGTGAAACGAAGTTCTAATATTAGTGTCACGATGTGTGGTGAAGTGAAATAATGATCAGTTTCAGTGAAAATAAAGATTGTTTTCGCATAGAGTAAGTGCGCTTTGGGATAAAGTCGAATCACATCAAATCAATTTCGACTCCCTCCAAACGCATGGAGCATGGAGTTTTCGAGGCTTGTTGCTGCGCTGCCGCTTGTAATGCGCTCTTCGGTTTATGGTTAGTTTGGCTCGATTTGAAGCGGGACACTTACGACAACCGATCTACTAAACAATTTTTCCCAGAAAATTGCGGTCGATCAAGAGCAGTCAGTGTGCGAAAAGTAAAAGTGAAGTGACCAGAAAACAGAGTGATCGCTAAAAATTTGTATTCAGAGGAAAATCGCGGCAATTTTCGCGGCGGACCCTCGGATACTTGCATAGGCCGTGTTTTGCAGTTCACCATCATAACCATCGCCATCATCGATCGCCGTTGCTTGTCGTCATCATCTTCGTCGCCTGTTGGCGCAACAACATCACCAGAAGAAATTTTCATGTTAATGTGTTTTTTGTTGTTTTCTTAATCAAGTTTTTTGTTGTGTTTGTCTTCGAAATGTAAAGTTAACGCAATACGTATAATGCGAAGTGATTGATCTACAAAGCGCCCCAAGGCTGGAGTGAATGATTTCATGATAAAAGCATAGTGAATGTGTTGAGTGCACCGAAAGAACTCCTTAGTGCATTAAACTGAATATTTTAGGCTTGCCAATTGACCAGAAAAGGATTTATACATATATTTCAGCTGCTTTTACAGGAAAAACAGCTATAGTTCAAAAGTAAGTGTGTATTTTGATTACATTTCTATAAAAAAAAACAATGACTTAAATTCTTCCATGAACTCAGCGAATACCAATCTATGAATTCGAGTTACTGCCTTAAGTCTTTTGTTTCAAGCCGCTTGTATTTCATTTGAATGAAATTTTATGCAGTCGTAATTTTGTTGTTCAGGTGAACGTTTTGACCCCTGAATACCCCTGAAATTTGTCACTGGCATGAAAAGTTGTAGCCAGGTTATATCTTACCTCGAATCAAAACTGAAATAGAGCAGTGAATCGATTCGAGGCAGCAAAAAACTCTGAAAAGAAAAATAACCGAGCTATCCACAGCACAAACACCCTCAAATGTGTATTGGCAGCTTAGCACACAGACGTGTCCATAAAAAGACGTTGTAACGTCATAAGACGTTGTTGTCGTTAAGCTTACCTCCGTTAATACCTCTTATGCGTCGTCACCGCCGCCGTCACCATCGACCACGGCATCGGTCGTTTTAACGTATTGCCTTTTATTTTTGTTATTGGCGGCATTTTCAACCTACACGGTAAATTTATCACACATATGGAAAGATCATAGCTTTACAGCTTCGCTTGCGAGCTGATGGGCTTGTGTGTGAGTGCACAGAGTCATGGAATGAATTTATATGGTCAGGGCTGCCGGCCACTCATTTCAAGAATATTTAGTCGCTTTTGTAGTACTATGGGTCCTAAAGGGGTATGACTTGTGGTTCGAATGAATCACAAATTGATTGACATCTCAAATAATTACAATTATTTATTGTAGTCAGCATACATTTAAAACTTTCAATCTGAAGTGTAATTGGTAAGATAAAATACTCTCAAATCAATACTATGTTTCGGTCAATTGATTTTAATGATTTACTTTCTTCAAATAATATTCAACAACGTCACCTAGTACAAAAAGCAGAATAGAATTTTAAAATATGCAAGAATTTTCATTCTGTTTATATCAATAATCAAATTGTTTCCCACGACATATGTTACAGCACAAAAAATATTAATATGCTTCTTTTTCTAGAATCACTTCGTACAATGAATATATCGATGAGTTTGCAATATATTGACTTTCACAATCAGTCTGCTAATTTTTTCACGTTTTTGGCCATCGCATATCAAAACAATTTTTAGAATTTGCTTCAAGCAAATACTCAAGCATCCAAAATAAATCTGGAAAAGAGATTTTGTCGAAAATTCACTCATTAGACCGGAAATAAACAAAAGATGAACCACTACCATTGAAGTCGAGCTCGATTAAATGTTTTTCAATATTTCTAGAGCTTGCTAAAATTACTATGTTGGTAGTTAATTAATTTGATACTTGGCATATTCTTAGCAGTATAACAGTCAAATATTATTTAATACAATTGAATTGACATCTTTCGAGATTAGTCTTCTATTTACTAGCGACTTAAAGTTTTACTTAATTTTCGTTGTCCACACTCTTTTTGTGTCTACTGTTTCGAGTCGATGTCTCGCTGCCGTTTTATTGCATTCTTAATCTCTCTTTATTTTGTTTTGTTCGGAATTAATAGTTTTGACCATTTTTTTTAAAGAACAAAGATTTTACAAAATACACATAAATATTTTTATTAGAGTGAAATGATAATTACATCAATAGTGTGAAGCACATTATGAAGATATTTTCTCAACAACGACTAGCACGGTAAGGACCAACTCAATCTATTGTCTATTTCAAATGCTTCTACGCAATAATTTTCTTACATCCTTTCATCTTTTTTTGTACAAGCTTCCAAAGCGAACCCTTTTCACATAGCGAATCCTGTTGTTTTTGTCACCAGTGTAACGATTGGACGTGAAATCATTGATTAATTCTAGCCTTTTAAGTCTTCAAAATATTTACTTTGAGTCATTTGAATGCTCGCCGGTGACCTATTGACTAGAATTATTGATTTTATTTGACCAATATCAACCTTCCACGTCTGCATTTGATACTAAAGAATAGTTTTGATCCAATTCGCAAGATTCACGAGACTACGAATTTCATTGAATTGTCCTATTTCCAGCACATGTACAAATCTACTTCTCGCTGGTTGAATGTTACCTCTGAGTCCGAAAGACTTATAACTTGGCCTCGCATTGAACGTTGTTACGTGGATTCCAGCGCCACTACCTAAACTCGTGTGTTTGCAAGTCATCATTTTCCTCAGCAAGCTGACAACTCTTGACGCTCTATCACATGCCATGCGGATGTGATCCCAATGACGAGTGTGTGATTCACAAGAATACTGCCTACTAGCTGGTCTTTTTCCCTAGTGTAGATGGTCAAACATATCTGCTAATCAGATCTCCGGGTGACTTATCATCATGGGGTAAGTGACGTTTGACTCACTAAAAAAGGAACATTTACAAGCCCACGAAGTTCCCACCCTATACTTGCCTAACCATCGCTTTAATCATGTTGACACAACCACTGACTGCAACTACAGTTCATGGGTCAGTAAGGCAACCTTCCTCTTGCTTGATGCACAGCTCTTTTTCAACGTATTTGCAACAGCGCCGCATTACATCCATGATTGTGTCAGGCCTGACCCGGCCGAGCGTGGACTCACTTTTGCGCCTTAAACTTACGAAGCGACTGCACACAAAGAATGTGTGCTGGGCATCGTTGAGCTCAGTCACAGAGTAATAGCAATACGGTGCCACCTTACTCCCCATTTTTTTCAAGTATTTTCTGAAGTAACCATGCCCTGCCGAAATTGGCAAAGGTGGCTGCGGTTAAGCCAAGACTCAATAAGACCAATCAGCTTAGCCGGCTAGCGTTCTTTATCATTTTTATTCCAATGTTGTTACCAAAGTTAGAGGGTTTAGCTGCGCGCGCTCGTTGGAACCTCAGTTCTGAGCGAAAAATTACCCTTACCTCCATTTTCGCGCTAACGAATCGAACAGGTTTACTCTCGTTACCACCGTCACAACCTCTTCTGAAACTTTGCGGTAGCTGCAACCAATTCGCAGGACACTTTTGCGCTAAAACCTGCCGATGCACTTCCAGTGCTTCTTAGTTTGGAACGCCTTTTCCCAAATTTCAGCTCCTTTTAGCAGAATAGAGAGAATAGAGATAGAGAGAATATAATTGCTACTATCAGTAGGTTCCGTCTCGCTTCACAGAGTCCACCGACATTGGCTATTAGCCTGCTCAGCGAAATGAAAACACACATGCCAACATGTCCTGTGAGTATGATCGTCAGTTTGATATCCAGGGTCACTCCCAGTTACCTATCGAAAGTGCTGGTCTGCACCTCGCCGGAACCAACTGTCAGGCGTATGACTTTTGTTGTCTTTCGGTTCATCAGCATGAATAATTTCTGTCTATGAAACTATCAGCTGGAGGCTCTATTTATTCTTCAGCCGATCTAAGTTGAGCCAAATCACCAGATCTGAAAGTGCTTACCGCTACGACGTTATCAACGTAACCTGATGATTTTGCAGACGTCAAGTCTTAAGAGTGGCCCCTGTGCCACATGTAAGGCAACCGGCTTTCATCTGTGTATGTCTTCGGTGTTGGCAATTTACCATCGTTCCCTGAGGTAGTTTTAAATCATGGCTAGCAAGTAGCCAGGGACAAAAAAACCTCTGTTCATGGGCCCGAAGGATGTCTTCCAGGTCACCATGGTGAAAGCACTTTGTACGTCCAGTGCTATCAGCAAAATGACCGGTCTGGCTTGATGACATGCCTCTTCCACTTTTTCTTCAGCCCCAATAACCTTTCAGGTGGCGTCGATTGTTGAATGCTCTTTCCGGAAGCCATGCTGCCTGTCAGAAAGATTAGCACCCAACCTCACTTCTGACCGCAGTGTCAAGCATGCACAGCGGATGACATGCAGATGGATCGCCTAGGCTACCAATCCATTTTTGTAGAAGTACTTGTCAAGCTATTTTCTATAATGACGGGAAGACTCCCGTGGCTAAACATGAATTATAAGAATTCAATAATAGACGGGGTTAGCTCTCCGTCACTTCTTTAAATATCTCGACTGACAACCCATCATTTGTCTTGTTGCCGATGACGATACTCAATCCTTCGTGGATGCGTTGGAAACAACAAACTAACGATACACTCCATGGAAATCTCATTCATGAGTGTTGGACCGTATGCATCCAAGTGCAAAGCACAGCCAAGCGAGTGACCAATTTGTAACCATCTCTGCACAGGCCTGAGCTGAAATCCTTACAAAGAGTCTGCCATTCTCCCATTTGCTCCTCGTGGTGGCCTTGGCCAGCTCCTTCTTTGCCACAATGTAAGCAGCAGATAGTTCAGCTCTTCTCAGCCTACTCCTGGTTCACTGCGTCCTGCACCTCCACACCAGAGCGATTCGATACAGATTTCTCGTTCCACCACAATGCATATTGCTTCATGCGAAAGGGTTTCCTTTGGGCATTGAAGCTTCACATATGCAGCGAATCTGGTAAGGAGCTCTGCGAAGCTCGTTGTCAACGGGATGAAAGCCATTATTCTCCGTTTCATCAGTATGGCCACCTCATTTCGTACATCTAGCGTCATCAGCAAGACGATGAGTCTAGTGCTTAAATATGCCTCCTCTGTTGTTGCTACTGGCAAAACCACTAAAGAAATTGCAACTGCCATTGATTGCTCTTTTTAAAAGCTATGCTAACGGTCAAATAAATTACCAGCTCATGTGGCTGATAAGAGCAGTTGTGGCTACATTAATCACCTGGGGAGCTTCCCTTCATGTGACACATACGGAGTGGATGACAAGGACAGGACAATAGATGTTAATCGAGCAACTTTCTGCAATAATCAGAAATCATACATAGTTAAACTCGTGGTTGAGTCTCTCGCACAACTTTAAGTGCTTCAACCGACACCCTTTCACAGCCCGGAGCATTCTGTTTCCTCACCTTAAACACTACACAATATCAACTCCTCTTCTATAAAGAGATAGACGCACGACCTTGGTGGATGCTCGTCTCTGGAAGTACTAAACTACATGCAGCTAAGTCTACGGATGTTCTCCCCAAATTTTTGGGCTAACTTTTTAGGAAAAGGTCCAGAATTTTGGATCTGCAAAGCTGGAATCAGCAAAAATAAAACTGGTGGTTGCCGTTCAATAGTCTATTGAAAAGTATACCCTGTAGATAAATTTTCGTATCTGTCAGCATTTGGATGAAATATTGACTAAAGGAGAACTTGTGTTTGTATAGCTGACAAATATTTCTCAGTGCACTATTGGTTTGGCTGGAAATACTATTTTTCACTCCACAAAGCAACGAAAAATTCTTTTAACATATTTGCTATCGGAGGTTGAAATTATCTATGATGGTTTGTTATTAAAACATCATCACAGTAACATTACTCAAAATATAGGTACTTTTGTAGTTGTCGAAGTGCTGCTCTGACAGGTCATGCGCCATGCACCGAAATTAATTGAAATAAGATGAATTTGTGTCTGATAAATATGGCGGGTGAGACAGAACTTCCCATTTCAGCGTTTCCAAATAAGTTTTTGCGACTTTCGTAAAATGGGGTTTGACATTGTTGTGGAGCAAGTCACCTAGTCGTATTGCTTGACTCAAACACATCAACTGAATGAATCATGAATATTCTGTTTGGGTGATGATGATGCTGCATGATCGCTTAAGATTGTTGTACTACAACCAATTTTTGTCGGCAGTAACTTCTTTGTCTGACATTCGAGCAGCTGCTCACAGATGACTGAACGCTGTTCGACGTCTCTTGGTCTCAAAGCATGTGGAAACCACGTTCCTTGCTTTTAACAAACAACTTGCTTAAGTATCATTCCAAGGGCTTTGAGGCATTTACCCTTGTTGTTGGCTTACCAACTAAGAGCAATTTTGACACTGACTTACCAACTAAAAGCAATTAAGACGGCATGGAGCTGCATTGAGCATTGTCACCAATTCTTCATCTTTGAGCTTTTTCGTCTATCCGGGACGTTCCCTGTCTTCCACCACGCAAACCATTTTTTCCACGTTCGCTCAGATAGAGCATACCCACCATAAACATCCACTAAAATACGGTGAGTTTTCGCATGTTTTTTTTTTCATGTGAAACTAATGAAGTAACACTTCCCGCAAAAACAATATCGAAAAACGTTGACATGTTTGATGACGTACAACTAAATGATACGAGCTCAGTAACGAAATGTCATATAATAAAAATATGCGCCATATTAGTAGCTTTAAGGAAAATATTTATTTTAGTTTACGTGAATACGGATAGATGTGCCGCATTATCTTTTGTAAAACGCTAAGAACTAATTACAACCCCAGATAGATGACTGTAAAGGCTGTTTGAATTTGTTTGCCGTAAAATCAAAAATTAGAAGATATGTTTTCTCTAAAATATCCGAAAGTATTCCAAGGTTGAATTCTAAAACGTTATTCAAGAATATTTCATCAAAGTGTTCGTTATTCTGACTGACGGAATTTTCCGTAAACATCGTACGTATGCTTTTTGTTACAATTTAAATTCAGACTATACAATTAAAAATTTACGCACCAAACCTTCCCAGGAAGAACAATCCCTTAAAAACTTTTCTTATAAACCAGTAAGTTCCAGCATTTTTTAAAATTGTGCAAACCCGATTCTAGTGTGTCTATGATTTTCCTATACTTTCAGCGCTAATGTTTAGTTCCAGTGAGAAAAAATCCTATACTTAAAAGTAAAGAAGATACTTTATGCCACCTGTACAATTTATTTACGTCTTGAAATTATGTAAATAGAAGAACTCAGGCCCAAAAGGAAATATTGACAGAGATATATCCCCCATATTTTTTTATTTTTTTGTGCAAGCACTTTAAAACTTATTTTTACCAAATTAGACAATTTGTTTTGTTCAAGCAAATGTCAGCAAAAATAAGAAAAACCTTAAAAAGTGTCTCCCGAATGTGCAATTTATGATGAAGTATTACATATTTTATTTTTTTCCAATAGCATTTTGTTTGTAGATTTTAAGATTGTCATGATAGTTTTCTCATTCCTCTTAAAAATGCAATTAATTTTTATCGTTAGTAAATTTAATAAGAATAACTTATAATATTTTATAATTTAATAATGAAAACAAACTATTTTCATCACATCAAGTCTTATTTGTGTGGAACCAGACATGTGCCATCATCATCCCATACAGGTTAAATTGATTCCTTTCTGTTAAAATCTCTAAGAAATTCAGTATTTAAACCAAACAACAAAAATTTCGTACATCTGAGACATTTGATTATAATGAGCTGAAAATGTCTAACTACTCTCCTCACTTGAAGAAACAAACATTCTCAACTTCCGTTTTTCATCAATGCTCGGCAACCCTACCATTCATACTTTACCATATCATCACGATCGTGCCTGAAACCAGCGCTAGTGCTAAAGTGGCAAATGTAAGAGCCCGTAACCAGCGACAACGAAGATGACGACCATGCTTAGTTTTCGTACCTGAAACGTGACTCAGGTACCTCGTGTAGGTGTTGTATAAAATGCACATTTCGCCCGTATCGTTGTATGTATTGCCTATGCCCTCAGTTCACTCTCATCTACCTATAGATAGATATGACAGATACGTGTCTTCAGCTCGTACTCCACTATAGGTATCTCTGAAAAGTTTCATTTCGTTTCCATGTTGTTTCGCTTTTTTCTTTATTATTGTTTCCAATAGTTCAGTTCACCATCTCTTGGTCTTCATGCTTGGCGCTCAACAGCATCGGACTGCGACGGGACGGTTACCAACTATCCACTACACGAATTCAACCTCACGGAATGGTAAAATTTTTGTTGCGGAGGCAAGAGACAAGCAACAGCAGCAACAACCGAGTCCGTCGCAATGTCGTTCGTTGCTTTAGTTTGTTGTTTTGGTTTAGTTTGTACGTTGTTTCTTAATGGTCTCCGGTCAACCTACGACAGATAAAAATTTATACAAACACACTGACTAGCTGTGTAATAAAAATTTAAAATATATGTTATATATATAGGCATAGTTGAGAGTTGGGTGTATATGTTAATTTTTAATTAAATTTTTAGTTGACGTAAGACATGGGCAACAACGACCATCTGATCGGGAAAAAAGTGCCCAGAAAACTAATGTAAGCCAGCACTCTTCTCGTTCACATTTCTACAGGAAATGTACCAACTTATCTGTTCTGTGCTATATTCAAAGTTATATACATGTGTAGATATATGTAGATATGGTCCACCGAAATGTTTTTTGCTACTTTGATTTTTGAACATATTCGTAAGTTTTTTATTGTTTGGATATTTTTGCCTTGGGTGATTTTGAAAGATGCTGTTGTCATACAAAAAGTTTGATTTTTTTTTCATTTCATTTCACTTCGATATTTGCATTACGACTAATTTATCGATGACTTATATCACTTTATTTTTGATTATTTTCTAGTTGTTGTTTTTATTTGTTTTTTGAAGGTAACAAAATCAGCAGAGAATAGCAATGAGAAAGCAAATATCAAGAGTATTAAGGTGTTAAAATCAGTTTTTTGTCATGCTTGTCTGATTTTAATTCAAAAAGAATGTCAGATTATGCTTTGAATTGCCTTTGGCTCGCTTCTTCTATTTATAAGTTCAAACACTTATCTGCTCCAATTAGAGAGCTGGAAATATCTGCAGCACCATCTATAAGCCTTTATCATTTTGTTAATTTTTTAGAACTAGCTGCCGATTTTTCACAAACTCCATCGAGAAAACGTACACTGAACACATGTATTCTTATATGCATATCCATTTCACAAATGATTGAAGTTCGTACGCGATTATCTTTAGATCGGATTCGCTAGCAAAAACTTAGGTCCCAAATTCAAATCAGATTAAAGAGAATTTTTTGCCTGTGAATCGCCATCGAGAGATTTTAGCAATCACTTTTTGGATGGCTTAGTGATGGGATCCCAAATGATATTTATGTAGAGAAATTACAATAAAGTTTAACATTGGATTTAATCACATCTGCAAATTATGCTGTAATTGATTGAATGGATTATTTGTGATACAAAGTTAACAAGGCAACGATTACTAAGGAAATGATATTCAATTAGATTTCGTTTCAGCTAAATTTTGGATTACAGTAATTAATCAAATTTTAATTGGTGTGAAGGGTCTTTCCTGGCAATGAAATAAATGTATACAGCTCTTCGTATGGGTAATAAGTTTTTTTTTGTTCTCGAATTATATATTGATGCTTCATTCCCATCAATTGTTACTAATGTTCGAAGAACATTAGTATTAAAATCGATTCGGCCAAAAATTCATATTTCCATATATATATATATATATATCATCAAAAAATTTCAGTGAGATAATCTCGGGAACGCGCCATCCGATTGAGCTGAAACTTTCAGGATACATTGGTGTATATGCAGAATAGGTCCAGGTCTCTTTAAAAGTCAGTTATTGTTAACCTTTTGGCGCCGGCGGCCATTTAAGTGATATTTTTAATATACCTATTATTTCGTGCACAAATAATTTTCGCAAAAATAAAGTTAACTAAATAAATTTTGAAAGTGTTTTACATATGAATCGGATAATGCTTTGGAATTTTTTAACCCTATGTGTGCGCCGGGTGCCTAAAAAGAGGACGGGAAAATTTGAAAATTTTTAAATTTCGATAACTTTTGACAGAGCTATTCAATCATTACGAAATTTTTAGGGCATATTGGTATTATTTAGTTGTAGATTTGTGTAGCTTTTAATGAGCGTGCTGGCAACCCTGTAGCTAGGGCAGGCACTGAAAATGAAAACCACCAAATCATCGTCTCTCTTGAAAAAATGCCGTTTCTTCAAAAAAAAGCCACTCATATATAAATCTTGTGCTTTGTTTACATAACCAAAAAAAAAAAAAGATATGGTATAACGGGCACGCCTGGTAACCCTTGCCCAATTTACCTATATTTTTAGCATCAAAAACTTCTGTTCACGGAAACTCACGATCCGATGAGCAGAATTATTTGAAATTCACAGAATGTATTGTTCTTAAATAGGACCAGGTCTGATAGAAGTGATTTTGAAATGCGGGCGATTCTGTGCCAGTGGTGCCATCTTGAAAAACCACTAAAAAAGATAACTGTTTTTAGCCCTATAAATTCTGATTGAATCGTTCGATTTTGACGAAACTCACACAATTGCTGGACCTTACTTTAAGCCACGTTTGATAGAAATTTGGTTGAAAAATTCGGTTAGAGCTGCCAGCTATGATAATTTTGGTGTCTTCATTTTGAAAAAAATAAAAATTTGGAAGTGAAAACATTCAAACCATCGAATATTCAAAAAATGTCCGTTTCTTACAATAAAACCAATCTGTATATAAATCTTATGTTTTATCTACACGTTCAAAATAAAACTTTGGAAATTTCATGTCGGACAAGAACGGTAACCCTCTCCCAGTTAACCTATATTTTTAGCATCAAAAACTTCTGTTCTCGGAAACTCACGAACCAATAATCAGATACAGCTAAAATTTGCAGAATGCATTGGACTTAAGTAAGACCAGATTTGATAGAAGCGATTTTGAATTGTGGGCAAGTCTGTGCCAGTGGTGCCATCTTGAAAAATTACAAAGCAAAAAAACTGCTTTTTGCCCTATGAAATGTGAATAAGTTACCAGATTTTCATGAAATTGACACAGTAGCTAAACCTAACTCTAATCTCTGTTTGGTGGAAATTCGGTTGAAAAATTTGATTGGTGCTACCAGCTATGGTAATTTTTGTGTCTTTGGTTTTGAAAATTCGCTCAGGAAAATAAAACTTTTTGCACTATAACTTCCAGTGCAGTCATGAAATCAATACGAATTTCATACAATTAATGAAACCTGTCATAAACATTATTCAGGCCAAATTTGGTTGGAAAGCGATGATAGAGTTGCCAGCTATTGTTGGTTTTGTGTTTAATTGCAATATCTTTATTAAGCGGTTTTATCGTAGAATTTTCAAATGGTAATGATATTGTAGTGACAATAAACAGCAAATATTAAGTTTTCGATTATTTGAAAAAACTCGCTGCAGGTAACCCTAAATTTCTTTATACTCCTATAACTTCGAATCTGATATAACAACGTGAAGCAGATGTGATATATTCTTGGCTTTGATACTGGCAGAAGATTGCCAGCACGAGTCGGTTGTGCTACTTTTGTATCAATAAACGCTTACAGTTAGTATTCATACCGGAAACATTTACAATTAAAATAAATAATCAATGTTTCAATTCGCAAAGTTCTGCAAATTTTTCGGATCGCAGCCCCAAACACCAACTTCAGTTACAGTGCTGCAGGCACTGAGCATTTTCTTCATTGATGTTATATGAGATGCTGCTTTCAAAATTATGTGAAATAAGCAACTGATAACGAATATAATTAACCCGTGTTTTGCTCTCATAAACGTTGAAATTCATGCCAGTGGTAATATCTGAAACCTTCCACCATATGAGTTATAATGCATTCTTGAGACCAAAGTAAAACGTGGCATTGGAAACAGTTTGGCCGTAATAAGCAGCACATGTGGTGGAATATGCACTCAAAACCTGCACGATTCTTCTACTGTTCTTCGAACATTAGTGTTTCTAGCGGTTCAGAAGCGCTAGAGTTTTTTTTATTTGAGATGAATTATTTTTTTTTCTATATTGTTAGAAAAGAAACAGATTCTGACCTTCAATTTAATTTTAAGTTTGGCCTGATAATTTCAGGGATGCTTGAATTTCATGTAACTGCTCATCTTCCATTTTTAATCGAATGACCTTTTATTTTGAAAGCTGCCAAAACACAATTCTCAGATTTACTGCTGCTGAGTCACGTAGACATATGCCAAAGGCCTTAGTCATGAATACAAGCTAATATATTTATTATATGGTGTATTTTCTGACCAAAAATGTGTAAATGGAAAGTGTTTTTCAAACTGTTTGCTTATGCATTGGGTATCAAAGTAACTAATACTCAACTGAACCAGCCATATATTTTCAATTGCTGAAAATGCAATGTCACAAAACCTGAATGCCTTACAAATTTCCTGTACCGAACATTTTGCATAATTGGAAGTCCAAGCTCAAATCAAATACACTCAGAAAAATAACTGTAAAATCAAATATACAAAAACAAAGGATTAAATAAACTAAATTAATTGTTTCACTGCTAGTTTAAAAGTTTCATACTCGCTTCAGAAGTAAAAATTGGTTGTGCTATTACATATAAGTGATTCCATTGAACACGCTTTGCTGTTACCGTGTCAAATATGGCATTGTTAACTTAAAAGTGTGATTCTTTGGTAAAAATTGAGAATCTTTTGTGTCTGTAAAAAGTAATATATTTAGGGCAAATGCGTGATGCAGTTAAAATTTCAATGCTGGTAGTTTCAGCTGTACAAATGCAAGCTGAATACGATGCTTGTATCCAACTTCTTCGATACTTGAAAGCCAAAATCGATTTATATCTACTCTGGAGAACTGCAAAACTTTCCCTGAAAATAGCAATTGCGTTAAGCAGTACTTGGCGATGAGGCAAATATTAGACCAAACATTCATTCATCATGTTGATTGAAGTTTCATTCTCAGCTGAACACAATTTCATGCAACTTAACTTTTGAAACTAAAGCTGAAAGTTTATGTAGTTATCATAGCTACTAAACACTTGAAATTACACTTTTGTTATTTGAATTTTATGAACAATTTTCTAAATTTTGTTTTAAATAATTCACTTTTGGTATAACATTCAAAAGTTTGTGGAAATCAAATACGTTCTTTTGAATTATGAATTTTGTCTTCAAAACCTCTATGTTGATGAAATGGTTCAAGTACACAAAGTAATTGATTGAACTGTATTTTTTCTTCTCAGTGTATACAAACAAACGCGAAGGAGCAAAGTAAACTTTTGCTTTGATATTAAAACCAAACAGAATGGAGAATAATTGAAGAACATTCCAGTAGCAAAATTCAAAAAGCGCATAATTTATGTGTAAAGAAATATAGAAGCATAGACAAAAAGGTCAAATACTCATACATCATCAGATATTTTGCTGTGCACATAGACGCAACTCTATGAGCCATAGCCACAACTACTATAACATAATTTTGGTACATGCCATTAGACTAGGCTAAATAACAATCACTTTCCAATAAACTATAAAGAATATGGTCATTGTTTTAAATTTCAATGGTTTTAAAAATAAAATTACGAGTAAGAAAGATTTAGAAAAAAATTATAAAACTTCAGCAATGCAAATAGGAATTCACATCTCCTACAATCGTCAATATCACGATTGTTGGGGATTAACATCATTCCTCGTAAGTCCTCGGGGCCCTTAAATATATTAGCCACTACATGACATGAATTTCTAAGCATGTTCTTTCCAGCTTTCAATATATTTTTTTGAGCTTTTCATATGCAATGCTATTCAGCGTCTCCAGCAATTCTCGCTCCATTTTCCCTAACTGAAAACCATATTTTTTCTCAGGATTTTCTTCATTCTTAGAAGCAAGATAAAATTATAAAGTAAAAGATGGGGCGAATCGAGGCAATGGGAATTTCGTGGTGAAGAAATCAGTGACGTGGTTGTCAAATGTCGTTTTTTTTCCTTACTACCTCTTGAAATCATTTCATCACTTCCAGGTAGATGTGCGGATTAACTTTAGTGCACTTTGATAATTTATGCTTTTCTGAAGAATGTGTTTGGTGTGATACTTGGGTAATCCCGGCTAAAGCTGGTGCTAAAGCAGCTATAAATGTAGCATCTACGCTCATCTACAGGAATAACTCTGTCCCCGGAACAGAGATATGCAGAGATTTGGCTGCATATTGTTTCACATTCAGATCACGAGCTAACTTTTTCTAGTAGGCACTCGAGCAAATTGCAGATAGCTGTTCCAAGTTGCTAAACGCCTTGCAATCAAACATGATGGCATCGATCAATTATTGGCTACTTTCCCTTTTTGTGGAGACTGAGGAGTCACCTAAATGGAACTTATCTTCTAGCATTGTTTTAAAGTAATTAAACCACTCATGAGCCCTTACCTGACTTTGATCACTATGCCTATACGTCTTTCAATACACTTTCAAGGCCTGCTTTTTGGTAACCTTCATGCATAAACTTATCTTGAAATTTAACTCAAGCTTTGAACCAAAAAATTACCAGTAAATATGTAGCTTTAAAATTTAAAGCTCAGATAAAGCTGACATGTACCAAGTGGCAGTGTTATCAGCACTTTAAATCAAACTAATCAAACATCTAGCAAAGAAAAAGCACGCTTCAACTAACCAACTGAAACACTACACTGTGGGGAAAACCCAGCAACTGGATGATTGGCATGACCACAAGCTGACTCAAAAAAATGACAGCTATCATACCAACTGCAAATGGAACAACTAAACAGCATGGGGAGGAGAACAATTTTAACTATTATTTTTCTCTTGGAAGAGACTTGCCTATAGACAAGCTTTTATTAAAACAACTCACTAGCACGAAATAAATTGAAAATAAAACCATTAGTTTTCTACGTACACTGGCAAAAATTTACCATAAAATATACTTGTATATTAACAGGCTATCATCTGAATATGGGGAATAACGTGTGATACGAAAATATGCACCTGCCTTAACTAATTAGACTAGTGGAGTCTGATCCGGACCCTCTTGTGGTGCCTGCTGAGAAAAATTCCTGCTGGAAGAATCGTTGTGTAATATTAATATTAATATTAGCCCCTTCCAAGTAACGTTATCAAGAGACAGAAAATACTATGAATGCGCAAAGTCAAACGGTTTGGACAACACTTCATACAATGTTAGATCTCTCTGCAAAGCTTGAACTTTCAACAGCTGTACAAGGTCAGATGGACAAAGAATGGTGCTTTACAAAAAGAATCATGCGGAATATATTACAGCTGTCATCCAGAATGTAATTTGTAATTTGTAATTTATTCAAAATAATTCATTTCACAGGCAAGATGCCTAGTTACAAAATGAATAAAAATAAAAATATTATAAAGAATTAATATGTAAATTAAAAATATATGGAAAATATGGAAAAAAAATATGGATGTAATAATAAAACAGCAAAATACAAAAATACAGGATAAGAATAGAAGTAAGTCATGTGCTTGGTCAATGGACTTTGAGTTATAAAAATCGCAGCATCGAAGAACTTTATCGTTGTGAGGCCACTTGGATATCACCTGATGGAGCAACTTGCAACAAAATTATTCACGTGCTGACTGACCATCTCCACTATTCGAGCCGGATAACGGTAAGAAAATATCAAGGAAGCAGTAGAGACCCATTATCTTCCTATTGTATCGGCAGATCAGATTCGGATCAACACGCCTGCCGTTTTACCAGTAACACATTTCTAATCTCGCTAGGACTCGCTCTCGAAGAGCTCGATCGAGGGAGAGTAGGTTCTAAGGCCAGAAAGTCAGGACGGGATGAGTCATGGAATCGCTGTATTGAAACTATCGTCAGTACTGCTGATGCCTGTGTTCGATTTCACGTGAAATTTTCATGTAAAAATTCACGTGAAATTTGTTTCGGCGAAAATTTAGCTTGAAAATAAGCCAAAGTTGTACTCAAATCTTAGCGTGAATAGTTGCTTCTTTCTGTCAAACGTTGCTTCCGGAATTGAAATGCAGACGGCACTGAAATATATCTCCAATCATTTCACGCCGATTTAGTATGTGCAGTCGATTCTTTCGAGCTAAAAAGTGACATTTTTGTTTGAATTTGAAAATTGAGTTGTGGAAATGTCTTTTCAATAATGAAATCGATCGAAAATTGAAATTCTTGTCATTTAATCTGTCAGAAATGAGCAGAGCCTCTGCTTTTCTTCGTTGTCAAATTTTTTGCTCGAAAAAATGGCCAGATAATGGAAACGTGTCAAAATTTAACTTCATGATTGAATCAGTATCAGCCTCTAGGTATTACTTGTAGAGATTGAAACCACAATTTTTATAATGAATACAGATTAGAAGCTAAAACAAAAATGTTTCATACTGAGCAAAACAGTTATCTCATTGAAAGTGGACATGCAAGGAGCGATATGAAGAGCTTAGAAGAACGGAGAACAGACTTTACCGATAAAAGAATGCAGTTAGGAAGGAAAACTTCATGTGTGAAGTAAAGAGAAGCAGAGAGCAAGGTCTGCCCCTAGCCCGGAAGTTCTGCCAAATAGTCCTAAACATGACGCAGTATACACAACGTTGCACATACTATAAGCACAAAGAGGACAATTTGAGAAATTAGAGGTAAAGAGCGAAAGCGAAAAGATACAATGGGCTCCATACATAAGAAATCGAATGCTGCAATGTTCAACAACTATAGTGGTATAACAAATAGCACTATACGTTAAAGCCAACATCAGGCAAATCGACAATTGATCAGATATTCACCCTTGAACAGGAGATGGCAAATGGTTTGGGTTGTAATATTCTACTTTACCATTTATTTATAGACTTAAGGTCACTAACATCTTAGCTAGGGTAAGACTTTTAAAAGCCATGAGAGAATTCAGAATCCCAAACAAACCAATACGATTAATCATGGCGTTTAGGTTTATCATGACGAACTTAAAAAAACCGGGTAAAATAGCCACATTTTAGGCCAATCAACATCGCAATGCGCTCCAAGAAGGCGATGGCTTCACCTACCTCTTACTAACTTGGCGTTAGAGAAAACAATCCGTGACTCTGGGACGTCAATAAGAGGGACTGTTGTCACAAAGTCCAACTAGATACTGCTTGACGCAGAGATCTGAACTAGTTGTACAAGAATCTTTCATCAAGATCAAGCGGATGGGACAAAATTTGAGGCTTTACACAAATGTAGGAAAAATGAAGTGCTAAGTGGCATCGTCTGCAAAAAAAAATACCTAGAGCTAGTCAAACAACCAAAATAATGGAGGACTTTTTTTGAAAAAGTGTAGTTCTTTGTCTATCTTAGATCAAAGGTCGCAGTAGCAATAATATTATTAAAAAAAATACACTGGCAGCTGCTAAAAATTGAACAAAGCTCACTACGGCCTACCAATGTTTTTTAAATTCCGAAGACTTACTATAACTTCGAAGCTTCTTCTATAAAAAAATCATGATATTGCCAGTGGTGTTGGATGAGTCTTAATTTTTCAATAACCAATGAAACGGTAACTTAAAATATTTCTTATTTTCTTCGCTGACTTTTAAGTACTCGGCGGCTGCTTTGGATAAAAAAAATCTAAAGTGACCTCATAACTAAGCGTAAAACATTTTCGGTTTTTATGCGATTTCGTTCATTGTGATTTCAATTTATTGCTTAGATTCTTCACTGCGATGCTTGGCTGTGATTTCCTGCGCTGAGATTTTGTGCGGAACCAGCCCGGTTGCTGTGATTTTGTTCTCTGTGATTTTGAATATGTAGTGATTTCATATTACTGATTATGATGTGGTTTTCGACTCATTGTGAGAAATATCAATGATTGATATATCTGGCCAGCAGTAATTGCCAATACTCATGTATAGATCTGGGTTTGCACCGGGTCTAGATAATGTAAAAATATGGTCGAGACTTTAAGATACTTGGACATATGGCCAATATGCCTGCTTATCTACTACTCTAATTTCGACAGCGTGCTAGCAGATGGCTATTATATATTTTTACTTGGTGATCTTTGAGCTGACTTATATAGATTAATAAATTTTCCTCCTTGTTTCTTTTACATTGCATGAAATTTTTTGGTCGAAGCGAATATGGCTTTTTTTCTAATACGAATACCCAAATATATGAATATCGGTATTACTAATTAGAATATCGGTATTACTAATTAAAAGGTATTACTAATACTTAATACATCCAGATATTAGTAATATCTTAACGAATATGAATACTTAAGCACCACTCATAACATTATGTCATAAAATGCGCATCTAAATATATGAGCACACGAAAATCAAGACAAGTAACGTTTTTCAATTGCATTTGCTCCTTCCACAACCTTCATTTAAGGCAAACTGTAGATTTCCAAGCTCTACTTCATGGGAAAAATCTGAATATCATCACGCGCCGTTCAGTATACGTACGTCTAATTGAAATTGAAGGTATCTCAGACACATTCATAAGCTACGAAATACATTTCTAGTGATTTATGATTGCACTGTAGCATAAAATCCAGGCAATTAAGGTTCGGCACGATTTAATCGAAACTGTAATTTATATATGTCCTGTGTCTATCGTAAAACATTTATCAGACAGGATTTCTACATTATACAATTGGCTCATTTGTGCAAAAGGGTTTTGCATACGATTTTGTTCACAGGGGAGATGATGTTTCCTTTTCTAATTAGTGCTTATTTTATTTCAATTTAAATCACAAATTTTATGGTCAATAAAGTGCACCATCTACAATTATGTTTCAATAACTGCAACTTCATTGAATAAATTTGAAACATAAGTATAAATGTACTATTCTTTAGAATTAAGTTAAATTTCCAAGCAAAGGCGGGAACGTTTAGATTGTTACCATCCAAAGAATAAAAATCAGTGTAACTTGTAATAATATGATAAATCAAAGTGATATAAGAGAAAATAAGTAAAAAAAATGATCTTGTGTATATTTTACATATATTTTTTTTTAAATTTAAACACATCGCAAAATTTTCTTACTAAAATATATTCAGTACGAATGACGTAATTTTGAGGAATAAACTTGAGCTAAGAATGCATGGTTTTCTATTCGTGGTTTCTAAAAGGGTTTGTAGGTTGACTTCAAGACAATTTTCAAAGTTTAGAGTATCTCAAATTGTGAAATTGGAAGATCTTTTATCCTTGAGGAGTCTAAGCCTATACTTTTAAGGCCTCACATCAATCGCTCCCATAAACTACCATAGAAGAACAAACACAAAGCGATATAACGCTGATTTAACACTAGGTCATAACTAGCACTTTTGCTTTTCGCTAATTTTCGTGCTAATCTAAATGTTTTCGCTCATCTTCTTCGCTGTTGTGCTGTTGTATTTTCAATATGACCACTGAAACGGTCGATTTTATGTCTGTATTCATTCATCAAGTCGTAACCTGCCAACCAACTCGAGCAGAACTACAACGGCTAGGTACAACAAGAAGGCAAACTTACCGCTGTTGTACAGTCGACGGCGCCGTGAATATCTTAGCTATTCGAATCATGAAGCAGAGCAGCTACGTTTTCAGACTTCTCAAAATATTTAAACACTAAATAACCACTTGCACTTTCTGTCTATTCATCACCATCAACCAACCGTCATAATGGTCGGTTTCGGTTGAAAGATGAGCATCAGCATGGATTTTAACGTTGCTGACTGAAGTGGAGTTTTTATTCGCGCTTTGAGCATGATCAGGTTGAGCTGAAGGAAAAGATGAGACTAATGAAACATCTAGGGAAAGAAAATAATGGTTGCCCAAAGAGACGGATTGAGTTGGAAAAATTTAATTAATATACATGAAATCTGGACAGTTTTTCCGGGAAAGGTCTCCAAAAGACTTGCTTATGATTTATTTTACTACTAGCTCAAACAATGTAGTGCAGCAAGTGATTATGGGATGGTACAAACAATTTCAGAGAAATATTCCTAGTCAAGTGTTATAAAATGTATGTTGGTATTTTGTTTTCATTGCTTAATTATGGTTTGGAGCCGATTGGAACTTGGAGCTTCAGACTTGAAGTTACAAAACACAGCTTAAATTAATAATAGCACCAGACTCAACAGAGGTTCCAATCGACGAATTTTTCAATTTGCCTCCATTTTTGAATCAATTTCAAATTTCTCCAATATTAGTCGCCGGATGCACAGAAACCCAGCTTTTCAAACATACGAGTATCCTCACGCCGTTTTAAATCACAATAAAACCAATGTCATTTTCTTAGAAGCATCAACTCAAAAGCTGCAATGAAGATGCCCCATAGATCCTCACAGTTCTACAAATATTCTGAGAGCGCATTTTATCCATTTTTTCAAAAAAACTCATCACGACGCGGCTCTTGAGCACGAACACGGCTCGAAGAACAATAGCAACGATGACCTGGTGAGTACTCTTCCAAATTGCTCAAGGTCTAAACAAAGACATCCGAGAAAGCAAATGAAGATTTGATTCTTCTGAGACCAGCAAATGCTGGTAATGTATTTAAGCAGTTTTGTAGTTTGGCTGACTTGTGTTTAGTACACTGCATTTTTTCGGTCTTTACTCAGCTCGCGTTTGATGATGGTAAGTGATGCTTCAATATTCCGCAGGGTACCTATTTTCTGATGTGCTTTAAAATGGTATTCCACGAGCTGATGTTAGTTTTTGTAGGCACTTATATACATGTCCATACATAGCCTTTACAATAAAAAGTTGCAGACAGCAAATTTTTTTCACACTTAAATCTTTACTGCAGTAGTCTCGCGTTAAAGCCAACTAATTGAAAATTAACTTGTTTGTGAGCATACAATAATTGCTTTAAAAAACGAAATAAATTCATATGCTAACTAAGTTCTAATGAATTTCTAAAATGAATTTTCCTTGCTTCGAAGAAGTATCCCATCGAATAATTTACTGGATTGAAAAATGTCTAGGGTATCATGAAACTTTGTTCAAAAATATGCTGATATTTTTCCATTATTTGTAGTCATTGTCATACAAAAATAAAATGCAGTTCAAATAATATAAATACTAACTAATTAAAGATATTTTACGAATTCTAATGATCACTATACAATATGGAGAAATTTGGTTTGAAACACCCTATATAAGAGGAATTAAAATATTGAGGAAGAATAACCTGCTTATTTATGAGAAGCCAGCATCACTTAAAAAAGTCAATTGTGAGAGATCGTTTTGAAATATTGGTTCATCGAAATTCTTAAAACCCTTTGGAAGCATTTTCTACAAAAATGAAGGATCAAAATTGTCTGACACAATCGAGCTAAATAACTAGATTATATGAATAAAACCTTGCCTGCGTACCTCCAAAGAGTCATCTTACTGTTTTTACAAACTTATTTGTTCTTTATATAAAGGATTTAAGATTTTCGTATCATATCCCTAAGTAGTCAGTCCAAAATTGCATGGAATGGCCACACTTTAGAAGAATCAATAGAACTTCTCACTAGTGCTAAAAATTATCGAGGCCTAGTCGAAAGCCATTATTTAAACTTTGCGACTCCCTATAAACATACTACTTTTAAAGTTTTTTGACTTGAAGAAGATCAAAACTTTTCAGACAAAGTTGTTATGGACAGTTTCGATATGTTTTAGGAAAAATAGATAATAACTTGGGTCAGATTTGGGACAAAGCACTGGTTCTTAGTCTGTGGACATGAGACCGAGCACAGAGCTTTGAGTTGGCTTAGCTCCAAATAGGTACCTGAACTAAAATACAGGTTCTCAGATTCTTAGACTAGCGATGCTGTAGTTTGATTAGATTATGGCGTTCCCGCATCACTCTATGGGTTACCTTGGGTTTAGATGAGTGAGGTTTGGTCTTCATGATTATTAGAGAGTTGTTTGTGTGTCTGTCAGTTGCGCTAAACAATTTAAGTGCTCTGCCACGTACATATGTACTTGTCCACTGCCTCAGTTTTTACGTCCCGAAGGAGTTTGAAGACTTTACAAAGTGCTATGTTGAAGAATGTATGAAGACACATATTAGAGAAGCCAATTTCAATTCCTTCTCAAAGCACGGTTTTGGACGCTCGGACCATTTTACCTCAAATTAGTACACCCAGATTTTGAGAAGTAGTAGTGATAAAGAAGTCACATGTACGGAGAGAGGAAATCTGGCTCTCGCAAGAAGATAATGACCCAAAACACCGAAGCCGAATCTGCAAGTCCTGGAAAAAAGAAAGTGGCATCACAACAAGGGACTAGGCTTCTCAATTTCCAGACACAAATCGTATCAAAATATGTAAAAAAATTTGAAAACCCATCTCGTCGGAGAGCATGTGCTCAGTTCAAAGCCACTGGTGTGCGCTATCCGTAAAACGTGATCCTCTATGTCCACAGACATCGTGGAAATGCTAAGATCTGTCAAAAAAATGCTATCCAGCTATACTATGTAGCTATACTTGACGATGATGGAGATTAGCACAAGTAGCAGGTTTCCAGCATTAATTTTCGATACTTTGTTCCTTTTTTTGCCTGGAAATAAGTATGGGGTAGAAAGATCCCGAGCGGAAAAATGAAAAAAAATGGCTATAGTCTGAAGGAAGTTTGTCTAGGAAATTAACAGATGTGCTCTGGCTTATATTTTGCATAATGTTTATGTCTGTTACATAACCGTAAATGGGAAGGTGTGAAGGGTCATTACGATAGAGTAGACTGGATGACGTTTCTGTGAAGTTTCTCTACCAGCATGTTTATTTCTCACAAAGCCCAAGCAGTGATTGTGAGCTTTAAAGTCTACTGCAAGACAGATAAGGATATTGCGCCTGAAGAGTTTATGAAGGTCTTCCGTGAAGGTCTTCTGCACGTTTGAAAATCTGAAAGTAGAGATTACCATGAACCGAAAGCTCGTTTGAACTTGAATGACTTTTACTTTTTATTCCCGTAAGGCTTTCGAGAATACCTGACTTTATTTCCTCCTACGAAATTCCTTTACATACTTTATGTATATGAATACTTGTGAGCTACTTTTTGTTAGATATTAATATTTCGAGGGTTTTTGAGAACGGGATTAAGTTCCTGAGTTGTTTGGCTAGATAATGGAACATTCTGTCAGTACCATGAGTGTTTTTGATTTCGGATGAGGGATACAATAGTCATGTAAACTTGAAAATTCAGGCCAACTTATGTAGACCGTTTGAGTCAAAATGCATCTATTAAGGTCAGGCTATGATACCTAGTCATGTCCAAGACTGGTAGCTGATACAAATAGAAGAAAGGCTCTCGAGTTTAAGCTCAGTCAAGCACTTCAATGGATATGCATTAATAGTGCTTTGTTGATGATGTTATTAAAATCCATTGTGCAGTGAAATTATTTCTTAATGCAAGGAAAACCCAAACATAAAACTATTTAAGCTAGTTAAGGGTCTAGCAACATCCCTGCGTACGCTTACCCGCCAACTTTGGCAATAACGTTGAAGTCTTATTGAGCCTTGGCTCAACCGGAGCCACGGAGTAAACTTTTACCTTTACCAATTCTTGACAAGGCACGGTTACTTCAGGAATTACCTGAACAGAATGGGTAAGGTGGTCACACCGTACTGTCAGTACTGTGTGACTGAGCTCGATGATGCTTAGTACACATCCTGTATGTGCAGTTGCTTTGTAAGTTTGAGGCTAATCATTAAGTCCACAATCGACCTGGTAACGCCTGAGACGATCGTAGATGCAATACTGCGAAACGAGTTAAACTGGTCCGCAGTCTCAACGTACGTTGAGAAAGTGGTGCGTATAAAACGAGAGGAGGGTTGTTTTATCGACCCATGAGCTGTGGTAGTTTCTGAAGTCCATAGTTATCGATAGGTGAGTCAGCACGACCGGATTGAAGCAATGCTTAGGCAAGTCCCCACTCGGAACTTCATAGGCTTGTAGACGATCTTTTTTTAGTGAGCAAATCTCACATAGCCCGTGGTTATAGGTCCCCCGGGGATCTGAGCAGGCCATCTACACTAGGGGAAAAAATATCCCTGCTAACAGGCAAATAAACGGTCTTTAAACATGAAACAGAGAGGGTTAGAAAGAAAAAGTAGCTAGCTAGCTAAAAAAAGTACACCGAAAGGCAAAGAATAAAAACGACAGAAATCTCAACACCTCAGTACTACATAGGTACGCTAATGAAAAAGGGAACTAGGATAGATAAGAATAATAAAAAAAATATAAGAATAATAGAAAAACTAGCAAATTCCTGAAGGTCTACCAATTAATATGTGACAGCAGACTGAAGATTAGCAAATTCCTTGAAATGAAAGCAGTATGCTCATTTGTTTACATCGGGAAATACTTGGTGCAGGTAATTTTCTGTTCATAAATAATTTCAAATAAAGTATTTCTACTTGTAAGTTGATACACACCTAATAAAAAATCTGGAAATATATCACCATTTCAAAGGCTGCAAAAACGGTTTTGAATATGGCCACTATTGTAGAGTGGAGTATCTCATGCAGCCAGAGTCTCTCTAAATTCAGTGAATCCAAGGTTACTGCAATAAATATTTCAAGGGCTTTTGATAGAGTCTGAAGCTTGAGTAGTTTAGTGGGTAGAGCATTGATTTCCCGTGTGTGGGATTCCTGGTCTGAATCTAGGTTTTGTCGAAAATTCGAGCACCAAGCTTTAAGTTCATTAAGCTCTAAATATGTACCTAAATTAATCAGGGGTAAGTTGAGTCCCAAAACTAATCACTCCACACTCGTATTCACATTAATTGTAAATTAACGATGAAACTCTCTACCATATTTATTCATTGACTATGTGCAAAGTTAGCACATAGTCTTCATTCTGTCTAGTGGGTGAGAATGGCCTTGGAGATAAACTATTATTTTTTGCCCTGTTTACTAATGAATGGATAACATTTTATTAGAGTTGTTCAGAATGTTGATAGACTTAGTACTTCTGTATTTAGAGTACTGCAGATTGGGTTTTCAAAGACACAAGGGTGACCTTGATTATGTACAATCTGCAGCTGAATCTTATTTGTGAAGACATGACCCGAAATCCACTTAGACCCTATATCGATAATGCATGGCAATAAAACTTTCATAAGATAAGAAAGTCTATAAGAAAGTGTTTTCAAGTGTTCCTAAATATATAGTATATTCTTTGTCAGTTTAAAGTAAGAGCGAACATTATTGCTGCGTTTTTTTGAATTCCCATTGTGAATCGCAACGGCCTCACAAAAACACTTAAGAATCCAGAAGCGTTGAAAGTTGGCAATTTAGTAAATTTTGGTTTCGAGGTTCATTGTGAAATCAAATGAATCATTGTGGTATGCACTTATGCTTAAGCAATTCAAACAACCCTTCGATATATACATCAGCCTGATGAAAAAATGTAACAAATAAAACGTTTATCTAAATTGCATCAATAAATTAACCAAAAAATAAAACAATTATGTAAATATGACAAAATAAATATAATAATTTGATACAAATCAATCAAACATTTTGCATAACGAAGTTGATGCTAGTTCTGTATTAGATTGTTTTTAAGAATCCATTTGCCTGCTGTCAACTGTTTTGAGTTATACCTATTTTGTTTTGAGTTATACCTATTAAAAAAATTTGATGTGGGTAGACTAACTTTCAGCTCAGAAAAAATACCATGTTGATGTGAATGGACTTACAACAATACATGCAAGTATGCTTATTTCAATTATTCTAATGTAATACTAATTATCCACATATTTTATTTTGCTTTTGAAATTTGCATTCCTTCCAGATACATTCCATTCATTTTCTTATGCAAATAATGATAAATTTGGGTTTTCCGCTTCTGTAAATCAATGGTTTAGCTTCGAACAGCTAATTTGCTTCCAAACTCAGCAAAAATTAAGGTCGGGGGATCATTATGCCATTTTTCTCTCTAATTCGCCCGGAAGTCTGTTCCATTTGTAAGACGAAAAAAACTAAACGTTTATTTCGAGCAGGCCTGCACACACCTTGAGGCTTTTGAGGCAAGAGAGTGTATGGGCTGCTCAACGTTATCGCTGATGCCACTTGAATGCTTAATTTACATATGCAGACCTATCATTTTTTATTCTCTGATCACATACGCCATCATCAAACTTACACTGAAAGATACGACCAAAATAACGTCTGGAAGCAATGTTCAATCAAAAATCATCAAATTATACCCAAACATAAAAAAACACTACCACAATACCCCATGACGTACAACATGCTGTTCTGCCTAGTACACGGAGAGCTTCACTGCCGATCAGTTGAGCCCAAAAGCCCACGAAATCCGTTCGGTTCGAAACAACAGAAAAATATCCAAAGATTTCGGGCAGTAACTGGCCAACCTGTAATAAAGGAAAAAATTACCTTTTAACATCTTCGGGGCAGTAAATATTTTATTCGTGCCATAAAGTCAAATGCGAAGTAAAGACGACGAACACGGAAAGAGAATCGAAAATCGTTAACAACAGAACAAAAAAGCTTGATGATGGGGGCTATAAAATCTTGACTTTCATCTTACGCACACGAGAAAGAATTCGTTGATTTGATCGCATGTCGCCGTCAATGTATTTGTGTGTTGCAAGAAACTATGTATTACAGCTGGGTTCTACGTAGAAATTTATGGTAAGTGGACCACATGATAATAATCTAAAAAGATTGGCATTTTCGATCCGGACCAACTCGAATTACTTCGGAGCATTAATGCCACGAATTAGAGTTGGCTTAATATGAAAATGTTTTTTTTTTAAATAAATTTTGAAAAAGACTATGACTAAGGAGTTACAGAGGCTGTGCTATGGATTAGATTACATGTTTTTGATTAACACAAGGTGTTATAAATAAATGAGCAACACCAACTATGAAAATTATATTTCTGAAATGTGTTGCAACAGTTTGTGCATATTTATTATAAATAATTCAGTCAGAGTCAAATTGAAAAAATATCATTATGAAGGCAGTATAGATAGAGCCGAATACATTTAAGGCAATAAGTTTTATTGCTCGTTTCTGGTTCAAAAACGAATTGCTGCAAAAAGCAAGTTCCACCTCCAAGTAAAAGCTGACATGTTTTTTTGGGATCGATTTTACCATATAAATCGATTCACTGGAACATCGCATCACAGTATTTCATGTGTCACACATCCAAACATATGTTCAAAACATTCTATGTAAGCGACAACGATGGAAACCTCCTTCCACCTAACAAACTCTCAAAATCTGCTCACCACAAAAATTATCTTGGCTATCAGCAAAAAAATCTGAAAAATGTCTGACTTTGACGTAATTCGACTTCTATTCGATACAGCAGCAAAAACACGCTGGCTTAGTTTCAATAGCTCAAAACATCGAAGATATATTTTTATTGCTGTGTAATCATGGACTTTTTGTTCGATTGCGATCTTTCGAGGAGATTTGAAGAGAATGATGGAAATAAAAAAAAAACGCTGAAAGGGTGTTTTGAATAGATGATTTTTTTTGTATGGTGGAAGCAGTGGCGATTGACGGTCCAACTTAATTGATAAAGTCGTATTGGTGATCAGTGAGGATCCGCTGGATAGCAATAGTGTGCAGTGCGGATAGTCGATTATAATAGCGTGGTGAAAAGATACTAATACTGATGGCGGTGTTATTGTTATGGGCGATGGTGATGATCACGATGAATTCTGAAAAATTATAAAGCGCCATTCAGACATGCGTCCATGCGTCCAAGCGTCCAAGGGTTTTTAGATTACACGAGTCAAGTCAACTCAAATCCGGTTTTTTGAAGGCGGGGCTAAGGCGAAAGTGGTCGGATACGGTGATTGATATACCATTGACTTAATTGTTTTACTTTCGCTCTTTGTCATTTCGAGATGATCAGTGGATGGATGGATTGATAAGAGGATGGATATTGCGCGCTTGCAACGATGGTTTTTTTATTTTCATACTATTTGAATATATACGAATATAAAAAAAAGTGATATCTATATATATATATATATATATATATATATAGATATATATATATATATATATATATATATATATATATATATATATATATATATATATATATGTATATATATATATATATATATATATATATATATATATATGTATATATATATATATATATATATATATATATATATATATATATATATATATATATATATATATATATATATATATATATACCTAGATACTATACATTGACCTATATATATAGTTTTGAGGCAGAGATTTATTTATATGGAAAAATAAATTGTAAAAATAACGAATATGATAAATCAGTATTATTATGGTTTTAAGCTTGGTGACGACGATATTTTAAAAATGTTCAGCCGTTCGGAGGCACTGACAACTTGAAAATGATGGTTTCGGTTTATGTTGACTTGTCAAATGATGATATCATTATGAAATTTTCGCGAGCCATCATGCTTACTGCTAATATATTGGATATTCTATTAGGGCTTATTGGTATGGCAGTTTATTTTTGAAACAGTTGTAACAATTGAAACAGTTATAATACCAATTTTCTTCGAAATTCAGCAATAGTTTAAGCTTATTTCAACTATTGCATGTTTATCATTACAAAAATAGCGGCAGTATGTTCAAGTACAGAAACGCTGGTAATTTTCATTGTCGGCAACAGTGTATCACCAATGGAAGAAAAGCATCCCAACTGTTTGAAAAACATCACAATTGTTTCGTAAAAATCAATGTATCATACAAATTCATTTTACATCTACTGACTTACTTCCAAGTTAGCAGAATGCAAAAATTTTTAGATTTGCCACGCGGAAACAATGAAAAATTTATCATAATTTAAATATTGCTTGTTTACTTTCACTGTATGGACACCATCATTTGCGAATTGTATGGTTTCATGCGCCCTTAAAATAATTAGAAAAAAAACCATACCAGGCAGCCCTAATATAATATCCAATATATTTGCAGTAAACATTACGCCGCGTGTGTATTTCCTCATGATATCACCTTTACATAACAAGTTATTATAAATCGAAATTTTAAAATAAAATCATTTTCAAACAGCCAAGGCCCACAAACGCCTAAAAATTTCAAAATCATCGTTGTGATCAATTTGAAAGCATTACTAATTCTCATTCCTCAATATTTCCCCATTTTTTTTCTCTGTAAAAATAAATTGGTAACAGACAATTGGATATATTTATCCATATGACTATATATACTTTCATATAAAATTGTTTGTGTCTAGCTATTCGTATGCATTCTTATTTTTTCGTAATAGTCATGCACGTAAGGATGCAAAAAAAAATATTATCCACATCATCATATAATAAAATAATCATCCACAAAACATATATTAAAATGATCATCAACGAATCATCCACACATGCTACTGAGCGAAATAAATCATTTGAAAATCTATTGTACATGAATCAGCATACTCCACCTCCTTCGCTTTAGACCCGCCTATATAAACAAAATCAAATTGACTCGTGTAAGCAAAACACGCTAGATCGCTTGGACGCTTGGACGCATGGACGCATGTCTGAATGGCCCATAATGGATTTCGAAGTTTCAGAGTGTATTGGTTCATTAACGCTGGAGTTTCGAGCACCATCAAGTTATATAGAATATTTAGCTAAGCCGTGCGTAACCGACAATTATTAATGAAACTTTTGAATGCATATAGTTTTCAAAATTAATTGGAATCAAAAGTATAAATTACGTCAGACCGTGCAAACACTATTTGTAGGATGCCATTGAAATTATTTGCTCAAACAAGTCAGAATTTGTAAATGAGTCAGCTAGATTTGTAATTTAAATATATTTGATTGTTGATGGGCCTACTCACCGAATAACTAACAGACCAACAATTATACATACCTGGACAAAAGAATAGATAAATGACTGATATTCTTCAAAAAGTTGTATGAAAAACAAGTTTATTTATAATAATTAAAATTATTCAAGCAATTGTTTTTGCTTTAATCAAAAAGAAAACAATTCTAAAAACAAAATGTAAAAATTGTATTGATTTCAGCTATCTCAACTCCAATTCCATATTTGCATGGAAAAAATAATAGATAAATTCAGCGTAAGTAACGGAAAAACTATAAATTTTAAACCTGTAATACATTTGCCTGAATACGATTAATATCCAGTATAGCCTTCCTTATTTTGAATGATTTTCACCATTCTATTTGAAACGTCATACACATGTCCGTCGGTATTTCATACCAACTTTTTTCAACAGCTTTCAATAATACTTCAGCGTTGGCATAGGCTTCCTTTCCAATCTTACGCTTAAGTGCTCCCCAAAGGTTTTTGAATGGATTCAAACCCGGAGATTGACTGAGCCATTTGAGAACATTAATTTGATTGTCATCAAACCATTTCTTGACCAACTTCGAAGTATGTTTTGGGTCGGTGTCTTGCTGAAAGATGCACTTCAAAGGCATATTTTCTTCTTCATATAGCATCATAACACTTTCCAAAGTATCCATATATTCGGCAACAGTCATAGTAGCTTGTACTAGATGTATTGGACCGAATGTTTCCAACTCCATGCTTCACAATTTTTTCGTCAAGCGAACATCGAATTCTGTGCCTGTCAGTGGCACATTTCTAGTTATCTGCTCAGCCCAGGTAGATCGGCATCTACTAATCGCCTCAGAACTGCACGCGCTCCCACCACTTTTCCAATTTCTGCCAAAATCAATCTAAACGACTTAAACGGATGGTTTGGATGACAATACGATGGTAGGTCATGGATGTAGTTTTTCGCGGTCTACCTTGAGTTCCCTCCTCTACTTTAGTTTTTAATGCATTTTGAATGAAATACATATTTTTCGAAGCATCAATACCAACCTTCGCTCTTCGGCTGTGCAGTGAATATTTCTGCCCATCTAAATAAACCTACATTCTTTTTTTATAGCAATGAAAGTATCACCAACAATGCACTTTTACTGTTTATCAAATCTACCAAAACAGATTCGCTTTTAATAATAAATAATACTTTTAAATTGTAAGTACCCTCATGTTTACATATTACTTTGTCCACAGTAATTTTCAAAGTATGAACAGAAAATGATGGTACGAGTGTTCAATTGGAAATTTAAAGTTACGGTCCTATTATCCAAAGTTTTGCCAACTTCTTTTCGTTAGGTTTTAAAATAAATGGTAGGAATAGGCGCGCCGTAGGGGGGGCCAGGGGGGGGGCCGGGACCCCCCCAGACCCTAGGTTGGCCCCTCCCAGAAAAAATAAATATTTCCAACAGCAGACACTTAAATTTTCGCCTCTTAGGTTTTTGTGGTTACAGCAAGAGTTGTGTAGTGCAGTAGTGTAAGCCTATACCAAAGCATACACACTACTTATAACATAGAGACTGTCTTATTTGCGGTATTAATTACGACTTATTACGAGAAATGGACGGCAATATTTAATTTCGACAAGTTAAACGTTAAGAAAAAGACGAAAAGCACCTCGCCAATCATGCTTTTTTTATTAAGATTATCTTAGAATACAATTTTCGAAGTCATTTGGAGACTAAAAATGGCATCCCTGCCACTTTAATGCTATCTATGACCTACTTGGTTTACACTCAGGTTAAATGTGTGTGAATTTTTTTATAATTTAATAATTGCATCGGAAGTTAAAAGGCATAGCACTTCAATTTCACCCAGCGTTTTTTCATAGTGACACAGCCGCCACATGGTTCTTATCATATTCATTAAACTTTTGTCAGACCTGTATCTACTCAAGACCAGTATATCCTATGAATTTTATCCGATCGCGAGATACCGTAGACGCAAGTTCCAGGTGCTAAAAATATAAATCATTCGGTGCGGTTTTTGTGCGATTGGGAATTTTACAAGTTTAGATCTGGCTGTATAAATATAGTATCAAATTGATCAACCATTTGCATTTGATTCTAACAGCTGTATGAAAGATTTGTGTCTACAAGGTTGCCCAGACATTATTTAAAAACGACAGAAACTTATTTTTTATGCCCATTGATGAGTCTTTTAAATTTTGTGATGATCTGATGACTCGGTGTGAAGTTATCACAATGCGAAATTTTCCATAGTTTCCATTGTCGCCAAAAATACACCAAAATTTCAGCTCGACCAAACTTCGCGATCCGGATAAATTATCCGGATAGTAAAATTCATGCACAATGAGAAAACTCTAATAGTACTTGGAAGACAGTCAATGATATGGTGCTTGAACAGTCTTGGAATATTGCCAAGATGAACCGAAATTATTTGGAGAAGGTTATCGACCTTACGACGCCAAAGACGTGCTTTCGAAGGATTTGATGAAAGTGGTGCCAGTGATAACCGTGGTTTTTTTTTGGAATTTTGTGCATTATTCGCGAAGCATGATTCAACTTTTGAAAATAATTTTAAAAACAAGGTTGCGAACTACTGTAGTGACAAAACACAAAATGAATTGATGAAAATAATTGCTGAATTCATTCGCGAGGACAATACAGCTGAAATAAAAGATTGCGAATTGATATCCATTTTGGCAGACGCAACAAGGGTCCACAGAAGGAACAACTCTCCTTGGTTGTCTGATTTGCTAAAGAGCTAGCAGTCGAGGAAAGGTTCTCAAGCTTTGTAGACTGTTCAGGAGCTAGAAATGCCTCGTATTTAGCAGATATAATTTTGAGCCTGTTAGACAGCTACGGACTTCCCGAATCGCCTGTTGTTAGACAGTCCTATGTTGGTGCTAGTGTCATGTCAGGACAAAAAAGGTGGTGTACAAATCTAAATTAAGATGAAACACCTTGCAGCCACATTTGTACACTGTCTAGCTCAAAAAATTATCCTGGTTGTGATTGACACATTTTTCACAATCGAAACGTGTACATCCTTTTTCAATGCCATCGAATCACTTCACCTACATTTTTCGAAGCCATCACAACACAAATTGTTGAAGCAGCTTGAAGAGGTAGTTGGTTTAAACACAAGGCGTGGAATGAGAAGTTTAAGCTCAACTCGTTAGTCAATGAGATTTCACAATTGCCAATATGTGATCGATAGCTATGGGACTATGAAAGATGCATTAGAGGAAGAAATGAATGAGGGAAAATACAACGACTCAGTTTATTCATTGAGGATCTTTCATTCAATCAGTAATCCTGAGTGTGTAATAAATCTTTTCATCTTTCACTATGTTCTTTTTATAACGAACATGTTAAGCACATATTTCCAAACTAAAAATGCAACTCTTCGGAATGGGATAAATCTTGTGAATGGAACACTAGTAAGTGAGCGAGAAGACTTGTATGTAGTTTGGGGAAAAATTAAATCATTCGCAGATAAGAACTGTCTGAATCTCACATTTACCAGAAGATCGCGAAAACGGAAAACAGCAAAAAGCATTAGTTTCAAAGGTTTTGCTGTTTCATCTAGTCTCGGACACGCAGTTACGGCTACAAAGATATTCCTGCAAACCAAATGGCTCGAAAAGAGTAAGTTACAGCACTTTTAATCTTGCCAAATTATTTTCGGTTTTTCTAGGTTTTCTAGGTAACAAATGTTTGAAGCAAGAGATCAATTTCTTCCTTCTAAGCTTAATATATTCCAATTTTTTCAAAGATATTTTGAAACTAAGCTCTCCTCTTCTTCAAGTATAAGTTGCAATATATTTAGCTTATAAACGAAAAAAAAATTCTTACATTTCTAATTATTTCCATTCTATTCCCGTATAATTCAAACAAGCTTTCTTTCTTAGCGGTCATTGATAATTCATGTGTAGTTCATACCTACCATTCACATTATATGCATGTGGTAGTAGCTCATACGTATTCACAGACAAGAAGTTTATTTGATAATACATTATTCATTAGCAAATAACAAAGAATAAATCAACTAATATATAATGTATTAGTAAATTATATAAGTTGTATGAACAGTACGTGTACAAACAAAAACAAAATCACCACATGTCTTGCACCTTTCAGTCCCTGGCCCCTGCCAGATTTTAGGCCACGGCCCGCCTATGATGGTAGGCCTGCCACTTATAAAAATAATTAGGCATTTTATGGACAAACAAGGGTATATGTTATTTGACCAGGTGTGTACATTGCAACTATAAAATTTTGTTGTTGGTTTAACTTTCTCTAGTTGTATTTTAGCAATTGATTTTATATTATTCTTATTTACCTTTGTTCTGTGTGTGCTTAAAAGTGCTCCTAAGCACCACATGTGAATTTACTCTTTAACTTAAAAATTTAATAAATTTGGATCATTGTTTGAATATGAACCAATTTTTTTCCAGCTTTCAAAAGATATTTTAATGTAATGACCCTTTTATTCTATGTGACCATTTTTTTCTCGCTTCTAAAGGAAAAATTGGTCTTAAAACTAAAGAAAAAGACGGATAATTTCATTTTTACGAAATATTTCGAAAAAAAAAATTCTGCAAAATGTTTGTAGACCCTTTGAAGAGTTTTTCTTTCTCTTTATATTATTTATTACTATTATTTTCTCTTTATATTATGACTTTTGCAGTTATTCGATTAATTAGCTTTTCGAAATGACTATTTCGCACGCATTTAATAATTTACATTTTTAATTCTTTCAGATAAAATATTCGAGATCTGGATTTACAGAGAGGTAAATATTGATGCATTTACCATAAAAGCTCGTATGTAAATGTTAGTTTGATTCCTTCATAAACTTCAGACTTTTTCTTCTTGTTTTTCGTTCTTCTTCTTCTTCTATTCATCTATAGTTTTTCAAAAAGGACTTACTTGCCGTTGGACATATGCGAGGATATTTTGAATCTATAAATGATTTTTTTAAGGTATCGGGTACTTAAGTTTACAATGTTTATAAAACAAATATTCCAGAGCGTCGAGTAACGAAATCTGTCTGAATCGATCTCTTCGCTACTATCAAATTTCTGCTTTGGTCGCTGCTTAGACATGGAAATATATGAACATTTTGAGCGCGTTGGTCGACTCGATGCCAGTGCTGCCAGATCTAGATTTGAAAAAAACCCCCACATCGGGCTCACAATCCCCAAAATTGTACCATTTCAACTGAAAAACCCCCTAGAAGTGTACAAGAATAACAAAACATATCAATTAGCCACATATTTAAAGTACCTATTCCTACCAGGTATTATATTAAAATAGTAGAGGTTCTGTCGCCTAGAGCCCGTTGGGTTCATGCTTCGATACCGGGTTTTATGTTTTGCTTTTTATCAGGGTTTGGAAGCTATGATATATAATACCTGTTCCGCTGAATGAAACACATATTGCCTTAGATATTTCGTGTTGCTGTGTCCCAGCCTCAGAAAAAAAACTATGCACATAACGCCAGAAGTATATAACTTATAATCTCTGGCGCTTTTATTTTTTTCAGTGTATTCTTTTTCTAAATGGAATGATTTCACGAATTTCCTTAGAACTTTCATGTAGTAAATTATATTAAGGCTAGTCTCAACTCAACGCAACTTAAGAACCGTTTTTTCTTATTACAAATACGGTAACTTAAGTAATAATTGAATTTATTTTATTTTATTTTAATTGTATATTCTTTATTTAGCTTAAAGTTTAATTAACTATGAGAGCTTAAAATCTAGTGGCTATACTACTTTGCCCTGCAGTTTTTATCTAACACGCTATAATACCCTGTACAAGTACTGGGGTTATCTGAGCAATACTTCACTGAAAAAAATACTGTTCATAATAATAATGAATGCAGATCATCAACTTCAAATTCGTTAATACTATGAACATTTCATTATGCTGATGAAAATTTTCTTCAGAAAATTTTGGAAGACGATGAACAGTTCATTAATGTCATGAATCCACTTTCATTAAACTATCAGTATGCTGTTCCAGCTCGTATAAATGCACAAATACATATTCAAAATATCATTACCACCACAAGTCATAGACATCTACATGGTCCTGATGAACACGTTCATTACAATAATGAACCTCATTCTTTACTACAAAGAATCTTTTTTTGAAATCATCGTTGATGACCATTTTCTTACTATCAATGCAAATGTTCATTAAATCTAAGAATGAATTCGTCATAACTATGAATACTCACTCTATTGGCAAGTATATGGTATTGATAAATAATTTGCATGTATTGATACGGCATTGATGCAGAATTTTATCAAGTGAAAACCGTGTAATATTACTGTAGTGTTCTGTGCGAAAAATAGTATTTTGATCCAAAGTGAGTATTTGCTGTTAGTATTCCAAGAGTGCGTTTTTAATTAATGTTGTATGCTTAAAAACAGTAAGTAATAGTGATTGAACGTAGACCAACAAATCCTTTTTGAATATAATTGTGAACTTCCTCGATGTGAATGGTGAAATTTCAGTCGATATCATCATGAAGGGCAGAAAAGTTCCCAGAGCAAAGGTCACAGGTTGGATTCCCCAAAACCAAACCAGGAAAAGAGAAAACCTCAAAAACGAAAATAAAATTCAGTAAGTAGTGCTCAAAAAAATTGTTATTGGAGAATTTACATTAATTATTTGAATTTTCAGGTCCAAAAATAGATTCTGCAGCTGAAATTTTTATAGAATTTATGGATTGTTTTGTATGTATTCTATTTTTGGAAATAATAGTTGTCATGATTAGTTAATCATAATATTAAAAAAAGGCATTTCGTTATAAAAACTGTGATTCATTTATATGATCAATTTGTCCATTATGAAGTGTGTGACCGACGATTTTAATAAAATGAACCCATTGATGGAAGTTATAAATTCGTTCGTAGTATTACACACGCATTCATCAGTGTTATGAACTCCTTTATTATATTAAGAACCAGTTCATCGAAATTATAAACTTTTTCGTAAACGTTAAAAACCCGTTCATCAGTATTATGAGCCTTTTCATATATATTATGAATCATTCATTACAGTAATGAATATTTTCATCAATGCTATGAAAAAAAGTAATGAACGTATTCTTCCCGGCAATGAATATATTTCTTCAATTGTTTCAGTTTGTGAGTGCTAGGTTTGCATCATAAAATTGATGAACGGCTTTTCTTTATGCCAATGAACTTCCCCATCGGTTGGAAAATGATGAAATTTTCATTATAACGATGAAAATTTTCATCAATTCTATGTACCTTTTTCGTTCAGTGTTGGCTTCAAATCTACCGTACACTATAATTAAGCTCTACTATACCTAATTACAATTAACTTAACCTAATTAGACCTGAAACTTAGCCTAGGTCTTCCATCTTGCCCTTTCTGTTCGACGGAAGGGTAACTTAAGTAAATAATTCAAGTGCATTAAAAAAATGTATGCTTTCAGATCACACATAAAAAATGTAAAAAAGTAAAAATATACAAAAAGTAAGCAAAATTATGCAATCTAATTTATGTGTGATTGAACCTCATTTGTAATTTCGAGATGTTTCCACGCTAAACAATTTTTGAGTAAAGTAAATAATCTTGTGCCAGGATAGCTGCATGCGAGCAATTAAGTTCTAAAAAGGAAAACTTTTTTATAGCTCGTGCTGACATAACTGCATAAATGTGTAACTGTGTTTGAGATAGACCATTGTGTTTGATCTTAGTTACAGCGCTGGCCACGGAAACATCTGCAGTATCTGCCTTCAGCTTTAGTCGCAGCCACATATACACATTGTGTTTCTGCTATAAATCTATCTTAAATAATCGAGTCGAGCAGACGAGTCCACCAATCGAACCCAATTGTCAAAACCAACAACCGAGTCTAACAATTGAGTCAATTAATCGAACAAGTCAATTGCAATTTTATTGGTGACTTGATTGTTTCGTGGCACCAGTGACACTGATTGCGGCTAAAACAACTCACAATTTCAATGTCAACAAATGCTGCCTTTTTCTAAGTATTTTCGCATTCACCTCTCCAGGTTGAAAAACGTAAAGATATGTTTTGTTTGCTGTTTAGTCGTATCAAATCATTCATATCTAATGGATTGGCAGATTTGTCGAACATATTTTAATTTGAATTGTAGCAAACGTATCGAACAATTGTTTCACATCTTGGCAATTCATTTCTTCACTATGGAAGACCACGTGGTACTTAATTATTTATTTCCCAACGAAACTAATTCGAGGCATGCATAGACAATCATTTTAGTTTTTGAGTTGAATATTTGCTTGATCGTTTTATTTTTCTGCAAATTGCACCACTAAAGATCTTATGGTATTGCAATCAGAAGCAATGCTGTGATTCATCAATTGCTTTTTTACTCTCCGTATCCAGTTGACTGGATCCAAATGACGGCCAATCGGAACGTCAACCAAAGCTCCGGATTACGTTCTTCAATGCAGTGCTCATTAGCATCACGTAGGTTTGAGCCTTTTCAGTGGCTCCAATTTCACCAAGTGCTATCATTCCTATTGTTTTTGTTAATCTCTCGTTTCTTTAAGGCCTTTTCCGACAGCTCAAAACTTTCTTTTGTGTTTGGTAGGCCTCAATATCGTTAACAATGTGAAAGCCCAAGTTAGTTGGGATTTGGCTTTTGTCTATAGCCTTCTTAAGATGGCTCGTTAATATTCAGTTTTTGCTTCGATTCATCAGAGCAGATACCTCATGAAGTAGTTTTTCACCGCAAGACTTTGTTCTATTTGTTGCCGGTTCTATTAAGTTGAACCCCCAAGCTATCTACAATTTTGACGCAGTATTTTCTTTAGGTCAAGTTCATAATGGCTAGCGCAATTTTCCCAAATTGAGTTTCAGTTTTTGGTTTTTCTCATTGACTTTTTAGTCAGTTTTGAAGCTGCTCATTTATTTTAATACAATGCTGTATCGCATTTTTCGTTTCAGACTTTTAGACCAACCCCTCTGTAGCTGTTCCCCTGCCCATTTTTTTGATTCAATTGTTTTGTGACACGTAAGGCTATGATGGCAAGTATAATTGGTTGCATGGAGTGGGCTCAGAAAGCTCCTGCCACGGCAACCTCCTGTATTTCCTGTACCTTCTCTGCATTTTGATCAATACGATATCCAGGCTTCTTATGAATTTGGATGTGTTTCTTGGTGGTATATTTGTTATGGAAGGAAGGTAAGGTTTCTTGGTGATATATTTGTTATGGAAGGTATGGAAGGAAGATCAGAGCCAAGGAGCTATAATCTTCGTCTCGCAACTGCTGTGCAGTAAGTAAAAAGATATACATGATATTCTTTCGCTTCTCCACAGCATATGCAGTAGTCATCCTGTAGAAGAAAAGTGACCTGTCAGTGCTCCACATAGGGTTCTTATATCGCTTTTGCAGAGACCCACTGCTTCCTTTGCTCTTCTGTTATCCAAGCCAGGATATTTTTTTGAAATGATTAGTTTCACGCCATACTTATACCCTGATTTGACTCAAGTGCCTAAACAGAGCTACGTTAATTCAAAGTTCGATGGGCGGTTTCCCGTTCATACCTGGATTCAAACTGAAAACACTACACGCCAGTGCTCTACCCACTAAACTACACAAACTTTTTAGCGCATAGTGCCAATTTTTTTCAAAGTTTTTAATTTTCCAAAATTTTTTTTAAATAAGAGAATGCCAAAAGATCCATGATGGGTTAAAATATGTGAATATCTAGAAATTTAAATGAAAAAAGTTCTTGAAATGCTTTACTAAGTAAAAAACAATAGAACATCAATTCAAGTCCGAAACCAAGTCTCAAAAAGTAAAATTTGCAAGTTATTGTAGCAGCCGGTCGAATATGTGTGCAGAAAAATATGAAAAATTTGCTTCACAGGCATCAATAAGGTTGACTTTACAATAACTGTTGATTAGAAACCTAGTTTTGACTTTAACATAAGCAAAGACCAAACAAGAGGCAAACTATATGAAAATAACAAACTATTTCGATAGTAAGGTATGGAACGAAATTTTGCAAGCTCATAACAATTTTTCGCCTTTAAGCTTTGTACAAGAAGGGGCACATGGGTGTCAACGGATATTAAAAACCAAGCCTCTAGCTCTCAGAGCATTCTGACAAAAATCTCAGACAATGTCACCACTTATTTGTTTGGACTTTCTTTTAACAAATAAATTTGTGTATGGTTTGCTACCAAAATAAAACTGTTTGAATTCTAAAACACATCTTATATAATAAGATTTTAAATCAAAATATTTATTTTGAATCTTTCCACCAAAACCAAACTATACATTCTAGCTTTATTCAATAGTTTGTTAAGAGTATATCCATAGCATAGTAGACCGGACTTATGCAAGGTATTTTTCAGACATCGCTTCTTCTACATAGCCTTAGTTGCACCATATTCTGGGTAATTTTTATATACACTAAACGTTCTCGATTAAGTTTCATTTTAGCTGTTTTGTTAGAACTGGAATCTATATATAAGTTTCTCCATCGAATTTTTTCAGTTCAAAGCCAAACTAAAATTTGCTTAGCTCATAAGTATATGGTGTTGTCTATTTTGCCAAGGACTCGACTATCAGTTTAGTTTTACCAGCATCCTTCTTTCAGTTGGTTTGTCTATGAAGCAAGTCTGGATATCTGCTGCGTGCAAAGTCAATTTGGCACTAGTCGTTGGCATTTGTGTTATCATAGAGATATTCAAACAATTTTAATCAGATATACAGGTATGTATTTCAATTGATAGAAAGATATAAAAGAAAAGAACATTATTTCCTTCGAAATTCAATACCAAAAATCTGTTTGTTCCCCCAAAAAATATCCGGAAATATTTATTTATAAGATACGTGCTGTAATTATGCCCAAAATAAACACAGCAATTGTTACTTGTTTCAAGCTTCCGTTCATTAAATTCCATGGTTCAAAGATATGTGAAAACTTATTCGACAGAACGCGAAACGGAAAGTGACATTCATATCAGCTTTTTAATTAATGCCCCTTCGTTCCATTCAAACTTCGAGAGCATTGTTTCAGTTTTTCATGTCCAACATATTAATGGTTTCACTACAAAGCATTTTCCTTCTGAGCTAGAATAATAAGCTGACAAGTGCCCGAAACGCGTCACTTCTCAGGACACAATCAATTAGCATAATTCCGGTTTTCTCACAATAGTTTAAAAAAGCCCAACTTATTATCACATTGCCGAACAGCCAGCTCTGTTTCATTCCGCACTCCAAACCGAAAATCATATGCGTCACCACTTTATTACTTACTTACAATTCAACTATTTTCCCACCTTACCATACCAGTGCACACGACAGGTATTTACCTTTTTCGCGTGGTCTACACATCACCACCGTTACCGGCTTACATGCCAGCACATGAGCGGGATTTTCGTCATTAGGTGGCCCAAACCCCGTCAAACTGACCTCGCCTACAACAAGTTCTCTTGGCACGACTCGTCGTATCTTGCAAATCGACGGGATCTGAATCTGGCCCAAGACGAGATCGGCCGGCGATAATAATCAGAACAAGATTAGTAAGTTCTTCGGCAACTGTGTATTATTTTCCCGTCGCATCATCAAATACTCCTGCCCGCAAGATCTGCTGCAGATCATAGGCTTCTGGCAAGTCGCTACAAATATTACAGTTTGAAGTAAAGCAGTTTATCTAAATCCAGTATTGCATGCTACAATACCAACCACTGTTCGGTCACCTTGTCTGCAACTGTTGCCGTTTACATATAAGGGATCCAACCAGACTGGTTAGTTTTCGGTCTTACTAGTTGTTGGCGGTCGCGTCTGTGGAATTTATTAGTATGATTCACGAGCCAGAGCAGGACCTTAGATGTATAGAAGCTGATTGGCATGCATCGTTCTATGTAAAACCTGATTCTCAATAACGTGTTGTTAGAATTAGCTATGTATGAAGTACAGTAAGCGAATCAATTCTAGACCAGACAAGCTGACCCTGCTCATTGGAATGAAAAGGATTCAGAATATTTTGAGGGAATATTAGATTCTTGAGGTAAAAGGGCATCATTAGATGTTATATTATCTACTGAATATCAGGCTAACTATTGATATTAGCCCCAAATTATTCTACCAGCTATAGGTGGTAGACTCACCTTAGGCGACTTTTATCATAAAGATGTTACCGGAACCACCCAATCATAAAGATGTTACCGGAACCACCATTTTTTACGCCACAAGGATTTCGATCAAACTTACCACCTTAGTATATCTTAGAGGCTCCGAAATCTGTGCTACCATCGAGTATTTAAAAAAAGAGGAACGATTTCTCAATATTTTCTTGCTTAACACTTATTATGCATTAACTTGATCACTACACCACACCTTCTTATCCACTTGTACTAATTGAAATGAATTTCCGACTTGATGCTAAAACACCTGAGAACATACTCTTGCTAATGTAAAGAAATTGCTCTGAAAATACTAAATCCATACCTAAACTCACGATCGAGTTTCTCCTAATTGCACATGGTGGAAATACCAGTTAGAACAACTTTATGACCCAAACATGATTATCCACGTGACCTCGTCCATCGTCATCGATAGCAAACGCTCCACTCAGCTGATCGACAGCGTACGCTTCTACAATACTCTCCATATCCGACGATTCTCGCCAAAGGAATAGGAAAACCTGTCTCTGTGCAAATGCAAAACAGGGAAATCAGGCTTCGAAGCGAGTGACTGAGTCAGGTTCAAGGGGCGCGTACCTGTTTACTTGCGTCGCTCCCCGAGCTCAAGAACTGGATCGAAATGGTCGTGTCAAGTGATGAACCCCGCCGCACCGGTTTGCAGTCCGCTCTGATGAACTCTGCACAGACAGCACAACCAGGCCAATCACTAGGTTAACTGGTTAACTTACCTCGCATATACCAAACCTGATATCGACCAGCCACACACCGTGACAACAATCAAGTTTTGTCTCGGTGGCGGAAAATCGAATGGCGCTAAAACTATGATCCGTATCTGTTCCTGCTGTTGATGAGCTGTTCCTATTGTCGTTTTTATGCGATTGCTGTGGCGGCCGTTCATTCACTCATGATACAGTACCGTTTATTGTTATGGGTTAATGTCATCGGCATCACTCCAATCCAAACCAACCACCACGTGCTTCACTCATTCATGATGGAAACCAGAATAACTTGAAATGATAGATAATTAGAGGTAAATACAATTCCTCCGCGCAATTGATCGTCAGTGTGGGAGCAATGAAATATGCGTGATTTGTTTATTGTTCAATTGCTTTGGTTTTTTTCTACGTTATTACGAGGATACCGGTTAATTTGACTAAAGTTCGAGTTTCAGATGTTGACTAGTAACAATAATTACATACCTATGCGTACATGGCGTGTATTGAGTGATAAAAAATTCATCCAATTGTTGGAGTACATCTAGTAAATGCGTGACGAAAATTTCAAAATACTTTCTTTGAAAAGAAATTTACAAAAAAGTAAGATATAAATTATGCCTAAAAAATGTTCTTGCTGTCGTGCAGATAAAAAAATATTATTGGTCACGGCTTAAATAAGTCCGTCAGCTACTGCGGAAAAATAACCAAGTATTTCAATATGCTGACGGTTGTTTTGCGAATCACAGATCAGTTTCTAACTTGAGCTACATTTTTTAAGCAGCAAATATATTATCTCTTTTAAAATATATTATACAAATTATATTACAATACATTTATCTAGCTTCACAAGGAAAAATTGGTCTTTAAATTAAAATATTTAATTTTAATATTTAGGAGGAAACCTACCCTTGTTTAAAACTACCTCGATATATTTCAGTATAGAAATAAAAAAAACTTTTTCCAAGACGTATTTCTTCTATTTTTCTTCCAAAAATATTTTCAGACAAATAAATAAATAGTCCTGCATCCAATTTTCGACTGAAACTAGGTCCAAGTATTAACATTTATATTAACGTCTGGTGATTTGTTCGGTCAGTTTCTTTGCTCCATGGCGCTTGTGTGCCAACTCTGATACGTTCGAGAATCATAGAAGAGCAAGTACGGCTAGAATTTTAAGATTCGTTTGTTTTAACGCCATCTTTCGTAGAGTCGCAAAGATAGGCGTTTAGTGACTGATCTATCTCAGCTGTATGACGAAGGAAGCGGAGGTAGAAGTTGGTCATTCCACAAAATCTCCTTAGGCCTTTAACCGTCTGAAGTTCATGATTTAGCTCAACCGAAGGGGAAGGTGTTTGCTTGATTAGATCCAAACAATTGTTGCTAAACATTCCAAACTATCGTTGAGGAAGACAAAACATAATTTCAGTACGTTAAGGATTTAATAAACCGATAAAAGCCATTCTAGTGAACTCAGAGCGTCCGAAAGGTGTGCAGGTGGCGATTTAATGGTAGACCTAAGTTTAGTCTATTGCGGAGAAGATTGCCTTGTCACGTACTGAATGACAGAAGTCTTGTTTAATGGGAATCGGATATCTATTGGAGACGGCTATTGCATTAAAAGGTTACATAGGTCTTGAAGGAAAAAAAACAACTTTTTCGAAAAATTTTGTATTTTAAAAACCAAAAATCTATTTTATTTGAAATTTACACATAGGAAATTTTGTCATTTCAAAAAGTTGCAAAAAAATTTTCAGCTAAAAATATTGAAACTTGTCGATTTTCCTGCAGTTTTCCTCGTCCAGCTTTTTTTTTGCAGTAGGCAGAATATTTCGGTACAGGTTTATCTGAAATTGAAAATTCAAAAATTTTCTTATAGTTTATACCATTGGCTCGTGATTGAACCAAAGGATTTTCAAACGATTGACTCGTTCGTGTTTTATACGAAAAAATATATTTTAAAAACGATGAGAATCGGAAAAATGCTAAAAAAAAAATATGAGACGAAAATACGTTGAAACTTATTTCAAAACTTTAAATTTCATTTTTTTTTCAATTCCTTCATTCAATCACGAGCCAAGGATATAAACTATAAGATCATTTTTGAATTTTTGATTTCACATGAATTGCACGGAAATATTCTGCCTACCGCGAAAAAAAGGCTGGACGAGAAAAACTGCAGGAAAATCGACAATTTTCAATATTTTTAGCTGAACATTTTTTTCCAACTTCGTGAAATGCTAAGCTTTTCTACGTGTGATGTAAATGTACGGGAAGGTGAAAAATTTATGTTAATAAAGGAAAACGGGAGATCGAGATAGTGAGTGAAGAACCACTTATACATGAGCTAGTCTCCAAAATATTGAAGGAAAAACTGAATTTTTTTCTTAAACTTGCTCTTCAATCCGAGTTATTGATTAAGTAGAAATGAAACTCAAGAAAATATAATTATTTCGAAATTTATTAAAACACGAAATGCAACGGACTCAAATTATATATATATATATATATATATATATATATATATATATATATATATATATATATATATATATATATATATATATATATATATATATATATATATATGTGAATGCTGACAAGTAAAAGTAAAGCAATCCTACGACAACCTTTATCAGGCCTAGAGGTTGAATCTGGTAGAGACTTTCATTCATAGAGTCCGAACTCAGATTCGAACTAAGGACCCCATACACAAAAAGCCAGTGCTCTACGCACTAGGCTACTCAAGCTCCAATGCTAACAAGTACTTCGAGCTAAAATCGCATGTTGGAAAAAAGAGAACAAATATATAAATTGAATGAAATAGTTTCAATTATGAACAACATTTTTTCTAGTTAATGATTGTTAAAACATTGGAAATCAATTAAATTTATTTGATATAGTATTTAAGATTCAAATGTGGGTAGTATGCATGTATTTTATGTGTATTGTTTAAGATTAATAATATTTGATATTTTTATGGCTGTATATTATTCATGGTTTGTACTCCTTGCTTTTTGATTGTCGGAAATCAGAATGCAAATTGAAATTTTATTGGCTTGATGATAAAAAAAACCAGACTCATTTTTTGTTGACTTATTGATTGTCGGAAATTAGAGTGAGAAATTAGATTCGTTTTGCGTTAACGTATTGAAATTTGTTGTATGAATTATTACATCGAAATGAATCTAGGGTTTGAATAAATAGAGGATAAAAAAACTAGAATAAGTCGGTAATTTTGAATGGTGAATCCTTCGCTGAATCATCCTTTCCTTCTCCCATTTGTGTTTGTGTAAAGTGTTGTGATCTCAGCGTGCCATAGCACGTAGAGTTTCACGCCAAGACTAAGGTATTAGGCTGCGAAAAGATTCACCGGGCAAACATTGGACAGTTCCCTAACAAATAACACGCTGGACTGACGACGGGTTAGCAGAGTTGTGTCGTTTGCAAAAATCATTTGCCAAGTCAACGACTTACCCATGGTGGCAGAGGAAGTCTGCGCCTAAATTGTGTCTGGAGACATCGACAATAATGGAGCCCCATGAGAACTGAGTTCGAGTACCAGGGTAATTACTTTTGATCTGCAGGTATTGATAGTCGACTGTTTGCCATGGGAAGACGAAGATCAGTTGTAGGTGATGGAAACATTGAAATATTTGCACTTGTAATAACAAGCTAGTGTGGTTTGAACAAACTGGCGCAAATGTTAAGATGACTGCTATGCAAAATGTCACGTTTTTCTAACCTCTGAAGAATCACAACTTAATTTTTTGCACTTAAATGCTGTGGAGAGGAATTTGCGATGGTGGAAGTAGCCTGATTTGATTTATGTTGCTAATTTTTTGATTGGAAGCGGGTACTTGTTCTGGAGTCAGATCTCACACGTATGCATAGATGCAGGTTAATCAGCTAAAACGGCAACCTCGTGTTGCTGGGACTGAATAAAAAGCCAACTTGTCTAAACTGATCTACGGAGAACAAACTAAGAATGTTTGTGTCCACTTCCGAAGCCACTGTAGCAAGAGGGCCTTTGAAAAATCCTCTCCAGAAGAAGAAACTCAAAACTACTAGATCTCCTACCACAGCAGGGAATGTTTTTGGTTACCTAGGCTTTGGTTCCTCTAGACGTGTTTGATTTTCGCTGAATCGCTGGCTGATAGCCACGATGTGATAGTCCTCTTGAGAATCTTATACGACGTCTCCCGGCCAGTGCTTGCAATCCCGCCTCATACCTTTCACGAATCGGCGGAGCGGGGTGAAGAAACCACGTGGCTATGTAAGGTCAAAAATGTTTTTATCCCTAACAGAGCACACTTGTTCTAGAGGTGGACAAACCGTCAGGTAGGAAAACTGGAGCTATCTTCGAAAATGGAGAATAGATGTAGAAACAAGAGGAAACGTGGCACAGAAAAAATGGGGAATGCAATATTTATGTTTGAAAGTTTTGAAAAAAAGATAAATTTTAAAAATGAATTTGAAGATTCAATTTGAACAATTTAATGTAGGAAAAGTACCTCATTGGTTTTTCTTTTCACTCTGTTCCTGAATTGTATATAATTTTGATTTTGAAAATTGCCGTCTTGTTATGAAAGGAGTGTAGTTTCTGCTTGGCGAGGACAGGATGAGTCATTTCGTCCAAAGGACAAGACAATTGTTGTAAAGAAATTACATTTGCCACAATGGGGTGTGAAAACAGTGACCTCGTTTTTCCTTGTCATTTGATAGTATTGAAAAGAAACACATTTCACATTGAGAAAAACATCGTTCTTCTTTGTTGGGTTCTTCTGATAAGCAGTTTCCAGCTTCCAGTTTCCAGTTGTCGAAGGTTGTATATATACCAGGAAGTCTTCTACTCTTCTAACGTTGTGTTGATAAAATATCATTTTAGTGGATATGTATCACAGCATCAGCATCTTTTGGCTGCTCCCGAATTTTATTAAAAGCTTCTGTTCGAACGGCTTGAGTCAGTTTACCCTACGTTGGAATCACCAATTTTGGGTTTCACTGAAAAATAGTAATAGCTTTAATGATTTTCTTTAATTAATCTTTTTCCAAAAAAAGGATACATTTCAATTGATATTTATTTTCTAAACATTTTACTAATAATATAGTTCATAATTCAGCTTGAACTACTTTTATTAAAATTTTGTTGTAGCCGTGGATTGTGGAGTGTTTGTCGAGAGCTAGTACGGAGAATCGGTAAACAAAATTGGATCGGACTCTTCCAATGATAGCAGTAAAATTTTAGACACAGAGAAATTGAATAGAATTCTTCACAAAGGTTAATTTTTGTGCTAAAACTAACGTGAAGGGAGTCAATAAATATCTTGAAATATGTATTAATTTGCAAAAGTAATATGTATGTAAAATATTGTATTCATTAATGTTATGTATAGTTTAAACTTTAAAGCTATAAAAATTACCCGAAAACTCTTGATGACCGCTTCACCCTAGCTAAATTTGAAAATTTTACTCGCATATTAATGCAGCTTGTGTAGCCTAGAGAGGGAAGAGCATTGGTTTTTGTATGTGGGGTCTCTGGTTCAAATCCAGGTTCAGACGACAGTTCGCGCACCAAGCTGTGAGTTTAGCTCTGAATAGGAACCTGAATTAATCAGGGGTAATTTGAGTCGTGGGACTTATCACTTCACATTTATTATAAATTTGTGATGAAGCTCTCTACCAGCCTCAACCACTGGACCCGCACGAGGATTTTTCTAGGATTGCTTTACTTTTCATTAATGCATCGATCATTTTAAAAACCTCGTCAAACATTTTAGAGCTTACGTAGCGCCATGTACTACTATCTATTATAACATAGCAGTTTTTCATCTAAACTTTGTATTGATTTGGTGGAATCATCAGCTAAACTTTTACTTCTCATTTTATCTCTAGCAAAATTTACAGGTAATTGGTATTTTACCCGAACTGCATGCTAAGCTTATCGACGAACGATACGCATAAAAAACAAGAAAGCACAATCAACATCAACACTTCGCATTATTGGGCCCCTATTGTTTTTACTACACTCAGAAAAAACTCGTTGTATAAATAAAAAAACATAGATATGAATCAAATATTTTCAAATATGATTTGGCGTCATATACGTTTCTTTTTAATTCAAATAATCTGCCTTCATTTCAATAACGCTGTATGAAAATGTTTTGTTGTACATTCAATGATGAAAATTATGATATGAAAATAACATTTGTATAATAAAGCGGAATCATTTTGTTGAATGTGGGACGTATTTAATTCAAATAAGATTTGTTTTTTTATTTAAAAGTGTTTCAACTTTTGATTTAAATTTGATTCTATTAAATTTTAAGTGGTGAAATTTTTCTGAGTATATACATTAACAGAATTCAAGACATGTGTTTGTTGGTCAAATACTCCGTTTTGCTAATGACTTACTACGCTTTTATTCCGGAGAAGATATTTCGAATCTACAGCATGTTTTAACTGAACATTGGAATTAGTTCGAATAAAGTGAATTGAATACAATCGTTCAAAAGATTAAGTATTTGCTATTTCAAGCACGAAATAACGTCAAAGCAAGAAGCAAATTAAAACATCTATCAAAACTAATATAATACAACTGGAAAAGAAAAACCTCCAATTTACTATTTATAAGAAAATAGCTTCACTACATCAGATCTAAAGTAACATCTATGATAGTTCTGAAAAGGAACGGTTTTTTTATCTCTCAATATAAAACTTCACATACTCAACATATCGTATGGAGCAGTTTGGTGGAAGCCTGGAGCAGGTTTGTGGAATCATAGCAAAACATTGATCTAATCGGAAGGCTAATTATCAAATCAGTCAAAGAAGACTCTAAAGACCAACTCATTTTCCAACAAGCCTATTAAACATACAAGAATGAAACTGAAATAAAGTCAATAGTGGTTTTTTTTGATACTTTATGGAGACATTTTTTAAGTAATGCATCCAAAATCTGCAAAATAGAAATTCAAGATCCTAATTATCGGATATTTCCAACTACAACCTCTTTTTTGTGCAGAACTCTTTTTAGAAGATGCTCTTAAATTTTTTTTACGTTAGCCTGTCATTTATACCTATTATTATAGATACTATGCTAAACCGAAGCTGGCAATAATAAATGTAATCAATAAAAAAGATTTACAGCAACGGTTCTGGGTTTGTTATAACTCCATAGATCTGATGCATCTCATGTAATTCATAACCATAAATTGAACACATTTTATACATATTAAGCCGTTCACTATTTTTATGAAATTACAAAAAAATTCGACCCTAGCTGTTAATGATTCTTGAGAATGAAATTAAAATTTAACTCTATCAATCAAATTTGGAAGTGGGAGTATCAGGAAGCAAAAATAAAAATAAAAAGCAAAAATAATAATGATAACGAAGTATTAAGCTATATCAAGCAGATTGTGGGCCTGATTAAAATGGTGTTCTTCATTATAGCTTAGTTCCAAATTCATCACCTCCTTCAAGTGGCTAGTTTATTTAATATTCTTTGAGAATACTGTATCATCAACATATTTAAAAAAAAATGTATATCAACGTGTGCAGATCAATTTTTGCCTTCAACTATAAGCTCCATGTGTTGAATCAAAACTTTCGCTGCCAGCTACTGCTAACTCAATCTTTCTTCCAACGCTTACTTTAACTTCCGGTCCACCAAGGATCTGTTACAAATATACTAGGGCATCCCCTGAGCCTCGAGAACATCATAGAAAATATCCTCGTGTAATTATGTCACAATAATATGATTTAAAATTATATTACTTGAATGTTTCTTTTGACAAAAAAAGGTCTTGTATTTGTGAAAGTAATTTTATAAAATCTAAATAGTGAAATATGATCTTTCTCCCCATTCTATCCTTATTCAAGTGAAAGACTGAACATTGTAACTTTCGAAAAATGAGAATTCATTACGACATTAGCTGATGCAATAATCCAGCAATTCAACCAAAATTATCCGCATTTTTCTACAATTTCATAGCATCTACCCCACTTCCAAATCGAAGTTCAATTTTGCAGTTTCTGAATCAAATGGCCCTTAATTTTCTGAATCAAATGGCCCTTTATTAAATTACAATAAATAGGAAAAAAGTGACAATATGTCTCAAAGGTGGTCTGTAAAGACTCGTGTAGCATAGCGTGCCTCGGGTCATAACAGGACGGTACGGTATTCTAGTGCGTGGTCTAATGAAACACATTATTTCAGTTTACGGAAGATGCTACCACAGCCACTAGACTAGAGTAGTGAAAAGTATAAGCTCCGCGATCGAATTTAATCGTCGACGTCTCCATCAATAAAATTACATGGATGCAATTTTTCAATTCCATGGGGTATTTATAAATGTACGTGAATTTTAGTTATTAATGAACTGAATGCGTCTCAAGTGCTGCCAGCTGCGATTCCTAGGAAAAAGTAACAGGTAGTGGGTTTTCACCTCGACTCAAAATGAAGACTGTGTGAGTTGATTGAATATACTCCTGGCTGGTTGTAACCAAGCAGGAGCCAATTTGAATTAAAACTATCACGGACTAGTCTTTGATTTTCGCAAGGCAGCCCTGAATCCAATTCGATGACGATGATATCAACTATAATCTGAAACAGAAGCATAACAAATTAAAATAATTACGAAACGCATGAAGATTTAAGATCATCCGCAGTCACTACTAATGACAGTAATTTCTCTTCAGGCTGTCTTGCAACGAAGACGCTCTCTTGCCAGAAGCAACAATTCCTACAAGCGAGGCTGGGACTCTTGGGTACGATACATTTTCACGGTGATCGAGTCAATTTTACTCGACAATTTTTTCGTTGTCGTCCATTCGATCCGACCCAGCCAATATCCGTGGCTAAATTGCGTGTACGTACTTAATGTATAGTTAGTCAGGACAAATTCAAAGATTTCGAGCCCACAGTCAGACCCAGTCCCAGATCCATACTCCCAACCTCAGATTCAAACTTCCAGCCTGACGATGGCAATATGTAATTTATTAGTGTACGTAATAAGTGAACATTATATGCATATGAAATTTATTCAAGCACAATTTCGAGAGTGTAATTCTTCTTTGCCGTGATACGATCGAAAGAAATTAACGAAATAGTATCACTGAATTGCGGCTGACTGCCGTTTTTGCGTAATAATTATCAACGTTCGAGTATGTGTCCCTCCTTCGGCCATGGATGGACGGAAAAGTGTGTGGGTTTCGGTTTAGCTGGAGCGAGCTGGCAAATGTGATTGGACCCGGGCACCATGTTGAAAGACCGAAGGCAATAAAGTTTTTCTTATCAGTCATAAAAGCCGAACGTATACTACTGTTTAATGCTTATTTATGCTTAGTTTGTACTGGAAATAAAAAGTAAATAATGTAGAGATAATATGCAAACTGACTTATGCTATAAAATGAAGTGAAAATTGTCGAAAATGAATGAGTGCAAAGCCGCTTAGCTTATATTACATATTAAGGGATTGAGGTGAAATTATCTCAGATCGTTGAAAAAGTTGAACATGAAATTCAAAGTTTTATTCGATGTAATATTACAAATGTGATGGCGTGAACGGTGAATGACACCTAGTTGAATTTGTAAGATAAGGCTGACATGTGAGGATTATTGCTGTTATGGCTAAGTGTGAAAGTGCTTCTAACTAGATGAAAATCAGCAAGATTTTTCATTCATTTTAGACGTTTTAAATAGAAGGACCAAATTTGTCTATAAAGGATGCTGGTACCATAATAGCCGACTTCACTCCCTTCAGCATATTGTTCAACCCTATTATGGAAATATCTCCATTTCTCGCAGCTCATACATAACTTGGATCTGTTGATACCGTTAGGAATTCATGCAGCTTATAAATAATCTTGAAAGTTAGCATCCCCCATTATCACTGCATGCAATGGCGAAAATAATACTATTTTTTTTTAGTATGGAACCTGGTGCTGGTTTGCTTTCCATGCTTAAGTTTAGGATGTTACTTTTATGTATCATTACTGTCATAAATTTATTGTTTGACATAGGGTGCTATTTGTATGTTTAATTTCTGTAATGAATTTAATAGTTAACTGTACACTTTGGTGTTTAACGTTGATTGAAATTCTTTTGATTTGTTTGCTTGATTATTTGTGCTTTCAGCATGTGAACTTCAATTTGAATGATTAAAAAAGATAGTTGTTTTTAAAGTAACTAGCACAAGAGTATTGAATTTATTTTGTTTTGGAAACTTTTGTTTTACCATAGAATATCTGCGGCTGCAATCATTTTCTTCTAGACCGTTTGAAGAGGCAAAGAAACTTGATAGATTTGTGGTGAACAGAGACATTATTTTCACTTTGCATTTAAAAAAAAATGTTTTGAAATATCTTGCAAATTTAACCGTTTATAAGGTTGATGGTGATCATAGTGAGTGGGAAAATTACTGGATCTGATTGTTAAACATTGAATAGTACCAACAGCTTTTTACATATTCGATATAAAAATATGCAAAAATATTTGTGTTTCTCTGAGTCTCAAAGCCAAGAGCCACTATTGATTCCGACTTGTTTAACTCAGCAATCAAAGTAGAATAAACGAGTGACCATGAAATCAATGAGCATGGTTAGATCATTTATTATACTCGTTAAATAACCGCCGTAAAATCGTCGCAATCAAAATATTGCATTTACGTTTTTATGAAGAAATATTTGTGAAACTAAAGAACATTTACTTACGATAATGATTGTCAACATTTTTGGGTAATCAACCTAACGGCTTGTTTGTCAGCTATGAAAAATGAAAAAAGAGTTTCTTACTCCAAAGTTTTAGGTTTCTTTGAAAGAGGTGTGTCTGACTGTTATTACTTATGCACAGGCTTGATTATAAAAACTGAGTTTCCATAAAACATCTGAGATGTTTTCAAGGCATATGGTAGAAGCTTTTTCATACATATGGCTGCAAGTACACATTTACTTTTCGTAGTTCGAACAGTTCATATTGAATAGTATGCATGCCAGGACTAACGAAATAGCGCTAATTCGACGACCATTTTTCTTAAGATAATTATTCTACTACTTAACGACGACCATGTTTCCTGTTGACTTATACTTCAATGAATCATTTTCCAGGTCATTTGATTGTCACGGCAAAATCCGTTCTTCCAGCTGAAGTTTTGTCCACAAATTTTAACAAAAATTTTTAGCCGAAATAACAATTCATATGTTACTGATAGGCCAAAGCCCACATTGGGCGCATAATACTGATACTTATGAAAGCTGAAGTTACTAACACATATTAGAATATTTTTATAAATATTCAGCCTGAAAGGTCAATTCCAAACAAACTAAAGCGAAAAAGTCCAGATTTATATAAAAATATTTACAGCCTGATGGAAACTATGCACCTTTTTACATGAATGACATTCATTCTCAAAAGATTTTCCACGTAAAAGAATTTTTACAAGTTGTAGGATATGAGAACTTATGCAGGTGTTTTTATTTAAAGAAACTAAATTAAAAGAAATACAGACTTAACACGTAACTTTGCAGCTACATTGAAGCGACACTTCATAGATTCGATAGCGTAGCGCACAACGTGATGATACGCTTTGCAGCTACATTGAAGCGACACTTCATAGATTCGATAGCGTAGCGCACAACGTGATGATACGCTACGGCTATTATATCTGTCCACCTAAGCGTAGTGTCATCAATTTTCCAGCGTCAATACAATAATATTAAATGATTGCGTGTAGAGTTGATGCCTTTTTGCGAAAGTGTCGGGTTCAGGAGATGAAAGGGATGTGTTTTTGCTGTATTATTTTGCTCGATGGCATTAAAATATACTTAGAAATGGGAAAATAATATATTCTACTTTCTCAATATACATACCTCTATAAATTAAAAAGAGTTGCCTCCTTGCATTGAAAATAATACAAATTGCAAGTTGACCGTGCCTGCTTGCAAAATATTGACACATGATTGAAAATGTAAATCACTTTATAGAAAAAAGTTTTTGAATTATATTGTTCCGAACAAACAAAGAGACTTAAGATTGTTTGTCTCCTGGTAAGAGGCTGTTATCAACTTTGAAGGCAACCTAATAATTAATAGAAGGCTGTAATGCCTAATTCAGTTCACTATTATCTTAAAATGGAAACAAAATTGAATTTTCATATTAATTTTTAACAAAAATTACTGCCCAGATGAATTGTACGCCTTTTGTTCAAATATTCTTACCGGTAGGCTACATGCCGATAGCATGCTGCGACGAAAGACTGTTTCTTATGTCGTAAAAGACACACTTCGATTGAATTGTATTAGAAAATCCAAGTAAGCGTGCTGAAAGCGTAAAATGTCTAGGACGCGTCCATGAAGCGATGCCTCTTTGGACAGTTGGCCTAACTCTACACTTTCTATGCTAAGAATATTGCTACTTCGGTTCTGACGACTTACAGATATTTAAGTATCTCTAAAGAGTAAAATTGATCATATGGTAAAATTGATCATTTACATTTTAATTATTTTCAAACTAACAAATCTTGCTATTTGATTTTCATCTGATAAACATATACAATGTAAATCAGTAGTGAATTCTTAGATTCCCCATGCTTCGCAATTTTTTTCCTGCGACAGCCCCAACCATTTTTCAAACCCTGTGACTTTCTATGTCATTATTGGGTAAAAATGAAATTTAAGTAGTGTGTTGATCTTGACATGAAGCAGTTGTGATTGATTTTTAGCTGATGAGCTAGTAAAGTGCTGCCAGCTTTGAGCATTTTCATGACCTTCAATAAAAATTAATTGTTATATGGATCATCTACGCGATTCCTCTACTTTTCTTCGATTTTTTTAAAAATGTTTTTTTTTAAATTAAAGTCATATGACTTTAGACTTTAATTAAACATAACTTTAACAAAACATAAAGACAACTAATTCCGACAGTGATTTTTTATATTCGGGCGCCGTTGTTTCGATAGACACTTTTGGAGAAGGCCCCTGTCGAAAGCTTGTAAATCCCCCATCACCGTTCGCCCATTTTTATCCAAGCAAGGACGCCGACTTCATTTGGATTTCAAACATGAGAGTCTTTGTGGTTTTCTCTATGGTTTTGGAGAAAAGAAGCGAAGAAAACCCTAAAAAGACTACTTTTCCCTTTTTCGTCGTTTTATGCGGCTTTCGTGCTTTTAATTGACGGTGGAAGTCGACACTACGGCATTTTAAACTCTCCTTGAAATGAATATATTTATCTCAAATGTTTATTGAAAGAAATATGCTCTCTTCCACTGCAAACCGGGGCTCTTTTCTGCTAGCATTGCGGAAGCCAATAAGTGCAGTTGTTGATGCGTTTGTTCCAACCCTGTATGAATGTACTGATGATGCTTACTGCTCTTTAAACTCTTTCTTTTGCGAAAAAAAGAGGAGGTTTCATACATAAATAAGAATATTATTTACATTGATGATTGTAGCAATAAAATCAGTTAGATTCCACTCAGCCTGTAGAAATGATCATAGAATATTTTAATGATCGTAAGCACAGCCTGGGAACACTAAAGCATAGTACCAAAGCTGGTTTCCACTTGTTTTAATCCAACATTTATCTTCTTAATAATAATACGAAAACGGACATTATCCTGAACGATTTAAGAGATTCTAGTATCATAAGAAGCCGAATGACTTAAATTTGGGAAACATAAATTAGCTGAATAAGTGAAGCCCAAGGATTGCGTCCTGAGGAACTCCAGAATGGCAAGGAATGGTATTAAAATTCAGGTGATATATTCTGAGCTCTGTATATCTTTTCGTAAGCAAATTGAAGAGGATGTGAGTTAGAGCAGCAGATCAGTTTCTAATTATGAGATTGAGCTTGAGTCCATTGACTCATGCAGAGCCAAATGCTTTTTGTATTTTGATTAAGTAGACCACTGTGCATTGACCGTTGAGTTATAAATGACGGTGCTATGTTATAACATGGAAACATGTGCATTAGACTTCTGTGAGTCAAACTGAAATCGGAGTTTGTAGATAAAAGCAGAGGTGAAACTTCTTAAATTTAGGTGGGCGGTTATTTCTGAAATTTACCCTAAGCTAGACAAAAGTGACGAAAGTTGCTGATACGTCAATTGCTACCTACATTAAGGGTGATAATGAAATTCATTTTTTTCCAAGAAGAAAAACCCGTTAATTATGCCGTTTATTTATGCCTTACTCTAAGCCACATTTGGTATAAATTTTATTGAAAAATTGGGAAAGGGGACCTTAATCTTGTAAATATGCTCAGCAAAATAAAGCTTGTTTCCCTATAACTTTCGATGCATTCATGAAATTAAAATTTAGTAAATGATTCATATAGGAAATGGTCCTTATTGTAAGCCAAATTTCGTAGACAAATCATGAAAGGGCTGCCAGCTATGGTAATTTTTGTAGTTTGTGGCATTTCTTTACTAAGCTATTTTGTCATTAGATTTGCAAATATGAACGATCCTGCAATGACAACTAACAACAAATATTGAGGTTTCGAAAATTTGAAAAGAAATATCGGGTCGTTACCTTACATTCTTTCACCCTTAAAACTTCCAGCGCAGTCGAAACGAAATTCACATGGTGGGTTTAACTTATCGTAAAGCAGATTTGATATATTTTTAGCTATACTGCTAACACAGGGTTGCCAGCACCACACGTTTTCGTTAATATTGCACCAACAGGTACTTTCATTATATATTTAAATGCAAAGCATTTACAATAAAGCTAAGGAACCAATGTTTAAATTTTCCGAGTTTTGAAAATTTTTCATTATGGTAGCCACAAACATCGTCTAATTGCTCTCGGATGAAAACAAAATTCAAAGGATAGGTTGGTAGACTTATTGCTGCTTCTTTGGAAAAGTGTTACCACCACTGAACATTTTCATCATTTATGTTGTATTCGACGCTGCCGAGAAATGGTTTTTGTTGCGTTGGGTAAGAAAGATATGGTTGACATTATAATAGAAAACAGTGTGTTGCGTCTTTCCAGAGTTTCTGGTCACTCAATTTCTTCGAAAATCAGTTTCTTGGTGGTTCTGATGCGCTGATGCTGATGTTATTTTCTCTCTGTACGTATTTAAATCATTTTAAACCGGAATATAAACATCAAATGTGTAGAAAACAACTTATGAGGAGCTTTGTTGATTTTTATGCATTACTTTTATTGCTATTACTTTTGAATTGTAATCTAGACTATTGATAGTACTTACTATATTTATATTTTATATTTTAGTTTCAATCGCTGCACATTATATTGAAAAATTATATCGACTAATCTAAAATCTACAATATCATGTCATGAAATACCGAACGGTTCATAAACTCAGTCAACAGTTCTATCAATAAATTCATGCAATAATTTTCAACCCAAAAGACATTGGCATTCAAAATGGCAATCAGCGTCATTGCAACACGATACATGTTCGGTAGATAAGACCACTTAAATCTTTAGTTCAGGCCAACCTGTAGAGGAGAGATAAAGTAGTATAACGGTTGAAAGTTTTACCGAAATCTTGTTTACTTCTTGTCGGCAAAATGGCCATGCCCGATTGGATTTAGATTGACAGTACTTTGGTCTCATTTGATATCTTAATTTAAACCAGCCAGCGAACCAATGGTGCAAGAATCAGAGAAACAGTCGAAGTGAGTTAATGAAAAGTATTACGAAAATTACAATTTTGGGTGAATATGTTTTCTATATATGTATGTAAGTACTCGAAGGCTCTGGAAATATGTTTCAAATTATATCAGATCACTGTAGAATATCCCTTTCACTGAAATAAGCATTAAAAACTAGTTTTTGAATTTCCTGAATTTTCTTCAAAATTCCAAATTCGAAATTGATCTTCCATTTTACCTAATGAAAGGAGAAAGTCATTATTTTTTCATAAATTTTGTTTATTTTAATAACCGTAAAAAATCGTTGAAACATTTCAGGGCTTAGTAAAATTGGCTTATTATATACAGTGCATATGGAACTATTATCTTGCCTTAAAGTGTAAAAAAGGCATAAAATCCACCCAAAAGCATTGGTTCAACCGTGCAGCTCTATATATTATTGCAACAATAATCAATTCCGATCGATTTCATTCAGTTCAGGTGTATTTTCTTATCCCTTTGCCCACCATCAAGCTAAGCAATAACAGACGCCATACTTGCATAAATTCTGGTCCATCGTAAAGCCATTCCAGCAGATTATGTGTTCGTTTACATCGTCACCCCAATGATCGAATCGAGCTGGCATTTAGAGTGCCGATAGTGGGCCGTGGTTTTATTAAATGCATTCGTCCGTACGTCCGTCTACGATAAAAGCATTTTACAATTAAACTTGTGCAATAACGGTTCGCAGAGTATATATTGCAACGGACAGTTTAACATGTCATTTTCCAATTATGTTTTCTTTTGCTTGGTTTTCCCGAATATTGCATTCCGAGATGATTGCACTGTTAGACGAGGTGACGACAGAGTATTGTGTTACCCGATTTCACTTGGCGGTCCAATATAATTACGGTGTCGCATGTTTCGAAGCTATTTAATTGGAAAACTTACAACAAAAGCACTAGAACCGTAGTGAGAAACTATGATATTCTGTGTCCGTTCGATCAATGGAAATTATGCTAGGTTGTAAAGTAAATTACATGAAATTATCATCGTAAATGCTAGGCCAGTTGGCACAATGTGGCGTTGCAGCAACTCAAGACGCAATAAAATTGTTGTATATTGGAGAATGAGCTCTACCTGGATTTGAATATTTATGACGTTTTTCAGAAAATTTCATTGCTGATTAATTAAATTACATTTACGCTGGGATAGAGTGTTGATGAGAGTTTTCTGATGGCCATCATCATTTCGATGCCAGTGGGGTGTCTGTGCATTCACGATGGAGCGATGATAATTATACAGTCAAGAAGGCAGCTATTCGTTTCCAAGTAGGATTAAAATATTTAATCTAATAGTATTAGAGGGTAGAGCTAATTGGTTTTGAAAGCAAAGTATTCATCCGTTCTTCTCAATAGAAAGTATAAAATTCATATACGAGTAAGCTTGTGGAAACAGTTTATTATTTTTTGGAATAATAGCTCATAAAAGGTTATATTTTTGGATTAATAGTTTAGAAGGTGCGTTACAGAAATTGGAATTGCTCATGGTTAAACATACGCTTACAGAAATAAGCGCTGCTGGTTGGATTATTTTTATGAATCAGTGATCCATAATTGAAAAAATACCGCATTTCTATATAATTATAAATACGAATTACATTCCATGCAGGTTTCAACAAGTTCTTAGTTAACTGGTATTGAATATATTTTACGTACATATCTTATTTTATATTATACATCAGGTTTATTTACTGGAATGACATGTTCTGTTCCAAAAACATTGCTCACAAATGAACGATCAGGATAATTGTAACGGAATAAATGGGATAAATCTGTTTGTTTAATTCTTATTTACCAGAATTTATTGCAATAGAAGACAAATTCAAATTATGGTCATGAAACGAGAAAAAAGATAAAAAAATAAAAGAAAACGCTATTCAATAATCTAACGGCCCAACGTTTTGGTTGAATATAAATAGTTTCGAACGACTTTTAAATGATTCTAGCAGAGGACCAAGCGCAAATTCATTATAACACCTTCGAATGTTAGCAAAGGAAGAAGAGAAGAACACATTTGGACGCCCAAAAGGAACAGTGAAGACTTTCTGAGATCAGTTGACACGGAAAGAGATGCGAGGTCGGATTGAATCGGTGAAGCCAGATATAATACCTCGCTGCAATTTGAACAGGAAACATTCATCAAGCAACAGTCATTGTGAATCCAAGGGAGAAGAGGAAAGGTTGTTAATTGCAAATTTATACATACAATTACTGAAGGAGGACAAAAACCCAGAAAGGAGTGAATGGGAAAATAACCAAACTGTCAGATTTTATTCAGTAATATTCTGTGGTTGACAGTATTAATCTGTGTACACTACGTCCACTTGTTCTTGACGATCTAAAGCAAGAGCAACTGTGTTTGAGAAGAAGATGAGGTTAGTCAAAAAAGAGTTACTCCTCACAAACCCATGCATTGCCGGAAAGCGGATAGGATGAGTCATGGATACATTCTAGAGAAGACAATTTTTTTTAAGAAGTTTACTGAAGCAAGGGAGAAGAGAAATACGACAAAAATTGAAGACAGAAGAAACATCGTCAGCTTTTGAAATTGGATTAATTTTAGAATCTTTGCGGGCAGAAGGGAAAACACCGGATTATAGGATAGCGATAAAGAGACTTAAGGAAAAGAAAGGGAGACGTACAAAGAGGAATACATAGACTATCAACTGAAATTGGAAATACAATCCTGTTCACCACAAGAATGCTGATCAAGGCTGAGCAATAAGTTTTCAACTTCAATCGGATGGATTAGAGAAAGTGAAGGAGAAACGGAAGGAATATCAAATGGGTATACAAGAGAGGAATAGCTTTTAAAAGAAGAAAAATAATAAGTTAGCGAAAAATTCAAATATATCCTGCGGAAATGGGGAGGTAGAGATATTGAAATTAACATGGTTCGGAGTGGAAACATTTTTCTTCAAAGACCGAATGAGTGGCCAAATAGATTTCCTGTTACAAGAAGAAATACATGTCTCAAAACTAAAAAAAAAACTCTAAATTAAATCCATGATAAGTATCGTGAAAATTGTGTTCCATTGTCATGTTCTACATTTGAAGTATTTACTTTGTAAAATAAATTCAAATTTAGCATTTTGACCTCGTTTAAAAGATAGTTAAAAATACTATTGAACTTTCATAGCACAGAAAGTAGATCGCTGCACCATAGTAGTGTCTCAGCCTGTGAAGGGTAATCATAGCATAGTATCGAAAAAGTTCGCTTTTTGCTGAACAAAAATATGGACAAAAACTTTTCTAAAGCTTTAATTAGTGAGCAGAAAGAACCAGCATTATTTTCAAAGCAGGTCAAATATAATTATTGTAAAAAATATAATTATTGTAAACGGCAACCTATCGCCAACTCACATATATTTTCAGCACTCGACATCTCTGTTCACGGGAACTAACAACTGGATTGACAAACTATAGAGTATGTATGTATTAGCTAGGACCAGGTTTGATAGAAGTAATTTTGAAATGCGGCTATCTTTGTAGCAGTGGTGCCACCTTGAAAAATTGATGAGAAAAAACTGTACCTTGGCCTAAAACTTCCAATTCAGCTAACAAGTACTAGCGAAATTCACACAATAGCTGGACCTTAAGTAAAATTTGGTAGAAATTTGGCTAAAAAATTGAGAGAGAGAGCTGCCAGCTATGATGATTTTTGTCTACTGAATCTTATAAAGTTGTTCAGCAAAATCAAGCTTTTTCCCTATAACTTTCGATGCAATCATGAAGTCAAAGCAAAAATCATGTAGTTAATGGACTTTATTATAAGGCAAATTCTTTACGGCTTTCGTTGAAAAATCATGAAAGTTGTGCTTGCTTTGGTATTTTTTATAATTTTTTAACATTTCTTTACCGAGCGATGTTTTCATTAAACTTTTAAATAGGAATTATCTTACAATGGCAAGTAACAACAAATATTTACGTTTCGAAAATTTGAAAAGTTTTAAGGGTGGTAGCCCTAAAATTTTTCTCACCCCTATAGCTTCCAGTGCAGGCATCTAATCGAAATGTAATTCACAGGTTCCGTTGAACTTAACGTCAGACAGATTTGGTATATTTATGGCTGTGGTGCTTACACAGGGCTACCAGCACCATAGATTTTTGTAAGTATTCTACCAACAGATGCTTTCATTATATTTTCACATGCAAAGCATTTACAATAAAAATGGCAGCCCCCAACATCGTTTTGTCGATGAAATTTTAGATGAAACCCGCGAATAAGAACGAAATTTGAAGGATAGGTTATTCAAAGGACATATGAAGCCATAAAACAGTGATTTGCATCCATTTGCTTTGTGTAAGAAATAGATGATATTTCCTCTATTTATGTCATTAAGTTATAATTTAATCGAAAATCAGTTTTCTAGCAGCTTTGATGCGCTGGATTTATTTTGAACTATATATATATTTTCCAAAGTGAATTTCATCTCAAGAATATTTTGAGAGTTATCTTTACTATTTTTAGCTTTACTATTATAAGCCCTTGGATTCTAGTGAGAGAAGCAGCAGCTTTAAGCGCGTATGGTCCCTAGTACAGACTAGGAATCGTGCAAGGTCTGAATAAATCAGGTGAAATGGTTAAATCGAGAGTAGAGTGAATCGTTGAACTGATCACTCTACACTCTCATACATACATTGCTTAATCCCTACACATTACCAAGCTTGTCGTGAAATTACCTTACTTTACTTTATTATTTCAAAAACTTTTTTTTAATTGAGCTATAAATCGATACCAATCAAAAGTCTTACACAAAAAAAAATTTACTATTTTTTACATGGTCAAGAGCAAATGTTTACAACAAACATATTTTTGTAGCATGGCATTGAATTCAGATTTGAACTATTTGTCCAGAAGCCGAAAAACGTTGTTTATTTCGAAACCATTCACCCTCATCAACGTGATATCGATGTGCATATGATTATTCACGCCATATTATTTCATCAGATTTTAATTACTTCACAAATGATTAACAATTTAATCGGAATCGAAGCAAATGAACGCAATGATTTAAAACTACATTTCATAACACTTCAGATAATAATCAGTTTTTAAATGAACTATTACCTTCAGCTATTTCAGCTTAAGCTTCGAATCTAATAATCGTAATGACATATGCCTGCTTTTTGTGGGAGCTTGTTAGCTGCCCGAACCACCTTATTCAGAAAAAAAAAATCTTCGATTTATAGATAAATATCATGTTTGAAAATTTCTCAACTACATAAAATAGAACATTGAAAAAATAAAGCAATTGCTGCAATAAACTAGCTACAGCTAACAATTTCAATTGTCGGATTATTATTTGCGAGCAATGACGGCGCAAGGTGGCTAGTTAGACAACGCGATGGTGGAACAATTGCCCAAGCACCCATTAGATTACCTTAAAGCATATTATAGAGGAATTTTCGTGTTGAGTAAAATTGTGAATGAGAGGTTTTGGTTGAAAGCAGGTATGAGGAGTCGAGTTAAAGCTGTTAAGCTTTTGGTGTTTGGAATTAGTATCAGATCGTTCACAACAGTGCTTGATAAATTCTTTGGCAATTTTATATGCATCTTAACTAAGAGTTAGGTTTATTAGAAAAGTTACGAGGACAAATAAAATAAGTTTTTAGCAAAAGCGATATAAACTTTTTGAATTAAAAATATAAAAATTGATAAATGCATTATTAGATAACTTGACTTGTTAATAAAAACCGAATTTTATTGAAATAAAAAGTTTGCTGCTAAACTATTAAATCAAACATCGTAACCTTCAAACAAAAGCATTCTTAATTGCATATAGACTACTAATAGACGTGTGTAGATAACGAATTCTTTTCAACAATTTTCCAAAGCAGTAAATCCTACAATTAACAGCAATCACGAAAACAATCGACCAACGGCGAAACACGGTAAGCAAATGCAATTAAAGTCGATTACAATCGTTCAATAAAATCCGCAGGTTTTTCGAAAACATTAAGCAACTCCACCAACTCCAAGCACTTCAAACAACAATTGCACAGCTCTATGTAACTATGCACTTTCTAGGTAGTGAATGCATGTGAACATAGTTAACAGTTCGATGCTTGCCCACACGGCATGTATCGAAATATCTTTAGAGTATCTTTGCCGTTTACTGGCATGCGCAACTAGCGGCCAAATACAAACGCCAGGCGTAAACATTTTATGCAAATTTTATTTTCGATCAGTAGAACAAGACACGATACAAACAATGGATAAAATTGACCATGCAATGGCTGTGTGCTCGACATAAAATGAGAATTTATGGAAAATTGTAAGGAAAAGATAGATATTAAATGAAATTTTCGAGTTCGCTACTGATCGAGACATGTAATGAATTTGGTCACACGTAGGTGAGTCTAATTTTAATTGGTTACTTTTAACCATATTTTCTTTGGCGTTTGATATGTTGATGCAGTTTATTTGCGGCCAGCACTTTAATTTTCATTCAAATCACTTTCATGGGCTTGATAATTGTAAATTATGTTTTGATAATTGCCATTGCGCCTGTGTTCAGAATTCTACCATTAGAAGTGTATATAGTTTCAGCAAAGTTAGTTTGAAGTGAGATATAAGCTATTTTTCTGTATTTCTTTTTTAAAGTTTTTTTTACTTTTAACACCAAGTTACTTCTTTGAATAATGTAACGTATTCCCGTGACAACCCTCGTTGGGTCAAGGGGTTGAAGCTGGTAGAGCGTTTTACACACAAATTTGCAATCAATATGTGTACAAGTGCTAAGTTATTAGTTCTGTGATTCGCTTTATTCTTGATTTAGCTCAGGGATTTCAGATCTAATTTATTTGTTTATTCATTTATTTGCTGCGTATACAATTCAACAGCTAATTACAAAATGCAATAAAAAAAATAGAGTAAATAACAAGATAAAATTAAGTTAGGTAAGAATAAAATAAAGCTAAATTAAAATAGAGCGAGGTATGATTATTAATTAGACAAAAAAAAGGTAATATGCAGTATAAAGAAAATAAAATAAAAGAATTCCATTAAAAACAAGAATAGGGAGTCAAATCAATTAGAAACAAATATATAACAACAAACTGTATTTTTATTTAAAAATGGCAATCGAATTTGAAAGCGGACCAAGTTGAAGACTGTTATGAATGCGTTAGAACCACAAAACAGAAGAGTAAAAGTATCAGTACGAGCAGAAGGTACTTCAAACACAATGGCAAACTTGACTAACTTTACGGGTTGTCGCTCAATGATCAATTGATAAAGAGGAAGTTTAGTAACTAGAGCCAATTTCGAAGAGGAAGCTCTCATCCAAGTAAACTGTGCCGTGCTCAGAGAGAGGAATGTTTAGGTGAGACCAACGTTGCTTGTAGGATATATACAGAAGGCTATATTTAAAAAGTAAGGTGCTTCTAAACCTCCGCCGAACTCTTTCAACAGCATCTAAAAGATATTTGAAGCGACGGTACCATACTTGACTACAATATTCAAGATGGAATGTTGGAATCGGGTAATAAACAGGTGCATATATGTAGAAATATAAAATGTATTGTGGCAGGGGTGAATAACAAAGCCAGCAATTCGAGAGGCCGTTCTAGTGATCGTTAGGAGATTAATGCTGAATTTCAGCTTACGCCCAAGGTGATCCCATTATCAGAAAAATATCCAACAGAAAAGAGAAGAGTACCACAAATAACATAAGCAAAGATAAGTGTGAAGCTATAGGGAAAAGGACATTCAAAAACACTAAAGACATAGAAAAGTGAAAAGAACATAGAAAAAACACTTGGCAGCACTAAGAGACAAACAGTTTAAGTTACAGCAACCGGAGAAAGCAATTAAATCTTCCTGAAGAAGCTAAGAGTCAGCAGAACTCGTTTAATTTCTGCATAAAGAAGACACAATAACTTAAAAGCACTGGGAAGATCATTGACGAACGAATCGAAACTAAATAAATTTAAAATTCAACCTTGAGGTACACCAGAAAAAAGAGAAAAAGGCAAAGACGGCAAGCCAAAGAGGGAGGTAACATAAGTGCGGTTAATTGAAAAAAAGAGGTCCAGGGGAGCAAAGGTTCACGGATGACACAAAAATTTAATTTGGCAAGAAGTAGCACATGATTAACAGTGTCAAAAGCATTGGCAAAATCATGTTGCTGTCAATTGCCGACGCAAACATACGTGTAAATTTAGCAAGCAAGGTTGATAGAATCGCAGTGGCTTTTTACATAGATATGCTGTTGCCCTGCAATAAGACAGGTGAGGATATCACATATGCGATTAAAAACGATTCATCCATCAGTGGGCCAAGTTTCCGACAAATAAATCAGGAGATCATTTTTTAGTAAAGCGGCAGTATTAAAGTTTTCAAGTTTGGTCCTCATACCATGAATATTCTGACAATGCAGCATAATGTTTTTACGCTCAACGACAAGTTTTAGGATCTCCAGTTATTTGAAGATGGAAAATTTTGTCTGTTTTTTTTGACTAATGTACAGGGAGGCCCAAATATTTTCGGTGGTCAAGTAAAGCTATTTAAATAGAAGCCACATATTTCATAGGCTGGCTATCTTTCACATATTTTTTGATGTTAGTCGTCGTAGCAGCAATTGATGGATGCAGATTAGTTAGTTGTCCTTTGTCAGAGCTTGAGTTTAAACCAGGAATCTCATATATTAGATGCCTGTTTTTTACCCACTAGACTATACAAGTTTTAACTTTTTTGGTTGGTTTCATAAAAAGTAAACGTAAATCTAGAAGACATAAATCAAGTCAACTTGTAAACTCAACTGAAAATTAAACGCTATTTTAACACTAACAGTTTTTTTGCGCCGAAATTTGTGAGAGTGTTATGTCCCCACCGCACAAAATAAACACGATTACGCTTGAATATTGCTTCTCCGCGTAGGTTCAAAAACAACACCAAAATAAAGGCAACTTCGCTCGACAAATCATCTTTTCTAATGAGGCGCATTTTGATTTTGGTGGCTATGTTAACAAGAAAAGTTGTCACGATTCGGGCTCGAAAAAACTACATGTAATCGTAAAGCAGACAATTTGGTATAGTTTTTCAAGAAGTGACATCATTAACAAATTTTTCTTCGAAAATGATCCTGGTAACGCCATTGTGGTTAATGGGGAGCGCTACAGAAGGATGATTGATACTTTTTTTGTGGGAAATAATTGAAAGCATGAGCGACTTTTCGTTTCAGAAAAATGATATTCAAATTCATACAAGCTTTGAAATAATTTTTCTCTTTCACACTTCGTTTTATAACCGCGTAATTAGCCGTATTAACAATTTCAATTTTTACGTGGTTGGACTTTTTTGAAAAGTTTTGTCAAAGTTTGATGTTACATTGACAATAAGGCAACAATTTGAGACTTTAGACACAATATTAGCCAAGCCATTTTTGAGATACAGCCCGGAATGATCTAAACTGTACCAAAAAACTGGTTTGGCAATATAAACTATTTCCAGTCATTTTTGTGAAAATGATTATTTCGAAGCTAATAGGAAAGCTTAGGTTTTCTAATTAAGTAAACTTCTCCAAAAAATATGTGGTGGTTTTGACTTCACAGTGCTTTTAAAAACACGTCACAAAATGGCTCAGCTTGTTCATGTAAATAGTGTGCAATGAAAGTAGAAATAAAGTGAATTAAAACAGATAAAGACCAAAAAAACACTAAACTAAAGAATTTTTATATTTTTATAGTTCCATTTCTATATATTACACATTTTTTCAATGCTATTTACTCAGAACTTTCAAAAAAACATACTGTGATAAATATTGAGGTTTCTTGTGATTTTGTATACAAGATTTACCGTGAATTCGCTTGACAGTAACTTCATAAAATAAATACTTATTTTCAAAAATTTAATGCAGAGAAACCAGGGGAAAATACATACCACCAAAGCAAGAACATACAATTATTTTAAACATTCTAGCAAAAAGTCCAAAACAAGATATTGGTAGACTATAAATTACTTCTGGCGTCAAATTGATAAAGAATTAAATACGTTTATGAAATCAGCAATCAACAAACTATCGAAAAAAATTAAAAAAAAAATCTATCAGGTTATTACTTCACCGATGAACAGATGACTGAAATTTAGTTTGATTATTTAGTGTCCACAAGTTTGCATTAGTCTTATGAAAGCATGTCCTCTACTATCAGTCCAAAACTAACACAAATTTACTCTGACAACAGGCCGCAAAGCTATTGCATCTATTTTTTTACACGAAACGTCGTAAAACTGTAAATAATACAATACCAGTGTCAGTTAAATGAAAAACTAGAAAAAAAATAGAAATTTCATTACATTATTTCAAACGAAATCGGTCATTGTTGAAGCTTGAATTCAATCTTGACACCAATATTATACCTTCTTAAACAACTTTGTGATATTGAAAGCGTTAAAGAATAGTACCAGTGGTACTTAATTCCTAGGTAGCTAACCTGTCGCCAAAGCTAAAAATAAGCCCAAAACTTGGGCATCACCATAAAAAAATCGTAAGCAAATGAAAGTCCTTATAGACCAGAAAAAGAAACCCATTTTCGTTTCCAGAATTTTCAATCAAAGATGAACAACCGCTGGTGCAAGTTGAAACCATTTGATTCATTTGCTATCTCAAATGCTTTTTAAAGCGTATTCTAATAGAAGAATTGAAAAAAATCTTATCAAAAGGCATTTTAGTCTCCATAATATCAATAAGTCTCTTCTAATTCAATGAAAAAAAATATTAAATTTTCTTAAAAATCCGACTTCACTCTAGGCGCAAGCCAAAACCATCAATAAAATATCATTTCCTTAAACATATTTGTCAAAATAAATAATGACTTCATTCCGCAGGAGTACATTCAATATTCCGTAGATTTGTCTTCACAACATTGTTGCATTTCTTGCACATTCACTTTGCAGTCACCTTTAAAATTATTAATTTGAATCTGCTTCCGTTGATAATTGGTTGCGCTTTGCAATCCAGAAGCATCGTAAAATGCTTGCTTGTATCTAATCATTGCGCATCTCTGTAAACATGTGCTTTCAATTGCATTTGCCCCTAGAGGCCAATTAAAAACACTTTTTCGTTCATGACGCGTTCATAAAGTATGGTTTTAATATCAACATCAATGTGCATTATAAAAGCGGGTTGTCGCTTAAGTCTTTTGATTTCAAAGCTTGTGCATCATCGAGTCGTTGCGTTTACTTGTAGAGTAATTTGCGGTGCTTAGGAACGCTCTCCTGATTGGCGTCCTGCTGTTTGAGTGATTGTTTTAATATGTGTTTTCGATTTAATGCTCTCGAACGGAAATTTGAATCCTTGATTTGAACATCGGTATATTAGATATTCTAGAAAAATGTATGTATGTTAGTGTCGTTTATAAGCAATCGCGATATTAATTGGAACTAAAAAAAATTTACATGCATGAAATTTCTGCATAGTACCAGCTGCTTTGAAAATATCATTATGCTTAATGTGGCAAAAAAATTATGTGTTCATTGTGTGGACGCAGGCAATATCTCAGCTGAGACTAAATGGACTAAAAATTAAAATTGCAACAGAATAGAGATCTTCTAAAAATATATAAACAAAAAATTAATCAATATCCGGATATATTTGGAAAAGTTATGTTCATGTTCCAATGGCACTTGGGATAGATCATTCCGCAACGTTGCAGTTGTGCCGTTTCCAATTCGTTCCGATGAAATCACGAGAGAAACCACAATTCTGACAGAAAATACAACTGTCGCCATGACAACAGTAGTATTTTACTATCAACCACAACGCTGTTATGCTTGAGTTACAATGAATGCAACCAACATTTGCTGCCAAGTTTTGTTGGTGGAACGAGTTACAATCAATGCAACACAGCATTTACTGTCATCTGTCACTGGCGATATTAAAGAAATTGCTTTTCGATAATTTGGATCCTTTAAAGTCTCGGAAAGAGATATCAGTGAATATTTTATCCTCTAAAAGCTGCGGAGTATAATGCAGAGCAAAAATGAGACAAAAAAATACAAATTCTGATTGTCATTTACATATGACAGTTCCGATTTCCCGAACGCTCATAGGAACAGGTGGAATTGGGTATTTTATTGCCATGCCAAGTTTGAGGTATGAGCAAACTCTGCTGCGCAACAAAGTTGTGTTGCATCATTGTAACTGCTCTCATACGTTCTCATGGATTCAAACTCATTTTGTTGTGCAACAAATGTTGGTTGCATTGATTGTAACTTTAGCTTTAGTGTTTAATGAGTTGGAAAAATGAAATCGCTTAGGAAGCAATAAATTAAATAGAAATTTTATTGTTTTTTTTCGGTATTTTTTTTTTATATGGTTTACAGATGCCAAGAAATATATACCTACTATTAATGTGATTATTTTATATTTGAATTTTTTTTTAAATAAACAACTAGCCCTTTATTAATTTATAAACAACTAGCCCTTTTTTTTATATATATTTTTATATTTTTTTTTAGTTTATTTTGTTAGTATTTTTTATATGTGTTTATTGTTTCATGCATGTTTATAACTATTAAAAATTTATTTCATATTTGAGCTTCGTTTAATTCAAAATAATGATATGCATTCATCTTGCAAGACTACTTTGCAGTTTAGTAGTTTATGAGTATTTTACTATACTTGCTGATACGATATTGTACTTGAAAAAAGGTTGTATTTGAGTATTCATGAATTAAAAGTTTGTACTAGCTCCGTATTTGATAATGTTAAAATGTTGTACTTTATGAGGCCGAGCATTTATATTGAACATCTATAGCCTAAAACTTAGATTGATTTCCTTTGGGTATTTCAATCGGGCAGCTGTGGGACTGGTGTACAAAATTGATTTTTTTTTTAAATCTTTGGCATTGGTGTCATTACCGACTGTTTTAGATTAGCCAAGAAAAGACTGGTATCAGAGATCGATCGACGAAAAATCATTTAATTGGCAACAAGCTTAGTAGGTCAAATCTATCAAATTCAATTTGTTTATTTTGAATTTGTTTATTTTCTGGAGAAAGACTTCTTAAGAAAAATCTTTTCCATACTGGAGAAGGGCTTGCTTAGAAGCTCAAATAAGTAGCCGGCCATTGGAAAGTTACTAACAAGAAAATTACCAAAAATTTAATTGCAATCGAAAATGTTATCGCTTGAGAAGTGGGGTGAACGCAATAGGCTCAATATTAACATTACTAAATGTCAAATTATATGGTTCACCGGTAAAAAAAACAGTTAACATTTTTTTTATTGTCTCAATAATATGTCGCTGATTAATGTTGACAGTGTCATAAATCTTAGTGTTTCTTTAGATAAAATGCAGTGATTTAATTTTGAACATAATACAATCTTAAACAAAGCATATAAGCGACTGGGATTCATTAAAAGACATGCAATAGAATTTAAAAGCTTGGGGGTAACGAATTTATTGTACAGTGTATTAACTATATATATTTTTGTTTTCTTTTAAAATAAATACCACAGTGTCTGTAACCGATGATTTTACTTTGTAGTCACGATTCCATACAGCAAACTATTCACACAACATGTGTCCCACGACGAATCGCATTCCTCGCTCACTCACTCGGCAATTAGTCTATAAAATATTAATATAATTTGTGAGTCACACACTCAGTGGCTGCAGCTAACTACACACACACACACAGCTATATATAAACAGATATTCACGATCGGCTCACTACGCTGAGGAACGCCGAGACACACTCGCACGTCGGCCATGAGGACTATGACAAACACCGTCCGACCATCTATGACAAACACAGATCCTCGTCATTTCGCGAATTAGCACAAAGCACTACTCACAGCTGCTAATTATCACACCTAATACACTACGCACTATATACCCTACAGCTCACCTTTTCCGTCCGCACTGCTATGGAGACTTGACCAAACTAATTGAACATACTACTTAAACTGCCTGGAGGGTCGTCTTCTGACCTGATCACTACTACACTTACTTTTATTTTATAGTATGTAGCTAACAGTTCGGCCATCCTGAGATAATAACTGCCCTCAGTTATTTACATTATCTTCATTGGTGGAACTCTCGTTTCCGAGGATGCCAAGTCTTTTTAAATGTTTGGCTGGCTAGATTTTCTGGTAAGCAGCTCTCTTGCTTCAAATAGATCCATATAATTCCTTGACCACGCAGCGGTCATTACGTAGTCAACGTTTAACAGCAAATGGTCCTAATTATTTTGGAAGTTACTTCCAACTTTTTCTTCTACCAATACTATGTCCCCTATATTATATTTACTAGCAGGTCTTTATTCGGCGTCAAACCATTCCTTTTGATTTTTCTGACTCTCTTTTATCTTATCATATGCTTCCTTTCACAAGTTGTCCAGATCATCCTTTGGTATTTCGTTCGATATGTGAGCGCCTGACGGTGCCTTTGGTACAAAAGTGAGCAATAACTGACTGGGTGTTAGTTTCGTAATACTATGTATGCTATTGTTTATGATTTATACTGTTATCACAGTGTTCGTGCCAACTAAAGCGCCAATAATAGTAGAATTAAATCTAACTACTTGTCCAATTGCTTGAGGTATCGCTACAGCAGTTTGAGCGTGCTGAATTCCTTTTTCCGTACAGTATTTTTGGAATGCCTTTGAGGTGTAACAGCTCCACTTCTTGCTAATGATTCGACTAGATACGCCAAACAAAGATACTAGACATGATGTCTGGGCTCTCTTCTTTGTCATTTGCGTTGGTTGTAGTTTGATCGAAATGACAAACCTGTCCCCTTGCAAGTACATGCTTCGGTTTCATATATAAATCCCTATCTCCGGTATTTATGACCAACACAACACATTCTTTGTTGTCATTACTCCTTGTCACACAGCGCGGCAAAACATGCTCATCAAGCATATTCGTCAACTAAAATAACTCCTGACTTACTAGTCCTGCATTTCACAGTGGATGCATATTTTGGTGGTATAATAGTTCCATTCTCAGCACAAATACACTCTTTATTGAGAGGTGTGGTGTTTAACCGGGTAAATCATCAATACTGTTCTGCAGAAAACATATGTTTTTTCTGTCTTTAATAACCAATACATGTTCTTCCTCAGTTATGCTTTGGCTAATTATTACGGAAATATGTTGCATATGATTGGGAACAACGTGAAAATCCGAAACAATTTCGATTTCATCTATGCCTACTTTAACATTTTTTCACGACACCAAGTGTTTTTACTTTCCCTTCTCCAAGACCTATTATTTCTACTACATATTCTTCACCCTGCATGTTTAAGCGACGCTATATCTTCTCATATCGTACAACAATTTGCACCCAAATCCATATATGTTCTTACAAATGTATCGAATACTCTCATATTAATAAGAAATTTCTCACCTTTGTGTACGCTGTCGATGCTTGTCACTAATACTTCCATATCTTTATGTGTTTTTGAGGCACAACTTCCATGATGCAGGCGCCTACAGTTTTCATAATATTCGGTTTTTTTTTGAGCAATCATATGTAAATGGGTTTACTACCACATTCATAGCACTTTCTTCGATCGATGAAGGCCGTTTTTCTATTTTGCCGATCTCGTGAATCCGACAAGTATTCATGTCACTGCTCATCTTCACCTTTTTCACACACGGCTCTTTTGTAGAGGTAATGGCTCAGTTCTAGTCAACGCTACTTTTCTGTTCTTTTCACACTAATGCACTCAGAACGTACACCAAATTCGATTGTACTGCACTGTCACATACACCCTCCAAAATTCTTAACTGATAAAAATTCTCAACAAACGCAAATCTTCTTTCCATAACGACATTTTATTTTTTACCTAAACGCACACAAATTTATATCTGATCCTACTAAGAACACATGACCAAGACACAAGCTCTAATTTCACTCCAGTAGTAATGCAAGTTATAACAAAAGCAACAAAAGTTTTGATCACGCTAAACTAGCAATACAAGTTCTGATCCCACTAAACTAACAACACAAGTTTTTATCCCACTATGCCAGCAACGCAAGTCCTGATCCCACTTCTGAGATATTAACTATATATATTTTTGTTTTCTTTTAAAATAAATACCACAGTGTCTGTAACCGATGATTTTACTTTGTAGTCACGATTCCATACAGCAAACTATTCACACAACATGTGTCCCACGACGAATCGCATTCCTCGCTCACTCACTCGGCAATTAGTCTATAAAATATTAATATAATTTGTGAGTCACACACTCAGTGGCTGCAGCTAACTACACACACACACACAGCTATATATAAACAGATATTCACGATCGGCTAACTATGCTGAGGAACGTCGAGACACACTCGCACGTCGGCCATGAGGACTATGACAAACACCGTCCGACCATCTCTGACAAACAGAGATCCTCGCTAGGCTACTACACACACAAACTAATAACCGGCTCACTACGCTGAGGAACGTCGAGACACACTCGCACGTTGGTCATGAGGACTATGACAAACACCGTCCGACCATCTATGACAAACACAGATCCTTGGTAGGCTGCTACACACACATACTAATAACCGGCTCACTACGCTGAGGAACGCCGAGACACACTCGCACGTCGGCCATGAGGACTATGACAAACACCGTCCGACCATCTATGACAAACACAGATCCTCGTCATTTCGCGAATTAGCACAAAGCACTACTCACAGCTGCTAATTATCACACCTAATACACTACGCACTATATACCCTACAGCTCACCTTTTCCGTCCGCACTGCTATGGAGACTTGACCAAACTAATTGAACATACTACTTAAACTGCCTGGAGGGTCGTCTTCTGACCTGATCACTACTACACTTACTTTTATTTTATAGTATGTAGCTAACAAGTGCTCAAAACCGCATGAGTTGTCTGGAACCCTATCTTCAAGATCCACAGCGATACAATCAAAAACAGTCCTTGCTCTTTGCCGTCAGAGATCTTGAGAGACCACACAAACTCGGCAGTTTGCCATCATGCAGCTACAAACGAAATCTTCTGAATCGAGCCACTATATTTTTGTGAAGGGTTTTACTTTTGACAACTTACCAAACCAGGAAGTGGCTTCTTTCTGTATAACGGTATCTGCTGGCATCAACGAGCTTCTACGAAAGGACTTCTGGCCTCTTGGTGTTCTGGTCAAAGAATTCACCAGAATTCCTCGTAAGAATTTTCATCAGGGATGAGCAAGGAGCTCCAGAGCTTAGGATTAAGACTGTATTATCAAAAGGTCCGCGGTTTGAGGACCAAAACTAATGAGTTCAGGCTCTCTGTCACTTTAGCTTCGGATGATATGATATGTCTTACGGAAACCTGGCTTACTGATGATATATTCGATTCGGAAATCTTACCTGACCAAACGGTTTTCCGTAAAGACAGAGATCGTTTGAATAGTGGTAAATCCGATGGTGGGGGTGTTCTCATCGGTATTAATAAGACACTAAACGGAACACTATGTCGTGATGCTCCTTTTTGTCCTCCTGTTGAGTGTATTTTTGTGCGTATTTCCTTGCCTTCTGCCAAAACCTTAGTCGTTGCTTCAATATATATCCCCTGTAACCTTCCTCTGTCGATTTATGAACAATTCCAGGCGGAACTCTCTTATTACCTCAACAGTCATTTTCCCACCGCTTACGTTCTGCTATGTGGTGATTTTAATCTCCCTACTCTAGATTGGGATGTTGACTATTCAGTTATCATCTCGACTAGTAGTGTTTCTTTAATAACATGTTCGATTCTCTCACTTTATTCCCTCTCTCAGTACAAATGCCAGCAATAGTTGCAATCGTTACTTATATAAAAGATCAGGTTCACCTGTTGACCTTCTTTTGTATAAGGATCTTCGCTCTAAAGCGAAATAAGTTGTCAGACAGGCAATGCGCTCCTACATTGCTGGCGTTGAAGCATCAATTAGAACCAATCACCCGAAATCGTTTTGGTCAGTCATCTGTTCCTTGAAAAATTGTCCTAGTATCCCCAATGGTATGCACTTGAGTGATACAGCTGCCTCCACTCCACAAGAAGTTTGTGAGCTATTTGCTTCTTACTTTTCCTCTCTTTTCTCACAATAATCCTCTTCTAATTCCTTAAATCTTCCCTCCACATTCTCTCCTGAATTGCACTCATTTCGAACGAACCCTCTTGAAATTGAACATGTGTTGAACGATGTCGATGCCAATACCGGTAGTGGTTCCGACGGTATTCCAAATATCCTGGCTAAATCTCTTTCATCATCTTTGTGCGTCCCTCTTTCTATCTTGTTCAACTTAAGTATATCTTTTGGCTCGTTTCCTTCTCACTGGCAAATTGCCAACATCTTTCCTATACATAAAACCGGTGATCGTACATGCATCTCAAACTACCGTCCCATTTCCCTTCTTCCTTGCCTTAGCAAGATCCGTGAAAAAGTGGTTTACAAGCGAGTCTACTCCTTTATCCAGGCTACTCTCGCTCATGAGCAGTATGGTTTTGTCAAAGGTAAATCCACTTTAACCAACCTTCTTTCCTTCACACATACGGTTGCATCCGCTCCTGACCATCACAAGCAGGTTGATGTATTTTATACCGACTTTTCCAAAGCCTTTGAATCCGTCAACCATAACCTCCTTCTTCAAAAGCTAAGGTACGATGGCATTGCTGGTCCTCTTCTTTCCTGGTTTAACTCTTACATCCTCGACCGTACTTGTATTGTAACTGTTAATGCCTCCTCTTCAATTCCTTTTTATCCTGCATCAGGTGTTCCGCAAGGGTCTATCCTTGGTCCTCTTCTCTTTCTTTTGTTCATAAACGATCTCCCTCCTTCAATCCATTCTTCTTGTCTTTTGTATGCCGACGATTTCAAGATGTTTCGAGTGACTCACTTTGAACAGCGTGAAATGTCACAAAATGTCTTTCTCTTTGAAAATTTCACCTTTGATGTTCTCCTACTCTGTTTGTGGCTATCCTTTTAATGTCGTCGATGATTTTAGAAATGTTGGCGTAATGTTTGATCCTAAGCTCAAATTTGATAAGCATATTTCTTATATTACTGCCAGGGCCTCTAAATTATCTGGTTTTATTATTAGATCCTCTAAAGCTTTCGTTAATATTTCCACCTGTGTACACCTTTTCCTTTCCTTTGTACGTAGTATCCTTGAATATTGCTGTCAAGTTTGGTGTCCTCATTTTGTCTACTTAAATACTGCGTTGGAGTCGGTTCAACGCAGATTTACTCGCACCCTGTTTTATAAATTTAAGCTTCCTTACCACCCTTATAGTGATCGTCTGTCGTTCCTTCATCTCCTTTCGCTCGAATCACGGGGAATTTTCCTGGGTGAGTGCCTACTCTTCAAATTGTTTCATAGGCTGGTAGATTCCGACATCAGCAGCCACGTTTCTGTCCTTGTTGCAGTGCATGGCACCCGCTCTTCGTTTGAGTTTAGTGTGCCATTTGCGCGTACTGATATCTTTTTTTATTACCCACTGTTGCGATTACTGAGGCAACATAATGATCTACAGTTTGGTCCTCTACCGCCGACATTATATGCCTTTAAAACTTTTCTAAAAAATAATGTTTTGCTTACTACTAATTCAATGTAGTCTTTTTTCCTTTTCTTTTTTTTTCTCTATATTTTCTTATTTTGAATTTGTACTTTTTCACTTTGATTTTGTTTATTATTGTTCTTTATTTTGTATCATTGTCATCTCATTATTATTTTGTTCATTTTTTCATTATTTCGTTAGTGATTTATTTGTATTTTATATTTTCTATATTCAGTAATTGGACTTTATCTGTTGAATAATAGTTAATAAATAAATAAATAATTAAGGGCCTGGCTTACGTTGTAATTCTCATCAATAAGATTACTTTAAACACCAATACCATATTGTCTACGCCAACAAAAAGCCAATTGATATGCTGCAAAATATTTGGCAGCATCGGAAAATATTATTTCTCAACTATTTCCAGATCCCACTTAAAGACAGATCTAACCAAGGTGCTCACGTCATAGACTATCCATGTCAATTTTCCCAAAAATACTAACCAATCACCAATTTACAAAGCAATTTTTGTGTGTGAATTGTAAATGCTATTAGTCATTAAGCTGTTCAATATGTAAGTGTTCTATTTTCTTGTGCGTCTCTTTCGTTTGAAAACAAAGAAGTAAAAATATTAACACAACATAAACACTGTTAAATATTTTGCAGATTTACACTGAATTCACTTTATTGAAAATTGTATTGTATGTGTGAAAGAATCAATTAAACATGGATTCGTGCAAAAAACAGTAATTCTTTATAGAGCGTGCGGACTAGTCTACATTTTCAATTGGAAGATTATTTGTTTTTTATGCCCGTTTTTTTGACATGCCGTTTTAAATAATTTTTGTTTATTATTGTGTACTTCTCAAAAACAATGCCTTGTTTCCCAAGCAAGTTTTAATAAAATATTGAAATAGAGATAGCCCTAAATCAAAAGCACAATCACTTGATCCAACCGGATTATTTAACTGCACCAATCAAACCAATAAATTCATCATATATCTTCAAATTAAATGCTTTCAAATAAATCGATCTTATCGAGATAGTTTCAGTACCAAAACTGGAATTTCTAAAGATAATCTGGCTCATGAGCCCACGAAAATTCTCAAATAAAAAGTAAAATTGTTGATCTAGACAGCAGAACAAAAAAACATGAAAGAATCTGGTCAGATTAAACTGTATAATTCACACTTTTACTTTTCAACTATTTCTCGAATACACCGAATTCAGCAAGTTCGACGTTGGTTCGGAAGAGGTTGAAAATAATAATAATCCACAGGCGCATATATGTACATATGTTGAAATCAGCTGAGAGAGACAAGTGTTTTTGCAGCAAACGGAAGTATTAGCATTGCAATTAACCCTATTACAAATCAATGCAATCATTTTTTGATTTATGTTGAAGCAAATATTTTACGCCAATGAATTGTTTCGGTGGTTGATTGATCGATTATGACATTTATTTACTGACAAGACGTTTGAAGTTTGAAGACGCATTTTGAAGTTTGTTGACAAATTATGAGCTCCAGGCTTTCAATTTTCCGGCAACTAATTGATTAAATAAATGAAGAAATATTTTATTGAACGTTTTGGGTAGCTTTTGGCATTATCATGAGCAGTTCATAGCATTTCGATAGTTGGTTTTTCTTTATCTATACGAAAATTTAGTTTAAAGCATAATTTTTCATTTCACAGAATTCGAAAAAAAATCTCTTAAAAGAATTGCTTGTCGCAATTGAATTGAAATACAAATTTTCTTATCTAAGCTTATCTAAGTCATGCTCAGATGTTGATTCAAATTTGATAGCAAAACTAATAGGAATCTCTAAACAACATCTTCAATGTGTTTCAAGGGTTAAAATAAATCCAGACCATTGAACATAGACCGGTCCATAACATTCACTCATCATACCGGATCTAAATTCCACTTGTTTGGCAACTTCTCAATTTAGCGAAGTAAAAAATCAGGTTTTGATTTCTATATCTTTTTTAGGATCCATCCCAATTTGATTCTATCATTCTATTGGAAAACCTGACGCCTTCTTACCGGTTCGGTTTAGTTATTTGCAGGTATCTTAGCAGCGCGATGCTGTCAAGCAGGTGATAATGTTCGGAAGTTTTGATTTGAACTTGAATTCTGAAAGTAATGTCATGGACCAAGCAGGTTTTTGCGAAAACTGATGATAAGAGGAAGAAAACTCTGTTGATTTGGCTATGAAATAACATGTATGAACTGTTAATAGTTATTTGAAAAAAATACCCAAACTACTTTATTCAAGATGATCTATGCTTGACAAAGGCTTGGTTACGTTGTTAGTTATGATGGGCGTGTGAAACCTGATTGCGCAGAACAAGTGATGCACGCATATGTTTCAAAAACAGGTCTACCATATAGTTTGGATAGGTCAGGATTTGGGTTTGGTTGTTTGTGTATTTCGGAAGTGGAGTTATTGTTGGCAGGTCAAAGAGCGGTGTATTGTTGATGAGTCTGGAATCAAACATTGAAATGTTGTATGCTTGATTTGCGTTTCAATGTAACAATTGATATAGCTTGTTTTTTTTTGCAAGGTAATATAGTTGTTATACCTGCTGTGGTTGGGTTCTGATTTTTTTGTGTGACATAAAATTGGAGTTCAATATGATTGCCTCAACTACAAATCAAAGTAAGATTCATATTTTGATGAGTGTTATAATTAATAATCACATAAATCTCAATTTTTTTAACTTTATTTGGGGGCCACTTTGCAGAGATAGCAAGCTGAGCTGTGTTGATAAGCGGAAAAGATGAAGATATTGAATGACTATTGAATTTGAAGTTGGATCCAGAAGCAATTAACGTTCTACGATCTGAAAACAGCAAAAAATAGGTCTAAATGATTGAAACTGATAAAAATGTACATAGAGGTAATTGTCAGCAAACAAACTTGCAAGTTTGACTCTTCTTTTAAATTGATTATTGTGAATAAAATACCAGAACATAAATTTGGTTGCTGTCTTATAGCAAATGAACGGCACCAATCATTTAATTCTATCAGACAAAAATTTCGTTGATTACCTGAAATCATTGGCACTTATGATTTCAATACAAAATTGATCACGTTTCCTGAAAAGCAACGAACCATTTTATAAAACTTTAAAGCACATCAACAAATCAGTCCTGGAAAACAGCATTTTATGTTATGAAATGATTTTTAGAATATTATTTCACTTTTTCAAAAATATAAATGAATTTGATGTACTTCACATAAGCGTATTTTTCTAAAAAGAGCGCTAAAAGAGCCCCAAAATGCAACGCCGGCCAATTGTTCATGATTTAACAATATGACTTGACACTCCTTGGGGAGGGACATATTATACTTTTTGGTGTTTAGAATAGCTAGTGGTAAATAGGCAAGCATAAATAGCTGCTTAAATCAGGTACCTGATCAGGGTTTTAGCTAACTCGTGCCATTGTGAGTTCATGACCGTACGCGTAAAAGAAGCTGGTGCTAAACTGATTCGGTCATTCAAGCAAATCTAAGAGCTTAAGCCTAAAGTATATCATTTCAAATATTTATTTGTACATTTCTCTACAATTGATCTCTACATCACTTTAGCTGATATACGTATGTGCGGATAAGAAAAAGCGCGCATACCTCAAGTGCAAATTGCGTTTTTTTTTAAATTCATAAATAGGTACTAAAATATAAATTGTTTTAGATAATGTATCATAATGTATCTTTACATAATGTATCTGAAACAATTTCAGAGTAATCGGACTGATAGTTTATGAGATTTCGATGAGCTCATTTCGGAAAATGTACACTCAGAAAAATTTCATTTAATAGAATCAAATTTAAATCAAAAGTTGAAACACTTTTAAATAAAAAACGAATCTTATTTGAATTCCACGTTATTATAAAAATCTTATTTTCATATCCAAATTTTTCATCATTGAATGAAAAATAAAACATTAAAACAAACAAGACACACTTTGATACAGCGTTATTGAAATGAGATCAGATTATTCGAATTAAAAAGAAACGTATATGGCGCCAAATCATATTTGAAAATTTTTGATTTGGCGTCATATACGTTTCTTTTTAATTCAAATAATCTGACCTCATTTCAATAACGCTGTCTCAAAGTGTGTTTTGTTTGTTGTCAAAGTTGTGTCTTGTTATTAAAGAACTTGCGCAACGTTACTTTTAACAGTAATGCATGTATGTGTGCGCAATTATGTAGAAGTGAGTGTTTTTGTCGCAAAATAATCACAGGCATCCTCTGTTTCACAATGCACCGGGAATTTTTGAGAATTTTTTAGCGTTGCAATTTTTTTCAGTACCACATTTTGCAACAGTCTTAGAAATAGTCTGCAGTTTGGTCAGCTTTTTGTACCATTTGATCATCGAAGATTTATTTACACATTCACAACTGCTTGAATGGACGTGTTGATTATTAACAGTTGATAGTTATTGAAGAGAATTTTCCATAACTGAATTTAGGAACAAAAATACTTAACTGAAATAAATCAGGAACTTCAGTAGACAGATCTGTAGCAATCTTTTGTGACAGAATCTAAAAGAGAGGTGCGTACTGCCCTTTGATGAAACGTTCCAGCCAATTGAGCATTTTGGCTATTTTCTATATGTTTTTTTGACATAATTCTATGTACATATGTCGATCAGTGTTCACTTTACGTCATTTAAATTCAATATTTAATCAGCCACTTAATTTTTTGCTCAGAAAGCTGCCAGAAAACTATAATCAGTTGTTTTATTTTTTGTCGCAGGACAGGCAATGTATAAGGTGGGGCAATCGTAGATTTTTTAAACTAATTGAGCGTTTTTACAATAGACTGTTCAACAATACCATTTCGTATTAAAAATAAGAAATATATTTTGCGCGAACATAAAGTTAAGTAATTGACAGCAACAAAAGGATAGAAAAGGTGAACAAACTATTTATTTCCTTACCTGAAACCACTCTAGAAGATCCATAATATTATAAATTCTAACCTGTGCGAAGTGAAATAAGGGCGTAGCTACCAGTCCTATTGTCTTATTATGTAGAAATATTTTTCAGGATGCTACATCCAGTGCAGACAAAAAACATATTGCGTTACAGTTTTAAGTTTTTTGTGCAAAATATCAAACTTTTCTGTTGAAGTAATCTACTAATTATTAAGGGCGTGATTGTTATATCGGCAATATTCGTTACGTACTATTTTTGGAAAGCACTGTGTGTCTAGATCATATCCACTTTTTTCAAAGAACTCTACTTGCTTCATCATTAACTGTAACGCTGTCATTATCTGCTCGTGAATCTAAAAAGTTTCACATATTTAGTTCTTCCATGTTGCAACATGAGATATATTTTGATGGCCGAAACAAAGATCTTTTTGACGTTTAGTTGTTGGGATTCTTCAGGGTCTTTTACTTGGGCCACCTGTTGAGTTCTACCCTGATTGATTCAGTGTTGCGAGATGTGAGTCGAATGTTTGCTGCAGCTTCCACAGACATTTGCTTAATTCTGGCCGAAGAGGCCACTTTCCATAAAATCATTGATTTGTTTTTAGTACTACAGTATATTTAGAGCAACTTGTAGCAATAAAAAACCTCTAGAATTTGTTGTTCGATTATTGAATAACTCTCAAGTGGCAGCCAAGTAAAAATAATGCAGGCGCAAGCTTTTTCACGGTTGCTGGGCAGAGTGTTGTATGTAAGAAGCAGAAAATGGAACGAAATCACGGAAAATATCTTCGATTGGTATAGGCACATTCGGACCACCCTCTGAATCCGTCCATTGAATAATGCTCAAACAAGTACCACTTTCAACAAACAAGTACCGCTTTCTCTCAATGCAGCCGAAGTGAGTTGTGAAGGCTACGTATAATGGAAATGAACATTCATTTATAACACTGATTCTTAAGAGCTTGAAAATACTTGTTAATGGAAAATCATAAATATAATTGGCTTTCAATAAATTTCCGCATGATGAAGAATTTCAAAGCTCCCCATATAATTTTTAATTTCACTATGTGCGAACGGATACGAGAGCTTTTTTTTTTTGAAAAAAAAAATAGTGGTATTTCTTTTGTAATTGCAAATTAGAAACTTTCAGAGTGCAACGTAATTGAAAAATATTAAGAAGCAGAAAACTTTGCTTCTGATGTTGTCAAATCGGAGAAAATCAGTAATTATCAAGGGTTCCTAAAAAAAAATGGAGTAAAGAAGCACTCAAACCTTTAAAACATTTAAACCTACATCTTCAAAAGAACTTCCATGTTCCAGTTTTACCATGCTGGTTACTTTCATGATGGCTCCTTCTTTATGATCGTCTTCGTGGCACTACAAGATCTCTCGGGCATTTATCATTCTTGAGTTCTACGAAATAAAGTTTAATCTATGCTTCCAAAAGTATTCAAAATTTGAAATTTGGCAAATATAAACCTGGTGTTTTAACAAAGTTGGGTTTATCACTTAATGTGTCTAAACATTCAATTAAATATGTCTAAACATTCAATCAACTGAGAATAATTCTGGAATACTTTTTCGCCTCGTAAATTTGAAAGAAAACTGACTTCTCAGCGGTCATTGTTTATCAATAGTCTAAAGTTTTTTCAAACTGAACTCACAAAAAATCCTTCTGTTATTCACACTTGAACCTAATCAGTGCCAATTACGAGATTTCTCGTAGTAGGCCAGTGTATTAATGCTGCCGAATTTTCTGATCTATGATATTTTCGAATTACTGAAATATCTATTTAAAAGTTATGTAACTAATTGTGAATAAATTTGAAGAAATACCGTATTTTCTTTAAAATAAAATATTTTCAATCAAGGCAATATGGTCTAAATTTGCCTGACACTGAGTGAGTTATTCGAAAGCTTCAGAAATCACTACTAACTGTAATTGAATGAAATCGGAAGCATGAATATATATGAAAACATATACATATATTCATGCTTCCGTATTCATACTTGCACAACATAATCCCTTGCTGGATGACAGTTTTTCGAGTAAATTTTTCAAGCATCGTCACTTCCAGTAGTTACGAAAAACACGCACAATTTGAAGCAACGCATTGCCTTTCGCATGTTTGTTGAAACGAAACTTGTATTACTGATCCGATGTTTAACGGCATCGAATTTTTGAGTCACATCAATCGACATTGAAGATATTTCTTAACAGAATCGAATCCTGTTATGTTGCATAAAATCCAAATCAAATTTTTTATTAAGTAAATAATGTTTTTAACATTTTTAACTGTCGCTCACAAACTTATCAGAAGTTTTTTTTGTAATGATGCATAGAGCAACAACAAAAAGAAAAACTAATTCATTTTAATGATAATATCAGACAAAACGAACTTAGGTCAGAATACATAGCACTGCTTCTCCTAGAAGATCGAGCTTAGAACTAAAGCCGCTCTATGAGAATCGGCTAGCACTGAACGTAAATATTCAAGATCAATCACAAATACATATGTTGAATTACAAATTTAAGCTATATTAAACCAAATTTGTTGAGAGATAAGCATTAATCAACCACTTTATTTTCTTATTTCCAGGCTCTATGCGCTCACACGGCCCAAAATAACTCTGGAAATGACAGCGTCCAGTTATAACGGTCCGATTCGGCAGCTGTTGCTAGTAAACAAAAGTCAACGTCATTAGTGAGAGTGAACGAACGAAATTCGAATTTGTGCCATAAGATTAGTGTCAGTCCGGAGACATTGTGAATGATTACACCGACCGTTAACTCACCGCTCACATTGTGTCGGACTCAGTATATAATTTCAAAAAGTGCCTTTACATAATCATAAGTATAAATTCATAAAGCCATATACGCAATAGGTCGTAGGAAGATTTTGAAGTTTCGGTTGTCCACCTAAGATTAAAATCAGTTGGAACTGGAAGCTAATTAATTTTATCGGATTCGGGCGTGCAATTCAGTGTAACAAAAGCTTTATTTATTCAAAAGGATAACCGAGTTTTGAGTTTAATAAGTGAGCCGGACGAAATTTCAACTAATTAGAGTAATTTAAGAAAATGTCATCGCCATCATCGAATCAAACCCAAGATCTATCAATTGCTGCCATACAACAACAACATTTACAACAAACACAACACAATTCACCATCACCGCCACATCACACTGCTACGTCACCATCCATCGTCAACGGTTTGGGTGCCATGATCACAATGAAAAACGAAATGCTATCGCCACACTCAGCTCATCAATCGCCAGACAGTCCTCAGCCCGAATTGGCTACAATGACCAACGTCAACGTGCTGGACTTGCACACCGACCCGAAAATGTACGACAAAGACACAGTCTTTATTTATGACAACCCGAAAGTGGATGTCCTTCCGCCACAAGACCATGTGATTGACGCCCGGCTGACACATGATCATATGTCACAACATGCCCAGCAAGACCAGCCACCACCACATTTGCTCACCAAAATCGAAGTTGATGAGAATCAGATAATCCGTGTTGTCGGGCCGAATGGGGAGCAGCAGCAAATTATCAGTCGTGAAATTATTAACGGTGAACATCATATCTTATCCCGGAATGAAGCCGGGGAACATATTCTGACCAGGATTGTAAGCGATCCATCTAAGCTACTGTCACCGGACGGTTCCTTATATTCCCCACATCAGCCAAAACTAAACAATGATAATGGTGTTGTCTATCAGCCTGCACCAATGGATGCGTCAGTGCTGCAGTATGAGCCTCCCGATAATGACCAAGTCGACCCGAAAGATAATGTAGTGGGAATTTACGGTGATCCGAAGAAATCTGGTCAGATTATCTACACACACAATGACCCGAAAGATTTAATCTATGACAAAGCACACTCGGATCATGGCAAGCTGGATGGTAGCATATATGGAAATAAGCATATTGACTTGATTTATGAAGACGGGAATAAAACAGTGATTTATACAACAACTTCTGACCAGAAAGGCTTAGAAATCTATTCGGGAGCCGATCTGGGTGGACTTGTGGCTGACGGACAAGTGGTCGTTCAAGGAGGCCTACAATACACAACAGGTCCGCCCGGATCACAAACTGGAGGCCAAGCTGTTTTCATTGTTGCTGATCAACTGCCGCCAGGAGTTGCTGGACAAATCCAAAGGTTAGTTTCATTTGTATTGTTTCGGTCATTGTGCACACGTAAATTTAATCTGAGCTTAAGAAGATTAGTGTAATATAATGAATCAGCGTATTTAAAAGCCTACTCGTGATCATATCTTATTATAAAGAGAGGAAATAAATTTCTTCTAGAGGTAATTTCGTAAAGAAGCTGCTTTTGTGCCAAATTTCATTTACGACTCTAACTGTTCAATAGGAAAAAAATTAATGATAACTGAGCTTATATTTTATTTTGGTGCTTTTCAATTAAGTTAAATATTGCAATCAAGTTTTAAAAGAGCATACGCAATATATCAATAGTCTATTGGTTCAATATTGATTGCATTACTTAAAATCAATTACTAATTTTTCAGGTCGGTAAGTGAATTATCTTGCTTAAGCTTGAACATCGAATTTAATCTTATCGTATATATTTAGCTCGATATTTTTAAAAATTTGAGTAAAAACTACAAATATCTATTAAAAATCTACCACATAAAAAAATTATATATCTAAACAAAAATCTAAAATTTAAAAATCGCATGAAGTCCTTCAAATATTCCTCAGAATTTAAGCTCAAATTGATAAGACAGAAAAGAGAAAGAATTGCATTTTTTGCTAAGAAGTTGCACTTAAATAAGTTTCAAAATGATTAAAAAGAATTTATACCCCCAATAATGTCTACAAATCAAATGCTATTTCTTTGCATTTCATTCCACCCATGTGTGCGTCTCCCTACTGCCATAGCCTAGCAATGAGATTCAGTAACGTATCTTCTCAGCATTGTACATGCAAAAATGACTCTGAGATGAAAATTCATTTGAAAAAAAAATATCTCAAAATACTGGTTGCCATCATGATGGGCTATTTCATAGATACACTCAAATAAGAAAATGTTTTCTGAAGGAAAAAAATTAGATTACAATATTTTTTTACTATTTGTTCTCTCTAAGCAAAATAAGTATAAATATTGATGTGGATCAAAGTGTGCTTGATATATTACGCGTTCCAGCAAAGCTTTAATTTGTCTATTGGTGATAATTGGATTTTAAATTATTGTCGTCATCAGAGTGCATATGTATACACATTATATTTACCAGATAAATATTTAAAAATTTCACTACAGAAAATGTCATAATCACTTTCGAAGATCGCTGTGTTACACCTTCGTATGTGCACGCTGAGAAATGACCGAAATCAATATATTAACATCTTAATATTGTTATAGTAACAGCATTGTCCCTAATACATAATTTTAACAGCTCAATATTTTATGTTGGGAAGTTACAATATTATATTTCCAGTTTAACATTATATTAAGCTGTTAACTTTTTATGTTGAGAACATCTGCAAATATAAATGTTTTAACATCATAACAAATATATTACTATGCCAATATAAATGTATTAACCAAGGGTGGTGAAATTGTTGGTCATACCACAAAGTACATTGCTAGTATTGTTAGTTAGGATGTTAATATTAAATACGGCACTTAGATGGGGGACCTCTTGGGACTATGAAAAAATCATATCGACATGCTAATACAGCTAATAAAGGCGTGTTAATATTAATTATTGGTATACCAATGTACTATTGTAAGACGTTAATATAACTTATTTGCCATGTTACTATAATATATTGGCATGTTAATATTTGCCGTGTTCCATTTTTACTAATTAGTACTTGCAAGTACTTGGGAGTAGAGCACAAAAGGAACGCCATTTTCGTTCTTTCCAGCTGATTCTGACCTGTCAAATTATATGCAGTTTTCAAATGTAAAACAGTTGAAAATAAAGGGAGAAAACAACGAGTATAAACTACCACAATCGATAAAGAATATAAAAACAACTAGCAGAAAATTACATATTTTAACTTTCCACACATTATGAGGGCTATTTCTAATTTCCTAACTACCAAAACATTCAACATAACCAGAAAAAACCAAAACCACCTATTGACAACTAACACTACCAATGACAACTAACATAGCCACCTCACGGCAAAAAAAGGCGTAACTACTCATGAACTACTCGCGAACGAGAGCGCGAGTAGTTGGAAGTAGCCAGAAGTACTTGCGAGTACTAAATAGTAATAATGGAACACGGGCATTAATTATTAATATACCAATAGTATTGTAAGATGCTAATATAACTTATTGCCATTTTACTATTTAATATTGGCCTACTAATATAATATCGTGACAGACAAATTCACTACACGCATGTCAATATATAAAATTTTAAGAATGCTATGTGCGGGCAATATAATGTTGTTGCTAGGTCAATATAATAATGTTAAGAAATGTTTTTAATATAAATATATTAAGGGTAGAATATAAATATATTAAGGGTAGAACAATGATTTTTTAGCGTGTGGTAATAAGCCTGGGTTACAGTTTTTATTGTTTGTTAGGGTTTCCGCAAAATCACATTTCATTCTATATGAGTGGGTCTAAACGCTCAGTTTTAGTGGCGCGCTCAATAATGATTAAGGTTTATACTGGCCTTGTGGTTGCTGTCGTGCTTAATAAATAGCGCATTTTTTCCAAACTTCCAGTGTAATGCAATTAAAACTCAATCTTTATCCGACGATAAAGTAAAGATTTTACTGAATAATATGCAACCATTGGTTGCTGTTGTAATGTGTAATGCTCCTCCTACAGCACGCGATTCAGCTGACATCAATATCACATCGAGTACCCAAAAATACACGTGCATAAGGAACTAACTCGAATTCCTTCAAAGGCACAGCTAGATCACCAGCTCAACCGCACAATGTGGCCAATGTAAGTACTGAGCGAGCTACTTCAGTTGCCTTGGTCGCTGAATCTTTGCAGCCGTATCTTTATCAAGTGCACTTGTCCACTTCTGTGACATAACTTGGACATTATCGCCTCTCCATGCTTGAGCAGTACTAAGCTGCGAGATAGCTACTATATGTGCTGAAGCTATTTCGATTGCATGGTTTACTGCATCTTTGCAATCAAATCATGCTCCAGTTGCAGTTCAGATTGGACCTTCAAAAAAAACTGCTCCAACCTCACCAGCCTGTTCGTGTTCTTTTGTCGGTAGTTGTCGTATCGCTATCACTATAATTGTTTTTCTTTCAATTCGCATATAACACATCAGCGGAAACTATTAAGGAATAAGCCGCTTTCAAATTTGATTACTTATTATATAAATTCTTTCCAAAATGCTTACACTTGATAACCTGCAAAAACATGAAATACCATTGTTTAAAATAATAGCAAATGTTAACACTGATGAACTACTACTCACAGCACTATGCGCTAAGAGGCCTCATAAAAATATTCGTCCTCAAAACCAAAGAGGTTTCTAACATCGAATTTGGATTCGATACATCGAATTTGGATTTCTACTAAAGCACATTTTTTGCTTTACAGAAACTTGTCTGTAATCAAACAATTGCTTTCTTTTCATTATATCTTCTGAAACGACCACTATCAATCTGAGTGTCGCAAATCAAATAAGGTAGATGAAATATTCGTTATTCGCATTTCCTTAGCTCCGGCCAAAAACTGTGACATTTCTGTTTGACGTTACGAATGTTTTTTTTTGTAGAGCTTGCATACTACCTGACCAATCTTTTTTTACCGCTTTCATTCTACATATTAAGTGGTGACTTACACCCACCAACTGTAGAACGCAATTCTGCATTCTCGATAATTTTATCAATCAATGGCATCTCACTACTTACCTTTACTTTACTCTCACTGTGCTGCTTTTCTCCATTCAATACCATCTCAAATTCAAATAACAATTATTTTCTTGTTTTGTCTAATGTTTGAATGTCCTAATCACGCTTCATACAACCCATTCACCTTTTTTTGGCCTGACCATTCGAAAAAAAAGAAATGAATTGGTTCCGTTTTTGAAGTAAAAGTTGCAACAAGTAGTAAATACAAAATTACAGGTTCCCAAAATGACTTACATGAAAGTAAGAGGCTGCGATCCGAAGTGAAAACTGCACAAAGCACGCAATGCACTCCTGCATCAATCACATCGAGGCATCAATCCAAACAAGCCAGCCTAAACCCTTTTTGTCCAATATTCACTCTTTAAGAAGCTTTCCTTGTATTTCCTTGCACCTGACAATGTGTTTGAGAGCTTTTCGCTTGTTATCTCTCTTCCCTTTTCTTGTAAGGAAATCTTCCTTCTTACGCTATTTACACACTAAAGTAGAATCACTTCTACACTAAAGTAGAATCACTAGTGTACTTGAAGCTTTGGCTGTGATCCCGATAGTATTCCAAATATATTAGCTGTCTTTATCTTCATATTAATATGTTTCTTATTCTATGATCTTCAGACTAAGTATTACTTCAGATATAGGCCCTTGTCATTAGAAATGCGCAAACATTTTTCCAGCACATATATATATATGGTTGTCTGTTTGTACCTTCAATTATAGCTCCGTTTCCCTTCTTTTTTATTTAACTGCTTGAAAGAGTGGTTTATAGAATCCACCTTTCAATCCAAGCTTTTTTTAGCTGTAGAGAAACACTGGTTCATTAAAGGCAAATCTAAATTTACCAATTTGCTTTCTTTTACCAAAGCTATTGCATCCGGTTTGGATCATCAAAAGTTGGAAGATGTAATATACGCCGGTGCTTTCAAAGCTTTTAACTATTCTTCTTCTTCTGTGGCTATAAAATTATGGTATTTCTGGTCGTCTGCTCTTCTTCCAATATTTGTTCAAAAATAACATAAAACAAATAAAGGGACTATCAGCTGTATCATGAGCTAGTCTGAAAATCATAATATTTATTTATTTATTTTTTTATTTTTTTATTTACGTTCCAACTCCACAGAAGAAATCCAATTATAGATTAGACAAAAAGAAAAAAGAAAAAAAAATACAGGTATAAATACATATAAGAAAAAGAAAAAAAAATAGCTTAAAAACTAAGAAAATTAATAAATTCAGAATTGAATAATAATACAAAAAAAGACTAAAAAGCTAATCGACCGAAAAAGAAACAAACAAAGTGAGTAAATTAGGACATATTCCGAGTATATGAAAGAACGTTACTTTTTAAAGTATTTTTAAACGCTGATAACGTTCGAGGCAGAGGACCAAGGTTAAGGCTATTGTGCTGACGAGGCAAACCCAAAAGGGAGGAAAAGAAATAGGTGTTGGTACGGGCGAATGTAACATAGTTAAACAATATTCTACTAGAACGGCCCGAATGATGTGGTCAGCTAATATATTGCCGTTAAAAAGTTGAAAAAGGAGACACTCGTCAAGGAACACTCTACGTGACTCAAGGGAAGGAATTTGAAGGATGGAGAGGCGCATACTGTAATCACAATACGGAATACTGTACTTATAGAGCAAGTAGCGGGCGAATCGGCGTTGCACGGATTCAACCGCATCGATCAAGTATCCGTAATGTGGACACCAAATTTGCCAACAGTATTCAAGAGCACTACGGACGAAGGAAAAAAACAGATATAGAGAAGTGGAAAGATTAACAAAACGTTTAGAGGATCTGATGATGAAGCCAGAAAGACGAGAGACCTTGGCAGTGATGTTTAGAATATGTAAGTCGAACTTCAATTTGGAATCAAAAATCACGCCAAGGTCCTTGATACTAGAAACAACATTGAGAGGAGAGCCAAGGACACAGTAGAAGAAGAGCAAAGGGGATGCTTTGTGGGTGAAAGACATTTCATGACACTTCAAAACATTCAAAGTGAGGGAATTAGCAGTGCAGCAGTTAGCCAAAGTATCCAAATCGCTCTGCAATATGGTACAGTCACTAGCGGATTCAATCACCCTGAAAATCTCAAAACTCATTGAAAAAAAACATATATTTTCACGTAAAGTTTATTCATCGTCAGCATAGATTGCAGCCGCGAAACAATGAAGCCACTTTAGAAGCTTTATTTCACTTCAAAATCAATTAGCCAAACGTATTTGCCTACTGAACAAAAACGATTTCTATACAAATTTGTTTGACCGAAGGGTGATTTATCTATTACAATCAAGCTACATATAATAAATTACGCTATTGTAAAAACACGTCTACCAACGTATTTTAATTAAATTCCGCGAGACCAACTAAACTCCACACGCACTTGTATTTCAAGAAATCTAACAGCATCAATAAACATCAACTTTTTTTTTACCCATCACCACGAAATTCAATTTTAAAACAATAGTCATTCAATATCGAGAAAATATCACTAACAATACTCTTTAATAAATCAACGACTGACCATTCAACTTTGGATGATGGGTCTAGTTGCGAACGCAGTAGGACGAAAAACCACTTAGTGCGTTCAGAACGTGGGGTTTCATACATAACTGATGCATTTCGAAACGCAATCGGGTCCCGTCTCAGGGGGCAAGTTGTCGCCATTGCTTCAAACCTGCGTGGCTGCGTACCGGCAGAGATCTCAAACTGCGTCCAGTATCCGTTACCCACCCAATCACTTTAGCTCCAACGGAATGAACGCGGTCGAGACAGTCAAACAAGCGACAGTCGGACATGACGCTTCCAAGTTTCATCTATAAATAAATCTATGGCACTTTTCTCCTCTTGTAGCTCAACTCGGCCAATGGATGATCCATTCATCATAATATGAATTGCCAAGTTATTTTTTCTCGTCCTGAATAGGTGAAAATGTCTTTTGCCTGTTAGATCGGATTGGTGTTACCACGACGCATTGTCCACCTCCTACTATAGATGCATCTGGCCCGAAAACTTCTAACGCAGCAATGCAGAAAGACGTTTACAGCTTTTCAGCTTCAAAGAAGGCATTATACCCATTTCTGGCTTCACATGTGATGTCTTTCGACAAATTGCGATTTTTCCAATATTTTCTTATAAATTCAGTTAACGTCTTATAGCCATTTAATTCAGCAACCCTCTGCTTCTTAATTTATCACTTTAAGATATCGACGCATGCGTGTACGTTCGGTCCCCGTAGATATCTACGTACCTACCTATAGTATTTGAAATCGCCGAGGAAAACTGTCCATTCGATGGAAAGGAAGTTAAAGGCTGCTACAAGAAATTGTCTGAGCGATTGCGAAAAACAACGTTGGCCGACAGCACGGCAATGGGACACTGATCTAAATCATGATGGCTAGCCGGCTGGCTAGTAATGTTTTCTCGAGGACCCGCTAGTACGTATGCGACACTTAGACGATAAATCAATGTCAGGGTGCCACGGAACAGTGCTCGACCAGGTGTAGTATAATTGTCTGAATCGAAACGAATATATCGAACAGATAGAGTTTAGTTTCGGTGGTAGTGTTTGCAAAGGTTTCTCACGAATTGTCAGTCCGTCGTCTGTGAATAAGCTAAACGGATGCAAAGTAGGTGGTTGGTGGGGTTTTTGAGTGGGTCGAATTGGATTTCAAGGCTGTAGTTCGATTTTTCTGACTTCAAATTTTTTCAGATGTGACGACTTTGTTTCGGTTTGGCACATCAATAAGTCCACCTCAAAGTTTATTGATTTCAAATCATCTCGATCAGTTTAACCAAACACTTACGGCATTATGTTGAATTGTAGGTTGTATGTGGGCGATACAGTAAAGCTTCAAATTTCATTAATAGACCTTGAACGAAAAATCTATCGAAGGATTTTCAAACTGATATAATCGACACATATGTTGACAGTAAAATAATCAAAGCGCTCAAAGATTCGAAGGCAGAAATCGATCTGAGTATGAACAAAGGCTGAAACTTCCCAAACTTAAGTGTCAAAGCATAACCTTTTGCTGCATGTGAAACATACGATTAATGTGAATATTAAGATAATATCAGCTCAATAAACTACCAAAATTTTTGCTTTCAACCATGGATATCAATATGCCTCAAAATAGATTGTTTTTTTGTGACAAAGTGCGGGTGGAAATAATCACAACCCCACCAAGAATGATCACTATCTCCATAAACTCACCATTATAAAACTGAGTTGTCCAAACAATACGCCATTAGAACGATGCAACCGCGATCGATTGGGCTCTGCTTTGGAATGCCTGCTGGAGCTGGATGCAGCAGATAATTGGAGCTACCGTACTAAGCAACAGAGGCGCGATTATCTATGTGCAAGACGATTTTTATGACACGAACGATCGCTAAACAAACCACCATTCCATTCTTCTGTGTGATATTTACACGGCTACTGCTCATTCCGCAACAGCGCATACACGCTGTTTAATGTTTAACTTTAGCTAAGCTCAATTTAAGTCGTGATTTATTGAACGGCTGAGTAATGTTTTCCACGGATAATTGATACGATGGGTCGTAAATCAGGTCTTTGTTTGATTTTCAATCATAAAGTTATTGAGCTCTTCATATGACTGGTTATTGGTGGTTGGTTTGTAAGTGACTTTTATAATGCTAGTTTTTATTTTCAGCTTTGCTATTAATTGCGGTGAAACAGTTTTAGAGCGCGGTTTTTGTGATGTGATTTCGATGGTGTATTTTGTTGGAAGTTGAATTTGTCTTTTCACTGTGACTTACATGAATGGATGCATTAATTTCTCTTCATCTTTTTATTATAAGCCAGGACTTTGCCTTATTCATATGACTCCAAGTCTTTTACAGCTATTTTGAAATACCATTTTTTCTGTATGTTCCAGTATTTTTTGCCAGTAGTTTTGCTAGAGCTGTAATGATTGGAAACACATTAATCACATAATTTTACATCATGAAAATAGCCCAGCCCATAAACAATCTATGGTGACTTATCTGTCGGTCGAGTTGATACAGACTTGCTATGCCAATACCAAAAAGAAGTGGATTACTGGAAAAGTGTACTTAAACAAGTTGTCGCAGTTGTAACATTTTTGCCATCGAGAGGGCTTCCGTCTCGAGGTGACAATGAAATCCTTGAATCTCCCTACAATGGAAATTATTTAGGATTTGTGGAGTTATTAAGTGCATTTGATGAGTTTCTTTCAGATCACCTAAAAAAATTTGGGAATCCTGGAAAGGGACACATTTCTTATTTATCAGCGAATGTTTGTAATTATTTTATTGACGTAATGGGAAAACAGGTTCTAAAAAAAAATTATAAATGAAGTTAAATTAGCTAAATATTTTTCGATTAGCGTTGACAGCACACCCGATCTGTCTCATACTGACCAGTTAACTTTTATACGTAAAAGACCGTGCTCCAGTTGAAAGGTTTTTGGAATTTATACCTATCAAAGAGCATAAATCCAAATATTTAGCGGAAACCATCCTGCAATTTTTAGAGAATCATGATATACAAATCAAAGATTGCAGAGGGCAAAACTACGACAATGCTTCAAATATGTCAGGAAAGTTTGCCGGTCTGCAAGCGAAAATCAGGGAGAAATGTGATGTTTCTACCTTTGTACATTGTTCGGGTTATTCTCTAAACTTGGTAGGTTTTCATGCCGCTGGGTGTGTACGAGAGGCAACAAGTTTTTTTCAAATGGTTCAGAATTTGTACAATTTTTTTTCGGATTCTACTCATCGATGGAATACATTGACTGAATATTTAGGTTCAAAGAAAGTTCTTGAAAGTCTTTCTGAAACCAGATGGTCTGCGCGAGCTGATGCAGTAAGCGCCTTACATCAAGGCCATAAACAAATTATAGAAGCCTTGACGTCGATCGCGGAGGATGCAGAACAGTGACAAGAAACTAGGCACCAAGTTCTTAGTTTGTCCAAAAAAATGGAAAACCTGGAATTTATTTTACTGACAGAAATTTGGAACACCATATTTGAAAGTATAGACAAAACAAGTACTTATCTTCAGAAAAAAACTATAACAATGGACGATGCAACTAATTTGTTAGCTTCACTTGAAGATTTCGTTATTAACGTCAAGGACAAATTTGATGACTTCGAATCGTGCGCTAAAGAGAAAAATCCAGAGTGTAACTACAAGGACCTATCTCAAAGAAGGTAGAAGCTCACGTCAGGCAATATTTGATGACTCTGCGTCATCAGTCCAACTAAAGAGGAGAGAGATATTCAAAGTAGAAACTTTTATTCCCATATTCGATACCCTGAGCATTCAGCTAAAACAGCGATTGAATTCGTACAAGGAAATAAATCATCGGTTCGGTTTTTTGAGTCCCGAGGAGTTGAGTGTAAGTTGCAAAGAATTCACTAACATTTATCATAACGACGTTAGCACGAAAGAGTTAGAAATGGAATGTCTGCATCAAACAGAATACTTCAAAAGTGATCAGACTAGTGAAAATAAAGAAACTAACAGTGTTTCAGGTATATATCATCTTTTGAAAGAAGACAAAATTGAGAAAACGTTTCCAAATGTAGAAATTGCTTTGAGAAACTTTTTAAGCATGATGACAACCAACTGCAGGGGGGAACGCTCCTTCTCAAAATTGAAAAGAATAAAAAATGAATTAAGAAGTGCAATGCTTCAAGAAAGATTGACCAGTTTGTCGCTGATGTCCATAGAATGTGATGTGCTCAAAGAGATTGACTTTGAAGAAGTAATTAATGATTTTGCTTGTCTTAAATCTAGAAAAACACCCTTTCAATCAGCATAGACTTTTTAATTACTAACCTGCGTATAATGGTTTAAGAATTACTTTTCCAGATTATAATTACCTATTCATATAATATGACTTTGAATATGTATATATATATGTATAAATAACTGATAAATATATTTAGAATTCTTCCTACCTGCTCCCATTGATTTCTATTACCTGTTGTTAATAACCCTCTGTTTTAGGGGCCACATTTGTCTTAAAGTGCCCAGGGCCCCAAATTGAGCAAAGACAGCTCTGCGAACAAGTATACATGCAGAGAGTGGGGAGATCATGAAATCAATACGGGAGATCCCATTCAGTGTATTTCAAGCTGTGAATAAAGCCCTGCCACCGTCAGATAAACAACTGACCGTGTTAAAACGTAAAATTCAGTCAGTTAGTCAGTCAGTCCTCCAACCCCGAATATTCTGGCAAAAAACTTTAATGAAAGTATTTTTAGATACAGAGCAATTTCATAATGCCACATTTAAAGAAAAATAATTGATTTCACCCCAAAAGCTTAACTGAATATATTAGCAAAAGTTATATGTTTCACTATCGTGGATGCTTCACTAGGTATCGAAGGCTTTGTGCATTCGATAATTAATTTGGGAATCTGTAAAATCAATCTGCGATCCCAATTAAACAAACACCCGCACAAAATGGTTGTTAATAGTATATTCAACCAGAAAATCAAAACTAAACAGCAATCAAATCATTTTTCTTCACTTCCCCTCAGAATCTTGTAACAACTCACTAACGCGTAAAAATTAAGACCATACTACATACATTCACTTAAATTCAACCACAAGTTACATCAGTGCCATCGAACATTCCCACGAAAAACGGTTACAAAGGCCATTCGATTTAAAGCGAACGGTCATGTAGTCGATAAACGAAATGAATGGGCAAGTAATGATCCGCCCACGTGATTTGTAATCTGAGTGCCGTTTCCCGCTCAACCTGACTGCGATCCGGTGAAGCTAATCTGTCTGAGCCTGCCACGGAGCCTTCAGCCTCCCGGAGTAGTGAAATTAGAAACGGAATGGCCAATGGTAGATGGCTAGGATGCTGTCTTTGCAATACTATGAGCTGAGTAGCCAAGAAATATGCCAAGAAGATACTCCGTATCTAAGTTACAAAACGTACAGATACAGCAGAAAATTCAAGTCGTAGCGGACATTTGACTTTGTCTACTGGCAACAAAGTTCTGCTGGATTCGAGTACCGTTTCTGATTATCTATTAGCGTTACTTTGTTTGCTTTGAATAAATTAGCAAGTGCCAAGACAGCGCCTGATTGTCAATGCGAAATGGAAGCATGACTGGCGTTATTTGTGACCCTGAGCCAGATTCGTTCGGCAGCTATAAATTTTATTTGGTCATGTTTTTACATTGTAGGTAACATATTGATTGATAAGGACCTGTATTTGGAATGTTTGTTCAATCAAGTAGCCGTAATCGCTTAAAAGAGCTTTAGCAACCACCTAGACAGCTAGTGGAGTATGACAGTGTCATATTTTAGAAACTGTATCTGCAAGATAACTTTTTTGTGCTCTCAGATTATGCAATGCGGACATAGCTTAATTTTAAAGAATAAATGTATTATTTTCCATGTGGCAGCAAACCTGCAGTAACGTTACCTCTGCGATTCCTATTATTCACTCGTAGAAAATACGATGTTCCTGTTGGACCCAGCTTACCCAAATACCTTTGTATGTCATTAAATGCCTTCCAAGCAGCCCCGAAACTCTTTTCTAGGAATCACACAATGCAAATGCATAGCCAAAGTGCTGGCGAGAAATGCATCAACCGTTTCTAGCAGGCGCCTAATTGAGACCGAACCAAGTGTACACGGGCCAATAATGCTACAAGAACTTGGAGGTCAGCTCTTAATCACTATCTAACATGGGACGACGGTCTTATGAAAAATTGCTGCAATAACGGGTGACAACCAACTATCTTGATGTTGGTCTCGAGCTTAGTTTGCAATAGACATGTGCGTAGAAAGCCAAAGCTGTAGCTATGGATATATGCCAGTAAACCCTCCCAATAGAGCCTACATACTTCTGCATGCATGTATGTACATAATTTTGACTAGAGCGTGTGGAGATACGACTTCCTTCTTTGCATTGACCATGTGGACGCGTAAAGTGAATCTTTTCAGACATAATACCGAGTGAGGAAGATGGAGGAATCTATCTGTGGAGCTGCACAGCTACGAGTATTGAGTTCCCAACAGACCGCCAAAGATTCTTGAGTTTTCGACATACATAGAACATGTATTCCTACATGATGCGAGACGACTGTGTCGGCCTGTTAGTTAGCCGACTAAAAGAAGATAATGCATGCGTCTCAACTTAGCCTCGATTCCGGGATCATATGGCCCGGATAGTTCAGTCGCATTGCATTCGCCACGCAGATTTATCATTTGCATGATTAATGATGCAATGATGTAAAATAATTGGAAAAGCGTCTGACAGGTATCGGGTTTTCAATATGAAATCAGGACGCAGGCAAGTGCTTAATTTACCGGTACGAAAAACAAACGACAACGACGGAATGTAGCATCGACACGTAGCATCGTTATGCACCTGCTAACGGTCTTGCAGGCCTGTAAAAAGTTTGATATGGTCACGCTTTAAAAAATTTGAAGATGGTAATATTGCTAAAAAAAAATATGGATTAAATATTGAATATAAATATAATTAGCTTACAATGATAATTGTACGTTCTTGTAAAAAGAATGGGCCTTAAAAAAATTAAAAGTTGTAGATGGCAAAGAAAACATTTTTTTGCGATATTCACAAGAGGCACCGCTTTTTCAAAGCTAACTTAGCGAACCATTCTTTTATGCCTTTAATATTAAGGCTTGTGATACAATTAGAAATAATAAAATTAAAGTAGTCCTGCGACAACTTAGGAGTTGAAGCTGTAGAGAGCTTCATTCACGAATTTACAATCAGTGTAATAGGGTATGTGTGGAGTGATTTGCTCCATGATTTACTTTACCCCTGATTTAACTCATGTACCTGTTCAAAGCTAAGTGCACTCAAAGCTCGGTGCACGATTTGTCGACTGAAACTGGATTCGAACGAGAGCCTCTACACTTTAGAAGCTGATAAGCAATCTGGCCATAAACAAAGTTACTGTCACAAACAATCAAACTTCCTTTTTTTTTTTTTGTATTATTTAAAACAGCGAATTATTGAGTTATGAAAGCCTTATATACGCGGTCGTTTCCAGAAGCTTGAATTGCTATGAAACTTTGAACTGGTTTTGCAATCAAACTTTTTTGATTCAAATATACAAAGAACCACAAGCGCACATAATGAAAAAAAAACACAACAGTTGGTGTCAGAAATGGAATGAAAATACGCAATTTATGTAAACTGTCACCGGTTGAATGATATAAAAGAAAATAGGTACTTATAGCCGAGAATATACGACATCGGAGATTTCCTGGTCATCGATAAGTGGTTTTTGACTTTGCGGATACTTATCTAGTTAACAGCGGATACTTATCTAGAAAAACTACCGCCTTTTCTGTTGAAATGAAGTTTTGAAAATTGATTGCAAAGCCGTTGGACTATATAATGTACCTTTCAGTGACATAGGGCATAGAGCAACACTCATAGAGTGTTGCATGTGTAAAACTGGAAAAATATATTCTGTGCGTCTGAATGATATCATCGTTATTGGAAAAACATTCGGGGAGCACTTGAAAAACCTGGAGGATTTGTTCAAAAAGCTAAGAGCTGCTAGCTTGAAGCGGAGCTCCAAACTAAAATTAAATTAATTATGCAGTGAAGTCAAATATCTTGGTCAAGTGGTATCTTCTGGAGGAGTAAAAACTGACCCCGCTAAAGTAAAAATATTGGCCACTACCCAAAGGCAAACATATGCTTTAGTGTTTGTTTAGCCTGGTAATATACTATGAAATACTTTGCTAAGATCATCAAAAATTTACAGCACCAGACAGAGAGAAACCAGCCATTTAAATGGAACCAAGAGTATCAAGTAGTATTTGATATACTTAAACAGCAGCTGCGAAAAACACCGATGCTATCGTATATTGAGAAGCAGAAAACACTTGTTCTATGTGAGTGGAACTATAACGTAGAAGCACCATTGCAGCACGGTAACCTGTACGTTCTAGCAGTACGCCTATGGAACATTCCAAAGATAACTGCGCAGAGCGTAATAGTACCATGATACGTTCGTTACAAGTCCATTTTGTACCTGAAATGACGTGATCTTGTCCGAGTCGTTATTATGGCCATCATTCGATTTAAGCAAAAGTGGGAAACTGCTCAAACTCAACAGAAAATGCCTGAAATTGGTGGTTGGTCACGTCGCACTGCTTTCCTACATCTAATGCAAGATGAAGTAGGACATCATCGAGTATACCATTTCCGAATATTTGATCTTAAATGATAAACGCCTCAACATTTCAAGTTCTTTGTACTTTCAAACGATAGCAAAGGTAACTAGAACAGCTATGTTCAGTCAGTGGATCTAATTTACTAAGGTGGTCTTTTGAGAGCTCTAACTAGCTAGCATGCGGTGGTAAATAGGCCCGAAATAGGGGTTTTATACACGCTACTTAAACAGTAATCCTCTTTCCAGACCTGAATTAACCTGTTAAATGACGCGCCAAAGAATTGATAAAATTCACCCTTCAAGGACGTTCGTGTGCTTTTTTCATGAATACGCTTATATTAGCTGGAACCCAGCGTTTAAAATCCTTAGTTATAGACCCGACTTCATGCCGAAAAATCATATTTTTTTTTAAATGTACGACTCCTTAACAATTCCTCCACTCCACAAGAGGCTAGGCTAGGTTTTTCCAGAAGATTCTTAAATTTACTTCGAAAAAAAAACGTCGTACATAACAGCTTCACCTGCAACTTTTTAGAAGCGTTATTAAGATTTAAAACTGAAATTATGAAACGGTCTGGATTAATAGTCACGTCCTATCCTATATGCAAACGATGAGCTAATATCTAGACGATGCAGTATGTACAACGGTATCCGCAAAATGTTACTCCCCAGTAACTCCTTAATATACCTTTTTTCTTTATCAATGCTCTCTCTCCTCACTAATTTTAAAATATTTTTGATAATGTATTTAAATAATATTGTGGCCTTGTTTGTTGAAATAAATAATATAATCTAATAATAAATATCATAATCTCCGAATGGTTTTACTCAAAGTTTTTTCTATTGGAATCTGTGCACAAATGTTAGGACTAATAACATAACAATTTTCTTTGATGATAATAATGAATTTTTGACTACTGATTATTAATACTATAAAACTATCAGCTTTAATATTGTCAGTTTCTGCCTTTACATTCAGACATTCAAAATTGTGTACCTGAACTTTATGCCTGATTGTGTTCATTCTAAAAACTAAGACCCGTCATTTGAATTGTTCGTGCAACCAAAAGTCTATCACAACTGCTTCAAGTTAAGGTCAACTCACCCTGCAAATTTTGATTTTATCTCATGACTTCATCGGAAATTGCAGTGATCAAGCGATTATTGACATTTGTTAGTTATTTTCATCGTACATATTTATCATGTAAAAATTAAACAGTATCATCTTTTGGTGAGGATATAACCAAGAAGATAAAAGTACGCCAAGTCTGCTGCACGTTTAGGACAACCTGCACTGTAAATTTCATTTCGAGCCAATGACTGTTATAGGAGTAGAAAGATTTTTAGGGTTACCACCCGCGAAAAATTAAATTTTTTAAAATTCGTTGTTTACTTTTGCTGCAAAAATATTCTCACTTGAACATTTAATGGCAATAATATTTAGTAAAAAGTGACGAAAATTGCCTTATTTGACAGCTCTAACCTAATTTTTGAACTAAAATCTTGCAACGAAAAAATGAAAAATGCAACGAGAAAAAAATGTGTCATCTAACTGTTTTTTCAGATAAGTTATTTTGCAGTCCATTAACGCATTCCATGATCTCTGCCGCAAAAACTTCATGTTAGAATTCTTAACCCAAACGTGGCCATGAATGAAAATTTCTTCCGATAACACCATCATCACAGCCAACAAAAAACACTTCACCTGGTCAACTAAGGCGCACTGCTGTCATTTCCCAAACTAGGAATTTCCCATTTTGTTACAATCGATGCAATACGAATGGATGAGTAGCTAAAATGACAGTTTGACATTGTGTTTATCACTCAGCATGTAAGCCGCTAAATAGACTGATAGTGGCCATTCAGGACGCAAGCGATGTCTTGAGCGACGTCTCAGTATGGCTGCGATCAGCAAACATGACTAGAATCGTGTGTGATGCACTGTAAATGCACTGAGGGAAAATGCATTTTAAATGCGCTGTCAGTGCCATAAGTGTATGCAAATCAACGTAGTGCTAGGCAATGGCCCGAGATAGACATAGAAAATGAATTAAGCGAAGAAAAACATTTCGTCGTTGTTTTCCCGATTCGCACTCAACCTGGGCTACGCAGGGGACGCCTGGAGGCATGCCGCACCATGTCGAAGAAAGTTCCAATCGTAAATTGAAAATCTCTCTTGCAGCTTGCCGCTTCAGCCGGCTAGATGCAAAATTTTCCGTTACATTCGCCTGATGTACAGCGATCACGACATTAGAAAAACAATCAACGTAAAGTGGGTTGCCGTGAATCAATTTGCCCCCAGACATTGTCTTGGTCATCATTTTCAATGACCAACAATATAGAGGTTGATTGCAAGAGGTGGTTGTCAAATGGGTAGAAACATAAGCAGGTGGAAAATAATGTGAAAGAAGAACGATTGATCGAGGCAATTCAAAGGTATGCAAAAATGTGAACTTGATTAGAACCGATAAAAAAACACTACTTTCAAAGTGTTAAAATTACAACATTTACTCGAACTAAGAAACATTGCTGAGTTGCATTAAATATTTACTGTAATAACAGCATGTGAAGACACCTCATGCATCAGCAAAATCCAATGTGAAATAGTCGACTTTGTGGAATGCGAATGCAACTCGAATGCATTGAAGGCTCCTGGCGACACATCTTAGCGGGTCAGCTGGTCTAATATTTTACGAAGCTATCAGTAATTTGCCGAGATGTCCCTATTTGCATGTCATACACTACAAATAGCTTCCGTACCAACTTAGATAGTTTCAGCTCAATTACTTTTCAAGGCTTCTCTCTGAACACAAATTGAGCTCATCAATAATATGAGATTAGCCACACATCGCGCCAAGAGCTCAAGCAGTGGATGGCATGAAAGAAAAATGTCGGGATCGGTTTGAAATTCCTCGCCTATCTGATGACCCCGGATGCTGCAATTTAATGCGTGACCTTTAAGGATCACTTGAGTTGGAGGAATTCTGAGGAAATTATTTTTGTTTTATTATTTAAGAGGTTTGTGAATGCTCTAGGCATTCCAAAATGTTTCTATTGGGTTAGTAAATTTTAACCGCTTGCACAGATTAACACATATTATCTAAAAATGCTGTTACATTGAGATATTTGATTGTGCCTTTGCAATTTTAACAATATAAAATGCAATAAAATATATATCTCTCAGATCAATATCATGCATCTTTCGTGCAATCGAGTCTACTGCTGATCCAATTATGCTTCGAAAAGCCACCAACTCTAATTCAGCCACAAATCATTGATAAGCGGCACGTTCTGTGAAATCGCACCTAAGCAAATTTTCTATCGTAGCAATTTCAATTCTAATAACAATGCTATCAGCACACTTCGATACACATGATTACACAAATCGGAAATCAGAAAATTCCCCTGGATAAAATTCTTAATTTGTTAATATTCCACTTATGGAGCAATTGTTACCTAAACTCGACTTCCAAGATGTGGTAATACAAACTTCGCTATGATATCTCTGTAACTAAGGCCTAATGCACACCTGCAGCATTTTGCAACGATAATCGGCCCCACTCACAGTGCATAAGAATGTATGCATATTGACGCTAAACAGTACGATGGAGTCTGTGCAAAAAGCTGGTGGAGCACATAATTTGTGAATCGCGTCGTTACGTGAATCGAGGCAGCTGATAGTGGTCGTCGTTCGGCTTCATTAGATTTATTATAATGTGCGTATCGCAATAGTGGCAAATGGTGAACGGTTTTATGGTCCGACGGTCATCGTAGAAAAATCATCTAAGAGATACCCAGGAAGCAAGAAGGAGCAATTGGTTCGGTTGATTCAGCTAAAGTATACAAAGACTAGAAGAGCTAAGATCAAGGGCGTCAGTAAATCATCCATTATAAGGTATTAGCAAATTTCAGGAACATCAAAATTTATGCTAAGGGACTTATTTTGTAGATTGCACGTTTTACTGCATTTGCCAAAAGTATCTTTGTACTTTCCAAGCATAAATAAATACGAATCAATATATCGTGCAAATTTTCCAGTGAATTTCCTCATATAATTTTTTTTATTTTATATTATCAAAACTGACCCACTACACCTTGCTTGATTAATAGTAGTATCTTTAGCACTTATAATTACACATTCAGTTTTGTGTTTTCTCTTCAACGAATGAAATCTGAATGAATAAATTCGTATTTTCAATCGTCCTTTTATTATGCCACAGATAGCACCTAAAGTTAATAAAAAATAAAAAAATTAATTAGACATACGTACTAATCCTCTTCGAATTTTAGTATCTGTTTTTGCTGACTCTTAAGCGAAAGTCATTATTTTGATATTACCACTTAAATTTTTACTTCATCTCTATGCAGGGATTAATGAAAATAATTAGAGCTATGTAGATTAAAGAAAAATCAAAGATTTTCTCAAAATTTTCAAAGATAGTTTTTTTTTTAATAAATTCATTCGGGCTGATTTATCATATCGAAATCCAGAAACTATTGCATCACACTATATGTGTGTGGATAGACCGTTAATCCGTAAATAACTTGTACTTATGCCCTTACGAGTCCGTTTTCGAAATACCGTTGAATAGACTGGAGCAGTTTCGAAGAGCTTTTCAAGCAAACAGTAAGTGGAAAATACTGTATAAAATAATAGTCTTGTAATATGAATATGCTCACCTTGCGCTAGCTTTATTTTTTTTCAAAACAAAGTCATGCTAAAGCGGGGTTTTTTTTCAAAAAGTCATGTAATATATTTATTAGAATGATTTACGTCGAAAAATATTTTTAGCGCCCAATGTGGGCTAACTGGCTTAGTTATTACATACGTATGCGGGTAAAATCTATAAAAATATACTGTTTGCTAAAAAATATTTCACTAGATTTCCTCATAAACTTTTGAGCTTATTCATTATATTTATTTTTAATATCTTCTCTAGCATCAGTATTGGTTTTAATTACTTTATAAAGTTTATACCTTTGATTCCGCAGATACCTAAAACTGTTATCCAGCCATAGTTCATACATTTTGTCTTTTCTCTTAACTTTTCGGGCGAACTTTTCAACGGCCTCCAAAATATAAAGAATATAGCATTATCCAATGCTAACGTTGAAAAATTACTAGCGCAGTCAATTTTGAGAAAATAATCTGTAATGCTCTTATAAAAATAAATGAGCATATCATATCTAGAAGCAACGTGTTGAAGATTGTTGCCAAAAAAAATGTTGCATCAACAATTGCATTAGCCACTACATTGTGGTAGCTATTAAATGTAAGATCCAACTGTATGTAAATGTAAGATCTAACTAGATTGAAATCGCAGGAGTCACGGTGATTTAGAAGAATGATATTATTATCATTTTCATTAGCCGTAAACTTTAAACTTAGATGATTGAAATCATTCAGAATTATAATTTTATCATCTCCATTAAGAGTGGGATGTAAAATATCCTAATGTAAATCATACTAGTTCACTTGATAGCGAGTTACGAATAGCAATTAAAACAGCACCGCCTCGAGTTTGACCAGTAATAAGATAGTTTCGGTTGTTCCTGTAAATAGTCTAATTGCTATCTAATATTTCTTCGTTTGCATGTGAACTGTTTCACCAGACAAGATTTTGGGTCAAGAAAGAGTCTATTTAGTTCGTCTCTCATACTACCACAGCTGAGGCTTTTAAGTTTGAGGCTTTTTAAGTTCCGGCGATAGTTTCAATCGTGCCAACCTTGATTCACCAAACACAGGCTATATCACGACAAGACCAAAATAAGTATCTTAAATGAATGAAAACGGTCCACAAACCTTTATGGCTTTTAATGAAAGAACATACTACAAAGGAAAAACAAACGCCTAGCGTCGTACGCTATAGAATGCGAAAACAGTTAAAAATATCCGACTTTCCATGAGATTGACTAAACAGTTTCTGAGGCATTGATTGATTGAATAGTTTCTCAGGCATTGGAAGGTTCAAAAAAATTATTAATTATCCTTGGAATGAAAAAAACCAATTATACATTAGACTATTATTCTCTCTATACATGGAACGGATAGCCAAATAATTATTAATCAAGTCTTAAAATTTGTTTCGTTTGTTAAGAGACAATCAGAGAATAGTTTAAAAAGAGTGCTGATATAATATTGAAAAAATGGATAGGTTATTTTATTAAAAAAAAGAAGCTTTTTGCTGTAGCTTTTGTACAAACAGCAGTGCAAGGAAAATGAAACATCTTACCGTCCATTTGTGCTTGCATAAATGCTCTACAATAGCGATAGAATCCAATTAAGCATTGAAAAATGTAAGTGTAATATTTTGACAGCAAGGAGTCCACCCAGCGAGCAATTCAATGCCTAAATTTACCAAAACCAAAAGTAAAAAACCATGAAAAAAAAAGCAAACTAACAACAAATATCTATTTTATCTATTTAAAACCGATTTTTGCTTTTGAAGCTAGATATATGTTAAATTTTTTGACAGATATCAATATTTCGAAGGTATTCTGCCGAAGGTATTCTTTAGTATCTATCGGTTTGATAATCGACAACAGAAAAGATAGAACTCCCCGTTAGGGTTTGCCTGTGTTAACCTTACTCTCTCGCCTATTTCACTATAATCTTTGCTCAGTCCTGATGTTTATCAAGCTGGAGATGGCGGTGTGGACGTTGGATGCACGGAAGCTTTCCATAAAAAATGGTAGAAGATATTCAATGTCAAAAACGGAACCTAAGGTGTACTCTTTGCAATATTAACTATTTAAAAAACTACATTATGTAAAACCATCATAACAGATGTTCCTTTTGAAGGCGCGTGATGGGCTCTTACCAGAACTGAATAACCAAATTTCTCTTTTTTCGAGTACTTTGAAAAGTCAAGCAAATGAGCCTATAGTCTTTTGGATACGCAAGGCTGCCTTTACGTACTTTGAGTATAAATAGAACAGTAGTGGTCTTCCAGGCTTGAAATATCGGACTAAGTATTAGGCAGCCCCAGAGCTTGATAGGCAAAATCCCATTCGAACCTCGAGATTTGAATGGCTTAAAAGAGTCGAGCCCTACTATATAGACTCCGGGTTTTTAGCATTTCCATGCTAGTACTTTCGTGAAACTTTGTAAAATTTAATATATTTTAACACGGAACATTTCGGCATTTGAATTTACATTTTTAATATGCTGTTTAATATTTGTTTTTTTTTGTTCGAAGCATGTAAATGAATTTGTAAAAAAAATATATATGTAAAAACTGGAATATTTTTTGACAATTGAAACAATATTAAAGTAACTACAGTAATTACATTTGATTGTTTTATACTGTCTTCTCCGCGCAGTATGCCCTTTGTCTGTGCTTACAGCTGCAATGGTAAAATCTATATTGTATAGCTGTTTAAAATATAGGCTAGCTTGTATCTTTCTGGTAAGAAGCAAAATCATGCACACAAATAAAAGCCTTGTCTAGAAGCACCGTTCAGCAGCACCGTTCAGTAGTTAGTTAAAATAATCTGCTTTCAAGACATCAGTCCTATTTAATCATTCCTTGACAATCTTAAGATAACCGGCCCGCTTTCTTCTAATTTAACGCTAGTGACTCTAAGATTAGCATCAGGTGTTTATAGTTTCTTCGTGGCATTTGCTTCACAAATGTTGATCTATCTACCAGTAATAATTATAGCCATTTAACAAAGTACCATCAGAGAAGTGAACTTTTTTAAATTCTCAAAATATAAATCATAACTGATGAGCTCTTGCCGTTTCTATCCGTTCTTTTAGCTTACTTTTTGAATGGTAGGTTAGGTTAGGTTAGGAAAGAGGGCTGCCCGGAATGCGGCTTGCATTAGGCCTCCAGTTTGGGCCCATTAGCCACCCTCCGTTGGCTTATTAGAGCTGCCAAGTGACCGCTTCGCCAAACTGGATCAGCTGACTCAGCGTGATGGTACTGGCCACCTCTGCTAACCCTTGAAAGTAGTAAGAACCAAAAATCTTGAGGCGTTTATTATTTAGGGCCGGACAATTACAGAGAGTATGCTCGATGGTGTCCTCTTCCATCTCGCACCTCTTGCATAAAATGCTGGATGTCAGTCCCATTCTGTTCGCATGAGATGCGGTAAGGCAGTGCCCTGTGAGCAAGCCGACCGTGGATCTCAAGCAGTTTCTGCTGAGCTTGAGCAGTTTCCTGCTTTTGTTTGGATCAGGTGATGGCCATAATGTCCTGGCCACCCTGCAGTCCAGCCTGTTTTCCCATTCGGACTTTAGTTTGGCCCATATGGCGGCATCAAGTTTGCTAGTGGCGTCAGCAATTGACCGTTGTACAGTGATGTAGGGGCTATTGCTAGCTCCTGAGCTCCAATTCATCAGCTTTTTCGTTGCCTATGACCCGACTATGCCCTGGCACCCACATAATCCGGATAGGAATATGCCTTGCCTTTTCATTGAGAGCCACTCTGCAAGCCGTAATAGTTTTTGAAGAACATCTGTAAGACGCAAGAGCGAGAATTGCTGATCTACTGTCGACGCAAATTGTCATTGGTCTGGTTGATATTCCGCTAATGGACTCAACTGCCATGCGTATAGCATGTAATTCAGACTGAAAGACTGTAGCATGGTCCGACAGTCTACACCACAGGTTAAGGCTCAGATCCGTAGAAAATACACCCGAGCCAACTCCTGTGTTCGTCTTTGACCCGTCCGTGTAAATCCAGACGCCCCCATCGGTGGTAGCTTCCTTTTTCTTCCAGTCTGGGTATCTTGACCTGGAAATACCTGCCAAGATGTATTATTTTGCTCATGTGGTCCGTGTCGTCTGTAACGAGCCCAAATCTTTTGCGGCATTCTGTAAAAATACCGCCGTGGTCCCACTGATCTGAATCGTTCTACATGCCGGAACTTTTAGCGCGTATCGCCGCTAAGCTTGCACTTCTAAAGATGAATCGATCTAGGGGCATGAGTCCATAGGCGCGCCGTAGGGGGGGGGGGGGGCAGGGGTGCCGGGACCCCCCCAGACCCTAGGTTGGCCCCTCCCAGAAAAATAAATATTTCCAACAGCAGGCACTTAAGTTTTCGCCTCTTTGGTTTTTGTGGTTACAGCAAGAGTTGTCTAATGCAGTAGTGTAAACCTATAGCGTAGTGTGACTTATAGCATAGAGACTATGTTATTTGTGGTATTAATTTCGAAGTTATGGAACTTATCTCAAGAAATGGACGGCAAAGAAGTTATACGTTAAGAAAAAGACGAAAAACGCCTCGCTAATCATCCTTTATTTATTAAGACTATCTGTTCATTCCTATTAGGAAATATACAGGTGTTTAGATAAGAACACTTTTATAAACTGGCGTTTTATGCAATTATGTTTTTCACAAAACATAGTCTGAGTGTTAAAATAGTAGGCAATAAGGTAATTAACGTAGAATATAATTTTCGAAGTCATTTGGAGAATAAAAATGGCATCCCTGTCACTTTTATGCTATCTATTCAAGACAATGTTGCTTATCGCGAGCAATTTCTGCTGCGCTTACTCTTTCTTTATGGGATTATATACAATTAGCACATTCATACCTAACATCAAGCAAAACAAACACAGTCTCATTCCATATTTGAGAGCATGTTTCTTTGTCTTCTGCGTATGATAAAGTGTATTTATTAGGTTTGAGTCAAAAAGCTCATACTGAATAGCTCGGAAAGTCCAATAACCTTTTGACACCACCACAGCAAAGACTATACCAAATTTGCATCCCGTTAGAATAACTTACCCTATAACTTTGGTTTTTATCCATTGAAAGCGTTGGAAGTTATAAGAAAAAAAGGGTGTTTGGAGTTACCTTCCGCGAATATGTTAAAATTTAATATTACCGATTTCCAGGACAAAAATGAATCAAATCGTTGATGCTGGCAGTGCGGACCTAACATTGCAGGCAAAACTCTGACCTACTTGGTTTACACTCAGGTTAAATGTGTATGAATTTCATTATTAATTGATAACTGCATCGGAGGTTAAAAGGCATAGCACTTCAATTTCACCGAGCGTTTTTTCATGGTGACACAACCGCCACATGATTTCTATCATATTCATTAAACTTTTGTCAGACCTGTATCTACTCAAGACCAATATACCCTGTGAAATTTATCTGGTCTAAAGATACCGTAAACGCAAGTTCCAAGTGCTAAAAATATAAATAATTTGGTGAAGGGTTACGATTTTTGTGCGATTGGGAATTTTACAAGCTAAGATTTGCCTGTATAAATATTCATCAATCACTTGCATTTCATTCTAAAAACCAAAAAAAAATACCAGAGAGTCAATGGTGTGAAAGATTTGTGTTTCTGTGCTTATGGTAGCTATAAAGTTGCCCAGACATTATTTACAAACGACAGAAGCTTTTTTTTCTGCCCATTGATGAGTCTTGTAAATTTCGTGATGATGTGATGACGCGCTGTGAAGTTATCACAATGCGAAATTTTCCATTAAATTTCCATTGTCGCCAAAAATACACCATAATTTCAGCTCGACCAAACTTCGCGATCCGGATAAATTATCCGGATAGTAAAATTCACGTACAATGTGTTCAAGGACATATTGCAAATAATAATAAAAACTTTACAATACTAAAACTCAAATAGTGCTTGGAAGACAGTAAGTGATATGGTGCTTGAACAGTCTTGGAATTTTGTCAAGATGAACCGAAATTATTTGGATAAGATTTTCGACCTTACGATGTATCTCAGTAAGGACTTGATTTTAAAGGACATTATAAAATTGGTGCCAGTGGTAACTGTGCATTTTTTTTTTTGAATTTTGTGAATTATTCGTGAAACTTGATTCAACTTTTGAAAAACATTTTAAAAACAAGGTTGCGAACTACTGTAGTGGCATAACACAAAATGAGTTAATAAAAACAATTGCTTAAATCGTTTGCAAGGACATTACAGCATAAATAAAAAAGTGCGGACTGATATCTATTATGGCAGACGAAGCAATTGTCCACAGAAAGGAACAACTCTCCTTGGTTGTCAGATTTGTTAAAGAGCTAGCAGTCGAAGAAAGGTTCTGAAGCTTTGTAGACTGTTCAGGAGCTAGAAATGCCTCGTCCTTAGCAGCTATAATTTTGAGCCTGTTAGAGGGCTACGGACTTAGCGAATTGCCTGTTGTTGGACAGTCTTATGATGGTGCTAGTGTCATTCAGGACAAAAAGGTGGTGTACAAACCTAAATTAAGACGAAACACCCTGCAGCCACATTTGTACACTGTCTTTCTCATAAAATTATCCTTGCTGTAATGGATACATTTTTCACAATCGAAACGTGAACACCCTTTTTCAATGCCATCGAGTCCCTTTACCTACACTTTTCGAAGCCATCACAACACCAATTGTTGAAGCAGCTTGAAGAGGCAGTTGGTCTAAATACAAGGCGTGAAATGAGGAGTTAAAGCTCGACTTATTAGTTAATGAGACTTCACAACCACAAATATGTGATCGATAGCTATGGGGCTATAAAAAAGGCTTTAGAAAATAAATGAATGAAGGGAAATTATGCAATTTATGCATTACGTATCTTTCATTCAATCAGTAATCCTAAGTTTGTAGAAAATCTTTTCATCCTTCACTATGTTCTTATTATAACGAACATGTTAAGCACATATTTACAAGCTAAAAATGCAACTCTTTGGGATGGGATAGATCTTGTGAATGGAACAGTTAAAACACTACTAAGTAAGCGAGAAAACTTTTATGTAGTTTGGGAAAAAATTGAATCATTCGCAAAAAAGCACTGTCTGGATCTCACATTTCCCAAAGGATCACGAAAAGGGAAAACTGCAAAAAGCACTAGTTTGAAAGGTTTTGATATTTCATCTAGCCTCGGACATGCAGTTAGGGCTAAAAAGATATCCCTGCAAACCAAATGGCTCGAAAAAAGTAAGTTACAGCACTCTTCATCTTGGCAAGTTATTCATGCTTTTTCTAGATTTTCTACACTCAGAAAAATGTCACTTTTTTTAGAATCACTTTAAATCAAAAGTTGATATCACTTTGAAATAAAAAGCGAATCTTGTACGAATTCCACTTTATTATAAAAATTTTCTTTTAAAATCAAAATTTTTCATTATTGAATTAAAAAGAAAACGTATATGGCGCCAAATCATATTTGAACATTTTTGATTCAAAAATTTTCAAATATGATTTGGCGCCATATACGTTTTCTTTTTAATTCAATGATGAAAAATTTTGATTTGAAAAAAAAATTTTTATAATAAAGTGGAATTCGTACAAGATTCGCTTTTTATTTCAAAGTGATATCAACTTTTGATTTAAAGTGATTCTAAAAAAAGTGACATTTTTCTGAGTGTAGGTAACAAAAATTTGAAGCAAAAGATCAATTTATTCCTTGTAAGCTTAATATATTCCAATTTCTTCAAAGATATTTTGAAAATAATCTATCCTCTTCTTCAAGTATAAATTGAAATATATTTAGCTTCTAAACGAAAAATAATATTATATTTCTAATAATTTCCGTTTTATTCCCGTATAATTCATAGAATCGTTCATTTCGTAGCGGTCATATATAATCCATGTGTAGTTCCTACCTACCATTCACATCATATGCATGTGGCAATATCTCATACGTTTTCACAGACACGAAGTTTATTTGATAATGCATTTAATATGCATGAGCAAATAACAAAGAATAAATTAACAAACATGTAATGTAAAAGTAAATTATATAAGTTGTATGAACAGTACGGGTACCTTACGGAGAAAAAGTCATCGCATGTTTTGAACTTTTCGGTCCCTGGCCCCTGCCAGATTTTAGTCCACGGCACGCCTATGCATGAGTCCCAAAATCATTTCTAACCCAGCCGTTGGGGCGGTTCTTAAAGCATCCGTAATACATATGCAAACTAGTCTTTGCAGTCTTGTTAGCTCCTTGATATTAGTTTTACTCTCCACTGCCTTCCACCACACGATCGCTCCATACACCAAAATCGGCCTGACTACACACGTGAATATGTAATAGGCCGCCCTAGGTTTAAAACCCCAGGTATTGGAGTAGGCGGACCGGCACGCAAAAAGTGCTTTCTAACTTTACCAATTCAAATGGTAGGTTAGGTTATGTTAGTGAAGAGGGCTGCCGGGAACGCGGCCAGCATTAGGCCACCAGTTTGGGCCCATTTGCCACCCTCATGGACAATCACACGCATTCACACTTACAGCCATGGCACTGGCGGGAGTCGAACCCGCAGGCCCCGTACCACGCCGCTTTTCGGCCTGACGCCTTAGCGAGCAGAGCTACCGGACCCCTAATTCAAATGGTAAATAGAAACAAAAGTTTCGTGTCAACTAGGGGCAGCATAGCCTTTTATTCCTTTTTTAAACTTTCATAAAAGTAAAATGTAATTAAACTTTCAATAGATCTATTGCATACAACTTTTAAAAAACTTTCATGTTTCGGAAAGCTGCCAATTTTTTGTTTGATTTTCTCACCCTGGCTGTTTCTTAAGAGATTGAAGTGAGCATCTCTTAAAAACGAGCAGAGTGAAAACCTAAAAAACTGTTGTAGAAAATTAAGAATCGATGAATTGGTGTAATTTTACTGATTTTATAAGCACTATCAGTTAATATGGCGGTGAATTTACTGTCATTGATATTATTTAAATCGATTTTTTGTTTCAATTGTTTTATATTAATCTGATATACCTTTTAATTAACATACGCTTTCAAATTACGTTCAAAACACTGTATGTATTTTATCCTCAATGACCAATAAAAAAACTGTAGGCAATAAAAACTTTTCTGAATGTACATATAAATTCGAAACGCAGTTGATAATTCTCCCAAAACCTGCGCCACTGCTTCAAACAACCAAAAAGCTGAATAGCTCTCGACCAAAAAATAATATAACACCTATTTCTGTGTTGACCGCTAGTTACATCTAAATTCAAGTGGTTAGTTATTGTATTCTACTTTGTCAGCCAAATGATTCGAGCGTTAGCTTGACTCGAAACAATGCTCATTAATATGAAAACTTTAGGTTACACTTGCGTCGGATTTAGTGAGCTAGATACTTTTTCAAAGAGGAAATACTATTGTGACTTGTTATTAAAACTAATGAATTTTTTATTATTATTTTTTTTTGAGTGAAAAATTACATTACACAAAAAAAGTAATCAGTTGTGAATAATATTGATACAGTTTTAAATCTTCGAAGTTGATATCCTTCAAAATATATTCTATGACGAATTTGCATATTTATGAGGCAGTGTTGGTTGCTTATTCGTTACGTTGATTAATGAAAACATGTCCGATTTATGTTTTGCCTGGTATATGAAGTTAGTTTTAAGTAAATTCTTATAAATGGTTTTGATTATTTTAATTTTGAATAAATATAATGTTGAGGCAATTTTTTTCATGGATCACTGAAAGTCGTGGGGCTGAATTTACAAGTGTCCTCAAAAGAATATTTGACTAGAATCGGTGATATTACCTACGCATTTCATACAAGTATTGCTCTATTGATAATAAAACTTCTTTCTAGTATTTTATTTTATTTCTTAAAACACCAAACTTTTTCGAAAGGTTTGCTATTGAAATAAACATTGTGTACAATAACGGGTTCATTATCGATTGAGATAACAATGCTCTCTAAATGAGTGAAATTTTAAGATATCAAAATACTTCAGCACACTTAAGTTTTTTCAAGTCGATTTCATAGTTTTTGGTCATATTGTTTCGATTTCTCACCACCTGGAGGGCCATCTTGATTTTTCGGAGCAACCTGTTCATTCAATACAATAATTACGCTGGCAATCAGTTTCAAGAATCAGCCAATTCTCATTAAAATTATTGAAAAAGTTTCAAAAATCAACATTCACAGTCATTTTCTTCGCAACCAACCTGATTATTGGTCGCAGAACAGTATGTGGCAGGTCATTGATAACTATAAGCATTGTTAACATCTCGCCGATCAGATAAAAGTCAACTGGATCGCTCGAGGCACTTGCAAAAAAACAGCATGCACATATGTATGTAAGCATGATAATAATTGCAAGATGAAAAATGACCAATATACGCTCGGTTGATTGTATCCGATGGCAACTGTATCAGCCCGAAATGATGGATACGCTGCGGATCTGCCAACAAGGAGATACGCACATTCCGCTCTCTTTGGCGAATGCCATGCCAATTTCTGCGATATGTACCCCCTAAAATAATGCATCACAGCAAGTGCAATTTAATTTCGTTCGTTTCGCTTGTCCAGCTTTGGAGTTTTACGCGCTGTCCGGCCGTCAACCTGAATTTCACTTGATCTCCTTCTTCGTATTTCAAAGCGAAATCGAACACACAGTCCGCCAAGTTGTAAGTCATACTTACATTATGTGCGACGATGTGTGCCTTCGATGCGGTTTTTATTAGGGCTTTTTTCAAAGTGATCTGGAAAAATGACGGAACAGTAACGTTACGCATTTTAGTGATCATGGTATGATGCCACTGCTGGTGATTTTAATGCAATCAGCTTGTTGCAGTATTTTGCAGGTGGATGCAATCTTTGGTCGTCTTCGTTCAAAAATGGAACACAAGAATTTGATATGCCAGCGCAATTGATGCTGCTGATTATGAGGCTGTCTTGGTTATTTTTCAAGGTGCCGTGATAGTTGATGGCCATTTTGAGATGGATTTTGTCAGATGAATTTCGTTCGCCAATTTAGGTTTCTACGATCATTTTAGTTGTCAAGGTGATGGGCCCTGTATTCGAATGGGGTTTTGATATGCATGGCAATTTGATAAACTGAATGGGGGAATATATTTACGTGCACTTCACTGATAATTTTTTCACCAAAAAAGACTGTATTTACTGAACCAAAGATGGTGTAAACATTCAAAATCTATCACACTTTCATGTCAGAACAAATATTGAACTTCGATTGAGCACTTTTTGCTGTGTGGCCCATAGCATTGTGGAAGTGTCTCGAATTTCGGTCATGGGCTTGTTGTTGTCCTTAATGGTACGCAAGTCAAACTCTGATTTGTAGATGGGAAGTTATTGTATCATTTCTTAGTAAAATTAACTGATTATAGAAACGAAATTTGTTTCTGATATAGATTCTTTGTTCAAATGAATTCCCAATAAAGTGGCTTCAATAAACCTGAAGCAAGAGTTACTGCTAGCAGTTGCTGCAGGTTTGAAAAAATTATTGGGACTTTGTTGACAGACACATTTCAATAAAGATGATTTTGCAGCCATATTTCCAAATCGTGCGTGCCAAAGAGCGTTAAGTTTAGCGTTACACCAACATCAATACTTGGTTGTCTTTGGGGGCCTTTCCAGTAACCTGAAAAGGTAAAAAGAGAATGGAACTGGGGTCTTAATGGCAAAATGATCAGGTATACCAGCATTGATCAATTCTGTCCAGATAGGTCCTAACCAGGAATGCCCAGCTGGTATTTTGGCTGTAAAAGACGGTGGCGAATGTTGGAAACTATGAAGTTCTATTGAATACCTTTATTCCATTCAATACCATTGAAGAATACCATTGTTTATAAAGATATGCACACCAAATTTCGAGTTACAGTCGTCATTGAACTGAACTTAGATTTGCTGTGTGTAAAACTTACTCCGGATAATTTTCAAGACCAAATACAAATATTTATACGGCAATACCACACTGGAATAACCGGTTCTCGTCCGATCACCGAAGTTAACCAGTGTTGGGCCGTTTAGTACTTAGATGGGGGACCACTTGGGAACACCGCGTGTCGTTGTTACGTGAAAACGTTGTGCTATCCCTTATACTAACAAACCAGTTGTCTGGGAAGCGCTATAAAAAAAAATCAATCTTTTCTCTGCATCACTGTTTCTTCTGACATTAATGACCTACTAAAATGTAACTTCTGGCCATCTAGAGTTTTTATAAAGGAGTTTACCAAACTTTCGTGTTAAAATTTTGATCCAAAACATTCTCTAACATCTGATGATATGATCTGTCCCACGGAAACTTGATTGAACGATAATATTTCTGATAGTGAGATTTTACCACAGCACACTGTTTTCTGTAAGGATCGTGACCATTTAATCGCTGTTAAATTTGATGGCGGATTTGTTCACTAGTTCTTTTTTCAGTGGCTTTGCTACTACTGATTCACTCATTGAAATGTATTTGATTTCGTGTTTCTTTAGCTCCTACTTTTATTATTACTTTTTGCTTGAATTTACATCACCTGTAATAGTCCTGCATAGCTCTACGAACTTTTCTTTTCAGAGCTCTCATCCTAACTTTTGTGTCATTTTCCTTCCGCTTGCTTAACAAGGAAGGAATACCTCTTTTCAACCATGACTTCAAGCTAAAATCTCTCCCTAACATTATCTTCTTTCATTTCTTCCTCTTTATCAATTAAACTTTGTACCTAATACCCATAGCAAACTACTTGATCTTATTGTATTTAATCCTGCAGTGTCTTCAAACTATTTAGATACCACTGCTTAGCCTTATATTCCTGCCGATCCTCATCAGCCTCCTGTACTTTTAAAACGTTGTCTCAATCTTCCTCATAGATCCATAGTTGCATGCTTTTCACACTTCAATTTCTATAAAAACAACTTCACGGGAACGACGATCGAAATCAATCATGTTAACTTGTATTCATTTATTTACGGTTTGGACGTTGACGAGACTATGGATAAAGTTTACGTCTTCGTCTCAAATCTCATTCCTCGTTTCACTCCCAGATATCATCCCACAAGGTTTAATGATGCTCCCTGGTTTGCCTCTGACTCTCTTCCAAATGTTTGTTGATGTGGAATGATTGACTCGTCCTTGTGCGTAAACAAAAGTGTTGTCCAAAAGCAATCACATCAATTGATTGCAGCATCTCCATTGCCACACTCATGTGTTACCCATCTCTACTTCTGATGGGAAGTATCGTGAATGTTATAACGTAGTTCTATTCCTGATTCCCTTTGATAAATGGTGTGTGAAGATTTTTTTTAAAAAACATGGACCTTGACTAGACGAAAGTTTGTGACTGTAACACTTGCGACTTGCGAATCCAGATGCCCGTCGGAAATTAAGGAATAAGAAAAAATAAAAAAAACCTGAAAAAGTTATCAGTTGAAGATTAGGCCTAGTAGCCATTTAAGTTAACAAACTTTCAAATTTACTACTTAAATCAACAAATGTTCATGCTTTTTTCTAATTAAATTTTATATTATAGTGTTATAACAAAAGTTTTAGTAGTATTAATTTGTAACATTCACTTTGTCATCCTTGTTTTAATTTATACAACCTGGATTGAGTCTGGTTCATTCAGTTTTAATACTCACCTAAGTAGTGTTACTACTACCTCAATCGAAACTCAGTTGCATTAAAATATGTTAACAAACTGATGTCTATAATCACTTCGCATATCAAAGCTAGATTTTCCAACAACATTTTATTCACTTCACATCATGAAGACATGAAAGCAAATTTAATTAAATGATTTAACTGCTCACAATTTAATTACGATTCAATCAGAAAAACAAGCAGACATAAAATTAATAATTTTCGAAGCAGTTACACTTCAGAAAGCATATGTAGAATTTGATATTCATTAGCACGGACATATCCAACTTCCTACCAACAGCATGTCTGTCGATGGTCTTACTGTTTTATAGGCACTTCCAACTGTTCAGGCACACTACACGTGCTACTCTGCTATGCTGCTCTTGAGCAATGCTGCGCGCTAATCTATCAAAGCATAACTAGACGAAAACATGACAGGTGTCAGCATTGATTTCATTCGAAATGCTTCAAAAATATCAAACAAATACCTTTACAACAATCAATTATCGGGGCTTCAGCAAAACCGCATAAGATATTGAGGTGGTGGAGCCATGTTTCAGTTTGTGTAATTTCCAGCACTCTCAAGACGCGCTACAAATGGACAAAAATGCAAGAGATTATTATGGGAGCGAATTCGAATTTACTGTCAGTTGTAAAATCGACCATCAATTTAGCGAAATTTATATTGAGAAGAACATAAAATTTAAGCCACTATAATGAAATTTAATCAAAAGTTCATATTAAAAGACTAAATCATTTAAAAGTTTTCACATTCACTGTCATATTCGAAATTGTATGTATTTCGCCGGTAAAGTTTTCATCCAATCGGCTTTCACAAAACCATCGGCATTCATTGAAATCATAAAATCTGGCCACCACCGATCTTCGATCTAACACGTTATAGTAATCAAGATTGCCCATCAAAATTTAATTCCTTTTAAATCCCTGAATATCGCAGCAACACAATTTTATTTCTTGTCGAACCTAAAGATATGATCACTTTAATTCAAGTAACGTAACTACTGCTAATGCGCGGGTGCGAGTACGTATGCAGTCATCGAAAATACTTTGACGCCTTTACAGACTCGCCTTGATTCTTAGCAACGGTGTCCACTGTATTTTTATTTCAAATTGAAAAAATCAATCTCGTCAACATGATGTTACGCACAGGAGGGATTTAAATGCAATAAAATTGTTTCTGCAGAGGGATAATGCCAAGATGTGGTAATTGGTTGTTTGGCCTCTATATGCGGTAATTTTCTTGTCAGATTTTACCGAAACTCTGCTGGAGAGCAGACAAGTATAGTCGTAAAAGGTTTGTCATTTCGTTCATTTAATATCTGATGCAAATGTGATGATAATTGTTGCAGAGTTGGGCGACAATGGTACCATGAAGTTTCGTTATTCCGGTATTTCGGTTTCGGTATTTTGATAAAGTTAAGGTATGCAAGTGATCTCTGAGATAGCGACTAAAGGAATTTAATCAGAATATGTTTTCTGCAGAAAATCATCTATCTATTTTGAGAGGTTATGGAAATAACGGACTCTGACTACATAACATTTTATTTTTTACTTTAAAAGTTTTTCTAAACACTATTTAATTAGTTCTAAAAAATTATTTTTTCAAAGAATTTATGTAAATTTACATACTATTTCCTATTTTCTTTTACAGGTATGTACTTATCCCACGAATTTCCTCAATTCAGTCGAGCACTTCAACCAATGCTACCCTTGCATAGATAAGGTAATGAAATTTCCATAAATTACAAGTGCACATTTTTCATCTACCGTAATATGAGTTGCACCAGCATAACATTCTACCATTTATAGACTAACTGTACAGTTCTTCTAATAAATATGTTTGCTATTGATTCTCACAATATGTATAAATTTGCAATGATAGTCATTTGCAATCGTTATACAGTCGATTATCAGATACTAATCCGCTAAGAGATTCTCAAATACTCTTTCGGGTCTATACATTCTGGTAATTGTGTTTATTACCAGTCGCTTTTTCATTTTCCAGCCTGCGATCGCGGAAAATCTGCGTTGCGTTCATGTCTATCGATATTGCATTTATGCATTTTTCGGTATTTTCCGTACACGAATCCATTAAATTATCTTTTAGTGATTTTCTAAGTTGTGTTTGCGGGAAGTTTTGAATTTTGTATTGGTTCGCTAACGAGTGAACAGTTGCGCTTTTGCATAATCAAAAAAAGCCATAGTTGGAATTGATGATGATTATTTTGTGCGTGGAGACTTTAAGGATCTTCCTATATAAATTAATCAGATGCGGGATGGTTTGGATGGAAGATGCGCCTCATGTTGCGTTTCGATAATTCATTTGCATTTGGGTTGAGTATAATAGAGTTATTTGATGAGAAGTTAAGGCAACTTGATGTCAATGACTGGTAACGGTGAGAAACGCCTGTAGAAGAAGTAGAAGGTGCAATTGACTTTAGTAGCATTTGCTTGGATTCAAACGATTGTGTTCGAAAGTGAATGATTATTTTTTTAAAAGAACATTTCAATGTTTTATATTGACAGAAAAATGAATAAACAACAGAACAGTATGTTTAAATAACTAACACTTCCTTTAAACCTCAGTCGTGTGAGTTAAGTGACAATTGCTCAAAAATATTACTATAAAATAGGTAATAAAACTCACATTATGTGGCTATATTTTCTGCAAAATAATCCAAAAACTAATGATTTACAACTGCTAATTTGTTACGTTTGGAATAAATACGATAGCCATTGTTTAATGCAAATAAGGCATAAGAGCAACCATCAATCTGCTATCGAACATAAATAAATAAGAACTATAAACATTAATTTATAAGTCGATATTTGAAAGTAAAAATTACTATAAGAAGACAGTTTGCGGCCATATAACCAAACCAACGTGGACAAAGACACCGTTTATACAGTGAAAAGACTGATTTCCATTATTTCTAAGATCACATATAGCTAAGATCATGTAGCTTAACAGAAGGCAAAGTAACCCCAAAATAATTAGTTTTTTGAAGAATGTGTATCCTTAAGGATATGCCTATATCTTTTCGCCAATAGATACGGTCCTGATCTACATTTTTGAAGCCAAATTGTTTACGTATGCTCGATCCGGAAGAGCATGAATTATTATGATGCTATTGAGCTTAATATAAGTAAGAAAAGTGAATGAAGCATTAAGTTTAACCGAGTTCAAAAAGAAGGTTTGATTTTTGCCTAGTTAGTATCGTTTAAATTTCCAGGTAATTCGCAATTACATGGAAACGATTGGTTGAATAATAAAAGGATTTTGGTGTTTAGCATTCTTTTGGCATTTGCTTGACATTTGTTTCGAAAAATTTGAGGATGCTGGCCAATTTACCCTATTTTGTAACTCTACATCCTATTGCCGATTATACACCCGGTTTGTGTATCAAAAGATTATTTCTGGTGTTAAACTGGAATTCCCGATAAATACAGGGCGTACAGACATTCTGAAATTTTTCCGCACAAACTTTTTATCGCGTCTAGTTGTTCGATTTCAATTTCGTTGAGTTAGTATTGATTTTCCATTTGGAATAATATTCTTTAAGCAAACGTTGCTGTTTTCGACGCTGTATTCAATGTAGTAAAAAAGCCAGTATGTCAAAGGTGATAGTGTTATTAAGACCTGGATTCAAACAGGATCTTTGGGAGATGCCTGCGGGAATGCTCAAAGATGAATATTGACCAATCAATTTTCTGGCATACGCCGAATCTTTTTTTGAAAATTAACCAGAGAGATTTTTTTGCTACTATCGTTGGACCAGACGTTCATTCTTTTGCAAAAAAGTGTTTCCAAGCAATCATGATGGATGATGTTGCTGTTCGATTTACATGGATGGGCTTCGGGGCCAACATCAAAATTAAAATTTTTACAATAATGTCTGTATTTAAAGGTTCGAATTGTTACTTAAGTTTTTTGTTCTCTAGTATCTTCTCCCTTTTGTATTCAGAAGCTGCAGTGCGAAAATTTTCGTCAATTAGACCAGACGAGCTGGAATGCTTTTTGAAAAAGATTTTCTATAACACCAAAAGCCAGCTTACCCAGAGTCTGAAAAAAAAGCTATTTAATAGCAATAAATAATATATGTATTTATAATAAACAATAAATATCCAATAGAAATAAAAATAATAAGTGTTTTAATGAGTATATTTTATATGTATATATTAAAAAAGTATTGAAAGTATTCTCAAAGAACAAGAAATACAAGAAAACCTAGAAAAGATTCTACAAAAAAAATTGCAAACGATTCGCAAAGAATTCGCAAATAATTCTTATAGAATTCGCAAAGAATTCGAAAATAATTCGTTCAGAATTTGCGAATAATTCTTAAAGAATCCGCAAATAATTCTTAAAGAATTCGCAAAGAATCACAAAGAATTCACAAGGAACTCCCAAAAAATTCGCAATGAATCCTGAAAAAAAATTAATCAATGTACAAAAGCTTTTCAAGAGCTAAAGAGGGGAAAGTTTGAGCACTTTCGGCATTTTTGTAACGTTTTCCATATACCGGTCTTAAAGAATTCGTAACGAATAAGTTTGAGAATTCGAAACTTTTTTCTGAATTCGCTTCAATTTTCTGAAAGAATTCTCAACGAAATGCCGAATTTGGCACACTGGGTATTTTAGCAATTCGAAAAATAAAGTCAAAAACTCCTAGAAAGTAGTCAAACAAGCATTTTTATGATGGTCATCACTGATGATTCCTTCATTGACTTTTGTTATAGTCAGGTCTCCAGTAGTTGTATCAAGTCATTTTACAATTTGAAACATTTGAGTTTTTTTTTAGAAATGTTCTCCGTCTTAGGAAAAACTGTGCACGTTTATGTGCTTGTGAATTCGTTTTTCAACTTCTGTATTCATATTATTTGTAGTTAATTCCTATGAATCTTTATCAACAAAATTTCGACAAATTGTTTGAGAGACATTACTTTAACTCGCAAAGGAAGAAGCAATCTATTATTTTGTAGAATGAATAATCCGTTCCAATAACTTTCAATATCTCTCGGTTTTTCATTACAAGTTTTGAATACCCGAAAAACTTTGAACACACTACAGTCATACCTTCCATAATAATGGATAAAACTACGTCCGTTTTCGGGAGTCCATACAAAAGCGTTCTGGGTCACTTCATCATCGACTCTTATTCCGAGACCATGCCAACATTAAAACCTCTGTATAGTACAAGGTCCGTTAGATTTCAATAAATACCACCTATCTAGTTGCAAATGTTCTAAATAGCAAAAACCAACATAAATCCTTTCCAATTGCCATATTGACTTTATCCTACATGCAATCGATAAAATTACAATGAAATCACAATAAATCACTGTAATTTGTAGCTAAAGATCAACAGAACTTGTATCTTTGAATTCAATACGATCGAATAACAAATGTCTTCTTCTCCATTGGTTCTCCATCACGGTAAAGTTCTATGTCATTAGATCAGTCGACTGATCCGTCGAAGGAAAAATAACATGTAAATCACGACATGCCATCAGCAAAAATGATTGCATTTTAATTGTGCATGCTAATGCAATTTAACTTAACACAAAACGCCATTTCGAATTGGCCGAATACAGTCGGATACATGCAAGCCACATCATCATGATGTACTCTACGCTTTTGTCCGTTTTTCGTACTAAAGCTTTCTGGCAATATCATGAATTGAGAGCTATGGATATGCTTCTTTTATGGGTCAATAAATTTCACTGATACATGCAAGATACTGCTACGCTCTTGCATTCGGACGTATCTAAATGAAAGGTGTCGGTATGTTGATGCACTTTTGTACTTTTGTCCGCTTACAATCGTTCTTCGGAGCGTGGAATATGCATAAATTTTCTAAGTTTTGTTGCGCTTGCTTAATGTCAGTCTGAAATGATCTTCGCTTTGATTAATTGCACTAGCATTCAGGTGATGCAAAACGATCGTAAGATATCCTTAATGTCGAGATCGTGACATTGATAAGGTTTTATGAATCGCTTGGCAGTGACCATTGTAATTGGCGAGACTTTGAATTGTCCGTATGATCACAAAAAGATTGAAAGGCTTTGAATGAAAAATTTTCTTGGAAAATGTTAGGCTTTGTTTGGAATTTACTGAAAACGCGTGAATATACTGGCAACAGAATATATTTTCTGATGATATGTCATACACTTTTGTAAAATTATTACAAAGTCCTATCAGTTTCACTCTTGGTTACTAATTTTAGCCAGCTGTGAAAGCTAATTAAACCCATTGACATACAATCCAACTTTCGTAGTTCTTCCAAGGCATCTAGATACATTCGAAGCCATTCGGCTTAAGCCCCCACACATTTCCCGAAAACAAGAGTCATGTCCGAACCAATTATGTATTTGTATTCCAAAGACCTTGCACTTCAAATCCACACATCAATTTCTTCTCGTTCAAGTTTTTATCTTTCATCCCGTAGTGGCTTATATTGCAATTTTTCAGAGTTGGTTTCAGTCTTTTTTGCTTCAGTTTCGGCGCCATTAAACACTGTATGACACTACAAGGTTTTTCTTGTTCAAAAGCATTCGTAATGTGTATAAAATGGATAAATTATTCCACGTATCGAACGTGGCTGTAAAAACTCAAATGTGTTTTAATCAAATGGGTGGAGTTAGTGTTTTTTTTCCTGCTTCAAGTTGCTGATTTAATAAATTCTAGAGCGTTGTTCGATTTACATACGCAGGCTTGAGCAATTCGTCTTGAAAGTAACAAATGCAGTGTCTCAAGAACGCTTATACACAAATATCGTCGATTACAGCTTCCAATCTTATTTCGAAACATGTTAGTTTGCGCTGCTGTATTTTTCAGATTTCTTCTCTACTTAATCCGATCTTGTTTTCTTGTTTTGCTCGGTTTCATGTAAAATTCTTTGTCGTGTGCCTGCCGGCTACTGGGCACTGTCGCGAAAGAACACGATAGAGAATCAAAAAAATTTGCAAACAAATAGATCAATTATCCGCCGGATCGCTTAATTCTTTGTTGTAGCTCGAGCACGTTGTCGGCGGAAAGATATATGGGATGGAGCTGGAAGCAATATAATGACAATATTTCTTTAGGCTTCTTAACAATCCCGCCTTAATTTATATTTGTCGACCAGACAGTATTACTTCATTAATCACAGTGATGTAAATTGTCGTTGGCTTAGTTGTATGGTTATTGGAAATACTTTGCATTGAGTTTATGGTAGACGGAAGTGATATGTTTTGCATGAAAATTGCTTGTAATGGATAGAAGGAAAATGGCAATACAAATTATATTGATGAAAAGCTTTTGACTAACAGCCGCTTTGTTTATATTCCTTCATGCAAGCTATTGCCAGCTGTGATTTTCAACCCCTGATAGGTGCATGATTTGATTTTTATGAAGCGTTATTCATGTATCTTTTTCAAACATACGTTTTTGGTATATTTAGCTAAAAGGATTTCCTCATTGAATTCGGTTGACTGCAAGCATTCTTTCCTGATATCTTGGCATACAATAGATAAGCTTTGAAGGCTTGAATGTTACTTACAGGCTAAGAAATTTACCTTTCAGTGAATGATATACTACAAAAACCTGCTGAAAACTGGAATAAAATCCTATTTTCTTTCAAAATCTCTTCCATTCTTTTCCATTTTATCAGAGCCTGCATGACGCAAAATGGGACACTAAGGCTGCCTGATGACAGCATGGGGATAAGTGCGAAGACAGTATTTCTGCAGGTTGTCGCTAAATTGACTCTAGCAATAAGCTCTTATTCGCTTACAAGGTCCAATTGACGCAGCAGTTGAAGGCGCACGACCATCCGCTTCCTAATCGCTTCGCAATTTGGGCCTTAGAGCAGCTTGAATCGGATAACGATTTTGGGCGAAAAATCATCTTTTCTGACGAGGCGCATTTTCATCTCGGCGGCTACGTTAACAAACAAAATTGCCGCATCTGGGGCTTGGAAAACCCGCACGTTATTGTCAAGAAGCCAATCCATTCACGGAAAATGACAGTTTGGTGCGGATTGTGGAGTGGTGGTATCACTGGACCATTTTTCTTCGAAAATGAGGCTGGGAACAACGTTTCGGTCAACGTTGAACGTTACAAAGCCATGTTATCCGACTTTTTTTTTACCCAAAATCTAAGTCATGGATTTAGACGACCTCTGGCTCATGCAGGATAGCACGCCATGCCACACATGCCCATGCCACAATCGATCTTTTACGCACCAAATTCCCAAATCGTGTTATCAGCCGTCTTGGCGATGTCAATTGGCCGCCTCGGAGCTGCGATTTTTGACTCTTTGGACTTTTTTTTGTGGAAAATCGTGAAGGACCGATATTATGCCAACAACTCAAGCACTTAAGGCCAAGATCATCCAAGCAATCCGTGAGCTACAGCCCGAAACCATCAACAAGGTCTTGAAAAATTGGAGTGACAGAATGCGCTACTGTGAAGCCAGCCGAGGCATCCGCTTGAAGAAAATTGTGTTTCATCATTAATGGGAATGTTTGTCCTTACTAATAAAGCCATAACACATGGAAAAAAATTAAATTTGTTGATTTTATTGAAGTTTTAAAAAGAAACTTGTCTTTGGCCCACTCTTTATGTCTGCAATGGAAAACCGTATTTATAGTGGAAGATTACAGGTTCAAAGAGAAGAAGAATCAATAGACCACGCCTTTTCGAACATGTTGATTGTAGCTACCAGGTCTAAAAAGACAAGTGGAATATATGCTGAAAGTTTGACTATGGTCATACCTGAGGAAAGGATTCCCTCTCCCAAATCTTCACAAAAGAGACAACTCCGGCTGAAAGAGACAACTCCGGCTAGTGCAAAGAAGCTCCAAGGAAGCAAAGAATTAATCCTGCAAAGCTTGCTTCTAGTTAAAGTAAGCTTCAGCTCAAGGAGGAAAGAAATATTAATGCAGTGAAAACTATGAATATTTCGCAGGAAATTCAAAGCCTGGTAGTGGAACCTCTGAACCTTCCTGGAGTAGCAAGAGAAACATTGGTTGATATCGCCGATGTTTTCAGTTTTGTGGTAGAAATATCTCGAGCAGTTATTAGCAGAAATGTCTCGAAAACTACGGTAGTTAAACATTGCCAACCTGACAAAGCTCCCAGTCAATGTTTCTAGACAATTGATGCCTAATTATTATTTCAGTTATTTTTTCTTTTGACTTTTTACTCCCACTGACAGCAAAGTAGCTAAAGGATTTGGTTCAGTACGCAATCGCAGTACCAATGACGGTAAATCAAATTTAGCTTCCGCGATGCGTTTCTTTGTGTCAGTTATACAACTGCGCCTACAAATTGATCCAACCATTCGAATCATACTTATGCCCTTATGCTTTAAAAGTATCATACCAAGCCATAAGTTGTGATAAGAATTTTCTTTATAAGGTAAAACTTGATACTGCTTCTTTTGTCACTGATAATTTGGGGCTGATGACGACATGACGAGTAGAGTAGCATTGGTACAACCGCGTCATTTTTTGCGGTGTACAGGTAGGGTACAACACCAACAAACATGTTCTAACGTTAAGGCGGCTTTAGATATGCGGTGTTTGTCAAATACCGAGCACCTAGTGCTTGCACTAGGCCAAGCACAAACATTCGGGTGCTCGCTATTCCCGTAGTTTGTCGAACTTTCAACTCACATCAAAGTAGACGAGCACTGTGTCGGATCCCCGCAGCTCGTTCATCTTCCAGTTTTGGCAAACATTCGGCAATGCCCGAATGTCTAATTCACTGTGCTTGTCATTCCGCAAGCACCAAGCCAAATTACTTGACTAGGTGTTCGGTATTTGGCGAATAGGAGGTGTTTGACAAACACCGCATATCTAAAGCCGCCTTTAGATCACAAGCTGTTTAGCATACAAATTGCACGAAAACGAGAACGACAAACATTACAGCTTTTGTTTGACTCTGATGGAACTAGGCGTGTGTTAATGTACCTCGCATTGACTCATCGAATCAATATCATGGTTGTTACTAAAAATACCTGATATATTTGGGTTGTATCATTTTCGTATATGAATGACATTCGTGTATCAGAGCAAAAGTATCAGACTGATACATTATGACCCATCTCTACTCTCTCATCTGTTCAGATTGTGATTTTTTCAAGGGCAAAAAGGAACCTTTGCAGAGTTCAGCTGTGAGTTTTTTGCTGAGCGCTCCAGAAACTGAAATGTCCTTGAATAAATCACCTGCTCTTTGCGGCAGTGGAAATAATTCCGAAAACAGTCAAAATTGCAAATCGCCGGGCCTGGCTGTCTTCCTGGCTGTAATAAGGGAGGTAGTTGACAACCTGTTAGCAGATCTAAAGGAAATTTTTTGGGCATGGACCTTAGAGCACTTTCTGTTATCTTGCGACTTAGTAAAGAGGTGTTCATAACTAAGTCTTGGGAAGACGATTATTTAGATCCAAGGAATCTTAAGCCAATCAGACTTAAATTGTGTGTGCTGAAATGCCTGGACAGATTTGCTGAACGACACTTACGTACTAAGACGCTTGAGTCTAATTCGTAATCCACCATTTCCAACGGTGAGTATCAGATGGTTAAATTTGGGGAAATTGAAAAAGCTTTTGACTACGCACCTGTTAATATGTTCGCTGCCGGTGTATCATATTCTGATACACTGGCTACGCTCATGACCGCTATTGGTTGGATACAGCATATTCACGGTAATATGCCGATGCATTAGCATATGATACATTTCTTTTCAAATTAATTTTCAAAGCCATTTAAAATACTTAAAATATGCATAAAAAAAACTGTAAAACCAAAACTATCGACCATAAATGATGATATTTTCTAAAAAATTAATACTTGGCTCCTGAGATTACACTATAACATTCGGTGGCAGCAAACGTGTTAAAGAATTAAGTGAAGCTGTGAAACCACATGACTCAAACGATGTCCTAGTCAAAGATATCAAGTAATCATTCTGAGTAGAATTGCCGGGGAGAAAGAAGGTACGGTATTAGTCATATCTGCTATCATCGAATGATAGATGGACTTTTTCTCTCAGAGAGCATGCAGATGTTTTTCAAGCAGAAATATTTGCTTTCTTCGGAGTTGCTTACAAGGAACTTGATGTAAAATGGGGAAAAGCATTGCGCTATTTGGTGCGACAGTCAAACTGCGTGGACCACTGAGTACTTTGAAAATTTCTCAAGAAAACAGGGCAGAATTGAGCTCAGCCACTACATTCAATAAGATGCATTTGCCTTGGGCATTGGGATACTGCAGTGTTGATGAAACGAAACAACCAAACGTGCATATGGTGATTCTTGGAAGTGGGTAGTGGATACCCGTGAAGAGACTTTTGATGTGCCCAGACACCCGAAGTTTTCCTTTTCAGTGATGGAGCTGAAGGATTGGTAACAAGAGTGGGAAGAATTGTAGAACGATGACAGCCATATTGGCTGGACACAGTTACTTAGGGAGCATATATACCGCATAAGTGTTACTGGGGATGCTGTTTGCCCATCTTGCTTAGAAAAAGCGAACACCATAAATAATTTCCTTTGTTGTATTCATTAGAGAATATCTACATAGCTCCTTTCATTTATCCTGGACTTAGACAATAAATACGGAAAACTTTTGTTGGCTGCGCTCATGTGCAATGGATTATTCTGGGCAGAGTACTTAGAGGCATCAGCTACCTCTCTTCCGATATACCCTCACTGACTGTGTATTTAATAAAAACAGTGCACGATTTAATTCTTTTTTGAATTTTTCGTCATCATTGCCAATTATTGTGAATTTTAATTAAATATTTAATTCATACTTTGTGTGGTTCTCTCGCCATAGAATTTGTAGATGAGGATTTGCCGTTCCAATGGCTGCAACATGCTTGAAGCGGTAGTTGAAACCAGTGACTACGATTTTGATCTATCGAGTATGGAATTCATAAGAAAACTTTGCAAATTGAATTGTCTAATAACAAGATAAAACTTCTAGATTCACCGGAAATGCGTACACTCTAAAAAGAAATTACTTACATGTGCCTTTTTGGCCACTGGTATATAAATAAAGCTCTTATGCATAATCATTCAATGTAAATATGATGATCACGTAATTCTAAATAGATCAACAACTTTGACAAAAACGGCAATTGCTATTTCACGGCACAATTCCCAACAACATTGATTAATTATTCACAAAATTCTAGCCGTATTGCAAGTGTGATGAAGCCATTCTTGCTTAATGGATTACAAAAAAGATATGCAGCTCCTAAGACCCTTATCGTTTTCTTTAAAAATTGGGCCATCACTCCGATTAAATTAAATTTGAATCGTTCGAAATGAAGCAGCTAAAGCCAACATTCCCATCTTCAATTTACCGATATTCTCATAAAAGTTCATCGAAAACACCGATTTCAGTTCACCATTAAAACATTCTCATCTTAATTCTATTAAGATGCATGAAAAAAGATAATTCACCTCACCACCTCTCGTTATCTCTTTCAATCCGAATCCTCCCAATGACTTACTGAAACTGTTCGAATAAACGATGATAATTCATGCGCTTCGTGTAATGTGCAAATAAATTTTCCAGAAAAACATAGGTTAGCTCTTTTCTCAGAATCGGCTTTGAATCAAACCTCATAAAATATAACCTTAAGATAAGCTCTGAAATTCATAGGTTTTCCTTAAATGCATAATGATGCGGTTAGATTGTGTGTACGAAAACGAACCAAGAGTCGAATCTCATATGCATATTTTATGTTTTGTATGCATTTTAAGACATCGGTGCAGCTGTATTTTCTGGGTAAGAAAGCGTTAGATATCGGCTACAAAAGCCAAGACATTACATCGATTAGGTTTCTAAATGACCATGTGGTCAAGGGATAAATGATGTCAATTTATCACTCGAGGCTTTTGATAACGGTCTGTGTATTGTGACCTAACAAAAGGCAAGTGTAAGACAAAATGAGCAGTGTCATTGTTTGATTGCAACACGAGGCTTTGTTTGGCCAATGGAAACTATAAGTTATTTTCTGTGGTGGACATCGCTAGCTGTTAATGCGATATGTACGACAAATAGGCAAATCAGTTAAATGTGTTGAAATCGATTATTAATACTAGCTGCAAAATATTTTTGAAAAAATAAACAAAATAATAACAAAATTGCGGATGCATCCTTGCTGGATTAAAGTATTTCAAATAAGTATACTTTGAAACAAAAAACTAGATTTTATTGAATGTTAGTCTGCATATTTACAGCGATCCTATCAAGCCAGGAAACGACTGTTACTTCGATTCACTGACAGCTAATCGAATTACTGAAGCGTCCTTGATATAGCATTAACCTAAACTGTTGAAGCCAGCCTGATATTTTATTATTAATTAAAGTTGAAGCATTGTGATTGTTGCACAATCATTCGATACCGACAATCAGATAAATACGTCCAAATGACAAGATAACACTCACTGCAACAATTTTTTAAGTCAACAGGAAAACATTTTCACTTTGCCACATAATTAATAATAACGATTCAGTCGGCGACCACCACTTTACATTTTTCACTATTTACTGTTTTCAACTTGACTTTTAGTCATAGCCTTATAAAAACATATTAACAGTTTCGCCGAAGCAAGCAAAAAACTACTTATCTTCTGATTCATCATGCAATTAATTACTGCATTTAGGCGACCCGAAGAAGGAAAAACGCGAAATACTTAAAATCGCCAGCGATATTAATAAGTAATATGGAGTAGTAGGTAGTATATGTTATTGATGTTTATCAATTAACAGCTCCGACCTTCGATTCGAGTCCGGAGTCGATAATTTCCCCGTGCAATTTCTACATGGCGGCTTTTTGATATATAGCGCACATGTCCACTTAAAATCAACCTCCGTCAATTAGAGTTCGCCAAGAAACTATGTAACAAGCGCATATAGCGGTTGCTCAGCACTAACAACAATGCAATCACTGTAGCCGCAACGGTTACCTTGAACTCACATTGACTGTCCGCATTTAAAGTACGGTGTCTAACATGATCATTCAACTAATTGTACGGTAGCCGCAAATGTTTCAAATTAGTGGTAGGTAAGTGCTCCAGTTCCGTAAAGACGTCAAAGAAAACGATATGCACAAAAGAGTCTATTGTGTGTTTTTACTCATTAGGTCTTGTAGTGTAGATAGACATTGCTCGCATGAAACTCAAGGTTCATTAGGCGGAATTAAGCTCGTGCCCAAGAGCATATGCTCGGGGGCAAACGATGGAATTTCAATGCAACAAAAAGTTACAAGTCGTTTTAAAAGCCATTTACTTGTGTTTCCCCAAAAATATGTTTTTGCTCATTCAAATATAGAGCAGAAGAGGAATGCCAAAGATAAAGGTAAGAGGAGGTGCTAAAGCAATATTAAGGTGCTAAGAGTATCAGTAAAGCTTTCGTTCCCGACTAAATGACGAGCTCTGGGAATATCCGAAAAATCTCTGATTAGGAATGAGCATGAGAAGCTGAAACCCTGAGAACAACTTATTGAAATTTTAAAACAGAACTATCACAAAGTGTTGAGATAATGCGCGAGTACTTCAGACTTTACTTAAGGGCCTCTTAAACACCCTTAAGTGCACGTCCAAGCCTCCTCGTTCACCAAAAGTATGTGTATTTAAATTTTGCAACAGTTTTTCAAGTGTTGCATTAGTAATTCAAGTACTAGATGCTTAGGTTTGTGTTTCATACACACTTTCAATAGTACTTGACTGAGTTATTAGTAAAATTTTGCCAGTTGTACTAGAGAATTGCAGCATTTTGGCGAAGTTCAAGGTAGGTGTCTCGAATCGAGGTTTTTCGCTTATTTTAATTTGAATAAAGTGAATAAATTTTTCATATGTGCCTGTAGATTAAAAAAAAAATGGCTTTTGCCTGCATTCGTGTAATGTTCTACAAAAGAAACGAATTCAATAAATTATGAGTTGTCATTTATTAATATGAATATCAGAGTATTAAGAAATCTCATTAACGCTCGCCTGGAATTTTAGGCAATCTTATTGTGAATCTTGTGAGGATATTTATTTTATCAAATTTTTATACGTAAGATTGTACCTACCAAGCCTGCTAGAACAATTGATTTGCAGTGTTAATAAAGCAAAAAAAGAATATTGCCGATTCATTAAATTAAAATGACGAAACAGTAACCACTTATTGCTGCTAGAATTTTTAGATCGCTCATATTTGACCAAAAAATAACAAATGTAAATTTATTTACTCCCTATAAGATTTTAGGGTTAAGTTTCTTCAAAAATTAGTACAGCTTGAGGAAAATATGTGTTTTGTTGCTTATCATTTGCAAGTTGTAGCGAATTAGGTTCTTAATACGGTAAACCTTTCATTTATTGCCATATGCTGCATCCATAACGAAAATATCAAGGTAAAAAAGGAAGTAAGGGTGTAAAATTGCACTCTCAAAACAACGACTTGTAATGAAGAAATAATACTGAATAAAAGTAAAAATACCAATTTGAAAAAATAGTACGAAAAAAATTAGGTCTAAGGAAGCTCAAAACATAAAGTGCACAAAAATAAGTAAGTTTTCTTCTTTCCACAATCCTCGTGTGACCACCTACTACATTGGGTGCATCTCAGTGACGATGGGTGAAAAAACGATGGAGGGAAGCGGAATAACTATCCATTAATTTATATACAAGAACGATGTTTAGCATGCTGATGCTTGTCATTCTTCCTAATTACTGTTTAATACTTGTCACACTTAAATAGGGCTAAGAAAATCATAGTTCAAAAACTGATAAGCACATATTTATTAGTGATGGGCGTTTCTGTTGTTTTCAAAAAACGAAAACGAACTATTTTTTTTTCAAAAACAATTGTTTTTTAAAACTGCTTGAAAAAAACAGTTTGAATTAACGAAAAGATACAAATTTTATGTTGTACGGCAATTAGAGTTGGGTCGTACTAGGATTTTCACATACTAGGTATAACTAGTACAAGTACGAAAAAATACCTGTTCCAAATACCTGTTTGAAGTATGTACATGCATACATATAATGCATACGATTTGCAGTAATGTAATGAAACGGACTAATATGCCCTCCTCCACCCTCCAGACACAACGTTCCCCAGCTAGAATGGTGATGGTGCAAATACCTAGTCATTAGTCTGTGCAGCTTGTCCGTAACTTTCTAATGGTCGGTCATTTATTTGGCAAGTCTTTCTCCAATCTATGGGCCACCTAAAGGAAAACGATCAAATTTAATCAATTTAATTTGTTTTTCATTTTATTATATGCAAAAAACACCTCTAGTATTCGTTCAAATGACCAAAGTAAAAAAATACTAAGATAGGACCAACTAATCCTGTTGTCATCTATATGACTTACCAAACTTTTCTTGGCTAATCTAAAACAATCGGATTTCCACTTCGCTTCACTGAAGCATGAAGTTTGGTGAAAATTTTATTAAGAATTAATAAAAATATTAAGAATTAATAAAAATGTTTCGTTTATTAAACATGCACCTACTAGGGGGCCAACCTCTTCCGTGGTCTCGTAAATTTTACAACCCCGGTAGGTATGGAGACATCCTCGTGGCGACCTGCAGTCAAGAGGAGGGCCTCAGCGCACCCGGAGACGCCAACTGATGAACCAAAGAGGATCTCAACCTTCTTCTCCTTGACGCTTTTAGTGCTACTTTTAGTTTTTCCGGCAGATTTCATTTTGCTGTATCTTCGAAACTAGGCCGCTTTTTCCCAGACTGACAGAGTATGGAAATTTCACCCGAAACAACTCAGAAAGTTCATGGTAGATAACAATTCTTTTTTGGGAAAATATGGACGTTTTTGCCCAATGTCCCCTATCAAAAATTTTTTTGCCCTTAAAATATCACTAATATACTCCCCGACGAAAGCGCGGTTAAGGCTGTTTTTGCCAAACTATGGCCAAAAAACCCCGTACTCCCCTACAAAACTGAAATTTAAACGATGAAAAACGATTCGTTTGAAAAAAAAAAACGAAAAACGATTCGTTTGAAAAAAACGATTCGTTTAAGAAAAACGAAAAACGATTCGTTTGAGAAAAACGAAAAACGATTCGTTTTAGAAAAACGCTTAGTTATAGAAAAACTATTCGTGGCAGATAAACGGTTTACTATAGAAATGCTGTTCGTTTTAGAAAAAAATATCGTTTTAGAAAAACTGTTTGTCACTCTTTGGAAAAACTGTTCGTTCGTTTTTTGCAGCCAAACGTTTTTTTTTCAAACTGTTTGGCGTTTTTGAGCCCATCACTAATATTTATCAACACAGCAGAGAGCAATTTTATAGGGTCGCCTTCAACAGACTTGAAACCATTTACTTTAATAGAAATAATGTGCATAAAAAGAGGTATTCAAAAACGTAGTTCTAAGCCTGCAGAGCGCTAACTGGCAAAAATTGAATTAAATTTGAAAAATATCTGGGAAATAAGCCAGCTGTAATGTAAATATGAGCGAAAAAAAATGTCAGTTTCTACAATTTACAATTTCAATGTTTTTAAGTGCAAACGTATAAACTTTATCATGCTAATTATGTTTATTGTAAAATGACCAACATAATGTGGAAGTTTATAACGAAGTCGAATGCGCAAAAAATGTTATTAACGATCAAAGGCCACGAAAATCAGTTTTTCTTAAGTGTTTCGTTAAGTATTGGCTTTGCCTGCTTTTTTTAACAAAAGTTTTAGGTGTATGTAATAGTTTTAAATCGTTCTCTGTAATAGTTTGTGTAAATTTTTATGCTGAACAAATCTGATGTATGAAAATTTACGTAAAACTCAAGGTCAATAAGATATTTAAGAAAAAGTGATTTTCTTGATCTTTCACCTTAATTTTCTTTTCCGCAATTGAAATGCATTGTTTTTTCGTAGCCTTGCTTTTTTTAGTCAGAAGCTTTTTTTAGTCAGATCTCTCTTCCTTTGCTCCTTAGGAGTATTGTCATCATATTTTTGCTAAACATCCTCTTGTGGCGAGATGGTGTAAATTCAGTGATCCTGCTAGCGAAGAAAAAGCAGGTCATGAAGGCGTAGGCGTATGTTGTGCTATGGTAGTAAGGTTTGAATTTTTAGTGGAAAAAAGCTCATAATCAAAGTCTTTAGAACGAACTAATGTAGCCTGAAAAAGAACATCGTCTGAAACGTCATTGGAATAGTTTAAGTTTAAAGGCTCTTCAGTACTATGACTTGACATGAAGTCCATATCCTTTAAAATGTGTCTATTACAAGTGAGTCCAGTTTTAGTTTAGTTCCAGTTCAGTGCAGTCCAGATTTCCAGTTCAGTTTTCTTGAAGGCATTGATTGAAGTCAACATTTTTGCAGCTCTATTGTATGTCCTCTCAAGGACATTTTTGCAACATTTGAGGAGAGCTAAGCAACCTACGTTGAGGGATTGCATCTTGGGAGTTGAGTGAGGAAACAACAATACAATAGACACATGATTTTCATGCGTCATGCCTATTGTATCAACATTTCAAATGTGGACGTAGTAGCCATCGATCACTAATAGGACGAGTTTAGAAGTAGTCAGCCTAGTTAACTAATTGAAATGGTGTAACCAGTTTGCAAAAATATCTCTTTATTAAAACCAACCAGAAAGGTGACAAACTCAAACCGATCCAATTTGTGTATTATCCATAAAGTTTAGTGACATATTTTTCGAATCTACAAGGGGAGGATATAGCTTTCGCAATCATTCATGTTATTAATGACGGTCACTAGTTTGCCTCTTTCTGCAGAAGTTATGGTACATACTAGGATTTCCGTTTCAGACTGATAATTCTGCTTCGATGGTTTTGTACAATATGTATAGTCTTTAAGAGTCATATATTTTACCGATTTTGTTCAAAAATGCTGAAAATTTTTGTCATCATAAATCATTGACATTGATAACTTTCCTGGCGTCCTCATTGTGAGCCCAGGCCAAATTATAAAAGTCATTTTTGACAGTAGCCTGCGTTTCTTGAAAAAGAGTGTTTCAAATCATTTTGCATCGCAAGCTGGAATGTAAGTCACCTAATGTCGCAGCCTCTCAAACCGTAAAAACGTTTCTCAATTTCGATGTAATAGGTTACTACATAAATTTGAAGATCAAGTGGAAGTACCGTCTTTCTTCCAGATTTGATTCCAATCACTTCCTCTGTCGACTGCGGATTTTTGACATACTTTATGAGTGTCCTCTTTGAAACATTATATGTTTTAGCCCAGCAGTCACTGCCTCCATCTTGGCTACCACGGTTAAAGCTGTTTTTTTTTTGGTTGTCTACTGTCTGTTGACATATTGAAAAAAAACAAAGATAGCGTAAATAATGTTTTGGATTTGATGTTGTTTGATGAAAGAAGTTTTGAATAATGGGGATCGGATACCTATCCGGCAGGGTTGAGGTTAACATTTAGCATCAACTTTGCGAGCCTTGTGAAGTGGAGACGACTAGGTCTTGGTGCAAAGGCAGCATTTTCGCTGGTGTACCAGAAATTGAATTATTTTTTAGCCGTTGCGAGATTATCGGATGCGAGTCAGGGTAGTTTTGACACTACCAATGGTGAAGATATTATGTGTCGCCTTGTTTTTACAGGATTTTGATTGCGATAGAAAGTTATTTCTGGAGAATAGCATACATACTTGAATCGGTGTATGCCTCAATCAATATACTAAGTTTTGGATGTTTGTACGAAGCGTACGTACCTTTAATTGAAAAGGACGTTGGGGTATTCGCAAGCATAGTATTTTCCAAGGAAGCGTCTAACCCATAGAAACTGTGTGCCCGAAATGGGCCCAGAGATATTAGTAGTGTTGAAGCTTCATGGGGGCTCGCGACAGTGTCCTAAGTTTAGCGTGATCACCTTTTGGTGATAGGTGAGGATAGTCAACTGGGCTGCCGTGGCAAGCCTAAAAACAGAAGGAGATAGTCTTTCGACAGTAGGTGCTGGAAGTACCGAAATGTCTGCACCTGGTGACAAATATGCTCAGGCATTCTGTCAAAAATAGTTGAACAACGGCTGGGTGATAAATCGTGCTGTTCTATGGTCTGAAGAGAACAGCGGCGAAGTTTTTTGGTTCCAAGGAACCAGCCTTGTTGGTGCTTCGAGAAATGCGTTCTATATTTTGACAGAGAAAAAATGTGGATTTTTTTCCCAACTTCGTAAAGTGTATCCAAACTTTTTCACATGAGCTGCAATTTTTTTGATGTAAGTCTTATTGAATGCTCCGACAAAAGCGAACGTCTCGTGTGAAAGAAAACCGTTGATTAGTTTGTAGCTTTATATGGGATGTATTTCGAATTAAGTGGCTGGAACAGCAGACGAAGAAAATGGGCCAAAGGATTCAAGGAGAAAGAACAGAATCAGAATGCACTTTCAATGGATAGCAAAAGTCGCGATCAGTCGGGATTAGAGACACAATTAGGCACAGAAGAAGCCCATTGAGTTCAATTTTTGATTTTTCGCAGAAAATTTGACGAAACTATGAATTTGATATGCTCAAACTTCGAATTAAACATTCAAAAGCATTTGCTAATCGGATAACATTTACCTACAAATATCTGTCGTAATCTATAAATTACTTAACAAAACATACATATTCTTATTGCCCATCATATTTAAACCATCTTAGCTACATGACACCTCTGACCGCAATCAGACTAAAGCTTTTAGTCACGATTTACGACTTAATTAGCTACCACTTCAGTTGACCCGTATCGGAATTAAATTGCATGTGACTAAAGTCATGACACATGTCGTTTGGTGTAATGAGGTTTCTTTCAATTTGACAGGCTCAGATGTCTGCATATGGTATAGATGATGCAAATAATGTGAGATGACTATTATCCTCATTGAACGTTCCCATGCAAATAAATGTGCAATATATTTTATTAGAATGTATGCAATATGAAAATGTTGCTTACAATTTAAGAGAAGTAAATATTGATTCAGAAACTATGGTTTTGAAATGGAATTATTGAATAATTCAAAACACAGATAAACTGCCTGGAAACACCTGCGAAATTTGTTTATTTCTAAAAAGCGCAAGTGGGTCTATAATATTCTTGCATGGATAAATAATATCTTTGCATCAGGAAATTAAACTCCATTACCAGACACAATACATTTCCTGTAGTGAATAAGTATCAATAAGTCCATATGTTTCTCGAATAAACAATAGTTTTTCAAACATTGCCGACAGTCCTCGAAAAGGAATTACACGCTATTACTCAATAAAATCATTCAATTCATCTTGTCGATTGAGCTCAAGCTCCTACACCATATCATTCTACTCATATCGAAATCATTACTGTTTGGCGCTAATTATTATTTATGATCTGGAACAATAGGCGAATCGAATTAAATGCCGCAAGGAATTCGAAAATGACACCTGCGCACCAAAACGACAAAAATAGCAACACAATCCTATCCAACTAACATTCGCAGTTTCAAAGCATATGACTGTCTACTATGCATCGGAATGGCATTAAATTGAAAAGATACATAGGTATTTATGACTAGATATATTCCATCTGGTCTGAATTTGCAGAGTTTGCTGCACTATGGCGAGTGTATCTATAAGATGTAATATAAATCCTTTAAGCTATAAGTGAACTAACAAACGAACATTTTTCATGATTTAAATGATTTATTAAGGTCGAATCGTTTGGTCGAGTAGCTCAAGTCCGGCTCTACCGAAAATGCAAAAGTTAGAAAAGAAATAAGAAATAAATAAAAAGAAATAAACAAGAAGCTGGTCAAAATATCAAAGAATTCTTTGGGAGTGCTGTGAAAGATTGAAAACGAAAGGCGACAAGAATTGTTCGATTGCTTTTTTATTTTAGTTTATTTAGTTTTTAATGTAAGCTTCAGCACGTATTTCATTAATTACATAAGAAAGCCTTGTTCACTTAGAACTGATAAAAGGCGGCCGAAAGTGTAGAAAATATATATTTTGTTTGTGATCACTAAATCTGTCTTTCCACAAAAATCTTCAAGTTAATCTCAACAGCCCGACTTCGATTCTATCGTTTTTCCCTTAATGCTTCCACTTGCGCAGCATTAACAATTGCAACTGGCAATAAATGTACAGTTTCAAGACGGTATAGTGAGACTGGGCGTTCCAGAAATTCATTCTTAATCTGATTGTAGGAGAAGATCAAATTTTGCAGAAAATTACTCAGCTGCGGCTATTCTAGCAGATCAATTAGAGTCTCGTTGGTGCCTTGATAGTTAATATATATCTAGTTGGTTGTTTACGCTCGATTTAATTCGTGTTAGTAGCACGTGACCATTGTTAATTACAGTAGTTAAATGGTTCACGGCGGCCTTGAAGTCGTGCTTGAGGTTGAAATTGTGAAATTAGTTATTCAAGTGGACAACGAATGCTGTCCATTGTTAAGTTGATGTGTTATGCGATCTATGGTTTGTAAAATTATACGTTTTAGTTCTATGGTTGGGCGTTAACGCGTCAAACGGTTTGAAATATGGATGATTGTGAGGTGATTTAATAGGATTTAAACTATAGACACAAGCATTGTAAAAATGTGTCGAAAAGTTTTTAAAAGTATGCATGAAGCGAAGTTAGTTGCAATGTGGTAACATAGTTCATTTACTCACCTTGATTTGAAAGTATTCGGACTTAGCACAGAAGCAAACACTTAATAAGAACATAAATGAAAAAATTAACGGTAAATTTTATAAAGGATTTTAGAATATTAAGTGAGCTCGATACACCTCTACAAAGACTTCTTTTACTTATTTAAATCTTATCTAAAGCTGGATTAAACCTTGGTACTGGCGTGTTGAACAAAATGTCAAAAGTTTTCATCGATTCGAGAGCTGCGTTACTTTTTATACGAGGTCAAAGGTCACCCAAAGCGACCTTTCCTAAATATCTCAGTAACGGTCACGTCTAGAGAAAAACAATGTATGACGAATTTGTAGCTTAACAAATTTCCTACAAAAAAATTACAATTTTTTCTTGTAGCCATAACCGTTATTGAGATATATTGATCTTAACATTTGTAAATAACAGTATCCACTTGCTCAAAGGCATGTTGATATTATCCGATTTTGATTACGACTTGGAATGTGTGTGAGTTTTTTTTTCTATGTTTAAGAGGCCCATAAAAAACATGTAAACACACTTATCTACCACACAACAATTTAGCTTTCCCCTATTTTTTCCGAAGATTCGCCTTTTTAATGTCGAATTTCACTGGACTACTAAGTCAATTTGCAACATTCAAAGACTTAAATAGTTATTTTTCTGATCCTTAAAAGTGCCTCATCTTGAACAACGTATTATGAGAAGGTGCAATAAGTTCTTTTTCGAAAGTATATGTTGTTTTAAAAGATTGCTACTCTACAAACAATTCTTTGTAACTTTCAGAGAGTTATTTAATTATTCTTGTCCTGAGCTCAAATGTCTTTATTAGTTCCACTGAAAATAATATGAGCATTTGTTCAACTCAGATTTCAACACTGATATTGACTAAATTTTATCTATAAAAAACATTGCATTAATGATCTTATTTTAAGTTAATATAGGTGGGTTTTCCAAAAACAAGCTGAATAAGAAAATTTTGCTTATCAAACATCACAGAAACGGACGAGTCTTAGTTTTGGTATCACTGAACTGCAGCAAAGCTACTGAGATTAAGCTTTACTCTCGCCACAAAAATCCGCAAGAGATATGCACACTGGTTTTCTTTTTGGAGTCGATCATGTTGAATTCGCTTTACTATACTACAGTCAATCGATACTAATACTAGGAAAAGAAAACAGCTGAAACTTCACTGAAACATCAGCAGAGCACAACCTGAACTGTAGTAACTAGATGACTGGTTCCGCCGCGAAGCTTATTCTAACAGGCTATTGAATGAAATCAGCCAGCACTTAACAAAAAACAGCGAGACAGCAGGTTCCGTTTTGATTTTTGAATTTTTTCCAAAAAATTAAAATAACTCGAAGCGTGTACATTTTCATGGTTAATCAAAAATGACTCGAGGCACCGATAAAATATCATAAAGTAGACCATTTCAAAAATTTAACGGAAATAATGATCAGCTTTACAGTTTCGACCTACCAGAGATATTCAAATTCAAATTTTCAATAGGCACTATAGCTGTTTGTCACATCATTCTTCAATTCCACTCTTCACATACAAGTATTTAATGTGTCCATTCCGACAATCTCTGGGTGCAGTTAAATTCTCACTGGCCAGTTATTTTGGTCCGAAATGCCTCGAAGTGCTACCACGTTAGACTGAAATCTTTTTAGATTCAGTAAAGGCACGTCACGCAAATCTAGTTGATAGCTGTCAAAAACTAAAAAAACCAAGCACTTTAAAGAGGTCCTTAGTGTATGGTCTTGATTTTCGAACCTATTTTCCGGAACTTATTACGATGAAACGAAGAAAAGATGTTCGAGTCAGCTTTTTGTCTATTTAGCATATTTTTCGTCTTTAGAAACAATTTTTTTAATAACAATTAGTCATCACACTGCTACCTCAAAAAGTCCTTCTCAAAAAGTCAGTGTCAATCCACTTCCTAAAGTTATTTGGGACAAAAAGTGCAACATATATTTTATTTTTATCATGTTAGCTATATATGGGCACGAGTTGTTTCAAAAACTTTGAAATCTTTGCAAACTTTCGAAAAAAGTCGTTTTTCATGCATTTTCTTAAAGTTCTGAAAGGTAGAATAAATGAAAGAAAATGAAATGTGGAGAAGAGCTCTTGTCCACATTTAGCGACATATTTTTTTAATATACAAAAGAAAATTGAACCAATACTTTTGATCTTGCCACTCAGTTCGAAAAACACAACTTTTGGGAAAACACTTTTAAAATACACTTTCCTTCTCCTAGAGGTGTTCACGCTGCGCTACTACTCCCACTTTTGTTGAATTCTAGCCTTTTTTGTTGTGTTACTGACCCATCGTGCCACGCGAAATAGAGGTGCGCTGAAAAATTGTCCATGATTGTCGCTTCATAGCCCACAAACTAAAGCACATTGACAAAAATCATCTCAAACTTGACCTGTTTTGTATCTTCCAGGATAGCAGTGTGTAAAAAAAGAGAGTCGATTCTTTGAAACCGCAAACACAGACAAACCCCCTTGATTAGATCACGCTCAAATGTCCTTACCAATATGTTCCTACTATATCCGATGAGTTGAAGTAAAATTTGCCGTATTTTGGAAGTTTTCGAGGCGCACAATTTCTTATTTTCCAACTTATTGCTTGCGTCCTAAATGAAGTTTAACTCATCCGCCCATAAAACGGCTATCTACGAGTCTCAATACCTTTGTTCTGGTGCCATTCACTATCTTTTGAAAGCAGTTCCTTCACTGAAATGACATGATAATTATTCACAATACTCAGCTGTGAAATTATTATCAGTTATCAATTTGTAACTCGGTTCTTTTTTCTGTTTCCAGAACCGAGCACTTAAAAAATATCAATTAGTCTTTCTCGAATCAGTTAGTCTTTCTCGAAACTCCATATAACATTTTTGAACGGACCATGGTAAGTAATAGTGTAATGGGAAGCTCCGATGTATTCAGTTGTGAAATCTCGCAAATCAAAATTTCGGTTGCCGGAAAATAGGTATATAATTTGGTGAAATTCTTAGGTAAAAAATGTAAAACCAACAGGATGGAGAAATTAATTTACCTAAAAAATTTCAAAGAACTTGATTTTTTTACGAACATTTACGGCCAATAAAAACCCCTCTGGTTTATATGTCAGCATCTGTTGATATTTATGTTTGACGGTATGACGGTAGAAACCTGTTAGTAAAAGTTCTAAGTTTTCCCATTTTGCCTTGCCTTTTAATATGGACACTCAACTGTTCTACTCCCTTTCCAATGTGATTTTTACCCGCGGCATGTCTAGGACAGAGTGAATTCAATTTTTACTGCCTTTAACAGGAACTTTGTAGGCGCTCAACCTTCCTTCATAGCATACCATTTATGTATATCTTCAATGCATCAGCACTATAAGTTTTATTCATTTTCAAGTTGAAAGTGTGACACATTAAAATTTGTGCTTGAAATGAATGAATGTAAAGCTCACTTACTAAAAAAAATATAGTAGAATAATACATCTGAAAGTTTTCTTCCCTCAACATGTCTACGAAAATTCTCCGCCCACTTCATATTTTTTTTATACTCACAACATATAAATACTCACAACAAAAAACCGATGAAGAATTTCGCTATGCAAGTAGTCTTTTTCAATTTTTCAGACGTGGTAATATTCGCCAAATTATAATTTCAAAAAATCAACTTGATTGATTGACATATAGTGTGTGCTCAATCTAGAAAATGCGTTGTCTAAGTGCTGAAAAAGAGATTAATAAATATTTTTATAAGCGTTAGAAAATCAGCTCCAACGCATCTCTAACATAAATTTTAATGGCACTGGGTTGCCGGACATTTACTTACCTACTCATCAAATCCTCAAGCACTATAGCATAATGAAAACGTTAAAATCATTTTGAAAATTTTAATTAAAATCTTAAGTTATTTCTAATTAACTTGGTTGAATTCTGAAATAAACTTCATGCATGTAGTCATCTTCTTTATCTCTACGCAATTCTTCGTGGGCATTCCCGCAACGGATTACTTCTCCTCATTCGTGCAATCTTTCCAACAATCAAAAAGCTTGAGGACTGTAAACTGATAGAATTTATGAAAATTTTATCGGTGACCTTTCGCAATGTCCCATAAAATATTCTCACATTACAAATCTACTTACACACGGTGAATTCACGTCATTTTCTAGCGTGCTGATTTTTGTTCGGCTACAGCTAAACGTGGCTGTTGCTACGAAACGTGAGCCTTGCTTGACTTCGGGACGTACTATGCGCGTAATAAGATTAAAGGGGCGAAATATTATATTCACATATCAGATTCGACTATAAACTTACCGTTTTTATGATTGCGAAATCTATCGTAAAGAGGTATCATGAAGGCACACATAAAATAGGTGCGGAGATGATGCTGTAAAAGAGGTGTCTGCCTGAGTAATGCCGCTTACAACATAGTGCCTATTTGTTCAGTAGTGGACACCGGGACACTATCGTTTCATTGCTATTAACTTCTATTAGTGCTTTTCATGCTCCGGGTGATTCAGTTGGTTTGGAAAGCGATTGACCATTAAGTGGTCGTCAATTTTACTGTATTTTAATTTTATGGCAATTTATACAATTTGGTTACATAAGAGATAAGTCAAACGAACAAAGTCACAATGGAATGTTTATTTAGATGCCATTGTGGTGGTCAGCGAGTAGTGTAAATTTCACCTGATCGAGACGACTAAGAAAGTAAATAGGCTATAACCACTGACCCGAAGAAAATGTATCTTGGTAAGATCGTTTATAGGCTGAGGTCAGAAGTCAATGTGTCGTGAGCGTTTCATTTCTACATGTTACATCAATACATGTGTATGTGCACAGTATTACGTCAGTTAATTGAATCGTATTTAATCTGCCTTTCTCATCATATTATTTCATAAAATCATTGTAAGAAAATTATTAGAAAGAACATTTCTTAGCTGGAAAATTTCAAAGACTGCCCAGTCAATTAAAATCAAAATTAGCGGAAATATTCAAATTGTCGTGACTAATGCAGTTTTTCTTTCAGTAGGACTGAGTACCGAAAAATTAATGCAAGTATTAGATATATTTGCTTTTCAAATACGTGATAAATGTTACAGTACTATTTGGTAGTGATCAAGTCTATATAATGTCAAAGGATACAACAACGGAATTCTACTTAGATTTCTGGTGCTTGTACTCTTGACATACTCGTACGTGTGCGAGTAATTGAAGTGAAACGCTCACATGAAATTTCACTCCACCCATTGTTTTTACTCTCTCTTTGCTAATAACAACTGCTTTTATAGTCTTGAAGGGGACTGGCTTCCTAAGTTCAAAATCCATTATTTTTTCTTTAATTAGAAGTGTTGATGGCTCATATGGTACCTGCGAAAAAATTTTCTAATAATTAGGAATGCCTGAAAAAATGTTTCGTTTGCTGATAGTATTAAAAGTAAAAGCAGATTTTTTTCTTTTTTACCTGAAATTACCCCATATTTTCTTTCTGCCTACAATAACAATAAACGAAAACTATTGATACGGTCAAAAGCGCATTTTATGATTCAAAATTTAATGTTGGTGATTGCATGAAAGTTTATTTGGGGTTTCTGGACCATATAATGTTGTTGAGAATTTCATATGGGAGCTTTTTCAACATTGTCAACTTATCTCTACTGCCAAGGGTTTTTCTATCTGTAAGATGATATATGTCTGGTCTTTGATTCAAGAGTCTAAGGTGACTTCTCATTCGGCTTTCGATATGGCCTATGTACTTAAGTGTGAATATTTTCTACTTTGAGGAGTTTGAGACATTCTAAACCATCCTTTTCTGTATCCAAACTCATCAAAGTAAGGACATCATTAATAAAGGTGTGGCCTCGTTTTGGAATGATAATAATGCATGTATAACTTCAACAAAATGTAGTAAGAGTAAAGTTAGTTCACCAAAACTTACGCTTAAATCTCTTGGGCCTTCAATTTGTAGTTGCTTGACAGCTTTCTCAACTGCGTTTCTCAGCGATTTTCTGCATATATTTTCTACAGACCTGCAAATATTTTTTTCGTTCCAGGAAAAAGTAGAGTTCAGAGAAAGTACGTTCAATATCCCGGCTACTACTTCTACAGCAGTTTGGCACGACAAGTATAAACTTGCCTGACATTGAGGCCATAAAATTGGGATAATTTTCCTGAAATATACAACAAAAATATCTTAGGGTTATATAAATTTGGATACGTAGTCAAAATACCGTCAGCATCTGTTGATATTCCTTCCGAATTCATCATTGATTTGCAGCTGTCGCAAGAAGTGCAAGATAACGTGATTTTCGCAGCGAATTCATCTTGTTTTGATATACCAATTTTAATTCCACGGTCGCAAATTTTAGATAACGAAAGCTTTGTGAAGTAAAACTGTTGAAATATTTTATGTTCTTACGCTAAAATATTGTTATATCTCTCCCAGTTAGCTGAAGCTTTCTACGTTGTACAGCGAACTACTGACGCATTGCAAGACGCTCAATACTTTCACAGCAAGCAACAAATTAAAATTCGCTACTGCTGATCGTACTAATGTTATATTCTTTTTCCTCGCTGAAGCTGCTTCCCGTTTATGTTCCGTTAGTCTAACACCAACTAACCGTTTCGTTTGACCGATGTATATTTTGTCGCATTCTGGGCAGGTAATTTCATAAACTCCACATTTTTCCTTTTTATCCTTTTTGTCTTTCACGTGACATAGTATAGTACCTAATTTTTTAGTTTTACTGGTAGGAACTGCTTTAATATCAAAGCGTTCAAGAAGTTCCCGAACCTTTTTGAATATTGACGAAAAAATAATTGGAACTCTTATGGTTGTTTTTAGTTTTTCCTGCGTAAAGAGCGTCGCTAAGAGATCACGCTGTATTCTATACTTTTACTTTTTGGCAAGATTTCCAATTATCTTCTCGTCAAACCCATTTTGTCTCGCCGTATCTTTAATATATATAACTTCTGAGTTAAAACTTTCCTGATCCATGGACACTGTTAATAGCCGGTGGGAATGCCAATGATCAGACGTGGATGGTGTTGTCCTCTGGGTGTGTGTGGGCTTCCGGTAGATATTAAATCTAAGAAGACCATCTTTCCTTATGATCATTAAATCCAAGAAGGGTAGTTTCTCATTCTTTTCGACTTCCATTGAAAATTGAATGCCCTTATGTGCTTGGTTCAACTTCTACAAAGTTTCTCCCAAAGCATCTTTTTCAACGATAGCTAGAATGTCGTCTACATATTTCAACCAAACCCGAGGAAGCAAACCTTCTTCATAAAATTTCTTCTCCAGTCTGTCCATAAATATCTCACTCATAAGTGGGATAAAGGATTTCCCATTGCAACACCTTTCATTGCTTTAAAGTATTTCCCCCTGAAAGTAAAATAACTTTCATTCATGCAAACCGAAGCAAGTTTCAAAAAGTCTTTAGCCCTCCTCCTCCCCTCCGGTGAGCTATTCCTCTCGAATAGCCAGTCCTCAAAGAACGCGAGTGCTTGTTTTACCGGCACGCTTGGGAACAGAGCCTTGACATCAAATGATACAACTAGTTCATCTTCCCCTATTGTTCTCACTCTTCCAAGCCGCCCTATTACCTCGTCTGGATTTTTTGCTGTTCTATCGCTAATCTACACTCTTCTACGATCCACTTTGCGATTCTCTTTGCTGGAGCTTTTGTAGCGATGACAATTTCCCTAAGTTCACTTCCTTCCTTATGTATCTTTGGAAGGCACCTAATTCTTGGCAATGACGGGTTTGAGACCCGCAGCTTGTTCACCTCTTCAATCGTCCCTTTGCACTCTTTCAAGACTCTTTCAACTCGTTTGATAGAGTCTGGTAAAGGATCTTTCCTAAGCTCATGGTAATGCCTGTTGCTGAGTTTTTCCATAGCTAATCGGTCATATTCATCTTTGTCCATTACGACCTCGGCATTTCATCTCTCGGCTTTGGTATAAAAGACCGGTTTAGCAGCCAGCTCTTTGAGCACTCTTTGTGCCTTCCCAGTGTTCCCCCTCTTAAGATTTTCCTTCCTGATAAATTTAGCCAGATTGCCTCTAATCTGTGTTTTCTCCTATTTGGGAAGGGTTTTAACCGCTGCTTCGATGTCTACAACCAAGTCTTCTGTTGGGAATGTTTTTTCCTTTACAGCGAAATTCAGACCTTGGTTAAGCAGTTTCATTTGCTCTCCTGTGAATTGAACCGTGGACTTGTTCACCGCATAATTGGGGATAGTCTCTACGGCATTTTTTTTCTTTTTCATGGTATCTTTTCCTCTCGTCAGCTCCTTCAGTTTCTTTGTGAGAATTTTCCTCTTTCTACCTTCCTCACATTCAAAGGCACTGTTTGCTTTTCCTACAATATCTAAAATATCTCCTTTTCTACCGAAAATTTCACTTAATTTCACTTTGGATGCAAGGATACACTTTGAGTGTGAGATCACCTAATCTCTTATAATGCCTATTTATGGAATCTCTAATGAGATTTCTTTCTGCCAGGGCAATTTGTTTCCCTACTCCTAACAAATGGGAACTAAATTTAATAATATGACTTCTTGGAGTCACATTCTTTTTTAAAGATAATCGAAGAAACTTTATATCTTCAGAGATTCCACCAATTACTTTTTTTATAATCTACGAATTTAATAAAATCGGATTTTGACCTGGTGGTAATTATTAATTGTTTTAATGTGTACCAATTTTTTCCTAGCCGGTAATGTATAGTAAATAATTTTTTCCTAACCGTTAATGTATAGTAAATAATTTTTGAATCACTTTGAAACTCCAGGAGTGGATATTTGCATCGGAATTTTTACGTCAGAAGGGGCAGCAGAGGCTCTTTGAAAAATCTGGATACCTCATCCTACACAATTTCTCAAAGTTCTTGCCTCCTTTGGCTAAATTCAACATACTTTTCTTTTTAATGATACCTTCAGTTTTGACATTTTTTGCTTTGGTTGTAGACTTGTAATCGTTTTTATTAGCATAAATTATTAACGTAAAAAATGGAATAAAGAAGTTCATTTCGAGGTCAAAACAGTATAAACAAGTGAAAAATAGTGACTGGAAACGAGCCTATCTGAGCTTATGCTTTTCCGGAAAAATTGTGTTTTCTCACACGTTCGATTCACTGTCTTGAAACCGACTAAAGATAGATTTTTCGTTTTTTTTTTGTCTTTTTCTTTACATTGCAATAAAAGAATTATTCAGAAGAACTCTTTAAAAAAAAAATATTAGGCCAAACAAATTTTTTTTCGTTCGGCAAAAATAGACTTTTTTCCATGTCACATATGGAAAATAAAATGTAATACAAGAAACCTTCTGCGTTAAAGTTACGTTATATATCTGTTTTCATCTTTCCCGAGCCGCATTTAAATCGGTTTGGTGGTTTAAAAAACCGGTCTTAAATACGTTAACTTTTCCCAAGAAAAGATAGAATATAGTCAGTCTCCCTTAACTGCCTAATTTGGTATGAAACCAAAAGAAGCTGTGTTGACCATAAAAATTATAGCAACTATCTAAGGTCTGTCCCAATAAAACACATAACATGAAATTTTTTGAGTTTGGGAAAATGGGGCTAATTTAGACATGAACGTTATTGGCGTTTCAAGTGAAACTTTTGAATTTTTCGATTGAGGCCCGACATTAAGTTTTTTACAGAGGCCCCATCAATGGTTTCATTTGTTTTTTATTCTCATTTTTTGATACTCAGATAAATATTTAGCTTTTCGTTTTAAGGTTCTAAATCTTGATTTCGGGATTTGCCACGAATTCGAAAATAATTCGCTGCCGTAATTTTTCTTGTTTCGACACGATGTTGCCAGTTAAAGGACTCCTGGATGAATAAATGCTAATATAGTTTTCTGTCCTTGGTATAAAAGATTATCATACCGCTTAAAGATGTGGACCAGGTAAACACACGGAAATATGTATTCAACAAGATAAAAGAATCACATTTTACTTAGGCAGCGCTTAGAAAAATCGGACAGAAATAATGATTTACTATGCCACATAAATATTTATTCGATCAACTTGAAAGCCAACTAACTAATACTTTACAATGTTCACCTTATCCAGACTTGCATTCATAAGTGCAGATAAATGTAGCACAAATCATATTCCTTCTTTTTGATAAATATTCTATAAAGTACTTATCTTGACGTATGTTAAATAATTCCCCCTAAGTAGTATTTCTAAGAAATCCGAACAATAAAAAAATAAACCGCAAGATTCAATAACTCTACTAGATATCAAATAATTTTATATTAATTCCATACAACTTGTTGACACTGTCTCAATAAACAATTATGCATATCTTTGAAACGTTGCAATTTGTAATTTATTTTCGGCTAATAATTTCCAATAACTTAGACTTTTTGTTGCGACAGCAGTCACCGTAATTTAGTCAGACTAATGCATTTGGACGGTGGCGACAATTAAATTGATAAAGGAAAATTATGAAAATGTACGATTTCTTATGAAAAAGAAAGATAAGTGAAGGTGTTGCTGTCAGTGGTTTAAATTATAGACTTTATTACGTGCTGATGTGGTATGGTAATGGAAAGTGCAGTGAAAATATGTTTTGAAGGTAGTAGGTTGTAGTTTATGATTCCACAGAGTTATAAGAGGGTGTTTTCCTGAAAATTGGTTATAAAGGCTCTCTATGAGGAAAATTGTTAGTTAATGGAGTTGAGCGGCGAAAATCCCAATCAAGAATATTAGACCTAAAGGCTGTTAGGTAGCTCCAACGATCAAAGCTATAAATTTTCAGGCAACACTGTTGAAAGCAACGACTTGTTTACACTTGATAAATTATATATAAAACAAAATACTAAATTTGGGAGACTTTTCACCAATTCGTTAGCATAAGAATCGACAAAGACCAGTTTCGAAAAACACCACGCATTTTTTCCACTACTGTGCGAATATTATTCATCTAGAGTAAGTGTTACCTTAACTCAGTTCCTAAGAACTTAGAATGGCTGCATGCAAATAAAATATTTTGCATTGACAGCTGGAAAAAATCAACTTTGGTCAATTCAGTTTGATTCAGTTTATAATTTTCATAATTTTCTAATAATTCACATGGCATTTGTAGGGATATCTTCCAAATAAACTTATCTTTGTTTCATATAACGGTATATTCTTTTAACAAACCCTCTTTCCAACACCAAAAGCTGTTCATTTCTGGAGAAACTTAGTTTTACAAATTTTTAAAAAGCAATTGATTAATACAGGGTGGGCCATGAATTTGTTTACATTTGAGTTTGATTTCCCGCGCTAGCTCCCCTAACGGCTAGCTCAATTCTTGGAAATTTAGTCGACATGGATCGTCTCACGGGACCGCAGCGTGCCTTTTGCGTAAAGCAATTTGATTTGAACAATGGTTCGCTCATCACTGTGCGGCGTTTATTTCGCGTCGAATATCATTTACACGACCTAAATGAGTGTCCAAGCTCAGTTTTAATAAAGAAGTGGGCGAAGAAATTTGAGGAGACGGGATCGACGCTAAATGTGAAACAAACCGGCGGCTTACGGACTTCATGGAGTGAAGAGAACGTGCAGCGAGTATCAGCTTCGGTACGGCGCGATCTGGATTTATCGACGCGCAAACGCTCGGCTGAATTGGGCATATCTCGCACATCCTTACGCCGCATTTTAAAATCAGGTTTAAAATTACATCCGTACAAAATCCAGTTAGTCCAAGAATCAAAGCCCAATGATTTGATTTTACGCAAACCGTATGCTGAAACAATGTTGGATCGCTTCCGTAGCTTTGACAACATCTTGTTCTCTGACAAAGCCCACTTCCATCTCAACGGGCACGTCAATAAACAAAACTGTAGATATTGGAGCAGCGAGAATCCTAGAGCTTAACATCAAAGGCCTCTTCATTCACCAAAGGCGACTGTACGGGCAGCAATTTCAGCTGCAGGAATCATTGGACCTTATTTTTTGAGAATTATCGAGGCCGTCCGATTACCGTAAACTCCAGCGAGTATGTGAAACTGTTGACAGAATTTCTGACACCATGGCTACAATAATTTGCTGGCTACAATCGGCAGACGTGGTTTCAGCAAGATGGAGCTACTTGCCATACATCTAACGAATCCCTACCGGTCATCAAAGAAATGTTCCCAGAAAGAGTCATTTCCCGAAGAGGCAACATTCCTTGGCCACCTAGGAGTCCTGACCTAATGCCAGCAGATTTTTTTCTCTGGGGCTATCTAAAGCATTGTGTCTATACCAACAAATCAAGGACACTGCTCCAATTAAGGACGAAAATAAGAGAGAAAATGTCAGCAATACCACGATCTTTACTGCGGCGAGTACTCGAAAATTTACGTGCTCGTTTAAAGGAATGCCGAAGTCGCAATGGTGGGCATTTAAGTGATATTATTTTTAAAAAATAATTTCCAGTGTATAGGCTATCTTCTAAATAAATAATTTTTGATGTAAATCTAATAGTTTTTTTTAATGATTTTTTTAAATATTAACTAATTCCTGGCCCACCCTGTATCTAAGTTTGGGCAATTGGGATCAGATTATTTATTGATAGTTTCTGATGCAATTAAATCGCAAACGTTCCGAAAAAATGCGAATCAACGCAAAAATGTATTATCACATAACAAATGAAAAAACTAACAAAACGGTAACGTCATAGCAAATGTGTTTTTTCTGGTATATTTTCCACTATTCATACTCTTGGAATCATTGCATGAACTACAGCTTTGAGTGGTAAGTCAGCCAAAAATACCATGCAATTATTGCAGCTGTTCTCTCGTTCTCAACAAGGGCCGATATTCTATTGAAAATATTCAATCCAGGAACAATAAAATCATAAAAATTTTAAATGTTTGGGTTCTGGTCAATTTTTATAAATAACCTTTACAAGTAAATTACTATCACTTTGTACTCTGAAAAATTCAAAGTTCACGTATGCAAGCTTATCGTAATAACTAAATAATGTTTTGCCACAAAATATTAAAATAATACTGAATCTTGATTAGCTAGTTACGATTAATTACTAGACGTTAACCCTTACATCGCCGTGTAAAATTCAATTAATGAAAACATTCCAACCATCCAGTAAGCATTTGCTATTACAATCAACAGGCCCACTAACAAGCTAATGTTTTTCAAACTCATATTCTCACAATCAAATAATACGATCAAAATCCCGCAATATTCCCGGCCAATAATTACAATCGAATCACGCTTCCTCGCACTCTTCTTGAATGTGCAGATTTATTCATTTGAAACGGTTAGAACATGTCGGACAACAACCTTTTAGTGCATTAAATTGCCATCGAATGCGTGTGTATGAGTCCTCTTTACCGTATAAATTAATAATAATTATCCTGAGTCCAATTACCATCGAATGTTACTTTTACTCTTACGTGCCCGTTCTCCTTTATCTTTTCCTCGTAATAATTACTAATAACGAATCGCGATAAAGTCATTACTCGGAGCCATAGAAAGGCTGGACTGGCTCTCTTCCTGGATCATAAACATAGAGCCATACTTTGACCGTAGCAGCACTGTTGCAGAATTTAACTAATTTGAATAGTATCGGTCAAGATCACAGCGGAGACTTTAAAAGAATGAAAAACTGCAAGGCGACGTGAGCCACATAGACGTATTCTGGTGTATGAACGGATAATCGAAGGCCGAACGTGATGAATTCGCACAATCACAGGTCATTTGTTTCATTTTGTCCATTTGGCATACTAGTCGTCTGGACAGGATCGTGCCTGCATCGGCTTGAATTCAAATTAAATTCGTACTAATCACGGGAACCCGCTAATCACACCATTAAGATAGTAAACCCATAAAAATAACCGTGTAATCTGAAATGGTACAGACATTCTGCAACATTACGAATCTTTTGCTGCCGTTATTACTGCTAGAGATGCCAGGATACAGCATCAAATGCAAGTAGCAGTGAACTTAATGATCAGATTGAAGAGATTCGAATGTTTTTGAGATCTTGATAAAATGAACAGTGCTAAGAGGATGTCAAGCAAGTTTGCACGGAGAGCATTCAATCCAGTCATAGTTCGAAAGTAATTTTACGAACAGGAAGACTCTTCACATTTAAGGCGTGGATTCGTCAGCATTTTAATACATATTATCCTCTCATTGTATTATAATCTTATTATCAAACTATTTCTGCTTCCTACTGTATATTTTCTTTCTCCATACATTAGCTCTTTGCCATAATTCTGAAGGAATCGAAGCAGAGCAATTGTGGCCAAATAAAACTACAAAGATGCTTCAATTACTTTCAGTCTGAATCGTCTAACCGTGAATGTCTATGAACGTTGCACAAACACGTACATACCACAAAACTCCCGGTACGATGGACGACACGAACTCCAGGAATTTCCCAGATGGTTTCATTTAGTCAAACGAATCTTTTACACTGCATCTGGACACGGCATCCATCCTGGCCGGATCTCATCGACCAAGCCGCGTCGAAGATTTCAGTTGTAGACAAAATGAAAGACATGTCCAGAACGAATGGACAAGCATCTCCTGGACGCAAGTAATTGAAAATTATGAGGTTCGCAACGGGGAGCAGTACAATTTGTTACGGCGCAAAATGCCGAACGGAATGATAGTTTTAAGTTTCGCTCTACGTGAACGGGAAGCATTCGAAGGCAGAAAGAGTATCGAATTGACAAACTTTTGCTGGATACAGAAGAACTGGCAGCAGCAAGTAATGAACTCATCTGGGTATAGTGAGTGCAAATGACAAAGTTTGTGTTTGCGAACAGGAGCTATGAAAATGACGGTATGGATATTGCTTTCATGCAGATGGATAAACCGTTTTGTTGAGTTACGAGTGAATTCGATTTCGCTATTCAGATCTAATTGAATGGAAATGCTATCACTAACGGTATCTATTTGATATTTGATTTTGTTCGGTACGCGAAACTGTTGGGTTGGATGTTATTTTGAAACTAGCAATTCTGCTATGAAGATTTGCTTAAGCATCAATTTTTGCCCTGAAATAGTATTCCAAACATTTATTTTGAAATTTCTCGTCTTTCATGCAACACTTTTGCATAAAACTTTTGCAAATAACTCAAGGATTTTGGTGGAAAAATAACTTGTCAAGCAAAGAGTGAAGCAAGGTCAAGGACGTAAAACAGGTCAACCTGAGATTTAAAAAAAACCCTTCTAAAGGAGCAATAGTATTTTTGGAAAGACGATGAATGTAATAATTCCACAATTAAAGCTAATTTTTCGCAATACTATCCTTTCATTTCTTATATTAAAGTTTGTATAGGCGTCATTCCAAAAAACCAATGTAAAAACAATGCAGTGTGAATGAAAAAAAATTATAGCTGCCGCTGCAAACTGTTGCTAATGTTTATGATGACGTTCTGGCTCTGCATATAATCTCACCTTTCCTTTTGCAACTGTAAAAAAATTATATTTGCAATATGCTTGGTTATTCTCCTCATATCTTCGACTGCATCAAGTTAACTAAGAACAGCCAACCTGGGTGATATGTGGCATCTTTTAAACTGACAATAACATCTGGGCGTGATAATGTTGGTAATCAGAATTTTCGGCCATCTAGTTCTTATGTTAAATTTTCGTCTAACCAGCAACCAAAGATCCCACACCTAGTTCTTTTTTAAGCTGAAAATTGATTCCAAGTACCACCAGAATGCCCGTGACATGAGAACCAAGTTGTATGCAATTAAAACTACATCTGTACTCGAAACAGATCACCTGATTTACCTTTCTAAAACTTGGCTTGAAGGCTTGGCTTGACGTATTCAGTTCGGATTGTTTACCGATAGAAGAAGTCTGGTACCGGTAGGATGCTTATTGTCATTCTTAATTCTCTACAAAGCAATTCCTGCCATTGTTGCGTTTACAGTTTCTTGTTGAATGTGTTGGAGTTTGGGTCAAATATTAAATCTTCATTGTTTATCTGTTGCAATTCCTTGCAACTCTCCATTTCCTACGTAAGAATAATCTTTTTTCGACCAATCTTCCTACTTAAATATCAATTTAACTTTTTGTCATTCATTATCTGACGTGACTTTCATGCGCCATCTGCCCAATGGATATTTATATTGCTCTATCATCGTTCCTTTCCGCCAACGTGAACAATAGAATCCTGGATCTCGAACTTTCCAACATTGAACCTTCCTCGTTTTTATTATCTACTCTGCATTATTCAATCCCTGAAAATATTTTTTCATAGAAAAAATCTAAAAATCTAAAGCTGAAATGGAAATTGACCATTCTATGGTGTCCAGATAATTTTGAATGTTTACATAGTCAGCATTATGAAAATTATGTACAATTTCGTTATTGTGTGTTTGGTTAAAAGAAATGTTGATAGGGCAAAGCTCAACATTTATAGCGGAGTGATGAAGAGTATTAAAGAAAAGATTATCAGCTTCAACAGTTGCACTAACCAACACTTCGTCACAAAAATTGGTAACTAGTTAATCTAACCATTTACCATTCTGGTTTAGAGTCGAGATAACCAGCTGTAAATCATTGCCATAAAATAATCTGTTAAGGGTGAAAAAAGGTTGTTTAATTAGTTTAGCTTGTTGGGAAGACTAGACATAGACATAGCATTTTGAAGCTCTCATTAAGATCAGGATTATGCTGATTTCTCTCGTTTATAGGCTCCTGCAATGATACAACGATTGCAATGATACTTACCATGTGTGACTATATTTTTCACATGGAGTCTTCTCTGATTTCGAATGGCCTGGGCCTTTTTTTGTGTTCTTTAAAATCCCGCTTTACAACGCCGATTCCCCTTGACATAAAAAAATCCTAATGCTGCTCATCTTAAGAATGTTTGCGATTTCTTTGCCCTGTTTTTCTTTTAATTTCTTTTCATGCCTCTGTTCACTGTCGACTTATCCTCTTGAAATTGATTCCCTACGTATTTTCTAAATTCCGCGTGCGCTCCTGGTTCTGATGACATTCCTAAATTTTTGATGAAAAATCTCGCATGTTCCTCATGTGCCTCCTTATCAGTTTAATTTAATACTAGTCTTTGTAGTCTAGCATTTTCTCTATTTTCAAAAAAAAGAATCATGCCTCAAATTATCGTCCGATTTGCATCCTTTTCTGCTTTTCCAAAATCACTGAACATTTCTTCTTCCACTTCGGCTTTATTCTCTTTCATATCTTTCTTTATGACTCGCACCTGCTTTCCAATCCTCTCTACCTCGTCGTCCTCACCGTTTCCTCCCTCATTTGATATACCCCCAGGGTTCATAATGGAACCTGTATTTTTTAATCTCTTCACCAATGATCTTCTCAATGTTTTATTTTAATGTTTTGACTCTATGCAGATGATTTTAAAATATTTTGAAAATGTTGCTGATCATCTGCTTCTTCAGGAAGATTTGAATTCACTTACTGTTTGGTGAAACGCTAATTACTTATCTTTAAATGTTTCCTTTAAATGTTTTTCCATGCTGTCTTCTTCGAAGCTCCAGATTTATATATTTTCTTATTTTATAAGCGAAACCATAGAGCATTTTACTAATTTCGGGGCTACTTTTCGTTATGAACTGAAATTTGATATTCATGATTCAACCCTTAAAAAAAGTGTCTAACGGGTTGCGGACCTTTTTTATGCTTTAATTTTTTTCGCCTTTTCCACAAGTGTTAATATATTGTTGTGTTTAACCGTTAAACACCTTTCGTGGATTCGATATTCTTCACATTCGTGAAATAAAACAGTGTTCTTTTACAACACTAATTAGTCTTTTATTAACACAAGTAATTATAACACTAAATTCCATACACTTTACTATTCGCACTATTATAATTTCGCGTTAAACTTTCGCACTTTATCGCTTTTAATTAATCGCGCCCAGATACTTAATTCACTGTTTCGCTTTTCACAGTAACAGCCTTTTCACTGTATACGCTGTCTACTAACTCTGTACAATCTATCGCATTGTACCAAAACTCACTGCTAACTGATTCACTGCTAACTGATCGCCAGCTCCTCTCGCGGTGGTATTTATAGTCGTGTCGTGTGTCTCGGGTTCTCGAAACCTCCTGATCTGGTTTCTGGAAAGCTATTGTGAACGTTCGTTACCATGTGAGATATGACTCATGGTTTTGGTTCTAGAATGTTCTGCTTTTGCTTTCTAGAGGGCTCTATGGGCTGTTTAAAGATCTGTTCTGTTGTTATGGGAAATGGGACTGTGTTCTCGAAGATTCTCAAACTGTCTTCTAGAGAGTTATTCTACGTTTTATCTGATTGTTTGAATACATGTATGAAATACATGTATAAGATGTATGTCGAGTATTTCCTCGCCGTTTCCAGCATTTCCTGGCACCGCCACAGCGTCATACGGTTCGTTTGGCGTGCATGCAACAATATTTAGTAACCTTATTCACACAAAGAGGACACCTCGTTTCATATATCCACACTGAAAGAAAAAGTCGTGGTTGATTTAACTATTATTGATAGTAATGCAACAATTCATTCAAAATTGTCGAATAAACTACGGGAAATGGTTCTTTCTACTATGCTAAAATAGTTCATTTGACCATACAAAAGTAGTTGACTTTGCTGATACAAAAAATATCGAAACCTTCGAGGAATCAGCTGTGTTAGTTGGTTCCGAAGTACGGTAAATGGTTGATCTATAGCAAAATAAGCATCAATTCATTTAACACTACAAAATATTGAGTTATTAACAATTTTCATAGTAAGCGAAACACTCTCCAATTGTTAAATTCAACAAACATAACTCAGCAATCACTTATTATTGTTGCGGCACCACAGACTATAATTATTTACTACTTATTTTCGTACTATGTACATTGTTGGAATACCATAGTTTGTGGTTGCTTACGTTTTTGCACCACGGAGGTTGTTTATCAGGTACGTGTCATGGTATATAAAAATCATAAAAAATTTTCTTATGGTTGTTTTAACTATAGCCCGTAGTTGACGCAAAAACAACTAAGGAAAATTGTTGATTTCACCAAGATTTTTCTCTCAGTGCAGTACTGTTGAATCATTACAGCGCTGGTTTACGCGAACTCTACTACTTAAATACAATCTCCTCTATATGCCTTATAGTAAACGTCTATCGCTTCTTGATTTTCCTCTCCTAGAAATATATTCTATTCAAAATAAACCGCGGCTATCTAACATTTTCTAAAGCATCTTTGATGATCGGACCTAAGAGGGAAATGAGGTTATTTCTGGTTTTTGAAGGTATCATTTGCACGTACAGATACTTTATTCTCCTTTACGCATTCATAATAGCCTACAACTGAGTCTTCTTCCACATTCTGTAGCCATTGTAACCACGACCAAAGTCATATTCGCAGCAAAATATTTGCTTGTGACTAACTTAGCTGGCTTAACTCAGCTGCATTGTATATTTGTAAATTCTATTTTTATATTCTATTTCTATTTCTAAGCTATCCTACTAGCTATTACAGTCGACTATAGTCCAACAGTGTGACCACGGTAGAACTCGAACCAGAGTCCTTTAATGCTAGTAGCCGGAGCTCTATTTATTGTGAAAGAGTAATATTATTATCTAGCTCTTTAACGTGGTAAAAGTTCATTTTTTCCGAATTGCTGAAAACATTCAAAACATCTTAGCTTTATGAACAATCAAAAATTAATCATATAAAACCTGAGAAAGGCCCGTTCCGGTGAATAAACTTTTTAAGCTTACAACTCAAATACGAATTACATTTCCTTAACACTTACATTCATACGAACTGATGGATCGGAAAATGAGTTTGCGTTCCAGATAGCCAAGCATTAGCCAAAGAAGTCCAGTGGCATGAGGCTTCTTTAAATGTAAATGCATCTGATAAGCACACGCCACATTCTCTAACCAAACCGAGGCACACTCCAAGCAACAAAAATGCTCAATATTAGAAAAAGATACGTTCCTATCATCTCGACCGCTTCTGCTCTCGATTGGGGTAATTGTATTCGCGCAAACAGGTACTTTTATCATAGGTCCAGCTAGTGAACAACGTGCATGATGGCACAGGCCACAAAGAACCTCGATCTACATAAATGCACTTTTGTATTTGAAGTATGCTGAGTTGGTGGCGTTTTTCTATCCTATTTCCTATTCATCTATGCATCGGATCGTCCCTCTGAACGTTCCGATGCGCAAATGGAAAATATCTTTTATGGTAACGGTCGAACGGTTTCAGATCCAATCAAATAGCATCCACCGATGTGTTTTATGGTCATAAGCACGATCATAAGTTAAGCATAATCCTTTAGCTATAAATTTGCACAACACCTTTAGACATTGTGATTCCTTCACTTATCTGAGGTTTTTTCGTTGAGGTGGAATCCATTGTATCTTGACCGCCACAGCCATTGGATACCCTTGGTGGATGGATGGGTAGATCGAAGCGTGTAGGATGCGCGAGTGCATCGGTCGACCATGTCTTATCGATCTGATTGGAATTCATCATGATAATGCAATGCAATTATTTTATTGAGATCGAGATGAATACTAAGTGGTTGTTTTACGATTTGATTTTCTAACGAAGAAGGAAGTTATGCCGGTAAATGGTTGTGGGTTGTACGGTGTGTATGTTTGTATTTAAAGCAAATATATGCAATCTAGGCTAGAGCTGATATCTGTGTCTGAATTTTAAGCTTAAGGAATATTTTTTGGTAAACTACGGAAGAAATTCATCCATTTTCGGGAATATTAATTATGTTTAAAATTGTCATTCCAGGTTTGAGGTGAAAACGTGGAAAAAAATTAAATTTAGACTTCAAACAAACCATAGTCTGTAATTACTAGTAGTCTGTAATTTTTCAATTACTTGATTGCATCATAAATACTCGTAGTAATCGTATTTAATATGACTCAATTACAGTTCATTTGAGCGCCAAGTGATGGTGATTCTTCTTATATAGAGCATAAGAGTGTGATATATTTTCTACACTACGAATTTTTCACCTTCTTTACCATACTTTTACATAAATAATATGCTTTGCTTTAAAATTAATTGCAATTATCTTAAGTAGAATGAATCTCATCCCATTTTCATTTTATTTCAGGTAAGCATCTATAATTCCAACGAACATTTTCATTCAAAAGGTAATATTTTTTTTAAATTAGTCTTTTAAAGATACAGCCAAATATATACAACCAACTCTAAGGCTAATAGATAATATAAGTTTAATTTTAGATATGTGAGTCTTCTACTCAACTCGCTCTCAAGTAGACCATTAAAATATGTTCATAATATATTTTAATGTTTGTTATTACTTTCTCAAGGTTCGTTGCCGAACATCATGAGCCTAAGTTTCATTCACAGTAACTAATGTTACTTGATTGGAAATTATGTGTGGCATTGATGTCTATCCTAGCTCTTTCAATTTTTAGGAAAAGTTGTATATGCACTGCTTCATAATTGAAACCTTTAGTTTATAGTTCTTTTCTTTCTTCCTTTTATTTTTCAATATATTTTTGTCATAAATTGCCCACTTAAATTTTTTCTTCTCTTGAAATTAGGGCTTATGATTAAGTATTTTTGATACATTTTCTTTATTATTCTCTGTCTTATATATTAAGCCCTTGTAAGAGAAACGAGATACAAATTTGACAAGATTACCTAATGAACATTTTTACTGCATCTAAGTCAAAATCAACATATTCAAAATGCAAAACTACTCACTAGGGTCGTCAGGTATTTTCTCAGTAACTCGGTACATGTACCAGAATTTCAAAAAATTATTGGTGCATAACGTTTTGACGCAAGAAAACAAGAAAATGGCCAGAAAACTAAAAATAAGCGTAAATTTAATGGAAAATTACTTTTGTTTGCCGCATTTAAAGTCACTTTTGGGGTTTTTTAACAATCACTCGTCTCTCTCACACAGCAATAAAAGTCTTTACATGTTAATTGAAAATTATATGTAACCAGCAACTCGGATCAGCTAAATTTCTATGGACAGCCTCTTTACGTTTTTACGTTTACGATAGTGCTCGTATGTCGATAATTTCGGTGCCCAAAAATAAAACTGATAATATTTCAGATATTCAGAACTAATAGTTTTGGAAATTGTTTCTCCGACGCGGTCCTCGTCTCTACACTGCTTTAGTTCTGCAGTTTCGTTGTTTTCGAACAGTACATTTAATGCCTGTTTCAAAGTGTCCAAAGAAATCACCTTCTACCATATAGCAATAAGTTCACAATGCTAATGTCATCAAATTTTAGCTTCGGCATGCTTTTTTCACAAAAAACTAAAATACTTTGAAAAACATGCAAGTAATTGCTAGATTTTCCGTCTTTTCATTCATAACTTCTCGCTTTAAAGCTTTTGAAAATTATTCAATATAATTCTAATATTGCTTCTTAGATCTGGCCAGATTTTCAACTATCTTTCCAGAGCCGGCGTATGTGAAAGACATCTTGTATTTACATGTTTTATTGATTCAAACGATTCCATTTCATTTTCGTCGAAGACTCCTTTCAATGCTTCTTGCATCCTCGCTGATCTATATACTTTCACTGTCCTAGTAAGCGTAAAGGTTATATCCGCATTTTTGTCATTTTTGAGTTAACACCGAATTCAAAAACTACATACCCTATTACAACATTTTACAAAATTTGAAACACCTATCTTTTGTGGAAGCATGTTCAAATCAATATTGAAAAATGCACTCTCTATATACCTCCAGCACGAATCAAAACACAAATCAGTGGATATATCTTTATGCTTAGTAAGGCATTTCAGGACTATGGCTTCGACGTCAAAATTCAACTTCAACTAAAATATATGCACTTTACAGTTTGCATTGATAATTGTCTCGAGTTCTCCCTGTAGATATGCAAAGACAGAATTATTTCGGCCTTGATTCACGTTGGTTTTATCTGCTGAAAAGGTTTTATTTGATGCATCATTAATAGCATTTCTATGTCCTTTCCTTTGACAAAAATGTAACTACAGTAGTATTTCTTGCTAGCAACGGTTGATGTAGACAATTAATATTTTTCCTTCTTAATTTTATCACAAATGGTTGTTATTGATTATTCTGCTAGTACGTTACATACAAATCCTTTAGCTTTCGTCTTATCAAAATTAAATTTTCGTGCAATAACTGAGTCAGAAAAATATAAAAGGAAATAATTTAGGAGCTCAATTCATGCTGTAAAAGCTGAAAGAGTGAAGAATACTTGCGATCTAAGACGCAATATCGTCCTTTTAATGGAGTAAACTTCTCTTCTCGATATTGCTTCAAACTTGTATATGGTAATCTGCCAATGCATATTTGTGCAAATTGTATTTCCAACGAATACAAATTGAAAATACTTCTTTACAAGATTTGCAGAATACCTTAAATTCATTATTATTTACTTTGTAAAGCGAAATGTATTCTCGTTCTCATAAAGAACAGACGTTTTATTTTCTTTATCGGGGCTCATTATTATATTCTTTATCGGGGCCCGTGACGTGTGGCTAAAAACGTTTTTTCTATTTTTTTGATTCTTTGCCAACGACAATTTTTAAACAATATAAACATTTAATAGCTCCAATTATGATGATTAATTTTTTTTTGCGAAAATAATGAGTATTTTCTTTTTGCTACTATGAAATGTTTTTTGTTATTATCCTGACATTAATATTTATTATTTGCACGCATTTTCTCATTTAAATATATTTTTTAATACATATTTTTTACTAATTAATTATTTGAAATGTTTACAGCCACTGATTTGAAAGGTTGATCGAATTTTCACTGTTTTCAACGCTCTGGCGGCAACCTGTCCAGGATTCCTGCCATGGCACTTTCTATTATTAGCGAGTGGGCAATTTAAAGCAACAATTAAGTTTCGGCGCCACAATGAAGATTATTAATTGATTTCTCTGTCTCAATGAAAAATATCGCAAACGCGGTAGAAATACCTGTCCCTGAGAATCATGGGATAAATCTGCTGATTCGCGGGACGTCCCGCCCAAATCGGTACATCTGGCAGAATCACATAACTGATTTTATCACAATTCAATTGTGTAATTTATGCTCTCGAAGGTTAATGTTCAGTGCTCCGGGAGCTGTGTTCAGTGCCAAGAGATAAAGAACTGTTTCTTGTTCCAACAAATTCCAAAATAACTTTTAAAAATGAACTTCTAGCTAATCATCCCGATTGAAGCAACAAAAGTTATTTTTACAAATGTTCTTTAAAAAAAGCTTTAGATGTAAATGGGTCTATTTATTTATTTTAAGGATAATTGTAGTATGTTTTGAAGCTGCATTTATAATATTAATAAATTTTTAAGTTTTATTTCCGCTACGAAAATAGACTACTTTAGATAAAAAGGAAAAAACAAGTATACTTAATCCTAGAAAAAATGCATTAAGCAAAATTTAAAATGATCCTCCCTATTATTTTTAGAAAGCAGTAGCTTTTCCAAAGCACCAAAAAATTGCTTGGAAGTTGGAAACACAAACCTTTTAAAATCCACTTCGACTAAGGAATAAAAATCTAAATAGTGAGTTTATTCTTATTATCTTAGCCTATTGGATGATTACTGCTTTAATTCAAATTGTGTAGAGTTGGATGATTACTATTTTATTTTAAATTGTTTAATTTAAATCGACTGAGAGAGCAAATACTATTGGGGTTTCCAAAGCTGAGAATACTCTCATTCTCCGTTGTCTTCTATAAAAATGTTACCTCCTTTACCTGGAAATACATTGCTCTCGTTTCAGGTCAAATAATTCTAATAAGCTTAAAATATGAACATGAACCTGACAGTTTTCGCAAAAAATATTTTATTACGATTTCCGGCGGAAAATAGGGGCATGCTTTCATCGCGTTTTCAATTTCCACTTTCGTGAGAACTTCAAGACCAATATTTTTCGAATCCTTTCATTACTTGAAATCATTATCAAAAAGACAGAGCAACTTGAATATTAATTTAACGGCGAAAATGCGTTGCTCATGAATTTCATTTTATATCACACAAATAAGGTCAGCTAATAAGTGTATGCCCATACACTGATCGAAACAATCAACCATAATCTGACCTACATAGTAAATGCACTTTTCGTGCAATTCGAAAGTAATGCATTCGCGAAAAAATGATGCATTTAAATCTTTTGCATCCATCGATTCACAGAGATAGTTCCGCCAAATCTTTCTCCACTACTGTATAATATGACCAACAAACTGCAATCATCCTCATCCTCACGAGTACGCGCACAACGATCGAAAACAAAAGCCTGTAATTTCCGTTGATGTTAAACAGCGAATCGATCGCTTAAATATGATACATTGTTGGATTGTTATGGGTTCACTACCCATGTTATTAAACCATCAGTTTACAATGATTGTAATTTAGGGGTAATGGGGTTTTGTAAATGCGCTACTCTTACTGGTCCATGTGCAATTTACATGTTGCGGACCGTTCATCGCGGAAAATACAACGAAAACCTTGAAGAAATTTCCTTGTACTGCGGCGATAAGGAAATCGAAGCTGTGAAAGGTTTAACCCTTGCGAATGGGTCAGCTTCAAGGACCTGCTTGTTCTTTCGGTTCGATTGAAAACATGCTCGAAGCTTCCCAATCAGCTCACGATGCCTCACACATAGCTTGACTCATCTGATCTCATTTCGGTCCTATCTAATCTGAAATGCTGAACATCTTAATCTCAGTAATTAACATACCAGGAAGTTATTTTTACACTTCGGAGAGGGTTAATCTTAATATCAATTTGAAAATCTTCCATGCATCTGAAGAGCATACGTGCTCATGCATATGTACATATATGTAATAAAAGCCGAAAAAATTGCCATTCTTCCGATAATTTTTTTTATAAGAAGGCATAAATTTGCTCCAAGGCATATTTTGTACTGTGCTGCTAATTGCTACCTTTCGCAAACGCTACATTTTTCGTACGCAGGTACCGCAGCTACAACGGCATGAATACAATTTTCCTGAAACAAAAATTGAAGTTCATGCGCGTTACATCTTTCACAAATTACACACCTTCATGGCACTTTAGATTCTCACGTGGAAACGCTTGCCCGTCATATTTCGTATTTAATGTAACACTACACGTTGCACGTTCGTTGTTTTATTGTCGGCAAAGTGCTGCGATTTTTAATAAATGTGCCAGAATTTTTGATAAAGGTTCGATTGCCGGCTGGTAGGTTCTCGGCTGCCAGGTGGAAGGCATCACTTAATGGTGAATTGTATGATATCTTGTGAAATGTAAAAATCAACGCATGATTTTATTCGGTGTGGTCACATTTTGTAGGAAACAGCAAATAGTTTGGGTTTTTTTTCAGCATAGATAAACTTAAAATGCTTATAATATATTTTGGATTGCAAGTCAAAGCCGAAAATTGAAAGATTATTGTATCAAAGTGAACAATAACTTTATCAAAAAACTGTCACTGCCGAGATGGATATCCTATAATCAGTTTGCGATAAAACACTTAGATAAAATGCAAACCTAATAAACAAATCATTATGATCCATCTAAACAGCTCTGACTTCCTTAAACTGGTCTCTAATTCAATTATCATGCTAAATGCCAGCAAAGGATCATTAAATAAACAAAGGCAATCTGTATGCTATCAAAAATCTATTTAAATTTCCTTCCAATCAAAAACTTTTACAAAGTTTCAAATGCATGCCGTTCACCAAATTGAATTAAAAAGTGATTTTCTGGTTTCGTTCAGTTCGTTTCGTATCTTTTGTGCAAATGAGGAGATGGCATTGATAAACATCTCTTGAATGTATTCTCGCATTCTGCGAAATAAAGAACGAATCATTTTATGGGAATACTTTTCAAAACGCAGTAGTGATATCGTTTCAAGGTTACGCAAAATGAATGGATATTGCTGAGAGGTTTTTTTTTCGACGATAAAACGATAAGTAACGCATATGTTTGAGATACGTTCATAATGTTTGTATGCATGTTCATATGAAACTATGTATGCCGCGAGATGTGTTTATGCGTTCATGAGGAACTGAGTTTAATTTCGCCTATAATTAACCTTGAAGCCGTATTATGACCATTTGAGTGCTTAGTATTCATTATTGTGGTAACGTTAATTCATAATGGGTTATTTAGTAGTTTTCGGTGAGGTATAATTTACAAAAAAGTGCAGTGGTAATTGGTAATACTACGCATTGATGTCACAGGAAAATTCTTCTGTGACAATGATGTTTCAAGCCTTGCATCTACCAAATGGGTTTACTTGGACTCTATTGAACCGAAAAATAAACTCAGGCGATTTGTTTCGATCTCGAACCAAATTTAACTTACATATGTATATGTTCATATACGTCCCAAAAAGCCACATTCGTATTATACTATTCCTGCTAAATTGTGTTTTTGCTCAAAACAAACCCCTAACTAAAGACTACAGACTGTCATATGGACAGGACATCTCATTATCTCATTACCTAAATTAGATGTGGAAAATTAACGAAAAAACGGCTCAGTGTAACGCAAATTATCAAATGAGTAGGAAAATGAGTCCACGGTGGATCAATGGACTGCAAATATGAGATAACAGTGCGTAAAAAATTATTGTCCCTATTGGAATCATTGGGTCGGAAAGAATGAAGTGGAACTCCGTAATCTTTTTTCAGCTAGCAATACTTTTTCATCCATTCCTATCTATAGATTGGTATTCACATAATCGTGACGACAAATTTTGGCAAGCTTTCATTATCTGGTTGGTTTTTTTCAGAGTGAAAATGTTGGAGGAAAACGGAGTCTCTGCTGATTCTGGATCGATAAAATTTCAAATCGCTCAATTTTTGGTCCGTATTTTCATTGACAAGACAAATTCAAACAGTTACTGACATCAAGGGCCCTATTCTAAGCGCTGTATAAATTAGGAAAACATTTGCAAGAGGAAAGGGTTGGGTTAGTTAACGAGCTCACAGCGTTCGTAGAGGTAATAATATGGAAAAATGTAAATGATATGCAATATTCGTGTACTTTTAGTATGAAAATATGTGAATAGTTGAGATGTGGCTTGATAATAATCCAAGGCAAGACAAGTACTCTATTACAAGAATAAAATCGATGAAAATTTAATAAATGATTAAATAGCATGCCTTTGGAAGGTGAATTCATAGATATTTCTACCGAAGAAGTTGACATATTTAGCCAAGAAATTGAAATATTGCACCCAATCGTTTAAAATTATTCTGGTAATTGCTTCAAACAAGACAGAAAAAGATAGTCTTTTCGCTAGTATTATCCATTTGCTTTGATTTGTTGCCTCGATAAGAATCTGGGTTTTCTTAGTTTGATTTGATTTTCTATATCGTATGAACATGTTAGCTCGATAGCTGTCATTTATAGATGAACAGCTGCCTTTACTGTTTTTTTTTACCTAATTTTGCTATCGTTTACTATTTCTTCTGCTGGCAGACCTTTCGGCATTACTTTGTACTGCGATAGTAAATTTATTGCCACCTCTTCCATTGCCGAAAACAGCAGCATAATATTTGGTCCTCCTTCTGTAACTGAAAATATTTTTTTATTGGGGGCAAGTTTGTTTATTTTTAATATCTTTTTTGTTGTTAAGTTGCAGGCTATTTTGTTCGTGAGTTTTAGCGAAAAATATATCCACGGCTCAAATATATTTGGTTGAATTCTCTTGCGGAGAATAATCTTAAATTTACTGTCAAATTTCAATAATTAGCTCAATTATATTTTGCCCGTATAATCCGGCTTTTACTGTTAGTCCCAATCTATTTAATTTGTCTGAAAATGTCTGACATTGTCCATCGGAATTATACTTTCCTATTTTATAAGTTTCCAAAAATTTATTTTTCTTTGCGCAGGGTAGGGTAATCTCCGCTAGTTGAATTATGCATTCGCATTCAATTTGCATTAGGTATTCTTCGTTCAATTTGAACCTTATAATATGAATCTGAATTCTGAATATTATGGAACTGATGACGCTAAACTCGTCTTAGTAAGTCGACTTCACTTGTGTAAGTCAACTTGCGATTTCAAATATACAATGTAAAATAAATTCTCATTATAAGAAAAAATGAGTAAATTATATGATTATCTGGATAGATGGTGAGTCATAATATCTAACATTACTAGTCTAAAAATACAATTTACTTATTTTCCATGATCCACTGTCTAAACACAGTAAAAATTTTCACTTTCTTGCACTTATTTTCGTATTCACTTGCTTTTATCAAGTGTCTCAAAATCTCACATCACGTGACTATCGTCCTTGCATGTGACTCTCGGAATAGCCGATAGAACAAAAATGTTACTTGAGGTTAAATGAAGTTTTCTTATGTGACTTCATTTGTCACGTGAGACGACTCTCAGAATAAGGCCCTAAATGCCACTTTTTAGCTCGACCAAAAAAACAACTGCACATACTAAATTGGTGTAACAAGAATGAAGACATGAGCCAACTCCATCCGCATTTCAATTAAGAAAGCAACTTTTCACGCAAAGAAGTGAGTACTACTACTCTTGCTAAATTTCAAGCTAAATTTTCACTGAAACAAATTTAACGTGAAATCGAATTCAATACTAATTTTATGGTTTGAATTCTAATTCGAATCTTAAGTGTCAAAGGAGATCTCCAATATTTGTACCTGAACGGGCGAATTTTTTAATTGAAAAATACACGGTGGTGCCGCCTACGTTTCCTTGTCAATGCAAAAAATGTCACCCCCCAATCTCCAAGGTTAACATTAAATCTACCTTAAAATACAGTTGCCCTGTTTGGAAGGTGCAAGTTATGGTCTAAAAAACGGAACTACATTATTAACAGGAAATGTATAATTCAGTAGCTTAATTCTCATGTATCCAAATTTGCTTCTATGTGTAGTCTCCGTCGCGTTGCTTATCTAACTTATAGCAACTATGGCAATTTCCATTGCGATGCACGAGAGGAATAAAATATAGCACTTGACCGCTATTGGAATTGTGGCCAAAAAAGAAGTTAAGGAAACGAAGCAAATGTACTTCATCCACATCGAATAATATCTTTCTTCTAATACCTCAAAGTTTTTCAGTCAATAAATGTCTCGACTTTTGTATGTTAGAGCAAACCATTGTTTCTATTTCACAGGATGTTTACTAGTTTGCTTGCTTTTCCTTTACTCTTTTTAACATATTTTCACGGGAATTCGTCTTTATTTTCTGATATTGACGTTGCTATGACTAGTTCTCTTGAATCTTCTCTGGTTCTTCTGGAATTCACAGTTCTTTGTGTGTGTTTTCAAGAGTTTCGTGATCTACCGAAACTGATCCGATTACTCTTGAATACTTATTGTTTGATTGTCTACTTGAATATGTAAAGTAGCATAAAGAGTTCGGAACCATTTGCAGCACAATTTTATTATTTTTTTTAATTGTCCACATTTTCAACCCCATTAAATTGATGCAATTTTATAAGAATACTATAATACTCAATTTTTGACATAAAATTCTATTTTCGACTCCAAAATTATTTAGATGCTAGCATTTTAGTTGCTACTGATAACTTTCTGATCACTATTCTGTGCTAAATTGGTAAAAAGTGATGTTAGCATAGTAAGTTAGTAGTGGCATGGGGGCTTGTCTTTTTCACCTATCAGAGCAACCAAACTGTGTTTTATTTTCTTGAAAAATAACCACTCCTGTCAAAGCGCTGCAGCTATCTGCGAGATTTTAATATTTCATTTCCCACATTGGGCGCGTTTTCTCTATAATGATGGGTATTGAGGGAATAGAGGAAAAGTTTATTTTTAATGCTCTTTCTATGTCTTATGAATCGAATTAATATGTTTCTCAAATTAGTTTTTAAAAAATGCTACATACTACTGTGTTGTGTTGACGAAATTATATCATCAATATTTTTTCATTTGAAATACACTTTGAACCTTTGCGCATGTGCGTGGATGTTTGGGAAAATTTAAGTTTTGGTTTAATCTGACTTTCCTGGAGATAAATTAAATTAAATATTCATTCCTAAATTTAATATTCATTCTAAGAAATATGAGGAAAAAAAAACATATGAGGGAAGAAAACGTCTCAGAAGAAAAATATACCCTTTGAGCTTAGAATGAATGAGTCATACTGCAGAACGATTAATATAAAGAAGAGATACGGAAATACATTTCATACTGTTTCCATATTATTATATACTATTAATTTATAAACACAAATATTTTTAAGTTTGAAAGTATTGAATACGTCGAAATTTATTTGCCACAATAAATAGGAAAATTGATGAATTCCAATGGTTTTTGGTAACTTCACTGTAATTTGCACATCTATATAAATGCTATGTGTTCAACATTAGGGAGTATCTGTATTCTCTAGGCACAGAGATTGTCCTGAGTTTTACCGTTCCTGTCTCGTTTTTACATGGCTGCTTCATTCAAACCTAGCATTGGTACTCTTCAAAACTTCTTTCCTGGTACGTTTTTGTTGTTATTTTATGTACTCGTACACTCTGATCCCCGCAATGTATTTTATTTGCTCAAGAATTCAGTTGGTCGAATGCTGCTACATAGATACATTCAAAACCAATCCATCAATACTCAAATATTCTTCAAATCGTAATCTTCTCTCAGCGCTTAAAAATGTTTTTGATCTTGAAGTCACATTTGACAGCTATCTGAAATTTTATTATTATAGGTTGATGTCGTCAATAATACCTCAAAAATATCTGTTTTTATTTTATGATCTTTATTTTGCAAAGGCTGAATAGAAGGAAAGGCTAGCAAACCAGTACTTCTATACAAACTTCATTTACGCTCTACCTATCTCTCGCCAGGTTAATCCTCAAATATGCATCTCCGCAGAACGATTTTCACCGAAATTCTCCTGAAAAGGTGTAACGTTAATTCATATGAATTAGTAAGTTTTATCGAAAATAATGTTTAAAAATTATTCGCAAAAGAAACAAAAACAGCTCAGCGTATGTATTGCTAGCATTTTGTATTTCCTTTTTAGGTTGCCTATTCTGATCTAAAAATATAGAATTTTACTTTTTTCGTTTTGAAAACTTTTTATTAAAATTTAATCGATTTTAGATTATGTCCTTTTCAAGCAACATATTGATAATCTGTTTTTAATTGCCTGAAATTCACATTTTATTTTCTTGAGCCTAATTGATTTGTGTTGATAGTTTTTAATGTGTTGAGTATAATGTTCTCGGAGCGCTGTGGATTGTGTGTGATATGAAAGTGTACGTGTTTCTGTATATCCACAACACTCTCCTGCTAGCGTAATACGCATTAACGTGAGGTGTAAGTGAGTGGCTTTTTTGTGGTTTCGCCAGCCCGAAAGGCGTATGGGGCAAAACCTAACTTCCTCGCTGAACTTTTCTTCGGAGATGAAAACAACACTGGCGTGTTTTGTGTTTTGCTGCTTATCGAAAGAGTGCTTCTCGATAGATTCCGTAGAAGCTAACGTGTGCCCAGGCTTAAAGCCTATCAATTGAAACATTGACGGACTTGTTTCTAATGTCGAGAGTGTGGACTTGGAAAGGACCGCCATACGTTAAAAGACAAGACAGAGTGTCGATTCTAACAAAGTTTGAGTTGGGTGAATTGCGATTGTTGCCGAAATTTGATTTGTTTTTTTTTCGACTTGTTTTGTTTTAAACACTTAGATGTGTTGAATTTTGCTTTTGTGAGTTGTAGATTATGTGGGATATGAGAGTATACTTCTAACTTTTTTTTTTTATATGGAGCTATATTTCATATATGAATTTTACTTACAAATATTTTGATGATGGATCTTTATGAAAACCATATTTATGAAGCAGCTTGCAACGCATTATTTACAATCTATTGATGGAGAAATTACAAATCAGTTTTCCTCTCTTGTGAAGTGTTGAAGTCAATTTATAAAATACAAAACTCCTGAAAAACACTCCGTAATTACAGTCACAGACTACAATAAAGAAATTTATGGCTTTCAAAGTGAAGCTTCGCCACAAGTCATCAAGATGATTTCACAGTTTAATACCACCAAACAAACGCCTTTGAAGCAAAATACATCCGGAAGCTACAAGAATTACCATTCTTCATGAAAAACTAGCGTAAGACCAGAATTCATTGCTTCCCGCGTTCAGTCTTCCTTTTTCTTAGCCAACATTCACTAGGCTTAAAACCGTCCAATTCATTATTCCTCCACGTCGTACTAAAGCTATAGGCCAAGTGTTTGCTTGCTGGAGCCAACTACTCATTTAATTCCACAGCACTATAACTCGCTAAGTATCCTATCATTAAATCCAAGCCAGTTATTAGTTCAGATACCCTTATTATCGTCGCCGCAATCGATTCAACGACTCTGATCTTTTGTAGCGCGTCTACTGTTCATACGTGGCCAAGATTATTACCAACAACTAGCCAGAATGCAGTTTGTCGTAGAAATTATTGTACAACATCAATATGGTAATTGTTTTAAAAAAAGGCGCAGGTAATTATTACCAGACAGTAGTCGGTAGATTATTTTGCATTGCGGGATCCCGTCAGCTGCGCATCGACTATCGCTATTGCAACGTCTGCCCAACTAGACTTTCATTCACTGCGAAATTATGAATCGATATGCTGATATTGATCGTGATCTCACATATCGACGTATTTATGCGGGATATGGTCTGCTACGAGTATGTGTATGCAAGATCTGTACTCTCGATTAGCTCATATAGATTGCACAGTGTATTACACGATTGTATCGAATTTCTTATTCTAGCTTCAAATTTAGAGAGCAGATCGATTGGATCGGTTGACACATCTTTGGCAGTCGAAGGTCCCGAGGCTGTTACCATTATTATTGGCTGGGCATTGTAATTGATCGAGCGGTGGTGAAGTGTTGACATTATGTCAGACAAGATCGTGTATTGTGTACTGTGGATCACGTCAGAAATGTCTACGATTTCGCATTGACATTTAAATTTATCATAATTAATTGGGCATACAATATCCTGTTGTAAAATGGCAGAGGTCAAGGTGGTTTGGCTTTTCTGAAGCGATTTCACTCGATGACGCTGACACCACATGGAAAATTTAACATCAGGAAATAGTTGCCAATAAAACCATTTATTTTCCATCAAATCATCAATAATATGAAATAATCGAACGCTTAACAATCCTCATCGGTTGCGTCATCATATCAACTTTAACGTGTTGAGTTTGCGAAATATCCATAGAAGTGGAACAATATAAGCTTCATTTTGATTAGACATCAAATACTCCTTACGTTTGATGAATATCAAAACCGCAAATTTCGAGTCTCGATCTCTATCAATCGCTGCTCATTACAAAACATCAAAACTAACCGAAATTTCCAAATCGAAAGTTCGGAAACCGCAAACGATCGGGCGTGTCCATGGCTTCCTTCACAATAAACTTCCAACAATTTACGATAATATGTTATTTGTACAATTTCGCATTACCCTCAAATTATAATCGTTAATCGAATTAAAAGCAATCACAACATTACAAGAAGTATTAATTTATAAAAGCAACCAACCTAGTTAAAGTACTCGTCAAGGCTTCTCCGTTCACAACAACTCACTTCCACTTCGCCGCCCAAAACATTACCCGGTTTCAGATACAGATATTAATCGATTCATCAATTATCGTAATTTCACGAATTGTAACTTGCAACAGTTTTTTTCTCCCGTATTCTTTAACATAATTTATTTACAAATAATTGTTGCTTTACGATCGCATGCAGTCATTATTTACATTTACTTTGAACTACAATTTATTATTATTTTAGTCGTTCAATGCGCGAATATGATGGTGGATTGATTCGTCCATGGAACAAGATTCGTGTAAAGCACCGGTAGATTTATTTCAGGTGCGCATGTGATTTAAGGAGCCGAAATGCCGTTAAAGTTTTCTGAAAGCAGCTATTAAGCTTTATTTTTGTTTTTCTGTTTTGGTACGTTCTCGAATAATGATCAAAGTTAAATGAAAATGCCAGTGATTTTATTTATTGCACTAAACTGAGATGCTGCTAACGGTCGATTGCGTCGAATTAACGCGAACCAGTGCAATGAAAGTTTAAATAAAAGGGCTTGAGTGTGATGCATTGTATTTGAATACTTGCATACGTTGCCCCTTTTTGGTTACATGAGAGCTAATAATGTTGATATCAATGTTATTTTTTTAAATGGCTTATTGAAGTGTATGATGGCATCGTACTCTATGACCGAAAAAAGATACAAATGCTCTTCGTATCTTGAGCCACTAGCCAACTTGAATAAAATAAATCATTCATACTATATACATACATATATTTTGCTCTTCTATTGAACTCAATCTACATAGCTTAGTAGTTCGTCTAGCTTAGAGGTTGTAGCGTTGTAAGGCCCTTGGCTCGAATCCAGGAACGGACTGGGGATCGCTTAACGAGATCTAAGTTAACCTTTATTTGATTAGGTGCCTAAGTCAAATTAAGCACAAAGTGAGGCATATAACTAATAATTTCACACTCGCGAAAATCTATGTTTGGAAAATGGAGAGTCTCTACCACCTTCCCTCTCCAAGACCTCAAATTTGGTCGGGATATCTTTATTTTTTAAATAGTTTAGCTATTTCACAGTTTTTTTTTTACGTAGTTTAAAATACACACAGCTGTCGTTTGAGAATTCGCATTAGTTCTTCCTTTTCCGTACGTAAATCTTAAGCAATCAAATAAAATAACTAGTTTTCGAAAAGAAGGCTTACGTTTGAACACTCATTTGGCCGATTCATTAATTCAGAGCCGACATGAGGTGTGCCTAGAATGTTTGTTTTCCTGCTAATGACAGACATTTGCCCACTCCGCAGAAAAACCAATTTACTATGGCCATATATACGATTTTACATTTTGCTTAGTTCAGCCCAAAATTAATGTAATTCATGCAAGAGTGCATTTATGCTGTTGTTTTTGGAGCTATACACAAGAATATTTACAACTATATTCATAATTATCTTAGAACTATATCATAATTACCTTGTTAGCTTTTGTGTACTAAATAGTGACAAAAATGTGGCTTGTTTCCAGTGGTGACTCTATAAAATAAATTTATTTATAAAAAGATGATTTGTGGTACCATGTTTTCAACTTGTATTAGCTCAGTTGCTCCAGCCCTTCAATAAAAAACACACGACAAAACCGTTTTTACCCTATATTATATATTTTTGTTAGATGATTTTTTCCACTTTACTAATATACAGCACCATCCTCTTAATACTCTGATAAACACTAGGCATTCTTCAATAAGAAAACTCCTGCTTGTGCTTATTCTATTCATACAATGCTACTTTATAGAAACTAAAGCTCTTCTCGAACAGAAAACATCCTAGGATTGACTTAAGCGTAACATAGCATGGCGATAACCCTGCACGCTGCTCTTAAACAGAGTTCGAGCAGAGAGCAACTGGCCACAAAGATAATTACATTGCCTCATCTGTATGTAGAGTGTAAAATCCGAAACGAATTATCCAAAAAAATAGTTAGTATGGAAACGAACTCTCAAATGGAAAATATTTGAAAAATTTTTACTTTTAAAATTTTATTTCGTGGAGAAAACCATAATCAAAGCTTTATGAAAATGTACAGCAAATGAATAGGCTTTGAACCCTTGCCGCAAGCATTGTCCATGTTGCAGCTGTTTTTGGGGGCAGAGGTCGAAAAATCTTGATAGCGTTTCCTTGCAGAATTATATGAGGTTCTTCCTAACCAAAAACATCAATTTCTGATCATGAGACTACAAACCTGAGGCTCTATCACATCACTTCGGTCGAGTCTTGTCACTAGCGCCTACCAGGTGTTTCACTGGCTTACTTTCTCTCTGTCAGGCTTTCAAGAGTTTCTAAGGTACTCTTTGTCTTTTTTAAGTCACACCGTCAACTACACATATCCCAAAACAAGCTGCATAAGCAACGTCTAAGTATAAGATAAGCTCCACAATAGTTTCTAGTATTACAGCAGTGATTATACCAAAGTGTTTCTCGTTTGATTCTCAATCAGACATCAGATATTCTCTAAAGTTGCTGTGCCCAATAGAAACTGACTAAAGTAGAAGTTTTTTTATAGTGACCACTTCAAAACCAATGTTTGCAATGAAAGCAGAGATATTGCAGTCGGTGAACCTAGGTGAACTGAAACTGTTAGATGCAAATTGTCTGGAGTATACAATATGAGCAACCTCTGCCTAATAAACTTAAATGACAGAATATTACTGATACTAACAGGTATTACAGATATTATTTTGGGTATGATGAGGTATTCAAAAATGTGAAAAGAAGCCACTATCATAGACTCGCCATGAACAAAAGATTCACCTTTTCACAAAATTGGAAGACATCTAGCCTATTTTCTCTATCACCGAAGTAAGAGAACTAGTTAAACTTTCTCGCCTAAAGGCTGGTACTGAGTTAACCGTGAAGTTAAATTTTGACATGTCTCCATTATCTGGTCATTCTTTCGAGCGAAAATTTTGGCAATGGAGAAAAACAGAGACACTCCTCATTCTTGACAGATAGAATGTCAAGAATTTCAATTTTCGATCGATTTTCTTATTGGAAATACATTTGCACAATTCAAATTTCAAATTGAAACACCAAATGCCACTTTTTAGCTCGGAAGAATGAACTGCACAAACTTAATTGGCGTGAAATGATTGGAGACATGTGTCAGTGCCATCTGCATTTTCAAAGCGAAAGTAACTTCAAAGCAACTTTTCATGCTAAGAACAGAGTACAACTCTTGCTTATTTTCAAGCTAAATTTTCGCTGAAACAGATTTCACGTGAAATGTTGTATGAAAATTTCACGTGAAGAAGATTCGCTTCCCCGTTTACGGATACCTCATCTATAATCCTGGCTTTCGGGAAAAAATATGCATTGGCAGAAACTTTCAAGAAGCTGAACAAAGCACACAAAAATAACCAATTTGCAATGGAAGTCGCAAACAATGAAAGAAAATTTTTCCTAGATTTGATGATCAGAAAAGCTTTTCACGGGTCTAATATCTACCGGAAGCCCCCGTGATTCTAGACAGCAATACCATCCATTTCTCATGAGAGTTTTCCAAAAAAGTGACGCCATACAGCTTGATGATTCAACAACTATTAACATTGCCCATGGATCAGGAAAGTTTTTACTCAGAGGTTAAATATATTGACTATACAGTAAGAAAAATTGGACTTAACGGGAAAATAATTAGAAATTTTGTCTAAAAGGGAAAGGAAAAAATACAACGGAGCTTGTTATCGACGATGTTAATGCAGGAAGAACGAAAAACAGTCATATATGATGTTTATGCTGGAAGAACGAAAAACAGTACCAATAGCTTTGTCGCCAATTTTCAAGAAGGCTCAGGTATTTCTTAGATACTTGGATATAAAGTCAGTTTCGGTAAGTAATGCTTACAGAATAAGTTTCTAGGCTCGAATTGGGAAGATTACTTGCTTGGAATGTGATAAAATAGTCAAACATGGTGTTTAGTTTGTGTTAGATTAACGGAAAACAAACGGAAAGCAGCCTCAACAAGGAAAAGAAACACAACTTTAGTGCAATCAGCAGTATGCAGCAGCATGAGGCAACCTTGAGGTGAAAAAAGAGGTGCAGCAGGCACGAAAACTAGATGTGCATGAGAGGCTAAACATTAGGTAATAAACGGCTAAACACCGACCAGGGCAACTGTGCATCGCCATTTTTGAGGCTGATTTGAGTAGGTATTTTATGGATAGGAATAAAAAACAAAATGTAGTGGAAACAAAGAAATTATTACAGATCATTAAAATGCACTTAAATATGTAATTAGTAGGTGAGTAAGAGCAAAGCTTTCAAACTAAGCAGTATATATATGATATTTAAGTTATATTTCGATTAGACACTAAAAAAGAGGGTAGATTTCCCTCAAAATATCAATATTTATCAAGAAATTAAAATATATCTAGCTACTAAAGGAAATTGGTATTTAAATTAAAATATCTCGGTTTAAAAAATCGAAAAAGTTGGATCACATTAAATGAACAGATGGAAAAGTTTGTTGTAGGCCGATGATTTTGAGTTATTTTGGTATCTTTTGTTGCCCATGAATTTCATGCCAGAGTTTCATAAGGTTTCATCGTATCTCAAAACACAGAAAAACTTAAAACAACAAATGGCAAGAATTAAGTCTTATTGTAAGAGAGATTTATGCCAGGAAAATGCGAGTATTCACTTAAATATCGGCAAATATTATAAGTTTAATACCGCGAGAATAGTAGCACAGAACGTTTAGTTGTTTTTTCACTGTTGTTCCTATGCCGTTAACTTTCTTTCTTTTTAATAATTTTTGATGCATTTAACGCTAAGCCAATCGAATTATCTCCAGGTTTACTTCAACCTTCGGTATTGAATATACATCAGTTTTATTAATTACAAAATCAATTATTTTTTGATGCCCTAAATGTTTCATACATTTTTCAGTTGTCCCATCTGGGACACGTTCTCAGCTCTAAGTTGCACGAATTCATAGGTAAAATTTTCTCACCCAAATCCATTGTGGAACCCTTGGAAATATATAAATTGGAAATTTCGCCAACGTCTATCGCTGCATCTTTTGCAAATTATCAATGTTAATCCAGCTTCAAAATGAAGGATTAGTTAGTTCATTATGATTCTTCCATTTAATCATCATCTTAAAGCTTAAATTACTGAACTAGTGATTTGTTTATTCTTAAACATTCTATCAATAAAATATGAGCATGGACTATGTGATATTTGCGGCAAAAACTCACACACTTAATCAATCGAGTTTGGCACTAATAATATAGCTCACGTAGTTTTGAAATCTATCTGATCAACTGTAACATGTGTGAGGACGTCTTTTAAATTTTAGGTTCGGATTCCATTTCTTTCTTTATTGTTTAAAGCTAAGCTTTTTTTTATAAATGGATCAACGAGCATTTAACCCAGTTAGTAAGTACTGAGAATTAAAAGTCCTGAACGGTACCTTTAAACCTAAATAAGACCAAAACTAAATAATACCAACCTAAATATTATATTAGTGATGCTATGGCGATTTCACACTTGTTTCATTAAACCTTTTTTTTTTTAACATCTCATAAACGAAAATTGTTTTAACGGTAAATACCGAGCAATCTTCATGGAAAAATCACACGTACGACATTCAAAATCAATCTTTGTTCACTTTACTTTAACGGCAAACGGAGACGAAAATAAAGTTCTGGGAACATGCACAGACGAGCTCAATAGCAGACATATACTTACCTACTACATATATTTACCTAAAAAAAAAGTATAGGTATGCTGGAATTTATTGCAACAGTAATTTTCGCGAAGGATTTATGAAGAGCAAGCTAAAATCTTTTGATCACAGTGTTTCACTTCAATTTATTTATTTAATGGCGATTTTATTGCAATTATTAGCCTTTTGTTTGTACGCGCTCCGGTATATTGTGGTAAGAATTGGTTGTGACGAACGAGGATTTATAGCAACACTTTTGCCAAGCCAAACAAATTGTGTACTTGCTGGATTTAATTTATTGCTTTAAGCCCCACAGTGCATTTATCGCAGTGTTAATAAAAAATGAAATCGAAATTAAAGTTGGAACTGATACTATAAATCTTTTCTGGTCGTATTTTATTTTCACGGAAAATATTGCACTGGACTACTCTACTAAATCACTCTCCATATGGAATTTTTTCGTTAAGAAAACAGTTCATCTCAAATTACCCTTTTTCTCACGATTGACCTTCACATTCAGCTATCGAACAGATGCAACTGCCAAAAAGTGCATATGCCTAATTGAAACTCTCAAGAGTTATTTCAAACAATTTTTTCAACGTCCGTTTAAATAGGAACTATCCATCATACCGTCCAGATTATCATAATCACATCGTAGCCCATCATGCATTACGGTGGCAGCGAGTACTCGGGCTATCCATTCACTTCGGACATACCATTGCGTCTATACATAAGACCATTAAAAAATAATTCAACCGGAGACAATCGAAGGACCAAAAACCATTAAATTATGCAAGTGTCCCTGTTAACGGACCATTCTTTTTTAATCTGGTCACGAAAGGTCATACACAAATCACGATCGGGAGTCCTAAAGCCTCGCAATGAATGCAACGGCCGTCGAAGGTGATACAGAAAGGGATGATGTTGCCGATGGAGTGTTGCTTCTGCGATGGATAGTGTAGAACGCACACTCGGAACGGTCATAAGAACTGAAATAATGTACACATATAAAGAAAAAAGTTTTTGAGAATGTTTTGTTTTGGTTCCAGATAGGGACTACCCTAATGCATATTTTGTGTTTCCTCACCTTGATGATAATGAACAAAGGATGCCGACCGATTTTGGTACTTTGGTTGGCTGTGAAGATATTTGTCTTGATTTGGAATTTATTTGCGTAAAAGAGAAGTTGAATTAAAAACTGAGAGATGAAGTAAATAATGAGGGTCAGGTGTAAAAAATGCATGTTGATTGCTGATGCACTTTATACCACTTTATATATGTTGGATAAGTACGAATGGTTCGATAATGCTGCTTTTGTTATATTACTGGGCGCATGATTTGGATGAATTAATACGAAAATTTGCAGCCGGAAATTTCATCATTCCAGTAAAATATACGCGTTTGTCCTTATTTGCACCAAATTCAATAGAATTTGGGAAACCGTTTGAAAAATAAATGTGGTATAATTTTATCGATGGAATTGATCTTTTGAAAATACAGTGATCTCAAAATAAATTTAATCTCAAGTTACAGTGTATCAAAGTCAAAATGCAACAAGTATAGTTTCTAGACTTCAAATTATAAAATAACAGAAGAATAAAATTTAACAAATTTTTAATATATTTTTGAGGTTTCATAAGTAGTTAATTGAAATATGTAAAATTAAATGATGTCATCACTTGTTGCGCATAACCTATGTTTAAAGAAAATGATAACAGTTTGGCTCCAAGAGGACCTTAAACTTCAGTTGAATTAAGAAAAGGCGCTCAAACAGTTGATCGAGCTCCCACAGTAGAATTTGAAATTTTTCTCTGGATAATTTGAGCAGTTGTATACTTTTAATGCCACTGTTTTCTATGCGACAAACTCATCTCTACCAAATGTTTACTCAGAATTCGACTTTTGAGTTTTGTGGAACTCCGGTGACTCGATTATTAGTTGGTGGCGCTCATTTGGCTCGTTTATTCTAGTGAATACACCATTCGCAAAATTTCTAAGAGCGAATGCGTAGTTGTTCCACGGAGCGGTAATTTAGTTAGCGCCGTTATTTCGAGTGAAAAGTGCAACACAATGTTGGTATTGTAGCAAGTGGTATATAGTGTAATGTAATGCATATAGAGAAAGTCCATGTTTCTTGCTACAAATTGAGGAGGAATATGTTAATAGACTCTCTGATGGAGAATCTCTAGACCTACACAATCTCAAAAGTGACGGGAAAATGTTACTTGTTTCACCCCACCAAAATTGGAACGCCGCTATATGCGCATTACGAGAGCTAGTTAATTTGTGTTTAACAGCCATTGAAAGCAGAAAACTCGTGAATTCTAAGCAAAATGGAAAAAAGTGAATTTCTTCTGCTGATTAAGCATGAATCGTAAAAAAGCCATCACTGAAACCAAGAAAATTTTTCATAAATGCTATGGGGACTCTGTGTTATCAATTTTAATGCTTAAAAAGTGGTTTACTGAGTTCTGTTGTGGTCGTATCAGCACAAGTGATGCCGAGCGTTTAGGTCGTCCAAAAAAGTCATCATGCCAACATTCTCGATTAAATCAAGGGAATGATATTGGATGATTGGAGAATGAGAGTGTGTTAGGTGGGTAATTTTGTAGGCATCTCAATTGAGCAAGTACATTACATTTCACATGGATATTTGGATATGAAGAAGCTATCCGTGTGAGGAGTGCCGTGATTACTCTCACTCGACCATAAGCGGAACCATGGGACCACTTCAAAGGAGCAATGTTGAGCCGCAATACAAATTTTTAAATTTTTCAATACAAATTTTTGAGCGACTTGGTTACTGGAGACAAAACATGGATCCATCACACCACACCAGAGACTAATTCAAAACCAAAACAGTGGGTTCCTTCTGGTGAACGTGCACCAAAGAAGGCCAAGGTGGATCGGTTGGCTATCAAGGCCATAGCCACAAGTTTTTGGATTTCATTCACATTGATTACCTTGAAAAGGGTAAAACGATCACCGGCAATGGCAAAAAGTCACAATCGCAAAATATCATAAATTTGGCTACGAACTATTACCCAATCCAGCATATTCTCCAGATTCAGCTCCTGAAATGGCTGGGTTTAAGAGATTTGGGTTGAGTGAAGAGGTCATCACTGAAGCAAACGCCTATCTTGAGGGCCTCGAGGAAATCTATAATTTTGAAGTAATAGAGTTAAAAGGAGACTATGTTGAGAAATAAAAACCATATTTGCCGAAAAAATCCTTTATTCAATAAGTTATTGACTTATCAAACAACACTCGTATTTTCAGTAGTAAAGAATAAAAATACATGACATTTTTCCACATCTGCTTATGAACAGGCTTCTTAATATGACTTTGACTAAAACGATAATATTCCTTTGTCCAATATGTAAGTGGAGTGGGGTTCAGTGCCAGTTCAAGTCACTCCAACTTGGACCAAATATTCTACTGTCGATTCCTCAAATAACGTCACTGGGACCCAACGTAGACCATCCGCTTTCAACTTGGAGACCAAAGATGCAGAAAGTATTTTCAGCGAACTGCCGACCGATCAAATTGTGGACGATATAGTTTTTCAAACGAATTTGTATGCTCAACGATCTGGAAAGCCAATCCAACAAATTCCTAAGAAATTTGATTGTTCGCTGGCGTTTGCTTTTTCATGGGCGGGAAACGTCAAGCAAGTTATTGGGATTATTGGCCAACTTGTCCATAATTATACGATGCTTTTTTGCGTTATGACTTGGAGAGGAGCTCCCAATTATAATAAGCTATACGAAGTGCAACCTTTTTTGGACAGGTTGTTAGAAAGATACCAGAAATGTTTTGAGCTTAGTAAATTTGTAGTCCTAGACGAATCTATGGGAAAATTCAAAGGAAGAAGTATCTTGACTCAATATATACAAAAAAGCCATTAAAACGAGGCCACAAAGTTTGTGGTTATATTTATCATTTTGAAATATACACCGGAAAAATAGACGATACAACAACGAACAGTTTTCAAGTTGAACGGATACAAAGGAGTATTTGTCCATGTGAAGCCCTACAAGCTTAAAAGAAGCACTTACCAAATGATATGATATCTGATATACATTTACGCAAAGGTGATTTTGATTGAAAAATATTCTTTAGTTCTGTATTTAAAATGGGTGGATAAAAAAGCGGATTTGAATGAAAAACATTCTTTACTTCTGTATTTGAAATGGATGGATATCCTCAAAGGGTAACTGCAGTGTAAAGACGATGATTCGATCGACACCTCTAAGCCATTCAATGTCCTCATATAATACGCATATAATCATATGATCAGCAAAAAAAAAAATTTAAAAATTGGACCGTAAAAGTCGAAAGTGTCGAATTTTCAATCACATCCTTGATGTGACTTTGGTGAAAAGGAAACATTAAAAACTTCAAACTAAATGTAAAACTCTCAGCAGTACGAGCAATACGAGCAAATGTACAACACTCAGCAGTACGAGCAGTGTTTTTGATTTAATTTTATAATTTAATTTGAAATCATTTATAAAGTAATAAACACAATTTCTGAATTATCGAGCTTTTCATATTTTGTAAGGTGCTAAGTCAGCTGGTCGATCTGAAAATCTTCATGTAATTGAGAGGTAAATGGATCATGCGATGTATGCGCATATTTTAAAGACGAATTTAAAATAAAGTGCTCGAAAATTGGGCACTGAAAATAATGTTTACTTTTATCAGTATAACGATCTCAAACATAAAGCTTCAAATGCAAAAAATTGGCTCCTATACAAGTATCTTAAAATGTTGTTAAATGTTGTACAATTTAAAAATGTTGTTTTTTGATTGTACTCTATTTACTTTTTGAAATGGGTGTTTAAGATTTTCTTGAAGTTTTTCCTTTAACCTGTCTCAATATGATTATAAGTCACTATAAGTCAGTTCAAATTTCTCTTTTGGTGCTTAATTTATTGGGACTACTATAAAATAAAGGTTTTACAAGGCATAGAGATCAGATACTCGAAAATACAAATCTGGATATTGTTCACTTCATCGTAAATCTGATGGCTAGCTTTAATCGCCGTAGAGAAATCTTTAAGATGCTTAGGATATTTCTACCTAAGGTTTGTTTACTTATTTAAAGCAAACAATTACTGAACGATGAGTAGCTAATTTTGAGACAATGTCAATGGTCTATAAAATAGTTTGAATCTATGCATATAATCGTGTTGCCTACTCTCGAACTCGAACCACATAAACTATGTAGTTAAGCCAAGAAGACATGCTTATTTATAGCAAACTGAATTAAATTATGACAAATAAAACGTATTTTATGCATTCTGAATTAGAAGTAAAAAAGTTTTATCTCTTCATACACCTTGTTTTTACTTATATTTGAATTGACGATAAATATAAAAAATACTGTTTAACATGAATTCTTTTTCTTTTTATTCCAGGTACGTTCAATTAAATTTTTACTTTCAATACTAATTGGTAGGTTAAATTTTATTAAATTTAATAAACATGAAAAAAAATTTCTGGCTCATACCTATGCTAAAAAAAGACAACAATTAACGTACTGAAGAACAACTCACGAAAAAACAACAGATGGAAAAGCAACCGACCTAAACGAAAATAGTTAAAGAAAATTTACAAAAATATGTCTACATGGTTTTATAAGATCTTAGATAAATGAAACTGCATTAGCTATTTCCATGGAAAACAACACTTCGGTGCTCTCAGTTATTTAGAATTCCTAAAAACTGAGCGCAATTTTCAACGTATTGCATTGCAAAACATAAACTCTAAAACCCGATAAAAAAGACACTAATTTGAAATATAAATCAACAATAAGTCAACACGTAACTAATAAGCTTATCAGCCTCAACAAATGGACAACGATATAGCCAACTACCAATCTAATGTCCGCTCTTTAATTCTGTTAAAAATGAGCCCCAGTTGCAATCCTATCGGTTACGCTTGTTGCATATACTCTATAATTCCGCTATTCGATGCTGGCAAATCTGCTTATTTATCTATTCGAACTGAAAAGTGCAAATGAAGTGACCACTTAGTTAATGGCTAGCAAATACGCTTTGGCATTGATCTGAGCTTTAGAGGTCGCGGTGTTTTTTGCCAACATGTAATATTACAGCTATGCCCCCAGGATATCGGGATTTTTTTCAAAAATCAAATTAACAATAGCTTTGGAGCTGTTTTAATGTGTAGCCTTCGAACGTTTGACACTTTTTTCAATGACTGAAAAGTTCGAATCATCACCTGGATAAACTGTAGCTTGTTATATGTTCATCAGTATTTTAAACCGATTTGTATTATCGGGGTCTAGCCTTCAGGCTAAAAATTGTCAAGTGGACCCGGAAAACTTGAAATCGGAACCTACCATCAAATTATAACAAAAAAAACTTTGATCAGAATACATTTTTCATTTCATTTTTCCTACTTGAAAGTTCATCGCTGATTTTTCTGACGCCAATTTTAAAATCCATCTTATGACTCAATCTTTCAACCGTTGTAACTTTACTTCAACCAATCATCCCGAAAAAAATCCGCATACCTCCATTCGAAATCAATCTCTTCCTACCTTCATCGGACACCAAACGTCAAGGAATAATTTAACAACAGTCTCGAAATGACGAAAATCAGATGGACAGGCTACAAGATGCGTGTGTTTATTATGATGGAAAAATGCTAATAAGGAAGGACAAGAAATGACGAAGACGAGGAAAACTCAACGATCAGGAAACAAAAACCGTTCATTTTAAAAATTCATCAAAAACAAAAGGATATAATGTACGCACAATATACGCAAGCATAGCTGTCCATGGAGAAATGCTGCTGCTGTTTCCACTGTTGCACCGGCGATTCAAGTAAATTGAACGTACAAACGGATTGTGCAAGAAAATGAAAATCCCGAGGCTTTCGAAATGCGATAAAGGTACATCGACGACGATGACGATGGCGAAGAAACCGTACCTATCCGCGTGTCTATATTAATGGAAGAGAATACCTTGTGTCTTTGATCAGCTCGGCATGGCGACCACATGGAGACTTGTCCAGCGCACGGTCCACCTTATGTATCGGTATGAATATCGCGGAGGCTGTATATAGGAATACATTATAAATATGTACATACATGCATAATCAGATTCGATTTTTCTCATTTCTTTTGCTTCACTTGAATCATCTCTTGATTGGATAAGCATACAATTCTTTTACCTATACTATGATCGAGGAATAATATCAGTTCAAGCGATAACACGGAAAGCTTACAGGGTGTTGAATACGGTAAATGGTTAAAGTGTGTGTCATAAGAGAGTTGATTTGACGGCATTATTTATCGTAGAAGTGACTATTTGAATTGATTACTGATTATAGCACCTCTGTTATTTTGTCGTAATATATTTTTTAATCGATATGTTGAAAAAGAAGAGATAAAGTACTGTGGCTTGAACGCATATAAAATCAAGGAACCAGTAGAAAAATCTAGGAAAAAACGAAGGAAATAAATGACTAAATAAAATAAATAACAATAAGGAAAATGCTGTAATATTCGTATCGCAAAAATGCCTCATTATCGCACGATTTCGCGGTGAAACTCTTCAGTCGAGGTAAGTTCCGAACAAAATTGAAAAAACTACTGCTATCGAGAATTCATTTGTTTATTTATTCACCGAACAAGCTACAAATTACGTATACTATACCAAACAAAATTGAAAACTAATGTATATAAAAAAATAGAGTAACAAATAAATAATGAATAACAAATAAATATAACGTTGACATAAAGCTTAAGATAATGGCCTACGAATGGCTTGAGAAGGGATAATTTACAGGGCAATTTGGAAATCGTTGGGGAATACAGATTGCTTATGTTGTTAAATATCTTGCAGCTCTATTAATTGGCTCATTAGCTGTGAGAGTAGTGGAAGTGTGGACCTGATGTTCCTTACAGGGATATTTGTGAGCTTTTTACTATTCCGGAATTCACTTCTAATAATGCCTTTAATGACGTCTAATGTTAGGCAGTCCAAAATCAACATTCCTCTGGATTCAAGTGCCAATAAGTTAAGATGACTTCGTCAAAACTCAGTTATAGTTCTCTCAAGGCGAAAAATAAATATTTCTTTTTTATGGACTCGAGTATGTTACTATGGGTTTCAAAAGCGTATTCAAGAATAGGGCGCATAAGTGAAGTGTAAATGGATCTTGTAACCCACCGGGTATAAAATTTCTTAGCACGTCTTTCAATGAAGTCTAGCTGTTTTTTCGGCCAGGAAATTTGTTTATCATAATGTAAAATGAAACAAAGTGTTTCATTCAAAGTAACACCAACGTCAGCACCGTTGTCAACTCAAGCTAACTAATTATTGCCGAGGAAGTTTCTCATGTGTGAGACCGTAGTTCCGAATTTTTACTGTGTCTGAAAGATAGGAATGCACTTTGTAACTACTCCACACATTATGACTAGGAACCACAGCTAAAGGATTTTGAATTTTTTGATTCAAGCCCAATATTACATTTTTCACAGATGCTTTATTAACGATTTCATATGTTTTTCCCTATTTTTTAGGAAGCCAGATAAATTTGTTGCTTTCCCATTACTTTTTTCAATACTCATTTTCTATTTATATAACAATTTCGTTGTGTTGGCCTCCTTGGAGATATAAGGGACATGGTTGCTTCCATATCACTCCAGAGTTTTCTTAGCAAATCGACTTGATGCTAGGTCTGCCCGAAACAACACGGACCCTTCATGCCTATTAATAAAAGGCAGCAATTGCTTCTGCAGATATCCGTCGATGTAAACTTGTTCATTATTTTGTCTTCCGCTATGAAAATATCGCTCCTTAGACCACATCGAAAAATTGCCTGACACACCATATGCTGTTTAGCAAATTTCCTACTTTTCTTCGACCAAAATACTTCTTTCACTGACCCTTCGCTTTAGCAGTGTAATATTCATAGCCAGGAGTTTACTTGAAGTTCGCTTTCGAATTTTCGATTTCGGCATATATAATTTTCCAGGTCTCGTTTTTGCTACTTTTTCCTTTTCATCAGATCAATTTGAAACTTTCTACACCTTATATGTTCTCAGATTTTTTCCTGGGCCAGCCCTTAGAACACTTTGGAGAGCGCTCTATAGACGCACTGAGATCGGCAATGTACTTAGGTGTCCTCATGAATTAAGAACGCCTACACTGAGAAAAATACTTCTATTTTTTGAAGAAAAATGAACACATTATCAAACAAAATTGGTAATGATTCTGCGCCAAAGAAATATTTACTCAATCCAAAGAAAGAAATTTCTTCATTTCAAAGAACAAATATTGAATTTGCCCTGAGTAAAACTTGGTATAGTTTAAAAGAAATATTTACTCAATCGAAAGAAAGGAATTTATTCATTTCAAGCACTGATATTGCATTTGCCCTGAGTAAAATTTAATATAGTTTCAAGAACATCTGGCATCTGGCATAAATGGGTTCACGTACGATCACCGAAGTTAAGCAGTGCTAGGCGCGGTTATTACTTAGATGGGGGACCGCTTTGAAAGCATCGCATGTTGTTGGCACGAAAAAACTCTGAAAAAAAAATTTTCCATTTATTCCTTTTTTTAAAGTGCCCCATTTTTTTCTGATTTTCTGAAGCGCTAGTATTATTTATGCTTAGTCGCCAATTTAAGCTATAATGTGACACTTAATCAATGGAGTTACGACAATTGAAGACGAACAAAGTTAACCATGAACCCGGCGGGATTCAATCCCACGAGCGGTAGATCGCTGCTTTGGATTGACACCTTAGCGAGCTAAGCTATCGACCCTTTATTTGTGCAGAGGAAATGTTGATAGAAGTCATAAAAACGATCAATTTTTTCGTGGAATATTGAAGCGTGCTTGTTGTTGAAACATAGAAAAAAATATTCGCGGTGTAGATATAATTTACTAAATTCATAGACATAATTTACAAGATTTGATGAAAATTACTTACTTCAAATAAGGTAAAGTAAAAATTGTATTCCGTTGAATGTAAGAAATTTTTCAATGATATTCATACAAATTACTGATATCAAATAAAAGTTTATTTGATTTGTGGAAGATTTCACATCTCGTAAACAAGTAAATATTTTCTTTGATTTTCGGAAACATATTTTTCTGAGTGTAGCTGGTTCTAAAAAATGTAAAGAATTTTGGGCCTATCTTTGAATTTGAGACTCATTTCAAAATAATTTACCTAAAACTACACACATAGAACAATCTAACGATGTTAATGCATCCGTTGGTTCAATTCACATTGATCGTTCGTCGACCATCTGTTGCCTCTATATGTAAGCAGCAGAGGACTACTTTTGACTAGATTTAATTCAAAAAAATACTATCTGCGTCAAAGACTTGGTCTTTTTTGAAAGACGACTTCAGAAAGAAGACCCGTTATTCAGCCGACCACCACGTGGTGACAACTGAAAATTTTACTCTTAGCGGATTTGCCCATATCCTGCTACCTGTCTAGGAACGCCTTCAGAAATTTTCTGAAATGTGAGGATGTACTGTGGAGCTAAAAGAAACTGGGGAAGATGAATAGTGAATCGACAAAAAGTTCCTTTTAGTACTAATTACTGAACAAGGCCCAGCAGTTATCTACTTTAGTATGAAAATTTTTGGCATAGTCATTGGGATAATAATTCACTCCATGTCTACCTTCTCTGGACTCTTTTGAGCTCTTGAATGAATTATACTTAAATTCGATTTTATTGGTGATTTTTTAAAAAACAAAAGTTATGTATATCCTAACTATTCCACCGTGCAAGACCAATTATTCAATTTGTAAAGTTTTTTCAACTGTTTCCTAACAAAATAAAACAATGCAAATAAATTCCTCAAAATTTAACTGAACCCTAATTTCAGAAATTGAACAGTAAACTGCGAAAACAATTTTCTTTTTGTATACACTGTAGCCTTTCGTATGTCCGTGTTTCGCAGGTACACCTCTTAAATACATACAAACACGACTATAAAGCTCTAAAAATGTTGATATATATTTAATACGGAACGGGAACAGGTAGGAAAAATTGTTTTTATTCAGTTCGGTTCGTCATACGGTCCGGCGGCGCGTGAACGGACGACAATATATCTGTTAAGATATTACCCACGGATCGCCCGAAAGACCTAACGACCAACCGATCAACAGAAACTGTGCGACGCGAGAAGTCTCATTTGGTCACTTCGATTTTATGAAAGTTTCAAAGTGGTTTTCAGTTGATATCGGCTTTTCAAAAAGTATAGAACGTAAGGTACCACATGATTGTATATATTGTTAAAGATTATACGATCATGCGATACAGGTGTGTCTCCCACCCATCGTCAACATAGAAGTGCTTTCGTCATCGCTGATTTGGGTGGTATATCCAAAAGTCGGTAGTGTGTTGGACTGTAGTTTTTACTGTTATTGTTGACAAGTGATCAAAAGATGATGCCGATTAAAGGTATTGAGTGAATTCTCTGCCTTTTAAAATATGCGCGCCAAATTTTTAGTGACTTGAATTTCGGAAGGAAGCACCTGTTCGCAAGGATTTCGGTTGCTATTGGTTGGACACCCATTGATTTCGTTCACTGTTTTCCACAGAAATAGTTGATCGTTTATTTTATCGAAACACTCCTAGTGACTCGTTATCTTTCACGCCACAAATTAACCGAACTTATCACATTTCTCACAAGTTCCTAGACTCTGCCTTTTCTCACACCAGTGATTTCTGCTCAAACTGCTCCAATTAGATTCCTTGTTTGAGTTGATCAACTATTCCACTTGCCTGGCTTTCCCACAAAGGACGGTCCCAGATCCACTGACAACTGACTAAACTGTATGCAGGTATCAAGTCCCGTTTGCGCGTCCATTCAGATCAGTTGCACGCTTTTGAATGAAAAGGGGTACTACTGTTCCGTAACATAATGTACTCTCAGTTCAAGGTGGCATAACGAAATCACAACAAAGAAGAACCAGATGAATAAGAAAAAATTGTTGAATTACGAAACTAGTTTCAAATTCAAGTTTTACAAGATCGTGTCAAGTTTTATGACACACAACAAGTAGAATAATACAAATATGTGCACTATACGCTACTATGATACTGTACTGGGTAACTGATCCTTAGCAATCAAGTTCTAATCGAAACAGGTGCTTTCCGCTTGGTATTTGTATTTTTTTTTGTATTCATTTTGTTTCATTTCATTGCTTGCACATTTTGTTTTGAACGCGAGTGTATATTATTACTGTATCTAGGAATATTCCAATGATGAATTGCAAGTACTGTTATAGCTACTGTTCTGTGAGAATATGTGCAATTGTGTCATAGTGTAACTGGATGGACAATCAGATAGTAAGAAGATATATGCGTTTCTGAATGCAACATTGGAGTGTGCAGCAGCATTGGAATAGTACAGATCGTTATTGTTTAGGGATTGAAGATCAAGGATATTCTTTGTGATTTTCAAACTGGATACCGGAAATACATTTACGCTAGCCTACTCGGATTGGCTGAACGATGATCAGCGGTAAGGACTGAAAAATATTTGTCGAATAAACAAGATGATGAATGACGGTTATCTATCAATGCTTCCTGAAAGTCCTTCTATTCTATGGTACTCCCTTGTATAGAATTTTCAACAAAAATATTTCATTTTCTACTGCATTTACATGATTCATCTAAATACCGATGTCGATCAAAGTGCAATGCTAATTACGACCAACGACCATAGTTTGGAATTATATTGATTCACTTTCGTATGGAAAAACAACCAAAAACCCACAATCGAAAGCATTACCACTCACTTGGGAAAAATGCTTGTATTTCAAGGCCACCAGTTTTCAGCATAATAGGCCCTTAATCACTGCCCTGCGGTGCTCCAATTACCGCGATACCATTGCAACGAGCGTCCATTTTGCGCTGCGTATCTGAATGCAATTAGTGCATTCAGGTGCAGCAACTATAAGAATGTTTTCGTAATAAATGTTGACATGCCTGCATGCAATCAAAATTATTACTTAGTGCATCGAAAAAAATTTCAAGTGAAATCCGTGAGAAACATGCATGTCATCAATTTGCTATCGCCACAACACTTACCACTCACCGACCACTGTCTTTCGTTATTGATAATAACGCTTACCAAATCGTTCGAGTGCCGTCGATAATGAAACGTCGTAATAGTTTCGGTTGACATTTTTCTATTGTTTTTCATAAATCAGTGGAAATCTCCATTATAAAATATTTGCCAGTTCGGATGAAATCACATGCGTGTGGATATGGAATTTTCGAAATTGAATATACATATCTATTAATTGGCACTTGTGTTTGTTTCAAGTGATGAACTCATTATCATGTACAGGCGATAATTTACACATCAATTAGCAGGTCGTAAATGTGACATAGTGCCAATTGTTTTTTCTAGTCGCTTGGAAAATTCACACATTCGACTGTTAACAGCATTTCGATAAATGCCGTCGATGGTGCTTCTATATCAACTGTTGATTCGATGAAAGTTTCGTGGCTTGCAAAACGCAGCCTAGTGTTGAAATATTTTATTAATAGATCTCCTAAAATCATCGGTAGTATGATAACTGTTTGACCAACTTCGAATCATAAAGGTGAGCTGTAGTATGCTGAGCAATGGTAAAGGTATTCAGCAAGAGCAGCTGTCCGCGATATTATTTGATTTTTATAGTATCTACGGTTTTTGTTTAGGGTAGCCGTATGAATCAGTAATTTACATAAGAAACGGACATGGCCGAGAGCAAATACAATGCTGGGTAGAATTTGAATGGGTTAGTTACCTTTATTAGTTTTGTATTTTATGTTTATTGCTCAGTCCATTTGTCCTTGTCTTCGACCGAACGTTTTTTCGGCCGTGTACACGTATGTAGTTGTGTTTTCATAAGGATCAGCACCTTTTTTCTTCAAGGCATTGAAATATGTCAAAGGATATTCTCATAAGGTGCAATCAAAGTCTGGTCTGTCCATGTCGGTTCTTAGTCTCAAAGTACTTGGATTGTCTGAAATGTGAGGTGAGTCTTGCCGAAGGGACGATATGTAAATTAGATATGAGTGACCCTTTCAAAATGTCTTGTCTGGTGATGATATTGAAAAGACAAGAATAGAGTAGAGCATGAGTATATGCGTTGTTGCCATCAGCTACAGAATGGCTTCTGACCAAAGGTACTCATAAGAAATACTCTCAAATAATTATTTTATTTATGGATTGCTTATCAATGCGATCTGTTTTTATCTATAGTACATACTTGATTTTTTATATCGAATCCCAAGAGGTATGCTGTGCATACAAAAAATATTTTTTCCTTAAATGGACAACAACGCAAGGTAAATGTAACAGTAGTCCTAGGGATTATAAATCAGTTCAAAAACAATATTATGAGGGTTTTGTTGCAGGGTAAGTTAAGGTAAGTATAGGTAATTTCATTGAATAAAACAACAATTGCTGCCGCAGAGAAGTTATAGTGGCAGTGATTTTTGTTGTATTCAATGAAATTATCTATACTTACCTTAACTTACCCTGTCCAAGTGTGCAAAAACACGCACCTATTATATACCTTTTGGGTTTTCAAACCTAATAATAGCATTTTGTGCACACCTGATCTACAAAGTAAAGAAGTTTATGTAAAAGTACTTATAAATAATCGGGGTTGTAGGTAAAGAATAATTGTAAATGCATGTTTCGAGCACATGCTTTTTCCCTCGCTCTGAAGTACTTTTTTCTTTCCCAATAATCGCACAGGGGTGCAAATCTTCATACTCTATGTGTGAATCTTAGTTGGCTTTCTATTCAAATGCTGGCATGCTTTTAATTTCTCGAACTCACTCCGTGATAGAAACTGATATATTATGTCTACAACTTTCATGCTTTGAAGCTTTTTTACGTCATACGGTGGAGCGAAATGGCATTGAAGTTGGCATTGGGAGAAATTTTGTGAGCAAAAAGTTTAATACATCTGCATTCGGGTTTTCTCGATCGTTTTTTCGAGACAGATGTCTCTACTTTTTGAAGTCTTTATGACGGACTTCCTGAGCGTTTTCCCTAAGCTGTCCAATGGGTAACAAAGTAGTTAATATAATTTTAATTCCATGGATCAAGTACTTGTGAACAGTAGGTGGTATATAATACCAAAGATACTTACTGACGAAGTGTTCTAAGCCTAAACTTAAAATCAAAGATTTATGTGGACATAATTCCACATCAATCTTTGTTATGTCAGCAGAAGTTCCATTTTCAGTTCCAGCATTGAAAAAAAAATCGTGCGATAGTATTTCCATCATTCAAGTTTCCAAACTCTGGTTTAGGTTGGTCTACGATCAAACCCATTTCGATCAGACGTTCAATGATTGGATTGAGAAAACTTTGAAAATCAGTATTGAATAAAGTTTCAGACACAGTTTTTTTTTTACACTTTTTAACGATTTTATATGAAAGGAATATTTTGGGGGTTTCAACCGAATAATTTATACTGAAATCGTGACGAGCTTGCTTCAACACTCATATTTAATGCTTCTTCTCTATTCATTGAAGTAGTTTTAAGAGACTCCTTGATAGCTTGCCTACACTCTTCAGCGCCTGCGTGACTTGAAACACTCGCTACTTCTCGCATCAACTTTGCTACCTCTGACTGCCCACAAGCTCTCAATTTCATTTCAGTCGCATAAGTACGTAAATTCCTTAATTCTGCGTTTTCGTTCTAACTGCTCCTTCTTCAAATGAAATGTTTGGACGAACCCGTTTATTTTGAGCAAAATATGGAAAGAAGACAGGCGGTTTAAGCCATGTGCTATTGGATTTTAAAAACCTGGCTTCCATTGCACTAGCTCTTTCCCAGCGGGATTTCAATTTTAATTTAAGTTTGTTAATTTTGGTATTGACATCTTGTTCAAACGCATCACTGCGTTATTATAATTTCTTCTCTTAAAAGCTTTATTTTAGTGTCTAGTCCCTGATAACGTGAAGTTTTTAATAAATTTTAAAGTTCTTGTTTTGTTATAAGTAAGGTCTTAGAAGTTTTCTGGCCTAAGAATCGACTGAAATACAAAAGTTACGAAAATTTTCGATTTTTCTCGAAAGTGACGTCACAATAAAAACGCCTACCACACGAGGGGGCGAAATGAGGCAAACAAATTTTATAGATCTTTAAACTAACTAAATCACACCGCACAATGAGGTATAAAACTTGGCGAGATCTTACGGCCAACATAACTGAACGCTTAAAATTTTTAGTAAAACGCAAAAAAAACGCATTTAATTAATACTACAGATTTAATTAGCAAAAAAACATTTAAAAAATCAATAATTAATGAAAACAAACCTGAACTTACTGATTTCATTGGCAAAAGCTTTATATATATATATATATATATATATATATATATATATATATATATATATATATATATATATATATATATATATATATATATATATATATATATATATATATATATATATCAAAATATATATAATAAATTACTTGAGCAACTCACAATAAAAAAACACGTGTTGATTTCAGTGCAATAAGTCAACTAATGGTCGATTCCATATGATGACGATCATGTGACATGGACGACTTTAATTTCTCTTAAATTTGGTTCTGTACCATATTTACTATTGCAATTTAGCGGAAATTAAGGATAACATCCAAATTCATAATATTATTTTTTGCCAACTTTAAGGCCATTTTGCCCCACTGTGCGTCGGTTTCCTCTGCTAAGATGACAGTAGGGAATCCTCCTTCGTGATTGTTGTCAGGCTTCAGATACCTTAACTACAAATATTTCTATTTCTTAGCAGATATCGATATTTAAAGTTAGTGTTTATCGGTATCGATCTATCGAATAAGACTAACAGACTCCAAAAGAGATGGTAGATTGCTCTTGAAATATAAATACCTGTTAGCAAATTAACATATATATTACTTCTGTTGGGAAATAAAAAAAAAGTGTTTGTCTTCAAAGCCACAAAAATTTAGTTAATTAAATCATATTGAGCTAGTATTTTCGTTTTGGTTTAAATTATTTTGATATTCAATGGAATCTATGATCGTGCTGTTCACTGTGAATTCAGGTTTTTGGAGACATCGTGAATCTCGAAATAAGCCTTTTAGCGAATTGTTTTAATTGTGTACCAATTTTTTCCTAGCTTGTGAAAATATTTTAATTTAAATCAATTTTTTCCTTTTTGAAGCTAGATTTATTTATTTTTATTCGACATATATCGATATTTCGAGGGTAATCTGCCCTCTTCTTCAGTGTCTATTGATCCTTATTATCTTAGCTTACCATTAACCATTTTGGAATTTATACAAGTCAGTATCCATGAATCCCGGAATTGCATTTTTGAATGATAAGAGCTTAGAGTTTCATAGCCTAACTCTAATGAAAATGTTCTCTTTACTCATAGTTGAATTTTTCTACGAATTATCTATTCAACGAAAAATTAATTATTTATCGTCCTGTACAAGTTCAACCTTTTCACCTGCGTTCACTGTTAATATATTTTTGGCGCTCTGTGCATGATTGTTTTCGGGACTGCAATTAATTAAAGTACCTGAATGTATAGAGATCATGTATAGCGCAAAATTTGTTGGAATAAGTGAAATATGTAATAGATTGAAAAGCAATGCATTTTAGTCTTTAATACCAACAATTATAGCCCTGATGATAAGCAAAGCAAAAGCAAAGTTGTTTTACTATATATAGCCAAGTGGCATTTTGAGGCGCGAAATTTTTCATCTTCAGATTTTATTTTCGTTTGCAGTATCATTTGCATTCTGAAATTTTACTGTATTATAAATAAGAGCCACCCAAACTTGGATTCAAACCACGGACTCCAGACTCAAAGAGACAAAGCTCTGCTCGCTAGGCTTCACAAGCAATATTATGCGTCGAAGCTATGTGCATATGAGGCAGAACTATATTCGAGAGCTGAGACTATGTAAATAGGAGCCTAGACTATGTGTGTACCAGAAAATTCAATAGCACATGCGAGTTTTCACTACAAAGCGAAAAATTATGGATTTTCACATAAAATTGTATATTTATATTACAAATGCTGCGCTATAGTGGTGAAATGCAAGAAATCAAAAATGTAAGGCCACCTGAAATATTTTTTTAAAATATTATGAAACACAAAAAAACATCCTTAACCGACAATACAATTTCTTTGGGAAATTTGTTGTGTTGGGATCAATGTCGACGTATTCTACGCTTCGACATAGTTTTTTTTCCAGTGTGTTTGTCTAACTTTTGCAGTTTCCAATCAGGCCAAATTCAGTTCGATAGATTTATCGAATAATCGAATGGCTTTGATCACTAGTAAAGTTTCCACATTCAATATTTATTTCGAACATTGCTCAGGCATTTCAGAAAGCTTCTTACAACAGTCTGTTGTTTAATATATCCTAATATATACCTCAAAATCTCTCAAAACTACCTGCATTAAATTCTACTGTGAAAGTATTTTTTTTTCTCAGTAGAGTGGCTCTTCATTCAAACATATTTAACTCAAACGACAACAATATGAACGTTATTATGGCAGGGTTTGTTTGATTGATTGCATGAACCGAGTCCAGATGATTTCGGGGTCTATTATGCCGTCTCAGTACTATGTTTTCTAGGATATCCAGATACCTTATGAACATTGACATGTCCCCGAATGAAAACCAAGGAGGTCTTAACTTCGTCTCACTATAACGGGATAATGTAAGAATTTGCTCTAAATTCTTTGCCATTTCTCCGTAGTATTTTCAGCAGTCGTGCCACTCCTTACCTATACTGTGTACTTTTTTTGTACTTTTTAGTAGTTTTACATTGGGTTTTATGCCCCTTTTAGGGGCAGTCACTGCCTTTTCGCTGTTTTGTATCGAAGCTGAGATAATTTTCGTAAAGCCCCAGCACAGAGTGCGCCCAATGTAGAGCATTTTATTGTTGACTTAATTTTTTGTAGCCCAAATGCGTGATACAATGTATTGATGTAAAACTTTACACTGAATTCATGGTTGCCAACGGTAGATAATATTACCTTTAAGGAGTTAGGTGGGTTTCAAAGGCTCAAAAAAGCATATTTTTACTAATTTTTTTCTATTATATCAAATGAAATATTTAATTCAAACAATTCATCATATAAAAGATACGCATCCAACAAGTACTTTGTGAAATTTTCATATAAAATTTTTAAAAATTCAGCCACTGTGACCTCATTTCCCTTGACCCTACAGAAAAAAGTTATTTAGGCGTTGTCAGGATAACTCATGACAGATTTATTTGAAATTAAAAAAACAAATATTAGTTAGTATATGTGTATAGCTCATGCTTGGAGGAAGGAAAAAAAATTAAGTTATAAGTTGAATTTTTGGCGCAATTGTGAGCAAAAACTCCCATTTATTGGTACAATTTGCATCACGCATTGCCTTTTCATATTAGTTGTAATGAAGAAAAAATAGATTCCTTCGTTCGAGCACTAGATAATGTTATTTCAAAGAAATGTCCCAAATTCGAATAAGATCGGTTCATAATTTTTTGAGAAATCATTACAACTGACTCTAAAAATAGAGTTTCAAGAAAAACGGGATTGAAATTTTAAATTGAAATAACACGCAAAATTGTTTTTTTCTTTCAACTTATATAGAATCGTCGATTTCAGCACCATCGAGTAAAGAACCTGCTGCAGTGACAATATCCAGGGCATCCTTTTGCTCTTGCCTGTGATGAATTCGTGCTTCTCTAGTCCCAGCGTCAGCTTTTTTTTCGGCTATGAGTATGTGATTCTCATCCTCTTTTTGTGCATACTCGTGGCTGTTTCGGCCAAGTTTTAAGTCCATACCTTGTATAAAAAGTAATAAAGCTGAAATTACTTCGTTGAAAGTACCAGCAGTGACAAATGCAGCAATCTCGAGTATTTTCGAACCAGCAGGAAGTATTTTAGGAGTAAAACTGGTTCAAACTTTCATTACTATTTTGCGTAAAGCCACCAACACACCGCTCCAAAAGCTCTTCTTTGCTGAGTTCTTCATAAAAGGGCTTAATAGCTGATGAAACTTCACTTGGTAATGGATCATAATCGTGCTTGAATGATGAAAGAGTGCTCATAGCCGAAGCACGCTGCCAAGCGCACCATGAGTCAGGACCGTTTGGACATTTATCGTGCTATGGGTTTTTGTCTGTGAAGTTATAATGAAAGTAATGGTCCAACCAGTGATGATTCTGCGTACGTACGTACACATATGCGCCGAGGTAAACCACGCTAAGCATATGTTGCGTTTATTATGTTAGAGCACTTCACAAAAGTAGAAAGTGTTGAAAAAAACTTAAAAAAAGCCTATTATCGCATACTGAAGAGTACCGTCCTCTGGCACGTGTTTTCCGTCTTGATTTTTGAATTTTTTTTCGCTGACGTTCTAGCGAAAGATTTATCGTTTATCTCTGCACTTTTAGGATTAAATGATTGTTTCCTGTTATTATGGTCTATTTTTTCTGTGAGCACCCGTTGCTTGATCAGTTCTAGTAACTTTCGAAGTGAAAAAAATCTGGGCAAAAATTTACAACAAACACTTATAATCTGAAAGAACTCTCGTGGCTCAACAAGCAACAATCAACTAAAACATTCAAAACTAATTGTCCTTAGAAATCCACAGCAAGTGAGTGGGAGACAAACAATAGCTTAGCAGCTGCCTCAATATACCTGCGACGCGCCAGGTTGACATGGCTTGATGGGCAGAACTTCCGAAGGCTCTATCTCTTAGAATATTACTCCAATCGATTTAAAATTTTAGGAGAATATTCTAGACATGTACTATTTATTTAACAAGACAAAAAATATAAAGTTTTTGAAATTTTAAAACCTTAACTCATTCTCACCTCGTGTAGTCAAGTAAGTATTCTCACACTTGTTAAAATTTGATAATGAAAATAGAGTCACTCCTAACTCTACTTCGCAAGATCCCAAATAGTTTGCAGCGGGATATCTATGGCTCACTCTAGTCACAATTATTCTCCACAATTTTACAAAACATTTGTTTTTCAAACACATTTTGGAATGATTCTCTAGAGTTGACTGAATTTTTAACTGCTTCTAATTATTCAGATTACGCTTTGGTGCATATTATTTCAGATTAGTAAAATTGTACCTTAGGTAATTTAAATTTTTTATGAAAATTGTTGCTTGAAGTATATCTACTTTGCTTTATTTTTTTACCATGGACATCACTAGACCAATACTTTTTTATTCTCTTGACAGTATCTCATTCTTACTTGGTGAGCGAAGAAAGTAATATACAGAATCAGCTCACTACATCTCGTAAAAACTAAAATTTTACAGTTTCTTCTGTAAGTAAATACAAATAGCAGAATGAGTAATCTGACTGTAAACAAAACAAACGAAAGTGCTCAAAGCTAACGTTTTCAAAAATCTTTGTATTACAGTCAATTGGCGCTCAAATCAAGCTCTACTAACAAGAAGTAAGAAATGAAAATTGAAAACAAAAGGAAAAAATATTTTCAGCAAAAAAATCTATAACTTTTCTCGAATCATCTAAAAATCAGGACCTTGATTAAAAAACACTGAAGTGATGATGCATTTGCTATTGTGAAATTGAATTCAAATTATATCTGCTAAGAATGGAATAAATTGTGAGGATTACGCTAGATGGACACGAGTGCCAGATTTATTGCATAATGAAGCAAAAATGTGATTTTGTTGAGAGTCTGTGCAATATTTTCGTACTTATTGAAGTTTGCTATCAGACAAAAATGAAAAAAAGTTAGCTAATTAGTTCTTTTCGTACAAAAGTTGATCATTTGATCGGCTCAATCTAATTTTTTCCTAAAAATTATTTGCCCTTTTATTTTTAAATTGCACCTTCCATCAAAAACTATTTCAAATATTACCACAACACATATGGCAAGGCTTAAAATATGTAAACTTACGTCTTTCTACTCTGTACTTATACCTAGGATGTAAATATGTAAACTTATGTCTATTTACTCTGTATTTATACTTAGGATGTTCAAGTCTTAATTAACATGTGAAGATTAATTTAAACTCATATCACACCGGACTCTCCAATTTGTTAAAAAAAAATTATCTCTGCTTTCAACCGTTCAATCTCCAAAACTACAAGTGATTTTATCTGATTTTGCTTTCAGATCTAATGACTGATCATCCTAAAGATACTGAACAAAAAATTCTAATATTTCTATCTTTTACAAAAAGCAATAAAAAAAAACAAAACATGAAAACCTAGCAATTTATAAAAAATTAAATCTTGGTCGCAGAAACTGGTTTCCATTCGAATTTACTGGCGTTAAAATTATTGAAATTTCATTCAGCTCCACAGGTGTCTACTCGCTTTTTTTTCAATTCCAGCAGTAGAGTCTAGATACGGATATGGATATGCTAAAGAATTTATTATCTTTTATGTAATAGGGCAAAAAAATCGAACATGAACACTTGTCCCATCAGATATCCCATGGAATTATATTGAATGCGAAAGCATTCGATCAGGTGATAAAATTATTTTGTTTCACAGTATAGATGAATTCGTACTTCTGAGTTGTGTTTGATTTTTCTTGAAAGTCTGGCGTTGATATGGATAGGATTTTGCTGATAACTAGTGATATGAAACATATTCAAATGAAAAAAAACGATTCTCTAAAGTATATTTAAGTTCATAACATTCAATAAATATCCTTTTTCCTTTCAAGCTGGTACATGTGTGCTCAGAACTAATAACACATACATAGACGCACTCAAATTTGAAAAACTGAGCCACAAAGTTAGAGACAATCAAAAACGGCAAAAACACTCTCTCACAATCTTTTCATAGACGGTCGGTCTTTTGATCGGTCAGACAAGCTGAAGCAATGAAGATTACCTAGCCCCTGCAATAAGGACCCTGAGAAAACAAAACATTAAAAAGTATAGAGAGACAGACGTTTTATTCTTCAAACTCATCTCAGGCTGCATGTGTATATCAAACGTACTGTTCGCTTTGCTGACCGAGTAACGTCCAAGGGTCCATACGTTTTTCCTTGGATTTTAATTTAAATTTATTAAAGCCCCGAAAGAACTGAAAGGGTTTTCATGTCTTGTCTCTAAGAAACTTTAATAGGTGCTGCATGAAGAAAAAATGTTTAACCCTTTGGCTAGCTCACAGATCTTTGAATGCATTTCTGAGAAGAAAGAACCAAATAGGATCCACAGATTTAATACTTCTAATCATTTGGCCACAAAGGTAAATTTTTAAGGATAAAGTTTCGAGTCAAAATTTTTTACATATCACATTTATGTTACCATATCGGAAAAATTAAAGTCCAAGTAAAAATAAAACTAAATCAAAATATAGTATTAGAATTTTCCATCATCCCCGACTCGATATCCCTTACCAAAAATTCCAAATCCATCCGGAAAAAATCCATTTCTAACGTCTTCAAACATCATCGGTCGCCTACATAAACTAAGGGTTAACCACTCTGATTGCAGACAACGCAGGGACACTATCAAATGTTCCCCCAATTACATGATTGTTCACTCACTGTTATGACCGTATTAAATCGGACAAGGAATAGAGGCGAGATGTCCAACTAAGATGTACAATAGAACAATACGATCGAACAAAAAAACGAATCTCTTTCGAAATCAAGGGATAAAAGATCCACAGTAAAAAGGTCTCTATTAGTTCACGTTGAACTTGGTATGTTTTTTTTCCTGTGCAATGCCAGCAATCTGGACATAGAACACACATAGGTTCGTTCATGGCTCAGGTACAACATTCCCATGGAGAAAAGGGTTTTTGATCATTCGCTCCCTGTTTCAAAGGTGTACACGCTCAATGGTGCCGAGACTTGGTCAATATTTATCGACCTCGACCACATAATGAGAGTGCTGCTAGTTGGCTGCACTGTGCGCAAATGGATGTCTTCGCTCATTTACGATCACAGTTGCTGTGGCTTTGCTAGACTATAATTTTTTTCGAGATAATCAACAGGCAGAATCACAAGAGATGATTAGAGGTTCTTGATGTCTAATGAGCAGTTATAGCTTAACTTCCTCAAATGAGTTCCATTCAGCATTTCTGGCAATATATTGCTTTGATTATGCAAAAGCTGATAAAGATTTGTCGAGCGAGTGTGTAAATTAAAGGAAAAATATTCCTTTGAATTTAATGCATAGGAGCAAATAATTTTAATTTTTGCTCATAATGCTCATCTTTTCGAAAAATCCATGAGTTTTCTGTTTCTATTTCTCATGCCATTCTAATAGTTCTGCCACGAGTCGCGAATTTTTCAGATTAGAGGAAATCAGATGTGTATTGTATATACTCTTAACAGTCGAAACAAGTTCTGCCTGATAAATATGTTAAAATGCGTGCCCCTGTTTGTGATCACATTAACACCAGGACCCAATCAAGAACCCAGACTAAACTCCTTACCACTCTCCAGGCTTCACGGCATTCAATATATCTGATTCGAAATGGCAATTTTAATATACACATCGCAAAAACATCATCAGCAAAAAAATCAATCCATTGTTAGCATACAGAATGTTGCATAGAATGCCGTTCGCTTCCTACAAGGAGCGAAAAAACATCCCAAGCAACAATGCGCCTACGGTCATGTGTTATTTTCACATTTTTGCTTCGAACTTGCTACTTGTAGAGGAAATAAAAAATTCAACCGGCGCAGTGTGCGGTGTGCACAGTAGGATCACCATAGAATCGACTAGCCGGAAGTGAAAAGTGCATTGAACTAATTTTCCAAAGGCTTTCTTCGATTCCACCGATTCTTCGACGACACACAATGCCTCGCAATATTAACCATTTGACATACTGATGCATTGTTATGACTTTGACTGGGAGTTGGTGACCTGAGGTGATTGCGCGTATTCGAACCTTTTATTAACACCAATCATATACATATTATTAGGGCGAGTAATCGGAACGGTAAGAATGAAAAATCGGTAACAATACTTTGATACAATATCGACCGATGTACTGACAATACGAAGGAGGGACCGAAAAGCGGTCTTGTGAGAATTTATTGGATATTATTGCACTCCAGGGTCAAATATCCACAATACGATGTGAAAATTGGCAATTACTGGGGGAATAATCCTCTTCTTTTTTACGTAAATGAGATGCAAAAAAAAATGAATTTCCATCAACAATCATCATTGAACGAATACTTTATGATGCTTGGTCAACGCAAAAAGCAGGACGATGACTTTGTGAAATTTTAGCCTGAGCCCTTGGATTGTTTCGTTATTGTTTGCATCGAAATTAACTGATTTAATCAGAGAATGAGCTTGTATAAGACTTTAGGTTTTTCGAAGAAGTTTTTGCAAGGATCATTAGTCATATTCTGATGAAATTCATATTTCGGATGGACGAGCAAAACGTTACAATGGAGAGAAACAGAGATGAGTCGATCAGTTGTAATGAAGATTGAGTTTTGATGAATGATGCGCTGTGGAATGAGTGAAGCCTGAATCAGTGCAACTACGCAAGAACAATGAATGACAGCGATAAAATGACCAAATAAATCATATGATGATTGGAAATTTAAGCATGAAGTTCGGGTGTAAAAATAAATGGAGATTTTTTGGCACAGTTTAGGTGCTATGAAAAAATGAAATTTTATTTGTTTTTGAAATTTACATTAAGCTATGAAAACACAGCCAGGCAGCTTTAATTATCAAACCTGTCAATATTTATCGTTGTTCATTATTTGCAGGTAAAATTTATTTGTCTAAAATTAATGATGAATTATGGGTGGATTTTATTTAGAAAAAAAGGAGTAAAATTCTGAGTTGCAGTTCGAACAGATTATTTTTAAGCGCTTTGCTTCATATGTACACTGGTGTAAATAATTATCTGAATTTGGCTAACGAGAGTACAAAAATTTTTAAACGACATCAGTTTCTAGTGTAACAAAAACCAATTAAATATAAATATTTTAATAAACATATATTGATTTAATGCAATGTTAAATTTGGTGAGAGATTTGAAAGTTATCAAATCTAACGAATATTTCCGAGTTTGGTGTCTATCTTGTTAACTCTGAATATAAAGAAAGAAGATGAGGCAGCTAAAATATTCGAAGAGGATAGCTTGACCTAATCATTATTAATAATGTCAAAGGTGCTTCAAGTAAACCTTCACAGATTCTAAAATAGCATAGTCCTCCGCTTGTATAAGATAGGGGAAGATCTGATCTTAATCATAGAACCATGGGATGCTAGCAATCGATTTTTTGGTTTACGCAGCAATAGATGCAGGTTAATAACATTTGATAGCCTGTGGAAACCAAAAGCCTGTATTTTTTGTTGAAATTGCTATTAACGTCTTCGTTCTTTACAATTTTTTGACGCAGATAACGTGGCTGTTACCGTAGGAATCGATAAAAAATCCTGCTGTTTTTTGTTGTCACATTGGGCAGAATCATGGCAGTAGCACTGACTGCAACGTTATCAAGAATGTTGTAGCTGAAGCCGCATGAATTGTTTTGCCTATTATTCCAGGAGCTGACTTTAATGCTTTTGTATAAAAAGCTGAAGCAAGGCACTTTTTAACGTCATCCTGATCTGTGATCATCACCGATGCTGGCAGCAAACTGACCTTTTTCATTTCAAATCGTACGGAAGCTCTTGACGTAACCTTAGTCAGTAACGACACTCGCATTTCTCCCGTGGCTGGATGATTTTACAGAAAAGTTTATTATCCGATCATAGATACATATCTTTCAACGTGGCTGTCCGCAGCTAAATTGAGTAAAGAACCCCCTATTAATAGAAAGAGGACGGGCTAGAAGTTATTCCAATCTATAGCCCGATCCTCACTAGGAATCGCTCTGAGGAACATCGACCGCTACCATGAATTGAATCAGGTGGTTAAAACCCTTACTAGTGCTCTCAACTCTCCATTTAAGTTAGTGTGTAGCTCAACCAGTGTCAAAGAAAATCCCAAGCCCTCATGGTGAAATATGGAAATCACCACCTTGCAAAGAGATTGCAGAAACGAGATCAACAACTGAAAAAGTCTAATAAATGTTCGCTGTATAAAACGAAGCTAAAAGTTTTTAAATATGTCGTATACAATGCAGAGAAGTTCTCATGGAGATCTTTCAGTGCAATCCTAGAGAGTCTTAGTGCGGCAAACCAACTTTGTGAGATTTTAAGCTCGGCACCGGAGACTATGGGATGCATCATTAGCCCTAATGGCACTTGGAATATTTCTTGTGAAAGTTTTCATAGACTAACTTTTCGGGCAATTATTGTTCTCTTTTGGAAGCGGCGAACCAAACGGTGCAGGACATCAGCTTAGCCCCATTTCTTTGGACCTCAAAATTCAATTGAGCTGGACTATTATTTCATTCGAGCCATTTAAATCTCCGGGTCCTAATGGTGTTTTTCCGGCTGATATTTATTTATTTATTCATTCATTTTACGATATTGTCCTTTTACAATCCATGACATTATTGTAAACTTAAATTATAATAATGAATGTAGCTAGCAATGCAATTTAAATCTTAAAGCAATTTTAACCAAAATCAAAAAAAGCACTAAGAGTAGAATAAAAACTTTAACTAAAAGCTTCAAATAACAATAAGTAATTAAATACAAATTGAATTCAATATTTTGAAGGTAGTCATAGGCAATTCATTCTAAAAATGGTAATTCAATATTAAATAAATGTACGTTATCCAACAGCATTTACACCAACTTGTTGAAACCTTTCTATTGGTAGATTGTGACTTTAATTTGTTATATTTTTACTTATGGAAAATATTTAATTACTTCGAGTTGTTCTCATATCAGCATCGAGTTGTTCTCATATCATATCAGCAGTCCTTAAAAGTAACTTTCCCATAGCTGATAGATATATATATAATGGGTACCTGTACTTCTTGTTTGTTCCCATTCACTGACGCGAAACTAGAGTTACGTTTATTCCTCAAGCAGTTTCGTGTGTTAAACCAACGTCCAATGTAATCTTAGCTCTGTCCTGCTAAAGCTTATGCAAAAGATCATTTGCTATTATATTATAAATTCAGTCGATCTTATTCAATCTCACAGTCACAAGCATGCTTATACCAAAGGGAAGTTTGCTAAAATTGCACTTCATGTCCTCATTGAGCTAATTGAGGAATTTCTTACTCTTATTGCAAATACGCTTGCCACTTTCTTAAACATTGAGGGGGGCTTTAGCAACGTAAAGTCTGATGCTATTGTTGGGACACTCTTGATACTGGATATTGATATGCGGCTGATAGCTTTCATCGTGCAGCTTCTCAAAAATAGAGTGGTAGCTTCTTCCTTGGGGAATGCTTACTTGCGACGAGGGGTCAGTACAGGGGCAGCTCAGGATGAAGTTCTCTCTCTTCTGTTGTGGAATTTCACGGCAATTAGTCTCTTGATAGTATAACGGAATTTTACATTATTCCATCTTAAGTATTTTTCGGAATAAATATTTGATCATGCATCGAAAAAACTTCCTCTCATTTCTGCATAACAATAATAGACATCAAACAAAAGACTTAATCGAGTAGCTTGATTTAAATTTTTGAATTTGAAATATTTAACTTTACACTTGAGGAGTACTCACAGAAGTATTTTTTGCGTAGAAAGTACTTCATCGATAGACTAGCTTTTTCACAACTAAAAAAATAATTATTGGATGTTTCCCGTTAAAAATTGTTTTGGTAACAATCCGTAAGTGGGATGTTGGGGAAATGTTACGAGTGATACCGTTTAGACGTTTTTACGTATTGCTTTATAATACTAGTACCAGCTCTTCAGCTGGTTATTTATGCAGGTCATCCTGGACCCAATTTCCATCCTGTGCAATAGCCAGACAGTCTTGGATCTCCATGGACGCACTTTACATCAGGTAGCTACTAGTAAAACTCGTAGTGATCTGCGTGCTGTGGGCGTTCTTACGGCCCGTTGCCTCATAGGACGGCACACGCAACGGTTGGGTGCAAAGTTTATCGATTTTGGTCGGAGCTGTGGCTCGGAGGACGAAAAGAAATCTGTTCCTTCTATCTTAGTGTCTGGCTCTGCCAAGGAGAAGACTAGTGACTCTTGCTCTAGTATCCCGTCGTTTCAAATCCGACTGATGTGGGTTTCTTTGAACTAAATGAGATAAAGCGGTTTACCAAAAGATGCAGATGATTTTCTCACTTTAGTGACCAACGGAGAGATAATTACGGCGGCATCAAAACGAGTCTCTTTTGTGCCTATATTAGTCTACTGACAAGCCTTTGTCGATTGATAGCTAGGTGTCTGCCAAATATGAATAATATGCTAAAATTTTGAGGGAAATATATTTTGAATCGCATCACAATATTATTTCCTACAGTAAATATTTCGTTTTTGTTTTGGGCAACATCATTTATAAAACTAGTTTTCGCAAATGCTTTCAATCTACTTTTTTCGATGTTACCCTAACATCATCTCCCAAACTCAGTACTTTGAACAGTTGATGACTATTATGTGCAAACGAAGGAAGGATAAAAATTCAAATAAAAACTCATGTATGGAGAAACTCATTTTATCTTCTGATTAGTAAGAATTCAATTCTTTCTCCTTCTAGAAAACTGTTAGAATATTGAGCCATATTCTAATCTATAAAAACTATGTTTTTTGCGTCTAGATTAAAGCAGAATAGCGGCAATACACGCAAAGCAACAGTAGATTTCATACTCTTACTCTTTGTGGAACTTATTTAGATAGGTCATATTAACTGAAACACTTAGCTGCTGTGATAAATTTCTCAAAATGTTCCAATCAGCCTGGCAACTAGAAAACATTATATCGGAAAAGTATGATTAAATAATCAATGCTGTCAACGGATTTCCCATTATAAGAGTCGAAATATTCTTCAATCAGGTTTTAATAAGAAATTAACCTGATGCTAATTTTCCAGCTAGACATTAATTATTTTGAAACTTGAAATTTGAATTTTAAACTGCCAAATGTCTAATAAACACACTGCTGCCAACCAAATAGGAAGGAAATAAACTTGCCTGTTACTCCAGACCGTTTTTTTTGTACATGCCGGGTACCTATTCTAATCTAAAAAAAGCACTGCTAATATTGTACGAGTATTCTGTTTTGGCAACTGTGCTAAGTGTCATGTATTCCGATTGCAAATTAAACAAAATAAGACTCTGAAGTTAGTCCCAAATCTTCCATTTTTTTTATTTTGCTACTAGGCTATAGAATATCGCCGGTGTTAAATTGATATCTATTCAAATTATTTCAACAGCTCGTAGATACTCAAAGGCATACTTGTCATCAGCAATTTATCCATTCAAAGTATGATAAAATATTGCAGCATAGCATCATATATCTATTATCATTAAATATAAATGCATAAATACATTTTACCAAACAATGATCCATTTTAATAGCTATCGACGCTTTAACCTATTTTGAGCGTTAAATAACTTATCAGCACATGGATTTTTGCTTCCAGTTTTTCTGTTCTACATTTTTTTCAAATCGAATTAATATCATTTTCCATAAAATATCAGACAGGTAGTAAGTTTGCTCTACAATCACATCTCTAACATAAAAATAATTAAATTGTCCAAAAATTATGTTTTGATTAAACTTGAGAGAGATCGTTCTTCTATGAGCCGTGAGTCCTTTTTGAAACTAAAAATACTGATAAAATACACTTCTTGACATGACAAACGTAAACAATGTGTAATCATCGCGAGAATTCAAGTAGCATTTGTTGCTGAAAAATCATATTTCACTTGGTGCTTCATTTGAGGGAGTCACATAAATTACAAACGGCTCCAGGTTTGTAGACAAACAAATTACCTTGCCCTTCATTATGACACACCAGCTTTCAAGAACATTCATAGTCACAAAAACTGACAAATCTTTTCTTGTGCATTCGTCATTCAAACCATATTTCCGTGAAAATCCACCTGTGTCCAATTGCGCTTCGAAAAAATGTTATCAATGTCTCTGCAATGCAAAAAATTTATCAACATCAATCAATCAACAGCGAAATCAAAGCATGTTACCATACTCATCCATCAAACTCCACCAATTGAACCAATTCGAAATCGATTACATGCATTGATTTCAAATTATGACTGCCCTTTTTGAATAGCTCGAAAATAATTCAGTCGACCTTGTGCACCAAAACAACATTTTTTTTACGTGCCGAAATATAAAGAAAATTCTTTCTAAATGATTCAAGTTTCATTAAATATGTCTTTGCACACCATTTAAGCTAGTCTGACCTCTCTTATCAACGTCAGCGAGCTGTCAAAACTTTTTTTCGAGATACATATCTATCACACGCCTAATGTGACACATAGGCCATTGCACAGATCTACGATTTCCTAACACTTATTTCAATTATCCATCCAAACTATCCGTGGGTTGATCGCTGCGGTTAATATAAACTGAAGGAAATCGATATAACTAAGCGTTGTAAATACTGTTGTCTCATTGTTTATAATCGCAGTGGTTAGAGTTTGAGGAAGTTGGTGTAGTAGTGAGTAAGCTCTTAGTCGAAATCCATCATTTCGACCGTAGAAAGATTGATATCGAGCACCAAACGGCATGCGGATGGCTGCCAAAGCTGCAATGTAATGACCGCATGATTTTAGCCTTCAGTTAAGATTCGAAGTTAGCCTCTAATTTCGTGGTGTAATAAATGATTGCGATTAGAAATTGATTTAATACAATGCAGCTTTAGATCATTCCATCTAAAGTATTTTTCAGAAAAGTATATGGTGCATCGAAAAAAACTTGCTCTCACTTCTGCATGATGAAAATTCACGGCAAACGAAAGACTTAAGCGAGTAACTTGATTTCAATCTTTTGATTTTGAAGTATTTATTTCACTTTATATTTAAAGAGTAAATTAACGGAAATAAATTACTCAAACTTTTTTTTTCAGAAAGTAGTGCCCATAAATATCAGCTTTTCACACACAAAAAAAATTATTATTGGAAGTTTTCCGGTAAAATTTTTTTTGGTACGAATCCGTAAATGGGATGTTCCAATCCGTAAATGGGAAAATGTTGCGAGTGATACCACTCAAACGTTTTTACGTATTGTTTTTGAATAAAAGTACCAATTTATCAACTTTCCGTCATTTTGTCCTATGCGAATAATTGTGCACGTGTTTTCTTGGGCTTATTTACCTAGATAAAATTAATTTAATAATGACTTAAATTGTGAATTAAAATCAAAGAAACTTTGTGAGGAAGTAAATTATGTAATTATACATATTTAATGTATTAAAATATGTATTCATTCCTCAAAAAAGTATAATAAACTAAAATTCTCAAAAAAGTTTCTAATGCTGCAAAAAGATGAGAAACATTAGGCAAAGTTCTAATTAATGAAAAGATTCAATAAAATATATTATGAAACAAATGAAATATAGTTTTTTTTTTTTCTCTAACAATTGTATGACCCCTTTTTTTTCTCTAACAATTGTATGACCCCTCAATAATTACAAGGTGCAGCGAAGTAAAAAAGATAGCGAACGTAGCATTTCTCTTTATAAACCAATGCTGCTTTTGAGGAAACAAAGTGTTTGAGAAAGAATGCAGTTCAAGAAGTTTAATAATTCAAAAAGTAAGAGACATAGAACAATGGCTGAAAATGCTAGCACGAACATTGAACTTATATAATACGAACATTTTTTGCAATATTCCAACAAAACACGGTCTTGTGTGAAATGATAAAACGAAGTCCGAGCAGGTGCAAAATTATGAAAAATATGTTGCTGAAAGCCAAAAACAGAATTCATAGTCTTTGAACGTTATTTTCGAAAAATATTCTTTGCATTATTAAGTGATTTGATGAATTTTCCGAAAAAATTTTCAACGCTATTTCAACTTGACTCTATCAAAATTATCAAACAAAGTAGATTGGGCAAATATTTTTGCTTAAAATTTAAACCCTTCAGATTTTAGCTCTATATTTTTCTTTTTGCAAGTTCAGTTTAGAACCATTCATCAAGAAACGGAAAATTCGAAGACGGACCCTAAAAATTAGGCGCAAATCAAAGGATTAGGTCTACAGTAAACTCACCTGTAACAGTCGTATGAACAAAACCACACTAAATGCTACTGAGGCACTTTGGACGACAAGGTAGATACTCTGACTATGCAAACAAATGGTGTGATTTATCATCCTATATGAATGAGCAGCGTGGTGGAATAAATCACACAAAAAACAGCTGATAATGGTCTCTACAAGCTTTTAAGTATGGTATATGTGTTGACTACTCCATTTATACATTCCAGCCCACAAGGAAACTTAACTGCTAGTAGGTGCACGAGTTTAATTTATTTTAATTACTTTACACTCATACATATTGAGTATAAAATAAAATTTCTACCAATTTCTTTAAGCCAACTAATTTGAACTGTTTGGTACATCACACTTATTCTCAAATCCCAATTTCAAAAGTCTTAGTCCAAATACTCGGAATCAAACACATCCTTATTAAATCATAATAGCTCAACCCATTCATTCTCAATAACAATAATTTCGTCATTTCCAAACAAATTCAACACATCCTTCCATTGACCAAAGCTAACTCAATAAGGATAACAACATTTTGACCATATCATCATCATCGTCGCGATTTTATCTATTCTAGCTCGGCTTGGTATCCACATATTTAGCTTTCTCACTCAGTACATCTTACTGTCCCAGCTAACCTACACCCTACCAGTCAGTCTCACAGGGATAATCTCAAACTCAAAGGTAAACATGAATGCCTTCTTAAATTTTGAACAGTAATACCTCAAAAAATCAAGTAAGAGACCATGCATACAATAAAGATAAGGAACAGTAAAAGGGTCAGCGTCGAAAATTTGTCAGAAATTCAAACGGTTTTTTAGGCTATCAATGACGATCAAAAAAACTCAGCTATGCTCTTAGAGGCGACAAAAGCCCTTAATTCATTAGGGGCATAAAATAGCCTCAAACTGATTAGGAGGGACGTGAAAGGCACCAAGGAAACGAGATAGATAATACCTAGGCCAAAATAGGGTCTTAATTAGCCTACACTCATCCCACTCCGTAATATATAATAAATGTAAAACAAAACATGAACTATGAAAAAGATCAAAAGTTATTGGCTTAATATGCATGGTTTAAAACGGTTAAAATATTTCCTTAGCCTCGATACAAAAAGATCACAAGAAGTAGTGGGGCTCTACAAAACTTGCGAAGTCCCTAAACGGAGCTCAAGTAGGCTATTTTCCTTACAAAAATTACTTCCACAGACAAGACCATCAATTCTGCGGAGAAGAATTTAGATCACCTTCTTACACACTGCATGAATATTAGAGCTTCTGGGCCCTACTTTTCCATGCATCTGTGGCATATGGGAAGACAGAATGTCAGACAATACATCCAAGTTTATAAGCAGACTGGAAAAGAGAGCTTTTGCTCCATAATCAATTTCGGGTCTTAAAGTTTGGTTGTCGAAGGGTAAAGTTCTAAAAACACTCGTAATCATGGTATTCAAATGTTGAGGGGCCACCTCCACAACTGAATATTACCAGGAAGAAAACTGCTAAATTATTAAAAAAGCTCTAGCACATCAGAACCGCTAGAAAAATTAACGTTCGAAGAAAAGTGAAGAAATAATGCAGATTTTGAGTGCCTATTTTACCACATGTGCTCCTTTTTACAGTCAATTTTCTTCTTCCTCTTTTATCTCAAGGATGCATTCAAACTCATTGCTAGGTTTTCAGGGTTATTGCTTGCGTGAATTCCAATATGTGGAAAAATCAAACTCTTGTTACTTATATTGATATTAGCTTAAAGTAAGAGATCTATCAGTGATTGCAATACTTTGCCAGCACTGCAACTAAACGTCTACCACAGCTGTTTTACGTAAAAATCAATATATTCTATGAATTTCGCTTTCACCTGATGACTTCGCCGAAAATTACAGTGATAGAATAGTATTTAGGATTGCTGTCCTAATAATCTCTCACTTGGAAAAACATTGGTTGCTTATTGTCATTGTACATTGTACACTGTTAGTTTTGTTTGGATCAGATAACTGCGTTGGAAATTAAAAAGGTAAAAATAAATTTAAGGTTACCACCCGCAAAAGATTTCGACTTATCAAAATCTTGTTGTTTTGAAATTTCATGATAACATCGTTTAGTTAAGAAATGACGCAAAATTACAAAATTCACCCTAGCTGGCAGCCTCGTCATGAAATTTCTACCACATTTTGCCAATATTAAAGTCCATTTACTATATCAATTTGATTTTTTGACTGCACCGGAAGCTATAGGGCAACAAATTTTATTTTGTTGAGGAAATTTTCAAAACTTAATAAATTAAATTAATTTTTACAAAAATTACTATCAAACTTGGCTTAAAGTAAAGTCCAGTAACTGTGTGAATTTCGTCAAAATCTGGTGACTGAATCGGAATTTATAGTGTCAAACCAAGTTTTTTTCTTGGTTATTTTTCAAGGTGGCACCACTGACACATATTTCAAAATCGCTTCTGTCAGAACTGATCCTATTGGATCGTGAGTTCCCATGAGTAAAAGTTTCGTTCTTATCCGATATGTTGTTGAGATAATATTTTACTTTGGCTGTGTAGGCAACGCCTACAATGTATGTATGAGTTTCTTTATTTTTCTAAAAAGCGAACATTTTTCGGCAGGGCCAATGATTTGAAGGCTTTCACTAAGTTTTCAGTGCTTGCCGTAGCTACAGAGGTGTCAGCACGTTCAGCAAAAATGTTAAGTCTCGATTTAAACTTAGTCTAGAACTTATTAACATTAATGCGTCTTCTAAATTTCACAACGATCTTTAAACTGTAAAAGTTATCGTGATTCAAAATATTTTAAATTTGCTCTGTTTTTAGGCACCCAGCGCACACATAGGGCTAAAAATTACAAAATATGTATTATCATATCCATATTTGAAAGACGTATAAAATTTATTTAGTAAACTTAGCATAAATGAAGTGGAAAGAATACTTTCAGTTGATATTCACTTAAATGAAAGATATACAGCAGCTGGCCTGACAGCGAATGATAAACGATATTTTAATAAAATACGATTTAAAATTTGATGATTCATAAAAACCGATCAACTGAAATGCGGTCAACCGCAAGTTTTCAACGCATCCATTTTAAACTAATCGAGCCAAAAGCAGCTGATTTTCCATGTAAAACCCGAGCCTAAATTGAGTAATTTTTCAGTTAGTGGTAAATTTTGCAGTACTTGAAGTCATTAAGCATGAAACATTGCTTTTTTTCCAAGAATTAAATACGTGGTTGCTGTTTCTGACATTTTGTGGTAATTTTCACTGAATGTACTTATAAGCCAGTAGATTGCAGTGTTTTTTCAATTCACGGTAGATTAACGTCAAATTAACGCCATTCAGTATTTAATATACAATTTTTACCAATAACTCAAGTACGATTTCTACGTCGTATCTGACACTTAAAAAATAATTTTCATGAAAACATCGGCACGTGGGTGGAAATATTCACTAGTTTGCCGTTTACTTCACACCATCTACGACTCCAACACTATCATTATCGCAACGAAAAAAATCAACGACTTCAATCGCAGACTAACCACAAACCTATTGCACGTCCATTCGACAGCTACTTTATCGATCGGTTTTTTTTTCAGTCTCTCAGCGCCTCACGACCATTTCGAAAGGTGCCAATTATTATTGTATCTCTTGGCAGCGATCGATATCTGTCCGAGTTTTTTTATCGAAATTTTATTTTGATTTTAAATGAACTTGAAAAGCTGTAAGCATTTTTCACCCACTTAATTAGACATTACTTGTCTTAGATCAACTCGAAGTCAAGCATGGAAAAAACCTAGACGAAGAATAAGTGAAAAACAACCACAAGACAATTATCGAATTGCCAATGAATTTTTAAGCAATTCGGAATTGATTGAAATTGCATGAGTAGGATGAATATTTTAGATTTGCTAATATTGTTATTAAAACGTCAGAGAAACAGTTAATGGTTGACAGATAGTGGCTGACCGTTAATAGCTGACGGCTGATAGGTGACCAATGGTATGTTGTCAAGGGCAGTTTATTATAAGAAACAAGCGCTGCCAGCTTAACTAGCAGAAATGTTTGAAATCGCTATGATAATAACAACCATAGAATAGTCGTAAAACAATAGAACTTACCATAAAGACAATCTCCCCTTATTTCGTGCATTATTAAATATCATTCAAAAGTCCTTCAAAAAATCAACTAATAAATAAGCAATGAAAATTAATAATTACGGTGAGCAAGAAAAACTAAAAAAAAAATTCTGCGTCACAAATAACCACAAAAATATAAAAAACTCATTTTCTTAATTGATATTTTCAATATTTCTTATGTCTGGCAATACTCTTTCATCTGTAAAACACTTCATAATATTTCGTCAGCTGAAAGTAACGCTGGCGTTCTTTCGTCCATTCGTTCGTTCGTAACAATATTATACTTCCGTTTCAAGAGATTAACCTTCAAGGACAAATGATGTTGGAGCTGCTGGCAACAGATCCACTTACCCATTCTTTCATAAACAATCTGCATGAAACTCGGGCTCATTGGATATGTAGTGGTGTGACGATAGTAAAGATACAATTTTATAAATGGTCCATGGCTTTATATTTTATTGAGTTTCAGATTACTCAGACACTTTTTTCACTCTCTCGATGGTCGTTTTATCTCCTCAGCGTACACAACAGAGTTCTACCGTAGTGCTGTAGACTATATTTTCTTTGAGTTTTGTTATGTATTTTTTTATGTTCGGTCAATTTGATTTCAGTTCGATTCAAATGCCTATCTGCAAACAATATGCTAATGAACATATTGAAAAATTACCTATTAGTTGAAGTCATTAATATGATGGTGTATAGCATGAATGTGTCTGCGGATTTATTCATATTGAACGCTGTAGATTGTCATTTAGGAGAGCTTTGTGTAGGTAGAATGCTGGCGAGCACAGTTAGCATATATAGTGTTTGTCAAGTTGCTAATGTGCTGAATATATTTATTCGATATAACTTTTTATGAAGGTCCTTAAAATACGTTTGACGTTAATGTAGATTTTATATAATCTGAAATATTTATGATTTGAAATGTCTCACGTGTAAGGCACATTTCCATTTTCGAATGATATCATCATGAAATGAATTTAAATACTGACATTTTATGCTTTTACTTCAAAAGATATAATTTAATATCTTTTCCGTGGTGAAAAGAGTGTGCATATTTAAATACAAGTTTTAAACGTAGAAAATAATAACTGATATCATCAAGCAATGTGTGTTCAAATACTCGAATCAGTAACAATTTTACTCCTTAATAACGAGTCAATTTATTTTTAAGTAATCTAGTACCGTTGAAAATATTTTGACCACGGCTAAAGTAGTCAACGGTTGTTTCAGATTTACGGGAAAATACAATTTATGATACAGAATACTATTGCCACTAAAATAGGAATCGATCTTCAAAAGCTATTATTTTCTCGGCATATTTAAATATCAGAGCAATATAATTTATTTGCACCATTTTTCAAAATTAAACTCGAACCAAAAGGAGTTTGACTGCAACACTCTGTTTTATTATAATGCTGGCTAGCCCCAGATCTTAAAACTAAATTTCAAAAGTAATTTCCAACGCAATTTAGGCAGACTTAAAAACTCAAATAAAATTTAAATTCTCAAACATACTAGATAAGCTTGAATTAATTTCCTAATTTGAGACAGAGTACATTTATTTCCAAATTGATTTGAAATTATTCAAAATAATGGAGCGAAAAACTTAATGTCAAATCGTGTTCGTATGTTTGCAATTTACAATTTGAAAAAAAAATTCTTTAAACAAACAATAATTTAAAAAAAAATTGATTTTCGAAGAAATTGTCTTTGAGTGACTAAAAAGTGACTGTTGAACGTCATGTATGACTTTGATCCAAAGAATAGAAACGTTTCCATGGCAATTCCGAAATTTTGGGAAAGTAAAACCCTGGTAACGTATTTTCTATATAGGATGCTTATCATATAGCACATTTATGAAAGCGTCTCTTATACCAGAAATTATGAAAATGCTTAGTGCTGGCAGCACTTTTCCAACGCAACAGCCATAAATCTACCATAAAATAAAATTTCGTTTTCATCTGAGAATTTCATCGAAAGATTCATCTTTGGAGTTGCCATCTGATATATATACAAAACTAAGAAAATTTAAACATTGGTTGCTTATTTTTATTGTGAATGCTTTGAATGTGAAGATATAATGGAAAGATCTGTGCTTGCAATATTAACGAAAATATTTGGTGCTGGCAACCATGAGTTTGCAAATCAACCAAAAAAATTGCTAATTTGCGCTGCGCTGGAAGTTATAGGGTCGAAAAGAATTTTGGAGCTACGACCCGCAACACTTTTCCAATTTTGAAAAAAAAATCTGAATATTTGTTGCTCATTTTCATTGCAAGAACATTCCCATTTGAAATATTAATGCCAACATCACTTAGTAAAGACATATCAAAAAGTTACAAAAATTACCATAGCTGGCAGTCATCTCATGAATTTTCATTGAAATTCCTATGAAATGGGGCTTCCAATTAGATTCATGTAACATAGGAATTTCATTTTAATTGCATCTCTGCATCAGAAGTTATAAGGAAAAAGGCTTTATTTTGCTGAGCAAATTTACAAGAATTCTTTATCTACTCGTATATCTATCTATCCCAATTTTTCAACCAAATTTCTATCAAATTTGGCTTAGAGCAAGGTCCAGCTACTATGTGAATTTCGTTAAAATATTTTGGCTGGATCGGAAACTGTGGGCGAAAATTTTTGGAAAATTTTAAAATTTCAATTTGACATGGTGGACAAAAGTTAAAATTTGTCAATAATTTGAGTTTGCTTTCAAAAAGCAAAATATTTTCAAGAGTGACGATGTTTCTTTCACATGCCTTTCTTAGCTACAGGGCTTATTGCATGGTCTCGTATGTATAGCTTTAGTCAACATCAATACGCTCTGCAAATTTCACGATGATCGAATGATTCTGTCAGAAGTTATGACAAATCGAAATTTGATAAAAAAAATCCTTGCCTACTTTAGGCACGCAGCACTTCTATAGGGCTCATAATTTCCAATTCTTTCTCATGGACAAGCATATAGTATTATTAGATTTTATTTTCAATACTTGTTTTTATAGAAATATGAGCGTACCTGAAAATTCACTAAAATGATCGATTCCGTCAAAAGGTTAAATATATCTTAATTTTAATTAACCACTGTTCTAGTCTTTATATACATTTATGTCTTCTGAAAACTTCAGCTCAATCGGATCACGCACACCTGAGGCTGTCTTCTTTAATCATATAAATGAAAAAAAAAAGAAAATTGGGCGAAGCGATATTAATACTAATTTCCTTCGAAAAATAGTAAAAATACGTAAATGACAATTGCAGAAAATATAAATCGAATACTACAATGTATCCATTAAGAAAATTATTGAAAAATCAGGATTAATTCAGAGCTTAACTGTTTGTTATGATTGTTTTCAATAAAAAAGTACATAAATTCTGATATTTAGAAACGTAAAAATAAAGATCTTCTTGAGCAAATTGTAAACAACACCAATGTTTCAAACTTTTTGGATGAATTTGTGTTGAAATTCAGAAGAAAAATTACCGAATGCACCTTCTATGCCAAAAAACTTTAATTCAATTTTGTTTTAGCAGCTTATCACAATTAGTCACTTATATGCACTCAAAAAAATTTTGGTTGAATTTTACCGTTATAATAGTAGGAAACGGGCTTCCTACTTTTAAAGATGTAAATTTACGAAAGTGCGTAAAAAGATTATTATTTTTACGACCAAATCGTGTAATTTTACCCTAAAAAATGATGCAATTTTATGGCTTTGGCGCAAAGGTGAATAGCAAACTAGTAAATTTACACTCTTTTTGCTTCAATTTACAAAAAGCTGCCTATTATTCAGCTGATATGACGTAAAACACACATGTGTAAAAAAATTTGTGATTCGTTATTTTAAACGAAAAAATAAATATATTTCCTATTATCAAAGTATTAAATATAGACCCACTTTTTAGAGTGTACCCGACATTAAATTGCAGTGAACGCACACTCTTAAACTTAATGCGCACGTTTTTCGTATTCCCCTTTATAGTAATCAAAGTTTTTTCAAAAACAATCGTTATCAAAACATTAAGGGGAGGCTTTTCCAAACACTTCAGACGAACTTTAATTCAAAAAAATTACGCATCGTAACACAGAAATAACAAAAACGCAACAAAACCGTTGAAATATTCTAAGAAAGGACTTGATCTACAAAAGTCCAAGTCCAAGAAAACTTGCCTACGATTTTATCGAGAGATTCAAATAACAAACATTCACTCAGGATTCAAACTTATTTTCAAATGTGTCATTACTTTTGCTTCTAGTGCACATAAAATTCTCACATTTGGTGCTAGGCTTATCCCAAAAATATTATTCTAAAATTTATCAACTATCAATTTAAAAAAAAATCTCTTACTTATGACCTAAGAACTGACAAATGACACATGTTTGTCAGTTTTCAGTTCCTCCGCTTTGCTGTAAAATGCAAATTTTCAAATATCTCGAAAGTCCACAATAACGATTATAATCTAGTCAACTGCTTATGCTGGCTTTAGTGGTGCTTTGCAAAAGGACTATCCATTCTCCTACTTTGCTCCTTGTCGTAGTTCAATAATATTCCTTGTGCCATAAATAGAGCTCTGAGCATTGTTTTGCCTTAACTTCTGGAATGTTCCCTTTTCTTGAATGGTGCATTACCTCCGTATGTACATCTTGTTCAAAGCCATTTTCCACTTGTCGTAAAAATATGTTCTAATGTTCTTATAATGTTCTTTGTAAAACAATATTCAGCACTTTTTACGTTGAGTTAAGCTGATTTTTCACTGGTATAGCCTTTGACTGGAATGGACCAAACAGACTTTGACATTGATAATGTTTTGCTCAAATTGAACGGTTTCTTTTACAACCTGTTTCCTCAATTGAGGCCAACTCAGTATCTCTAAAACATGAAAATATGCCATGAAATTAATCATCTGGGATGACTGTACTAATTAAAATAGCTCTCTATTGCTGCAGTTGTTTCTTTGGTGTTGGTACGGTTGGCTGGATATAATTTAACATACTTTGTAAATGAGTCCACAATAAATAAAACAAAGCTTCTTATTTGACGGCAGTGATTCAAAATGGTCGATTTTTATGGCATTGACTGGCAGCAATTTAGGTGCACCCCTGTAGCTCCTACAGGGGTAGAACTCATAATGTATTGGATGCAATTAAGGACGAACTCTATAATTTTTTACAGCTTCCAGGTTGCCAATGCCGAAGTCTTTTTTCTGTGTAGTCTTTTTTCCATGGTGACCAGCCTGTTCATGTTATATTCTTGAGTTGAACCATAAAATCTAGCCCATCAACCAAGTTGAATTTATGTACAGCAGAATTTTCAATCTCTTCCTTCAACTATTTAATGATTGGATTCAAGGTGTTTTAATAAAAAAAAAATAATTAAAATTAAAAACCATTATATTTTGTTTCGTTAATTCATATAACATAAAAAAAATAAAATTGATGCGCTAGCTTTTATGAGGTTCTTTTTTATACCCTTGAAGCGAAACACTCAATACATCAGAAGTTTTGAGGGAAATGTGAAAATCATCATATTCATCTTCATAGGCTGCGGTAATTGACATATTAGAAGTGGACGTCTGTGGTTGACTCAGTGCTGTCTTCATGCTGACTGGCTGCAATTCTTTCTCAGAGTTGGGACATCTTATATGCACGTGCTCCATTTTAGAGCACATGAAGCAGCTTACAGACATTTTTTCGAGGGCCCCATTCTTCTTGTGAACAGTTTACTTCGTTTGTGCCTTCAATGGTCCGCAGGCTTAGCCTCGTAACAGCAGCAACAGTATACGGCAGTCAGGCAGCAGTGTTTGCTGATGGGCTGGCAGGTCAAATCACAGTAGTAGATCGGATCACAACGGTATTTACAATGCGGTTTCAGGCTGCAAAGTAGTTGGACTGTGCAGTATTTAGGGGGCTACATACTTACACTCCCCAATCAGGCAGAAAAGGCAAAGCTACTTTTTTGGATTACTTAAGTTACGATATCGACCATCTTCGTTCTGCTCATCCTTTCACTGCCAATAGCTGTTTGTATATTTAACACGAATTGGTGCAGCTGTTCGTCATCATAATTCCATCTCCTAGCTCTCAGACCTTAGGAAACTACTTCGAAGGTTGATGTTATATACACTTTTTTATGGAGTTTTTTCTTCATTTCTTCGTATTTTTTATTTATTCTGAAAGTTCGAAAAAAGGTCCTTGCTGAACGGTACAACAATCTTCTGAAGTTGGTTAATGTTTTGTTACTTCAGCCGAATGCAAAATTTTATCAAATACCTCAGAGACGTTCCTCGCCAACTTTGCCATTGAACTTGGGCATCGCCAACTGCAGTTCCGATATCCTTAGGATGGCTCTTCCGGACAGCGTAAACAAGGATAGCGGTGAGGGCAGCTAAATTTTCGGCAAATTTTGCCTCAGTGATGGTTCTCAGGAAGGCAGTAGTCCTTACGTAAGCGTGATAGACATTTTTCCAACAACATTCATGACTCCGATCGGTGTCAGCTCAGAGCTTTGCAGTAGTATCACCATTTCTACGACTCTTTTCTGAAAGAACATCAGTTTTGAATTCCGCTAGCTTGATTTTTTTTTCTACCTAATCTTGTTCACCTATCAGTGACTTTTAAGCGGTGACTTTTCAGTGTCGTTACAAGTATCTTAATATTGTGAAACCTAGCAGGTATATTCAAATTTTTAAATACCAAATTTGGCTTGCAAGAAGATGCATCTTTTATGTGAATTCCATTTAAATCCGATGACTGGATCGGAAGCTATAGAAAAGAAAACTTTTATTTGGCCGAGCGATTTTTCAAGCCTTTCAGCTTTAATGCCACACAGCCAACTAACTTCTATTAGACGTATTCCTACTTAAAGCAAATACATTCTGCGAATTTCATTTGGATCTGATTATTGGGTCGTTATTTCTCTTGAACAAAAATTTCAGGTGCAAAAAAATGGGCAATTTGTTGAAGGGTTACCATTCCTGGGCGATGAGGAATTTTAAAAATGTCGTTTCGAATATAAAAAAAAAACTCTAGCGCACCTGAACCGCTAGAAACACTAATGTTCGAAGAACAGTAGAAGAATCGTGCAGGTTTTGAGTGCATAATCCACCACATGAGCTGCTTATTACGGCCAAACTGTTTCAAACGCCACGTTCTACTTTGGTCTCAAGAATGCATTATAACTCATATGGTGGAAGGTTTCAGATATTACCACTGGCATGAATTTCAACGTTTATGAGAGCAAAACACGGGTTAATTTTATTCGTTATCAGTTGCTTATTTCACATAATTTTGAAAGCAGCATCTCATGTAACATCAATGAAGAAAATGCTCAGTGCCTGCAGCATTGTAACTGAAGTTGGTGTTTGGAGCTGCAATCCGAAAAATTTGCAGAGCTTTGGGAATTGAAACATTGGTTATTTATTTTCATTGTAAATGTTTCCGGTATGAATACTAACTGTAAGCATTTATTGATACAAAAGTAGCACAACCGACTCGTGCTGGCAACCTTTCGCCAGTATCAAAGCCAAAAATATATCACATCTGCTTCACGTTGTTATATTACATTCGAAGTTATAGGAGTATAAAGAAATTTAGGATTACCTGCAGCGAGTTTTTTCAAATAATGGAAAGCTAATTATTTGCTGTTTATTGTCACTACAATATCATTACCACTTGAAAATTCTACGATAAAACCGCTTAATAAAGATATTGCAAACAAACACAAAACCAACAATAGCTGGCAACCCCATCGTGGCTTTTCAACCAAATTTGGCCTGAATAATGCTTATAGTAGGTTCCGTTAATTGTATGAAATTCGTATTGATTTCATGACTGCACTGGAAGTTATAGGGCAAAAAGTTTTATTTTCCTGAGCGAATTTTCAAATCCAAAGACACGAAAATTACCATAGTTGGCAGCACCAATCGAATTTTTCAACCAAATTTCTATCAAACAGAGATTAGAGTTAGGTTCAGCTACTGTGTCAATTTCATGAAAATTTGGTTACTTATTCAAATTTCATAGGGCAAAAAGCAGTTTTTTTTCTTTGTAATTTTTCAAGATGGCACCACTGGCACAGAGTTGCCCACAATTCAAAATTGCTTCTATCAGACCTGGTCCTACTTAAGTCCAATGCATTCTGTAAATTTCAATGGTATCTGATTATTGATTCGTGAGTTCCCGTGAACAGAAGTTTTTGATACTAAAAATATAGGTTGACTGGGAAAGGGTTACCGTTCTTGTCCGACATGAAATTTCCAAAGTTTTACTTTGACTGTGTAGATAAAGCATAAGATTTGTATACAGATTGGTTTTATTGTAAGAAACGGACATTTTTAGGATATTCGATGATTTGAATGTTTTCACTTCCAAATTTTTATTTTTTCAAATTTAAGACACCAAAATTATCATAGCTGGCAGCTCCAACCGAATTTTTCAACCAAATTTCTACCAAACGTGGTTTGAAGTAAGATCCAGCCACTGTGTGAATTTCGTCAAAATCGAACGATTCAATCAGAATTTATAGGGCTAAAAGCAGTTATCTCTTTTAGTGATTTTTCAAGATGGCACCACTGGCACAGAATCACCCGCATTTCAAAATCACTTCTATCAGACCTGGTCCTATATAGGACCAATACATTCTGCAAATTTCAATTAATTCTGCTCATTGGATCGTGAGTTTCCGTGAACAGAAGTTTTTGATGCTAAAAATATAGGTAAATTGGGCAAGGGTTACCAGGCGTGCCCGTTCTACCATATCAAATTTTTTTTTTGTTTATGTAAACAAAGCACAAGATTTACATATGAGTGGCTTTTTTTTGAAGAAACGGCAGTTTTTCAAGAGAGACGATGATTTGAAGGTTTTCACTTTCAGTACCTGCCCTAGCTACAGGGTTGCCAGCACGCTCATCAAAAGCTACAAAAATTAACAACTAAATAATACCAATATGTCCTAAAAATTTCGTAATGATTGAATTACTTTGTCAAAAGTTATCGCAATTTAAAAATTTTCAATTTTTCCCGTTCTGTTTTTAGGCACCCAGCGCACACATGGGGTTAAAAAATTCCAAAACATTATCCGATTCACATGTAAAACACGTTCAAAATTTATTTCGTCAACTTTATTTTTGCAAAACTTATTTGTGTACGGAATAATAGGTATATTAAAAATATCACTAAAATGGCCGCCGGCGCCAAAGGGTTAAAGATTATTAACTTTTTGTGAGACCTGGCACTATTCTGCATATACATCAATGTGTCCTGAAAATTTCAGCTCAATCGGATGGCGCGTTCCTGAGATTTTTTCACTGAAATTTTTTGATGATATATATATATATATAGAAATATGAATTTTTGGCCAAAGTGATTTTAATACTAATGTTCTTCTTCGAACATTAGTAAAAAGTGCGAAATTTACCAATCAGTGACATTTTTTCCTAAAAAGTGAAAAAAAAACAGAAGGATCAACGATTTGGAGGATCTGAGCTCCGTATTTTTATCAAACATTTTACAAATCTAGTTCTACAAACATCAACATCTTCTGCAACTTTCTTGGTAATTTGATGATTTTTGCACATATTTTCTTTGCCTACTGTTAGGCACTTAAAGAGTGCAAAGTTGAAAACATCTCCATATCTCATTTCGTAGTCTTGGTTTTTAGAATGTCATTTTTTCATGAGGTACTAAGGGTAGCTAAGATATAACCGAACTGCTTGCCGGTGCCAAAGGATTAAAGATAATTGACATCATTGTATCCTGAAAATGAAGCTCAATCTATGTACATATAAAGATATAAGAACTATGAAAAACAATATAATATATGCATACATAGGGCAAAATCATTCTGCAAAAAAAATCAGTAACATTTGTTTACGTTAATTTCGCTACCAAAATTCAGAATTTTTGGTGATTGGAATTTGCTACATGAAAATTATGTTTTTGAAATAATTTATCATTCAAATTTTCCTAACTATTTTGCTCATAAAAAAACGGAAAGAAACAAAAAAGTCAGCATCATTTCCGACCAAGCTATTACTTTGACCTATTAATTTTGCAGCGACATTTTCTTGCAAAAAAATAAAATTTCAAAACACACCATCAGAAAAGGATTTATTACTCTATGTAACTCAAATAAAAGAACAATCCAACTTATTCTACAAACCCAAATTGAAATCCGACTCTACATTCGTTCATGCATGCAACAATAAAGATACGCATCGATTTTTTTTTTTATTTGTCTGTACCGTGTTTTCGCTGCTCATTCTTTCATAGATCCAAACAAATAATGGAACTTCGAGACTCATTTTTCGGTCTCGTGTTGTATTCAGCTATGGATCTCTATTGAATGGGCACAGGTAGATTTATCACCTGTACAGGCAGATCACTTAGTTGTGAACAGAAAATTTAGTCGAGTGAATAGTATCATATTACACATTAACAGCATTTGAGTATTTGATATCGTAGAATAAAGTTAAATATATTGAATTATTTACGTGTGCAAACAGGAAGAAACTTCAAGTAACCATTGTCTTTATACGATATTGATTTCATGTCGAGTTTTAGACAGCTTTTGAATTTTGGTCTAACATAGACTAACTTTAAATTATTCCCAATCGTTCATTTTTGTCGAAATATGAATTTCGACGAATCATTTCGAATTTTCTCAATTAATCGCAATGAAAACATTTCCTGTTTGTAAATGGTATTTAGTCAAAACTCAAGCTAAATTCTAGCTAACCATCGCCATTTGAGTCCGACTCGGGGAATGCAGTAGGCGTTACCGCAAACTCAAACCCACAATGTTTCATTTCACAAAACGACCAATTTTATTGTTTTATTGTTTCCGGAAGATATATCAGCAGTACGTAGCACACATCCAGATTGATGTAAAGATGACCCATCGCGCTGTTAGTGCTGAACTTGAAATCTTTTGCAAATATCTCTTCGCATTGTTCCACTTGTTCGGAATTTGAATGTACACGATTGACCTTATAAACCCAAACTTTAATGCATTTTTACATTGCCTAATCATTTAAGCATCTGATGCTGAAATGCGTTGCCAGCTATTCACTATAAGCCACACAATGAAGAATCAAAACAATAACAATCGAACCTGGATCAAAAACAACAACGAAAAATGCATTAAGTGTTCTATAAAATTGTTTCGGCTGCAATCAGATTTGACGTAAATCATGGGCCATTTCTACCAGCGGCGAATGTAAAAAAATAATAACTTTTGAGTAATTTCATTGCCTTCCGCGTTCCATATTCTGTTTTCAGTAATGACGACATTTTTTTTGCGATTTCTATAGGAACAAGCCATTTTTAGAAGTTAAGATACATTTTCTGTCGTACGTGTGGTCTTATTTATTCTTTTCACAACATTTCAGCCGTTATAGCCTAGTGTCAGCTCGCACTGCGATCAAGACAATCATAAAGTAAATTCTACTGCTGTAGCTAAAAGAGCGGGTAGTGCCATTAATAAGACTTTTGGGGGATTAAGAATGTTCAATTGACAAGTTACATTAAAATGATTGAATAGAAGAAAAATGTACCACAGATGATTTGCTGAAGTTTTTTTTCCATGAATATTTCTTTAAAAAAAACTTAACATGAATCTATGTTTTTATGACTGGAGTTCGATAGATTCAGTGTCGTTGGATTAGAGCGGACAATGGTACGTTGTATACCCTTCGAATTTTTGGTGAATAATTAAGTTCATGGCGAACCGAGTAATTTGTATTTGGAGATTGTTTTATCAATTTGATGAATTTAATTTAGTCAATGCACAAATGTTAAGAAATGTAGCGATTAGCTTGGAAAGGTAATTTGAAGTCTGAATGTTGTCAGTAGTTCATGATATTAATTTGTCTAGACATGAGCTTGAATGTTTTTTTTTCTGATTGAAAAAGCCATATGGTGGTGGATAATCGAAATACAAACTGCGTTGTTGAATCTAACATAAGGTTTTGACAAAAAGTAAAAGACGCAATCCTATTTGCACGAAACATTCTCATTTTTCTTTTGATTTTTTATTCCTGGTATTAAAAGCTAATTAGCCTGTAAAGTCAATAGCTTGGTGAATTTAAAAAAAAATTGTTTTTCAGAAGCAATAATCATCAAATTCAATCAAATATAATAAACGATATTAACGCTTATCTTTTTTTTTATTTAATCAATTCTTTAAGTCTCTACACTTTTTTTAAGAATATAAATTTAAATATCGTGAATTTTGTTCGTATTGAAACACGCATCGTTAAATGTGTTTCTCACCAATCGCTACGTTATTTTACATCTCTTTTCGAATTTAACTCTGTCATCACTCACCGTAATAAAAATGATTCTCTAAACTCGGAAAATAATCAAAATATTTTAAAATATTTGCTATATTTGGAGCTCACAGAATAGTTTCTCGATAAATTATTTCAAATGAGCGATGATTTTAAATTGATTATTTTTGAACTTTAGTTTGATTTTGTATGTAAAAAGATTTAGTTCAGCGCTAAATAAATGCCGTTAAATATATTGACATATTCCCACAAAAGATATTAGTCGAAAAAATACTGTGTTGTATCATTTACTAGTAAATCAGACCAGTCAACTATGCTATCATGTAGAAGAGGTCCACTTTCATGTCCCTGATTTGAAACCTGCTGCCAACTTAAGTTTCAAAGATTTCACACTTTTCTAATTCGTTATTCAATCAATTTTTGTGCCGTTTCGAGTTTAACTGTTATCTTTTCGAAATGAACAGACAGTCCGTAAATCTTATTTGAATTTTCGGATTTTTTAATCTCGCAAGCTTGAATTGGCGAACATATTATCATACTTAAAATTGCTTTTTTAATCGGCTCACCCCGTTAACGATAATTTTGATTTTTTTTAAATAATTCCCGTGCGTAGGATACAAAACACTACCATATACTAAAAAAAATCCTCATAGAGCGTAGTCGTATGCAGCATAGCGCAGTATTTATGATCGCACAAGCAATGCTGTTAATACTGCGAGCCATGAAATATAGCTGCACGGCCTATAATATCTCGACATACATTGCACATTTTCTTATGTAATGTAGCGCAGCATTCATGGTCAATATTCATGGTGCATAGGTCGCTGAGCTATAAATTATGGCTTCATGCGCCATAATCAAATATCTACATAGCGCATACTCCTATGTAACAAAGCACAATATCTAATTTGCCTAAGCTATATACACGTTACCTGAGCTATAAAATATAGTTACAAGGATCAAGTTCTTTTGGATTATGGACTTTGTTGCTTTGTACATAGTCTCAACTCCTGTGTAACATAGCCCCTACTACTATAATCATAATCTTGGAACATGCCATTGAACTAGCTTTCATAACAATACCTTTCCAATAGACACTTGTAGCTAAGTGAGTAGAGCGTCGTTTCTCAAAAAATTGGGTCACGGATTTGAATTCAAAGTCAAGCTGAATTTATTTTCAATAATTTAAAATTTTAAGAAGTAAAATTTCAGCAATGAAATTAAGTATTTCCATAACCTTAATTATCAAATCCAGAAATCGTTTGAAATGTAGTTTCACTTTTACATGACTATAATATATGGCTTTGCAAGCTACAGTACATAGCGCCTGCTTCCATGCATTTTCCGCCACGTACAAGCTAGGTTATATTACCATTCCGAAATCAACTATGAATATGATGCAATAGGCATATAAATTCGTAAGAGCAAAATTTACCTTACATATTCTTTCTAAACCCAACAAAACAAATAATTGAGGAAATCTGCGACTTTTTTACTGACCATTTTCAAATTTTTGATCCAGCCAGTATTCGAACATTCTATCGAATCTCGGCTGCGTCTCAATTAAGTTTTGCTGAATATGTAACAATATAGAAAAAACACATGTCTACCACAATTCTCTCAACTCTAGGTCATTCCGAACGTATTGAAAATCTTCTTACATCACGCCAATTAATAAATGTGGTAATATACATTCGATTCTATCCCCAATCTGTTCCCATTCTTTGCCTAATTTTCAAATTAGTCAAAAGCATAATTTACGGCAAACTATCTCCTCTTGTTGGCACTTGACTCTACGAGCAATAGCATGTTTTCGAAAATGCAGAAAGGTCAACAAATTGACGCAGTTTATACACACTTTCGAAAAAATAAAGTCAAGTTAAATTTAAAAGTTAGCCTCTACTGTTTTCCATCCCCAAGGTGCATCAATTTGGGATTGCAGAATCACTACTAAAGTGATTTAGTACCTACCTTCACGATCGCTTACAATGTGTGAAATATGAAGGTCTTATTTCTAAGAAAGTCGGTATCAACTTCGGTGTACCTTAAAGTAATCACCTTGGCTAACATTTTTTAACAATTTTTTGGCAGACCGATCGTGTGTTATATATGATCTTTCCCATTTACTATATGCACATCAGCTCAAAGTTTCTCTTGTCGTCAAGTCACCATACGCCGCCTCTTATTTTTGTCAAACCATTGGTGCTCCGCAAACAGCCTCCCGTTTAATGCCACTAAAAGCTACGCAATTAGCATTTTTCGCGAAGTTGCTCTCCTAAATTGTGCATATGACCCCAATAGGGCTGACAGATCTCGGTGCTAAAGAGTTGTAGGACCTTTAGATTACTAAGTTCTAATACATTTAAGTAATACACCACTTGAATATATGCGCACTATCTCGATCCCGGTTTTCAAAAATATCAGCAAAAGAATTGAATCCATTTAGAATCAGTTTCTACTCTTTGGTCTGAAAGATATTTTAATTTCTTATTATTTTAGGAGCTAAAATTTTATAAGGAAATAAGAGTAAATCTTTATGCTGAACTGTCTTTAGTGACTATCTGCTGATATCCATTTGAGCAGAAAAACTCCTTATTGAAGCTTTGCGATTAGCTTGTATGGCAACAGCTACAGAATTGATTGAATCATGCCTTCTTGTGAGTGTCCCACGCTCGGTAAAATTATTTACGAGCCTCATTACTGTCCATCTGCTAAGAAGAGTGACGCCTAACGTACACCTTACTTCTCTTGGGACAGAAATCACAGACGTCAATGCGTGATACCGGCCATTATCGCAGTCACCCATTTTTGTTAAACTTCAAGACTAAGCAGTGAAAAAAAACAGAACCGAATAATTGCACAGAAAAAAAGTTATTATATTTTTTGGGTACTGTTTTTCATCAGCCACCCTTTATTTTACATTGTGCATTGTATACATTGCATAGCTTTTTACATTGCCAGTCTTTATGTACGTATTTGGCTAGCAAGAAATTAAAACTTTTAGGTTCGTTGTATTAATTGCACCGCAATAATTCTTTAATATGGGGCCAATTGTTATGTTCACACTTATAACCATTAAAAATACACAACCTCAAATATAATTAAACTGAAGCCCTTAAAATTCAAATAAAGTTGTTCAAAAAAGAAATATTTATATCAGCAAAAAAATTATTTTGAAGCTTTTTTAAATTGTTGGCTGCTTGAATAATTCATACACAAGTGAAAACAATGCGGTTTGGGAAAATTAGTCTGGCGAATTTATGCAACACAACGAATCTTGAAGCAAACAAAAACAAACCCTATTTTGTGGAATTTTCTAAAGCAATAAAAAATGGTTTAGCTCATAATGCAGAAAATAATATTAGCTTTTTTTGGCAAATAGTTTCTAAGCATGGCCGAAACTATCAAATCAAAACAACAAATCTTTCATATTCAGCATATACTGTTAAACCTTAAAAATAAGATCATCTTACAATCAAGAATCGGTTTCACGAAGTGACGGAAAACTTTCTTAAGGTTAATTTTTGAATAGAATCTGCAACAATAACTCTTGCCTCAAGACCTAAAAATATTAGTTAGATTTGATAAAACGTTTTAACCGCTGGTAGATGGTCTGCATGAAACAAAAGCAAAAATTTTTTTTTAGATAAACGTATCTTGTAGTACTGTGCTGCCTCCTGTATATATCTGCTAAAGCAAATTAGAAGTGTAATTTTTATGTATTTTTTTTTTAATTTTTCACAGTTCTGCTAATTTGTTTTCATTTTCTTACTAGTCATGTATAAAAAAGACTGACTTAAAAATGAGCCACCATTATAACTCTACAAACTAAAAATAAACAAAAGTAACCAAATTCAGCAATTCCAATTATATTCTATCTATCTTAGCGCCAAATCAGCATGAACCATTTGTTGATTGCACTTATTCAATCTCTGATTACACCCGCAAACTACAATAATATTGCGGTTACGTAAAATCTCGTGCACGTATCATGCACGCTCTGAATACCACAAACACGCCCGGCTCAATACAGTGTGACTTTATGTACTAACTTGAACAGATCATAAGAACGAATTGCAATGCGGTAAGAAAAAAAGCGAACATGCACAAATAATGCATATTCACTTGCTGCTACATAACATGAAGGGGGTTGCTAGCGTACGGTATCGCTTCAGTTTCTGTTGTTGAGCGCCACAATTGAAATCGAGAGTAACAAGTCTGTTGACATCGTAGATATATCTGGGTATGTATGTATATATTGGCCACTCAGAGATATTCGATTCACTTTACCTTGAAAAGGGTTAAATTTGTGGATTTTCTGTCGTTGATACTTTTCTTGTGGTTATGGTCGTGCAAAACAAGATATGGTACGTACAGGGGAAGATAAGCCGGTAGAAGATTATGTGATGCTGTTAAGGGATAAAAAATATACCGTAATTTTTAACGGTTTCATAGAGAGTGTAGCTGAGAAAATATTCCAATTGGAAATCTTAATAAAACTGGGTCATAAAACTAAATCGATTGTTGGATAATCCATCCACGTTATATTTGCATAAAGCTTGAATTTCAGCTCGAATCAAACTTGCCAAAAATATTTATTTGTTTGAAAAAAACAAAAACAAAATTCAACTAATAATCTCGGCATCATCCAATGTTATCAATACGCAAAACTAAATATTTTCCCAATTAAATTTTTAAAATATCATGTTGTGATAAAGCTTTGCTCATTTTAATGATGCAGTTTGCTAAAAGAAGAAAACAGAAGATGATTGAAATAATCCATAGGTCAACCTGCATCACTTTTGAAAATATATTGGCTACAAAGCTAATAAAATAAATGATCAAATGTCATTCTGTATTTAAGAATATTGACGCTAATCATTTGGTTCGAATACAGGACGAATTTCATTTTTTTTCCCAAGTCTGGCAAACGAAGTATATTACTCCCGTAATTCACACAAAGCTCAACTGCTATATATTATTCGAAAATATTAATTTTATCTTTCAAGGTCACTAAGCCTAACGCTACTTAGCTATGCGAAATGCCTTTGAGTAACATTAACTATGCACACAATGTTTCTGCAAATTATGCAAAACAATAATATTGAAAAGGAAATTTTATCCAAAGTAGTAGTAAAAATAAACAAGCGAATACTCGTGTATCACCAGGGGGTTTTATAAAGTTTTTAATTATATCTTCCGTGAGTTGCTGAGCAGCAAACAATAATTATCTGAATATATTAGCCGGGTGGATGAATAAAATTGTTATTTGAAGTGATGCAATTTTTATTGAATTTTATTGAGTTGAATTTTTGTTGCACTTTACTTTTCCTGTTCATTCACAGCGAATCACTGTCAAGTGATAAAAATATTTCAGAACAAATTCGTATTTTTTTTTCATTGCACGAAACTTATTAAGGGGCAAAGGTTATTTTTTATTCCAATTTGTCAGGTGAATCAACTAGGGTTTGCTTTTGAATCACCATTAATCAATAATGTTGTTCTGTTCTGAGGCAAGCTTTCTCATTGAATTTTAAGCAGAATTAAACGCAATGAAAAAAGCAAAAGATATATGTATTCAGGAACTAATATAATGATGTTGTAAACGAAAATATCAGAATCCGTGGAGCCCTACGAAACTGTAATGCATGTGGTATAATTAATTACAAACCTGTCAGATGTGACGCTTTAAAATTATTTTGTCCTTTGGTTTATGACATTAAATCATGTGTAACATTGAAAATGATTGATGTTACTAAATTTCACAATTTAACAATTTCTACAAATTCAAATACTATGAAAATGTTGATGAATATAATGATGAGAATAGCGAAAAGACGAGAATGTATTTTCCAGAGAGTTGAATGTGTCATGGTTCAAAACTATGACGAGGACTATACGAAACAGTTTTTTGTTTAAAATTTTTACTAATTTAGTGTTTTATGCTCGAACAAAAATTTCTACTACCCATTCGATAACTTTTTTTTGGTCAGAAGAAAAGGTAAACTAATAAATAAAGTAATTGAATATTCAAACTTAAAGCCAAAGGTAAGTCGTGCACTATCGTAAAATGTGCGATTATCGCTTCAGTTACTTGTTCCTTATAATCCACCGCCAACACAGAAGCTGAATAACCTGGTTCAGTACACTGAAATGGGGAAACTGGATCTTCCGGTGGGTTGAATCGTTTTCTTGTAGACGAAGTCTGTCCTAGTGGTAGTATAAAGTCGCCGAAGTCAATACAATATCGGTTGAGCACTATGAATTGAGCCATATTGGGCAATAATGAAAAAGTAGAAAAAGACTATTCCTGCGTGGAATCGGAAAGAAGAAAAAAGAGCTCCAAAAATACCAGAAAACTTCTCAACCGAGTTTTTAAGTGCTACACAGATAATGACTGGCTCAACTACAGAATCTGTTAAAGAACTTATAAAAAATTGGTGAAGGCCTTCCAAAGCAAATCATTTAAATCACTCTGTGGGGGACTGAAATGCACAAGCCAAACCTCTAGGCTGAGTCTAATCAGCTAAGCTGGACTCTCTAAAAAGCCCAAACAGTGAGTCTACCAAGTCCGTAAAACAGCAAACTTTACTGGAGAATAAATTTTGGGCACTTGTGATCAAATCTTCTGCTACTCTCGTCAGTAGCCAATGCCGGTAAACAACGATATCTGTGATCTCCAGCTGTTTTTTGTAAATTTCAAATTGCTCGGACTAGATGAAATCCATACGACTATGTTAAGGAAGAAAAGTGATCACCCACAGATAGACCTAGAGGAAATCTGTTTGGCATGCCAATTCTTTAGTATGTTTCGTCACCTCGGCGACACGTGAAGGTTGTCTTTATACTTCTCCCAGATGAACACATCATACCTACCAAGACACTAAGGACTGCTAACTGCAATAAATCATCTAATACAAATGATCAGAATCGTACTACGCAACACAGCCTTATTCTATCTACATTGGCAGTAAATCATCGTAAAATCCACGGAAAATTTTGAAATGGAAAAACAATTCTAAATCTCACACGGCGCAGCCTGAAATCATCCATTAACTTGGATGCAATTCAACCATTAATCTGCTGACACTGTTTCAACAGCCGTTTACGAGAACACCTTCAGTTGCATATTCAGAGGAGTTGTACATCGTAGGCTGATTTTTCAGTCAAATTTTGCTCCAAATACTATAGCGGTTAATGTAAAAATCAACATTACCGATGTTTTCCAACAATCAAAAATCTTCATGCAGTTTTAGTATCATACGAACGTATGCGAAAAAAACAAATGAATATATCCAATCGGTTTTTAACTTGTTAACTTCGACATTAAAAAGGTTAGTGCGCATTATACTATAAAATATTTCCCATCTCCACCATTTTACAGTAAAGCTTGGCACCGTTTGGGCATATTTTCGACTAGATTTTTAGCCAGTGTTGCTGGTAAATTTTTCCAGATAACGCGAAGATGATAGCATTGCTGCTTTGAATTAAATACACGCTTTTGGTAAAGCTTTGACTTCATTGCAGCCCAGACATTTTCAGTCGCTTGAATTTCTGGTGACTATGCAGACTAGTTCATTGTCGTGATGCAATTTTCCTGTTTCCACTTGATGCGGAGTCAGTTGCGATGTTTTTGAACGTTATTTTCTTGAAAAATCCACGCACTCAAATCATTAGCCAAACTATTTACAAGCAAACTTTAGCAAACACTTTTCGTTTTTGAGTTAAGGATTGCAGTAAACAGAAAAAGGGTACCAAATCCATGTTTACTTAAACACCGTCAAACGTGGACCTTAACATGATGTTTAACGACGCACTGGAATGTGGTATTCCTCGAAGCAACCATGCTCGCTTGTAAGCTTTCCATTCCTAGAAAGAAGATTCGTCCGTAGAAATGGTATTTGGAAAATCGTATTCGCTATTCTGTACTCGTTATCGAGGTTTAAGATTAGTATCTCGCCACTCGAAGCATAATGCACTAGTCGTCTAATTATTGTCATGAGGCTAATAGAGATTCCTTTGCTCTTCAACAAATGTTCGAATATTCCAACTTCCACGGCTGCAGCATTGGATCTTCTTTAGTCTATGCCAGGTAAATCATTCGCCGTTTTTCTAACTTTCAACTTTCTAGATTAAAAACTTTAAGTTAGAAAGTTAAACTTTAAAATTTCAAGAAAGTTTATCCCGAAATAACATAACTTTATAAGTTTTCAGCAAAAAAACATTCTTCACCAGCAGCTCGCATTATCTTAAAAATGCTATAAAATAGTTTTCATTACTAGTTAAAAATGTCAGCTGTCACCAGTTGTCCACAGCTAATATCCTATCCGTTACGTCATTGTTTCGAAAAAATCTTTAGTGAAAGCTCTCCACGTCATGTGTTTTGTTTAATATTTACATTAAGTAAGCGGAAATTCATCTTCCTTTAAAACTTTTATTTTGTTAATTAGTACCATTCGTCTTAGCCTTAAGTCGACTTTACTTTGACATTCAGCTTATAAACCCACACACATTCTTTGTTCCATGTTTATTTTCTTCTAGTTGTTTTAATTCTATATGTAGCGATACTGAATGCGTGTCACGTAACTCAGGGTAGCTGTTAGCTTGTTCTGCATACATATGTGTGTGTAAATATTAGGTCCACACGATGAGCTAACTCAGCTAAGTCTGATTGAGGATATTAAATTTAAGTACTCCAATCGAATCGGGTCAAACTTTCTGAACCGTGATGATTTCAATGAAATTTATCTCCTGGTAAGTTTCCAAAACAAACGAAAATCTTACTTCATCTTAGTTCGAACATATCTAAAGCCATCGCTGAAAAATCTGATTGCTCTACTACCATTCATTTTTCATTCATTTGAAAATTACTTGAAGTACTTAATTCCCACCAAACCTCCACAATATTACGGAAAGGGAAGTTCACATTATAGAACTCAGACTTTCCCAACAAGAAACATGATCTCATGATAAGACACCACTCTTGAAAAAATATCTAGCTTCCTAAACACAATCCGATAGCCGCACACCATTCAAACAATATCACACACAAAAAGGGAGAAGCCACATGCTTCAAAAATATTTTGGATGCTGTTAAATCATGTGAAGGTAATTGCATAGCAACAACAACAAAAAAAACTATTCAACCGCTACAAAAGCAACTGTTATTGGCACTTATGTATGTGAGCAGCAACACATTTCCACACATTGGCGTTCACTTCATTGCCGGTCTCTGTATACGATATTAAAATAAATTATGAAAAAATGTCCGATATGGAAAACAACAACAGCAAGAGCACACAAGCACACAACAATCAACTTTAAATGCATACATTTAAAATTCCATAGTTAATTCCCCATAGTAATTTTCATAAATATCCAATAAATCTCACCGCACCATTCATAATTAAATCAGTTCTTGATTTTATTTATGGATTAATTTCCATTTCGTATCGTATAAGGCTTCGATAGAAAAACGCTTATTAACACAGTAAAGGCGAAACTTTATCGTTTTTTTTCTGTTATTTTTGTTATTGCTGCTGTTTTTCTTAAGTCTGTTGTTGTTACGACGAGAAGCAAGCATTGATGGCGAAGAAAAAATGAAAAATAATATCAGATGAGTAAAGCTTGAAATTTAACAAGTAGTTAAAATTCAAAAGATGAAATATCTACACCTTGGCGAGCGGCTAAAAGACATTTTCGGATTAAAGTGGACAAAGATGTTGGATGACTGTTGTGTTTGAATGTGTCTCGTAGCTGAAATCGAAAATAACTTGTGATTAGATGTCAATGATATAACCGGAGCAACAAGGAAATTTCCATTGGACAGGTGTAACGATTCTTTGGCTACTTAACTGGAGAATGGCAAGAGAAAAATATAGTGGCCTTATGGTTCTATAGTCAGTTTTTATTTTTAATAAATATAACTCCCCTTAAAAATTAATATTATAGCATTAAGTGTATGTACCTGTTGGCACAATATTTCTTCAGAACTTACTGGCATAAAATCGCCAGGTCTCTGTAAATCGGCAACCTAACCTAACCTACTGGTATAAAAACGTCATTATCCCGGTAGTCACTTTTAATGAGACCAGTGATCAATGTCCTCCTATATCATTAAATAACACTTCAAAATTAAAAGTAACGAACAAATCTCTGGATATTAAGTTACCTATTCGCAAAAAAAACCCTCAAGCCCTTACGGCCTATAAAAACTCTCATCTAACCCAAACCGTTATTCATTGGATTCACATTAGAAGCTAAAGGAATTTGAATTTATAATTCCGACCTGCACCTATTTCGATGCAACAATTTGATTTAGTGTAATGCTATTAGGCCATGTGACCAATTGACTATACAACGCATAAGAGCACATTTATTATTCGGATTATATGATTACGTAGCTGAAATCGTTTTCCATAGATGATGTTCAAAAAGCATATAAATAGATTTATCTAATCAAAAAGAGAAAGAAATAACGAATTAGTGACATTGATTTTCATATGAAGATAGTTTCAAATCTTAATTTCTTCTTCTGTTTTCGAAATTTATTCCAAAAGCAATTTATTCATTTTTTTCTACAAACAGTTTCAAAGTGAATCTGAAATTATATGGTGAGGGAAATAAGAATAAATATGCATAAGAAATGGGAAAAGATAAAATCAAATCGTGACGCATTTAATTTGAATGGAAGGAAAACTATAGGGTGCCATTAATTAGACTAAAAAATAAAAAAAATTATTTTGGTAATGGCCCACTTGAAAAATTTGAGTATGGATAAGGTTCGAGTGTATCTGTTATTAATTTTATGTTTAGTGGCTTGAAAGATTATGGCGGCTAAGATCTACCGATGACAAATAAAGTCACTAAATCAAAACGAGATTGCATTGATATGCAAAACATTAAAGCTATCTTTGAATGATTAACTTGTTTACAGAATCTCTTATTATCCATTTTGTCATTGGACGGTGTGACCCCGTTACTTCTGCGTTCTATTCTCGTTATCTCGACGTCATTACAGCAACTGTTTTCGATAACAACTTTATCTACTAGCCTTCGATCGATGTTTCAAACTTTTAATGCATTTTGGAATAACCTCTCAGAAATTAGACTTCTTCCTTAGAACCATTGCGTGTAAATTTGGCGTAGCTTTAGCTTAAGCCAAAGTTAGAGTAGCTACTTGAGGAAAAAAAGCGCAATTGTGAGGCATGGCGTTAGCGAAACAACGAAGCTTACCGCGGGAAAATTAGGATTCACAGAGTTAAACTGAAACCTGGCCGTCATATAGAAGGGTTTTCGCAACTTGCAAACAGACAGGTATTAAGGTACGTGTTGGTGGAGAAAAGTACTTCGACTGGTCGAAAAGCAGTTCCTTAAGTCCGCTATCTCATACGTTATTTGCTGTTGCGACCGGCCTTCTATATGAAATACCCGGTGTTAAGCGCCGACGGCAATTCAAAACAAAGCAGTGCTATTTGTTTTACCGTTAATTTATCTTTAATTTACAAAATTAATTCAACTTCTCGATTATGAAAATAAAATCGCTTATTTAATCAACCACTTGAGTTTTCAAATTAACCTAAAACACATAAAACTGTTAAATTGCTGCAAATTTTGTATTACGTACCAACACAGATATTTAGTGGTATGCAGTTGGCAGGATTATACGTCATAACGTCATCTGTAGCCACAAGTTCTTTGATATCTAATGCTTCGTTTATTTTTTGTGCTATTGTCAATTGAGTGCAATGTCTTTGAATGTTAGTGGCCATTTTTGTGGTGTGCGATTTCTTGGAGTAACGCTGCTACGTATAGTCTTGCGGGAAATTGAAAAATAATTTCAACTTTTGAAACAATTGTACAAACATGATGCTCTAGGTTGTAAAAAAAATATGGCCAAATGAAACATACAGGCAAAATAAAGGTTTTTATCGTATCATGGATATCGAGGGATACCACAGATATAACTCTCCTTCAGCGATGGTAATAAGAAACTAATCTGGTTTCTTTAAATCACAGAAGCATAGATCAGTCGAAAACGAGATGAACGGGAGCCCGAGTGAGATCTTTTCCCTCTTCGCCAAATTTGGCACTGAGGATCGATTCCTCTTTACCCTCTGAACCACAGCTCCAACAGAAATAGTGGAACCCATCATCCAAATGCTGCGATTGCCATTTTATGAGACAATGGCCAGTGAAAGCGGTCACAATACAGCAAAAAGCACTACGAGCTAACCCGACGCACATTCATGAAGTCCCAGGACTGTTGAAAAATTGCACAGGCTGATTCTTTAACCAATGATTAATGGTTATATGTATTAACCAATGTCATTGGCGTTCCAAAAGAGACAGGACATTAGAACAGGTACCAAGCCATTCTGATCCTCAGGCCACATAATTGCCTCAATATCCCTTTGCTGAGATACCCAAATAAATTACAGTGACGAATAGATCTGGACATCTCCTTAAGAGGTCCAGAGCATTCAGCAATAGTCATGGTCAAAAATCGAAGTTGGTTCAAAAGAGCGAATCGGAAACTACGGCTAGTAGTCGGGTTGCTAAGAGTATCGGTAGACAGTGGATTCTATAAGTGTATTCGTGATTGTCGATTTGCTCTTTTGAACCAATTCCGACTCAGGACCAACCATAACTATTCAACAGCAATTCTCAACATTGTGCATAATTTCTTGGCACTTTCCTATCTGCGAAAATATCAATATTAGCTCCAAATATCTGATTACACAGAAGAAAATTACACAGAATACAATTGCTGCCTTGAAGACATTACAAGTATACAAGAGTACAGCTTTAGATTCAGCTCATAGAAATATATACCACTTTTTGGGTTCTATATAATTTCAACTTAATTGTTCAGTTATGAGCCATCGCTATAGACATGCATGAGTCTACTCTCGAGGTAAGACAAATATTCCAATCATTCCTATCAAGAATGCGATCTACAAGCTCTAAGCAGCAGCATGTCCGGCATGATGTCCAGATCTATATAGTCGACATCTGCTGGAGTGGTAGCTCCCTCAGATCAAATTTTAGGATGATCAAACCATTTTTAGATCATGCCGAAATGCAATGAAATCTCACAGCAGTAAGGTTAGCTTTGCTGTAGGATATGTAGTTTAAGGCCAATGGCATACACGGCGGTTCTACCGAAGTGTTTCCCGACAGGAAAACCGAGTCGGTATAGTCGTGCATTACTTTAGCATTGTGATGGCTAGTATCCACCAAACGCGCTGCGTGCGCGCTGCTCGCGCTCAGCCAGCAAGCTATCATTTACACCAAAAGTAGCTTGCGCACTGAGTGCGAAAAAATAAAAAATATGTGCGTGAGCTGCTCGCGGTCAGCATTTGAGATACGTCTCCACCGTAAATGTTCGCGGGTTCGGATGCAACGCTCTGTTCACACTTGATGTGGACGTGCAAAATGTCATTCAGCATGCAATGGACTAATGAATTAACCATTAAGTCAATCAATAAAAAGGAGGAATATCTTATTTTCTGATATCACATTAATAAACATAAATTCTGAACGAACAAAGAAAATATTTTTGGGAAAATCGGAAAAATTATGCGAAGTGATTGGACGAAAATTGAGAGGACGTGGAAGCGTGGCTTACATCGTGGATATTTTCGTTTTTTTTTTTTGAAAGTCTAGACATTATTATGTAGGATGCTACACGAATAAGAATTTCGTCTTCATCAAAATCCATTTTACACATTCACGAAAGTTTCTTTAGATGTACTGATATAAGATTTCTGACCGGAAAGCAAAGAAGCAGTGCGCGTAAAGAACGCGCGCACGGAAGTAGATGTCTACACTAAAACTGCTAGCACGCAAGCTACTTTTCTGTTTGCGTACTTGATGTGGACGTTTTGGATGGAGAGCGCGTACATTGTTCGCGTTCAGCTCGTGAGCAAGCATCAATGACGTCAAATCTGAGCGCGAGCTGTGCGCGAGCTCCGGTCGATACGAGCCTTGATATCGCTTAATGTGGGAACCGAGTCGGTAGATGAGAAAAATGACCCACCGACTCGGTTCTTCGAGCATTTTCGAGTTTCTTATAGCTGCGAAATCCGCTCGAGCATGGGATAAACGCATCTGAAAGCCGCTGTGTGCCACTCTCGAGAAAAACCGACGCGTTAAACACTTCGATTGAACCGCATGATGTGTCATTGACCTAACACGTAACGAATGAAGCAGCACGAAAACCGCTTTAGAAGAGGTGGCGCGGAAAGCTTCTGTTACCGAAAATTTTGCCAACCTTTGTACTTTCTTAAGCATCAATTGGAAGGAGCAGCCTGCTGCTAAAACTTTATCCCATATAGTAATATTGGCTTAGTTACAACATTATAAAGCCATGCCTCCCGCGTTCTTTCTGCTACATTTCTGCTTGATAGTAACTTTGAGCCGAAGAGTAAGCAAAAATATTTGAACATCTGGCCTTAAACAACAGAAACTTCGTTCAATTTTTGTAAGTCGCATCGAGGAACTTTATACTTTCTTGTAAATAGTACTAGTTCCGTTTTACTGGAATTGACATTCACGCCACATTCCTGGCTCCAAAGCAAAAGTATGTCAAGACGGACATATTAGTATCTCCCACAGTGAAGGCAGATATTTTCTTAATCCTGCTATGCAAACTTCAAATGGTTTTTATGATATAAAAATCATCCTCAGATCAGTTAAGATTTTCCTCGGAATTCAATTAATGACTCTGAATTTCACAAAATCAACGACCTGGATCACACCATACAACTTGTTAAAGAGTTAAGTATCTTAACTGGATCCTATTATGACATTTTGCCATAAAGTTTTGTTAGCAGAAATAAAATGAATTGAATGTTTATCCATCCATGCGTCCCAACAAATCGTGCTAGCTACCGTTCATTCTGATGGCTTGTCCCAAATTGAAATAGTCAACCGTGTGAGCATTTTACGACAATTGCATGAAAAAAGTCAGCAGACACAAACGTTGACGCAAGACACTTCTTACACTACGGCAATGCACTCACACACAGCTTTGTTAATTTAACAGTTTCCTGTCAAAAATCAGATGATTATCATTTTTCAGGCTCTTTACTTCCCATACCAGGCTCCATGCATTTTGTCATTCCCAAATCAGTGCCGAAACGGTACAGTTCCCATCCCAAGCAACTGATGACCTCAAAATAAGCTTGTTACCGACCTAAAAGGGCATTTCAAATGAATCTATCCAGAACTGCATGATAAAATGAAAATACTATTGGAAATATTGTCTGAAAAAGGAAATGTACTTTGAAGTAGATATGGCTCATAGGCTGTGAAATTAATAAAAAAAAATAAGTAAAATAAATAAAATTTGGCTATTTTCTACATGGTCCTTTCGCCGGCGTTTTCGAAATGATTCTGCTTTTAGAAATACTTTTGATTCCTGCTCAGTTTAAGAAATACTTTTGATTCCAGCTCATAATTTATATTGCAAACTTTACCACCAAAGACATTGTTATACATTTTTCTTTGAAAATTCAATATTTTTCATTTTTTTTAACATGAGATGAGATGAGAGATGTTTTGAGGATAATTTGATGTCATTTTTAACATCCCAGGAGATTTCGTCCTATGTTATGTCGTTGAAATGTTTAACACAATTTCACTCAATTATTCGATTTGTGTCTGAGATTCGATACAATTAATAGTCACTTTTGAAAACATTCGTTATATTTCTTATTCAACTTAATGACTGAAGTGACTTATTCTGACTTAGTTCTGCTTTCTCTGTGTGAAGACCTATTGACATGGAAAATCTGTTAATCACATTGTACACCATCCGTTAGTGGCTGCTTGTGCGAGAGAATTGCTTTCGAAAGGATCTTCCAGCAGCATATAGCTTAAACGAATACTAATCAAACTGTAAGCCATATTTAATTATTCAAAAACGATGGCTAACACTTAATCGTGGCCAACTTGACTTGCGTAAAATAATGAAGCAATAACTAGTAAAAAGCTGTTTATATGAAAAATTTTCATTTCTTCCAATGTATCTTATAACCTATTTTTACATTCAATTCACAATGTATTGTAATTTTTTCGATCTTAATTTATCTATGTGAATAATAGGAGCATCAAAAACAAGCTCTGTGTTAACATCGATTACGGTTATTTGGGAAATAGTTCTGAGGCATCCGTTTTATGAAAAGTTTCTAGCATGAGCTGTCGAAGGTTTAAGTTTTTAAGCTGTGAAGTGAATGGTATGAATTGTCTAAAAAGCTCATTGAATTGAAATTATTACACTAGTTTTATTCAGTTCTCTTTACTAGTCATCATACCACATTTCTTGCAATATATTTCGATTACTCAAATTAACAGATTCTCAAAAGATTTATTTTAATGGCAAATCCCGTCTTAATTAGCCTTGAGCATTGCATTTCTCTCATTAATATTTCAAACTCGACAGACTCTACCATAATTTCTACACTATACCAGGTTGCTCCAAATGTCTTAAACAAACTCTAGCTCTCATTCCTGCTAGGGTGTGTTTGTATGGTCTGATTAAGTTTTTTTCTAACTACGTTCGTACACCCATCGTCATACCTGTGCAAGTTTCTGTAACTCTTTCTCAAATTATTTCTTCGCGATAACCACCATCGACATCGCCGTCATCATCATCTTACGTTGTTTTATTATTAATTTCTCTAACTGACCGTCGTCTTTGCGTCGCGTTTCTTCTTTTTGTTTTCTTTTCAGACGTCGGACAACCTCTAATCCGGATTCACCAATGTCCCTGGCTGCAGCCAGTGTGGATCAGCAGGTGCAGCAGCAACAACAATCTGGTGCTGCTGTTTCTGTAGCTCAGCACCATCATCACACTACGGGCACAGAAGTCATAAATCATGTGACGAGCGGTCAAACAAGCGTCACACCATCTGGGGGATATTTGCCCACTGCTCGTTACTTCGAGCATCCATTGACTGCCGTCACGTCGGCCATGTTAAATATATCGTCTTCGACTAACGGACATGCACATAACGACCACGATGAACATGGTGTTGTCGTCAATGCGCATGCAAATGGTAGTCATGCTGCCAATTGCTCAGGGATCGGAACTGCAAACATTAATATTGGGGCTGCTCTAGGTGCACTACCGCATCATCAGATCCATGAAATTCATAGCCCTAATGGGGCTACTTCATTTGTTTATGAATACTACAAAGTTAATGATAGAGATGGGCTGCAATGGGGGTGAGTATATTTTGGGAATCTTAAAATTACTTACAGACTGCCAGCAACTTCCTGTGTTATCAATTCTAAGTTGAAGCGAAATCATCCACAAATCGATTTGAGATCCTATCAATCAATAAAATATTCAAGCATTGATCACGACTAACCCATCTGCAACAAGTGAAATAATATTTCAAACAAAATTCACCTCTTTGACAGTTTAAGCCTGCACAGCCAGAGATAAACCATCTTCAAAGACCTTCTCTAATAGTACTTCGATTGTTGCAATGAAAAACCAATCCAAATTCTTCGATCGTTTGCAGCTATATTGTCACTTTCTCTTAGATATGAATTTCAATTAAAATGCCAAAAAGAGGAGGACAGGCTTCGTTACACCCCAAAACATCTTATACGGTACTAATATAATGTCAGACATAAATGTGTCTGCATTAACTGCGATGCGATGGAATGTTTCTCGAAAAAAAGACGTAGGTCATAGGAATATATACAGTTCTATTAAATTTATACGAGTCGAACAGAGGGCGTGTAAATGTTTATTAAGTCACAACGATTTACAATTATTAGTTTCATGACTAGATTTAGATGTTTAAGTGCAATTATTACCTTGAATTTAAATGGTATTCGAATGTTAATGGTCTCAATAGTGTTTGAATACCTTTTGAAATGCTAGATACTATTGGAAGAAAATGGTATTTTATGTTATTTCGCTATTTCAGCGGAACTTCTTTTGGTTTTGTGAACATGTTTTTTTTTTAAGAAAATATTAATATTAATAAACTTTTTGGAGATTTAAAAAAACATCATTTCCTTGCCCTTAAGGAATTATTGCAGAGTGGGAACTACAAATCAGAATTTGAAACCTTCAAGCGATCATTCAGCTAAATCACTCATTCGCTTATATGATTCGAGCTGATTTCGAGCTTTACAGGCTTTTCCCTTAGTTTTGTTTTCATTATTGTCATTGTTTTCATTATTCAAAAATCTAGATTAATATCATGCTGTTCATATTTTTGAAATAATTATCAATTATCCTCACGCGAGCTTTGAACTTAATTTTCAGACATAAGGTCCGATTACGTTACCAGTAAAAAATTTACCCCAGTCAAAAAAGTTGTTTTGGGTGTGGTTGAGTTTCACGAATTGATTTTTTTTTTTTTGACCGATATAGTTCCGAAAATGCCAATTTAAATTTTTATTTCCTTTTTTGACTTTATTCTTATTTCGCTATACATCATTGTAGATATATCAAGCGTCCAACAGACTGTCATGACTACGCTGGTGGATAGTTATCCCAATCGGAACCAGTAACAGTCTAAAAAAAGGACTTCAAAGGGCAGCGTAGCATCAAATCTCACACTTATGAATTTAATTTGATTTGATCAGGCTCAGATAGATCTTAAGGTTTATCTTTTGAACTTATGTTTAATTGCCTCAGTGTTAGAGCTATTTTTATTACGGGTGGGTACAACGTCTCTTGGTTTTTATTTTCAAAATGCTTTGGCAACACTTCAAAAATTATGAGGAAAATTGAGATCGAAAACTAGGGAATTAAGTATAAAAGTAAAGTAATCCCTAGACAACCCTTGGCGGATTTAGCAGTTGAAGCTTGTAGAGACCATCATTTATAAAAAATTTGCTCTAACATTCCTTGGAAGTACTCAATGAAGACTGTAACCAAGCAACCTCAATTTGTCTACGAGAACAGTTGAGTAACATTGAAATTTTGTCCAGCCACTTCTAACCGAGGCACAAGATTTTAAACGAATATTTGACACCAAATTTTTCGTTTCTGATAACTTCAACGCAAAACACATATTTCGGGAATCTCAACTAATTACAAAAGTATTTTTCGAAGCACAAAAAAACGTACGGCTTGAGGCATCTTTTAACATATTGGCGATGGGACATCATCAAAATTCCGAACCTCATAGACTTCAGAATCTTGAAGGGAATACTTCCGAATTCCGCAAACAGTTTTCAATCTGTCCTCTAAATTAAAGAAAATAATGAATTGATAGAGACAAGATAAACAAAGATTGATTAACATAAAAACAATCTTTTTGTACAAAACAAGCAAGCTAACAAATAACATATATTCACAAATTCATTTTCTTCTACGATTAAATAAGCTTTTAGAAATTGAAAATACAGTAGACGCTCGGAAATTAAAACTAGTTTGTACATCTGGTAGCTCTAATTTCTGAAATGTTCTAATTTCTGGACGTCTTTTTCAACTGTCACAGAAAGTTACAAATATAGATTGACTTGTACAAAACTCTTTATTTTCAAGTAATTCAGTCTTATATTATCTCCTTTGTTTTACATTATTTAGTAATTAAGCTTTTTTCGACAAATAATCAGTAATATTTGTTTGTTTTTTTTTGGGTTTTTTTTTTAATTTGATTCCACGATGTCGTTACGGATGGCTAATAGGGATGTCATGTGCTTAGCAGAGTACAGCCTATTTCTTTTACACCATTTTATTAAATTATTAACACTGTCGATAGCTGTAGAATAAGGAACAATTGGCATGACATCGATAACATTATCATGACTGCTATATGAAGCCTCGTCATTACTATTATCTTCATCGGATTCGCAATTAAAGATGTCTTCATTCCATGTTTGGATTTCCTCAATAGTGACGAAGTAGTTGGGAACGATAGCTGCTAGAAGAGATTGGTTTCTTTCGAGGAGTTCCGCTTCGTTTCGATCTCGATTTGCTCGGACAAATTCAGCAAGAGGCAAATCGTCCTCGCTGTCAAATTCTTTGTCATCCCAATTCAACAGTTTGGACCAAGACTTTTTTTAAATTTCTTCCGTCACTCATCCCAAGCCTTCAGTATGACTATCGCGTCGCGGATAGTATGTCGGTTTAAGCGTTTGTCTAGTTCACCACAATCGGCAATCAATTGTGATAGCAGCTTATTTCTGTAAATGAGCTTTGTCATCTTGATAGGGTTTTAGTCCTTTGGTTGCGGTTACATTTGGGGGGGGGGGGGGGGAAATATGCGACTATATTGCCGTCTTCGCTTTGCGGTTTTCCAATAGGTGGGTGAGCAGAGCAATTGTTGATTAGCAGCAGAGCCTTCAGAGGCAAATTATTTTCCGTCAAAAAGCGAAAAACTGGTTAAATAATCATAATCATTTAAAAACATGAAGTAAATCGGCAACTAACTAACTCACTTCGCTAACGAATATCTTGTGAAACCATTCGGAAAAGATTCGAGACGTCATCCAGTCATTTTTTGAATAGCCGTAGTGAGGTGGGTTTTCGAATCCTGTGAAGCATCTTGGGTTTTTGTCTTTGCCAATTACCAATAGCTTAAGCTTGTGCGATCCATCTGTATTTGCTCCCAACAAAAAAGAAATACGTTCCTTTTGTTTTTTGAAGCCAGGTGCCTTTTTTTCGCAAGCAGCAACTTATGTTCTGTCCGGTAGATAACGAAAGAATAGTCAAATTTCGTCCACATTATATATTTGTGTATCCAATAAACTCATTTCAGCTACCTTTGCTGGCAGCCTCCTTAAAAATGGTGCGATTTCGTTGACATCATTAGAGAAAATTTCACCACCAATTTTCAAATAACGAATGTCGTGACGATGTTTAAATTTCGTGAACCAACCATCACTTGCAGTGAAACCATCTGCACCTTTATCAGGATAAATTTCCACGAAAAGTTGTTTAGCTTTCTCTATTAGGATTGGCCCGGTCAATGTAATATTTTTTTGACGTTGATTTAAGAACCACTGGTAAAGACGGCTTTCCATTGCAGGATATTCGGCACTGTGCAAAGATTTATTGCGAGATTCCTAATTAGTCGAAGAAACTGCAGTTAAAATCGCATTTTTTTTTGATTTTATATAGCTTATAGCCGATTTAAACACATTGAAGTCATGTGCTAGGCGAGTTGCTTAAGTGCCTTTATCAAGCTTCTTTAAAATTATAGCTTTTGTATCTAGAGATAAAGTGTTCTTTTTACGTTTAAATGACATTATGAAAATTACGCGAATTAAATTGCACGTGCACACTGACCAAACAAAATACGCAAATTGAACCACTACTCACATAATCACGCAGGTTCCCTTCCAAGTTTAATTACACGAAGCAAAATGAAAACGAAAGTAGGGACTCACCGTTTTGTGGTGAGAAAAAAACAAAAAAAGGTCAGAAATTAAAACCAGCGGTTCTAATTTCTGGGCGTGCAATGCATTGAACCTATTGGTTCTAAATTCTGGAAGATTCTAATTTCCGAAAGTTATAATTTGCGAGCGTCCACTGTAAAAAATCCTTTCACAGAAATGATTTTACTTCTATTATTCTAGAAGACTGATCACAAAATTGTTCGCTCTCTCACATTTTATATCGTTTACGTAACTTGCATCCAAAATGTATACGTCCACAACTGTGAGGGGTGGACATATTTTTTTATATTATGTTAGATCCTCCAACTAACCGAAGCTTCTTGTTCGAAGATGAGAGCTAAAGTTACTTAAAAAAAAAAACAAATTTACAACAGTTCCACAAGTGAGCAAAGTTATTAGTTCTACCACTCACTTTACCCCTGGTTTTACTCAGGTAAGAAGCTAGGTGCGTGGTCATACTACTGAGCTAAACCGAATGAATTAGTATGATAACATCAATATCATTCACTAAATTGTCTAAATCCATAACTGTTCTTGATATCTAAAGTTGGTTTTAAATAATGAGCTATGTCATTGCAAAGCATGATAAACACTCTACATCGTAGACAATATTATCTTCTCGTCAAAATCATTCCATTATCAAGTAATAGTAATATACACCTAAAGGCATTCGTAGAAAATAAAAGAATAATATATGAAAATAATATTACTGAGGCTTACTTTAATATCAGAATTATCAAGTGCATTAATAAATGAACATCATTTCCAAACCATCTCCTTTCCAATCTCTGACAGTTCACTGAGGATACTTTTTTCTTCCCTTGTCTTCTCCGATAAAAAAAAATGTCAAATTATGCGTCAAACTACAAAAAAAACTCCTATTCCTAGCTACCTATTATCCTCAATCATTCAAAACATTGTTCTGTTTTAAACATGTTGTCGACTTTACTAATCAATTGTAAAAAAAATCTCAATGTTTCTACCCCGGTAACAAAAGATACACATACGGTTCACATTAATCCTCTAATATATTTACATTCACAAATCAATTTGATTCGATTAGTCCGTATCGGATATGTATAATTCTAAAGAAGCTATCATCATACTGACACAGCTATTCAAACATTTTATATGAAAATACTGAATTAGTTATAAATCGATTTCCATCAAACAGTTTCTTTAACAACCTGTAGCAAAAACGCGCGAGCGCAAAAAAAAAAACAAAATAACGAGCATTCACAGAAACACAGAAACCTAAAGAAAATACAAAACCAGGTAGAAGCAATAAAAAACTTTAACATTTCTCAAGGTCAATATCGAATTAATTAGCAACAATTCAACAATCGAATCATCATCACATCTCTCCCGCAGAAAAATCCCGTGTGCAAAATCGTAGTAGATCTGTATGGATGTGTATATGCCAAGATAAATGTGGATTTATTATAGTTTTGTAAAATGACATTTTTTTTTTGGTATCAGATTTAAAGAAGAGTTAGAAAAAACACTCGAGAACTGCGTGAAGTCAGTATTAGATGAGAAAAGTTTTGTTAAATACACGCACCGTTGTGTAGACGGGGAAAAAGTATGTATGAGGTATGTTAATCACTTAGGCTATGTAAGGAGAAATAGATTGGATAGATATGAGTAGTGGCAATTGAAATGTTAAAAGTCATTCTTTTGTCACACTTGCAGTAATAATAGAGAATGCAGGACAGAATCCACTTTTAGAAAGAATGCTAAATATGTTCTATAGAGTTCCCTTAAACCATCATTGATTCAACATCCAATAACGTATTGAAGGACACATCATCCGAGCAAAAGAACAAATGTTTATATCGAATCGATAACATATAGTCATCTTTAATATATGACATTATCACAGAAACACGGACACTATACAACGCAGTTATGCACAATATATCCCATACTTTTATTAACTGTATAAATACATATAACTTTTGCATCGTTCAATATAGATGACTGTAAAATCGCAAATTTTATGTGAGTCATTTATTAAACGTTTTTTTCTCTAGCTGTCGAAACGAAATCGAAAATGGAGATTTTACGATTCTTGATAGTACACGGTATGGTGAAGTGTGCTTTGGAAAATTCCCCGTTTTTCTGATATGAGATGTTTGTTTTATATTTAGACTCGAGTGACATATTATTTAAAGTAGATGCGCGATTCCATGTAGTAAAACACGTATCTGGCTAATGGCGCTAATTATTCAATATGGGGGTTTTCGGTGCGTAAGTTTACACCTGCAGTATGAGCTCAGCATATTTTTGTGCAACTGATTCGAGCGTTTTTTCCAAATGAGTTGAATTTACGCTGCACGCAGCAATAAGGAAATGAGTCAAATAAATTTTGTGGTTTTTGGGAAAACTATTCGCATAATCACGAAATGCCAATGTGATTCTTATAAGCAGTTGATACATTCTCGTTATTACTATTATAACGCTTTCTGTATAACTACAGTAAACAAGATTTATTTTCCAGCCTAGTCTACATACACCGGCTGTTATACCCTTCACATGTTTGAATTCATCATAAATGCCACCATATTCGAATGTAAAATAATTGATCCTATTGCAATGTCAACGCCGGCACACTTTTGTATGTAAATCAATTCGCTTGCAATTACTAGAAAATTGAAATATTGCTACGCCATATGAGTCGCCTTTCTAGATACTAGCATTTTGAATAATAAGCCCTACTATCTACAAATGGCGAGCGATGGTTTAATGCGTACGTATGCTAAATTGCAGGACATTCAAACTATGTGAGTTGACGACATACGACTTTCTTGCATTTCGAAAAGCCGTTCTCTTCAGCTTCCTTGCTGCATTCATTTCAACCCGTCAGCAGGTCTTTGTTAAACTTAATTGAATCAAATGGAATTTGAATAAACTATATGATTGCATCTGAAGGCAGTATAGTGCAAAAACTTTATTGTGAAGCTATATTTCAAAATCTCAAATTGAAAGCTACATACGTGTATATACCTACCTAAGAGCACCAAAGTATACAGCGTCGTTTTATCCGTTATGAATGGAATATATAGTTGACTTGGACGATGAATATTGTTTATTTTATGCGAACGGGATATCTTAGTGCATTGCATCTACGCAAGTTATCGTTTGCGATTTTATTGATCGGTACCAGGTGGCAATATGGTCCATTTAGAGTCAATAAATTGCAAACATTATGCTCAACTTTTACTTCACAGCAACGAGACATGCTTTGAAAAAGTGTATATTGTATAAAGTGGTGCATGATTTTTCATATAATATAGCAACCAATTTAACAAACAATAAAATATAATTGAAAGCAAGCTAAAAATGTCAACTGATTAGTCCGGAAACAGTAATGTGACAAACAATCAAAAATAATATTTAATATGCGAGGGTGGTCCGAAAAGTTTCCGACCTAAAAATGACACGAAATTTTTTCTTTAAATTTATTTTTACTTTTCTACATAGTCTCTTTGTTTGTGTACATACTGTGAGCGTCAAAAGTGAGTGCACACCTTTCAAATCTGATTTTGAGCTTCAATAAAAAAAAATTACCGATTGAAAAATATTTCTGATTGAGTTATATCAAACCTTTATTTGTTAAAAACTTTATACAAAAATATCAATTCCATATATTATGTAACACAAAATTTACAGAGGAACAAAAACAAAAAGTCAATAAAATATGAATCAAAAGTAAGTGCACACTTGTTCAAACGTTGCTAGATTCTAGCTGTAAACAAAGTCACGGATCTTTAACTATAACGGAATACAACTTCAATTTAATTTCTAGGAAACAGCAATCACAAAAATTCTTGGTAAAGTCATTTTTGAAGGAGTTAGTTTGATTTAAAACGTACTAGAAGAAAGGCGTGAAAATGAGGAAAGAAATTGAGCCATAAACACGAAAAATTATAGTGAATTTAAATTCTGAAGGTTAAAGTTTACGGGAAATTTGAAACATGGTAAAAAGACCACACAGTGCAGTTAAAAAAATTATTGACAAAGACAATAAATTCAAAATATCGGACAATTTTAAAAGATTTGGACGGCCAGGGAAATTAAATAGAAAAGAAATAAGGTATATAGTGAAAGAAGTTAACGGTGATCCACGTTCAAGTGCAGCAAAAATAGCTGAAAACTATTCCGCGACACATAATCAATCCGTTTCAGCCTCCACCGTTCGAAAAATATTGAATGAACATGGGGTATATGACAGAGCACGACGAAGGAATTTTTTATTTCTAAATCGAATAAGAAAAAACGCAAAAATTATGCTAAAACATATAAAAAAGGTACTTATAATTTTTAGAAAAACGTTTTATTCTCTGATGAGAGTAAATTTTAAATATTTGGCGGGCATACAAATAAAAAACTTTGGCGAACTAAAAATACTGAGTTCCATGAAAAAAATGTTTCCGGCACAGTGAAGCATGGCGGAGGATCTGTTATTGTTTGGGGGTGTATGGCAGCATCGGGAGTTGGAAACCTTGAATTTATTGATAGTACAATAGATAAGCGAGGCTATCTCAATGTTTTGCAGCGAAATATGGCTGACAGTGTTGCGAAATTGGAATTGCCTAGGACGTGGATCTTCCAACAAGATAACGATCCTAAGCACACTTCCTATTTAGTAAGGTTGTGGTTGCTTTATAGAAGTCCCAAGGTATTGGATCATCCCCCCAATCCCCAGACCTCAGCCCCATTGAGCATTTGTGGGATTATTTCGATAGGAAAATTCGGCATCGTCTAATCACAAGCAAGGAAAGTTTGAAAAAGGCTTGTAAGGAAGAATGGGATAAATGGGAATTTACCAGAAAATTAGTAGAATCCATGCCTAGAAGACTGAAAGCTGTTTTAAAGGCAAAGGATAGTCAAACCAAATACTAATTTTTCTTAAAATCGTTATATGAATTTTTATTATATGAAGTGTGCACTTACTTTTGACTCGTATTTCATAGACTTTTTGTTTTTGTTGCTCTGTAAATTTTTTGTTAGTGAATATATGGAACTGATTTTTTAGTATATTGTTTTAAACGAATAAAGGTTTAATATTCCTCAATAAGAAATATTTTTCAATCGGTATTTTATTTTTTATTGAAGCTCAAAAACAAATTTGGAAGGTGTGCACTCACTTTTGATGCTCATAGTACTTCTCCCAGCGATGCTCTCATGTCTTTAATCCATCCAAATAGTACTCGGCGTCTTTCGCTGTAAAATAATTGTTTACGAAGTTATGGCCCTTGCATTTGACGAAAATATTTGTCCTCCGAGCGCAATTTTTAGATTAGAGAACTAAAAAAAGTCATTTGGGCCTGGATCTGGTTGGTTAAAAGTATGGTCAGGCAGTTCGGCCTTCAGCGTTTCAAGTAATGATGCGTGGTATCATCCTGTAACGGTTTTACTGTTTGGAGATCATCGATTAACATAAATTCGTGACTTCCCAAAAAAACAATCGCCATTTGGTAGAATTTTAGCTATGTTATCGTCAGTGGTTGCAACTTTTGGATGTTTCGAACTTTCATCCTGTCACATGCGGGTACGACCACGTTTAAATTCAGCTTCCCGAAATTTTGCGGTCGCAATAAGAGTATCCGTACATAGCGTCCAACTCATCTTTGATGTGCGTATTGACTTTCAAAAACAAATTTTCAATGACAGCTCGATGCCCAATTTTTTTCATGTTCACAAAAACAGTGGGACCGACACTCTCAAACGATTTGCACACAATAACTGCGCGTTCAAAATGGCTGAATTTTTAGCGAGGACCAGTCAAAAGATGGGCCTTTACTTTCCTTAGTTTTTATTGGTATCATCACGTTAAGTTCGGAAACTTTTCAGATCACCCTTGTACCTATAATTAAAAATGTGGATTAGCTAAGGCAGTAGTTAAACCAATTTGAACCTTATTGTGTCTCCTTGGAATGTGCAATAAAAGCGAGTGATAGTAAACCTCAGTCAAAGAAAAAACTCCGGCACTCCTGTAAAGTATTTGAAGCCACAAGTCCAACCCTGACTCCACAGCCTTGGAAAAAACTAATGAAAACCTCTCTCAACGATAATTGTCACGAAACATCAGTTTGGAACCCAGTTCAAGTACATCAAACAGTGCGAAAGCTTGAGAAATATGCGCTTTTTTCCTGTGTTCTCGCGTAAATGGACTAAGTACATCTTCGCTGAACATGCAGTTTAGTCATTTTAGACTTTTTTTTTGTCAAAAAATCCGAGTGAAAGCTGTTCAGCGGGACCATATTTATTGTGAGATTAGAAACACGAAGTGAAAGATCTATTACGAAATCGTATGCGCGAAATAAGTTTTTGTCAATGGTCACAAAAATCAGTTTTTCATCAATATTGGTTTCATGTGAATTCTCGCTGCAGTAAATTCGTCCGGCATCAAAATTTCATATTGAGAATTTTCATGAGACCAATAGCTCTTGGCTCATATCCCGAGAACTGACAAAACTTTAATGAACTCCATATCATTCACAATCGTTTCTGCATATTAATGTATACAGACGATAAATAAATGTATCAAAACGTCGAGGCTTGTGAAAATAGCTGAAAGAAAGTAAATATTTTAATAAAACGAGCGGAAGATCTGAGGCGAAACTGATTAAAGAGCTAATTAAAGAGCTTTGACTCTCTCAACGGTATCGTAGAGCAACCATCGGTCCCTGAAGTAGTCCTGCACCAAGGCTAGTAGGCTGCAAGGCACGAAGCACGTCGTCGTTCAAGAAGCTTTCCCGCAGTGTCCAACATTCACAGCGAACGGTATGCTGATGGATTACCCAAGCTACTTTTTCTTTAATAGACGTGATTGAATCTCCACCACGACTCTAAGCACCTCGACCAAACCAACGATACGCTCCTTGGGAGTGCTAGGCCACTTGCAGCCTAATTGACGAGTGACCAATTTGTAGCCATCCCCCCCACGGGTCTGAGTTGATCTCTTCACAAGCAACCTGCCATTTGGCACGTTTGCTTCTCTTTATGGTCTTGGTCAGTTCCTTCTCTGCAGCGATGTGAGCACCAGATAGCTCGCTACGCCCTGCGCCTGAATTGATGGTTTTTGTAAAGGTAATAAGCATAGCTTTATTTTCGACTGATAAGTCTTCATGTTTCTCAGTTTCATCGTGGTTTTTAAGTTAATTATAAGGACAAATTTTGTATCCGTATGTCAGAACTAAAATAATCTCATTAACACTTCCATCGTCACTCGCCCTTTTGTGTTGAATATTATCGACAATCTTCTCGGATGGGAACCATATATCCAAGTTTCACCAACAGGTTGCTTTTTCAATTTTCATTCAGCTATGAATCGCCCAGTTACCCCCACCATATCGTTCATTTTTCAAAACGTTCTGTTCTGTAAATTTTCTTCTGAGCTGAGTTCATCGGAAGCTCAAGGGCTCGACCGACTTTGAGGATTACCGCCGCAAAAGTATCAAAAATTTATGAAAATTTGTTAAATCTTGCATATTTTCACATATTTTTGATGGTGACATATCTCAGTACTAAAATAAAAACTCCTTGGAAAGTCCTTAGTATCATTGTAACCAAAAGTTTATCACCTCTGTTTTACGTTAAGATCAACCAATCATCCGTGTATATTTTTTATCTGATGATTGCATCGAAAGCTATGAGAGTGCAAAGATTTTCAGGGCTGCGACCAGCAAAAGTTTCTAAATTTATCAAATGTAAATGCAGAATGCTTGTTTTCATTATAAGGTGTTTATCATATGAAAAGTTGACGGAAGTATGTGTATCAGTGTGTAAATGAAATAAAATAATCAATGCTGGCAGCTTTTCACTAGCATCGCAACCAAGAGTATATCAAATCTGCTTCACTTTAAGATGAAACTATTCTGTGAATTTCTGAGCTTTGTTTCAATCTAATGACTGCATCCGATGTTAAGGGACATAAAGAGCTAAATGGCATAAAAAGTAGAGAGTTCTTTCAAAACGATGCTACAGTATCAAAGTTGCCCCCATATTCATTACATTTCCCTAAGACTTGGTCATGTTCAAGACCAATACATCTCGCAAAATTCATTTTGATTATTAAATAGTCCGTTTTCGCAAAAACACACTTCGGATGCTATAAAAATGCTGTTTAGTGGAAGGGTTACCGTTTTTATGCGATGAAAAATTTGAATAAGTTTATTTTGGCAGGACAAGCTAAGCATTAAATTTAAAAGTAAAAAGAAGTAAAAGAGAAGTAAAAAGAAGAAGAGTCGATGGTTTGAAAGATTTCTTTTTACGTGCCTGTCCTAGCCATTAGGTTACTTGCGCATAAATCGACACTGGCTTATTTCTCACTAACTCAGGCTTACTTCTTATAAACACAGGCTTGCTTTTTTGTAAAACAATGTGTTCTGTGAGTATTCTGTGGAATGCTATCACAGCTCAAATTTTCATACATTTTCTTTGCCTAATTTTAGGCACATATCACCCGCATCCGGCTAAATTTTCCAAAACCTTATCATAATTAAGAAAAAAACACTGGCAATTCTTAATTACTTGTTTTTTTCCAAACGTATAAAAATACACTTAGGCGCCTGCTGTTGCCGAAAAGTTAGAGATATTTTAGTGCATTTAATTGTGTAAAAGCTAATATTGATTTTCTTCGAAAGTCTAAAACATTGCCGCTAGTATTTTACAAAGTTAACGGAATCTTTTGGACACGCGGTGATAGAGAGAACGTAATTTTTGCAGTGGAATGAATCAGCATGAAAATTATGCGTGACCATTTGTTTATTTCTCGATGCGCCGGTTCAACTTGAAAATTTTCTGAAATGATCAAATAGATTCGGCTCTGAATTTTCATACCTTAATATATTATTAATACATAAACAATTTATCAAGCGATTTTTGTAATTTTATCATTCTGGCACTCAAAGAGAAACAATACACTCAAAAATAATTGTGGGAAAATATTTGGGTAATACAGCATGCTACTTAAAATATCGTGTTAAAAAATAAAACCTGCACACATAAGCGAATGTATGTAAGTTTGGCTAGGTATTATGAGAGTTGCCTTATGTAAAATAAGAGTGAGTTTTTTTACATCTTTCCTCAAGTGAAAAACTGAGATACCATGCAATGTTTATACCTCCAATCTGCTTGGTATAGAAATGGAAAAAGGTGGTTGTCCTTGCAACATAAGTATCCTTGAGATTCTTCAGCACTTAAAATACTCAATATATAAGATAAAATCAGAATTTTTGATGAAAACCATGTGGCCTGATGAATAGTAGACAAAGAGAAAAAATAATGGACTCATCAGCTGAATAGCCGTACTGATCTGGACTATTAAAAAAATTTACTCCTTCAAAAAATTTACTCTTTTGTTAAGATTCATGAGCGAAATTTCGACATCTCTTGTATTTGATACTTTGAAATTTTTGCAAAGTTCTTTTACTGAAGTATTTAAAATTACACGGTATTAGATAAAATAAATATTTTTAACTCATTTGCAGTTCGCAAGGTTTACATTTTTTTCATTGGCAATAAGATCTATTTGTCCATTGAAGCAAAATTCACGTAACAAATAGTTAATAGTTCTTCTAAATTAAAGCATGCTTTCTCAAACCGATTCTTTTTCAATGAGAGTTCTAGCTGCGAATAACAAAAAAATTAATGTTCCATATTAATTCGATTGAATAGTGAATGTGCATTAAGTGTCCGTTTTCGCTTTGCGGAAAGGATTTTAATTTTCATTTCATTTCACATCCTTTTGAAAATTACTAAAGTCTACATCCCAAAAATTTTAAGTTTTATTAACGTTTGCTATGTATTCATAGAATTATTTACTGCTAAAAAACATATATTTTGCTATTTGCTTCGTTAAATATTTTTACACTAGGAAAAAATTAGATTTTCCTGCCATTTGTGCTTACAAGGCTATTTTTTAATTTGACTCTGATAAATTATCACGTGAAGAAAAAAAGTTTTGTTTTTAAAAATAAAACGAAAACCTGCCATATTCATAAGCTTATTATGCACATTTTACGAAATAAAACGATCATTTGTTTATCAAACTTTTGCGGTCTATTTCTCTCAACCCTATAAACGTGGCAGATAGCAAAAAAGTACGTTGACAGTTTTAAAAATTTGAGTGCTATTTGTTACCTGGTCATCAATTTTTGTGCGCCTCATCACTTACTATAAAAAGTTTTGAGTCGATCCATGAACAAAATGATTAAATAAATTCAACGGCTAATTGTCGACTGCACGAGACAAAAAATTTCACCTTCTAATTTCTTTCAATATGCCACACTCAATTAATGTCATTAGAGCACAAAAATATGATTTTGTGAAAAACACTAATGTAAATATAAGAGCAGCTGCAAAACATATAAGATATCTGTATGAGATACAGTTCCAATTTAATTTAAATATTATGAATGCTTGCAACTAACTGAACTCCACATCTATTAAAATTCGTCACACTCCGTATACGACCTAATTAAACAACTTTTGCATATGACATTGATTTTCGTTCAATTCAATTCCCTGATTTGAATATTTTTTTCATCATTCAACATTAACCAATGATACAATTAACTCACTTGCTATTTGCCCCAGCAACTGCAACAATGCGGAATTAGATAGAAAATCTATGACACAAGCATTGCACACATCAATGAATATCCCAACCCAATCCAAACGAACACCTCAAGCTGCCTGATTTATCTGCTTTCTAAATCTATATCAAAATGACCTTGCTAATGAGATACACATACTTGTATTCATCGATTATGAATTTATTTGCTGATATCTTTTTTTTCCTTCATTTGTGTTTGATTTTAATTCACCCAATAATATTTAAATTTTATAGCTGACCACAAAATGCAAATGCAAAATAACAAAAATGGTCGAGCGAAAAACACATAACGAGTGATTTGTGGTTGATTTGCATAATTAATGATTAGAATGGAGTGTAGTGGTGATTTGCTGCGTCAGTATTTCAACATATTTGGAGATAAGTGTGTATGGACATGGTAGGCTGACGCATGCAGAGTACCTGTCACTGTTTAAGAACGGTATTTCTTGAATTATGTAGTAAGGAATATAATATGAGCTCAGGAATAGTGTGTGGAATAGTAGTGGAATAATGAGTTCTATGAATTAATAGCTCATTTACTGGTGAGGTCTTACATTAAGTAAGACTTCGAGTTAAGCGACAGTTTTTGTTCATTTTATAAAATTTTTAGTGATTATATGCAAATAAGTCAAAAAACCAGCATTGAATTAATTCACATATGAATGTTTAATGATATTAAGGGCGATGAAAAATTTTCTCAAATTCACATTAAAGAAATAAGCGCAACCAAAAAGTACTAGAGTCTACAATCTATTCCAGTCATAGTTTTGAATCGGAGAATCCTTTCGAGTGATACAATGAAACCAACTGTGCATAAGGTTAGACTTGTTGGTTATTGATAATATAATCTGCGTCTAGTTTTTGAAATTAACTAAAACTTCTCGAAAATACATATTCAAAAGAATTCTTATTACCAAATACTGAATGAACTGTAAACAGACAATCGAAAGTCTTATCCAATCCATCCAATTTTCACTTTTGTTCTTAAATGGTTTTTAAAATCAATTCTCTTTTCATCTTTTCTTAAACTTCATCTGATTCACATGTAAGGATATCTATAAATAATCAATTGGACCTAAAGCAATCGGTTCAGAGATTTCGATTCAATAGTAAACTATCATCTCTATGGGCATCATATGCCATATTTATTACACTTTTTACAATTCAAACAACTTCGATATCAAATTATTTATACCTCCTAAGTCCGAGAAACGCATTGAAACATATTTCATCCGTGAAGTGTATCTGAAACTTACTTTGTATCTTATCGCTCCACAGTTGGCTGCTATCCCATTTCAATTGAATTTTCCATCACTGCTGCAGTGATACTAGGCCACGACTTGGAGCGCATCGTACTCGGAAAATTATAACAAAAACATGCCGATTCGAAACGTATGTCATAATTTCAGAATTTATAGGTAACAACAATGGAGGCAGAAGTGATGGAGAATATTCTGTACGATTCGTTTCTGAAGAGATTGGTAATGGTTTAGGAACCATGGGTGTTATTGTTGATCGTGAACGAAAGTGAGTGACTTAGGGGAGGTATTTTACGGTTACTGGTATAAAATGTTGGTACTCCACTGTCTAGAATGATTAAAAAATGATAGGCTCTGGTGTGAATTACTCCCATTACTATTGAAAAAACAATTATAGGAAAATGTCTATGAGAACAAATTATCTGATAATGCTTTGTATATCTTTTGGTATATTGTTAAACGGAATATAATGCAGTTGGTGAAGGTCTACTTGTAAATGATAATTTTAACTAATTCAACTATGGTTGACCTCCAGAAATGAGTCCATTAATAAAACAGTTACTGACTGCAAAATCTGCCAATTGCAAGATTTATTAACTCTTAATTTTTTGCCATTTACTTCAAGTTTCAATTTTGAACCTAAAAATATTTCATTTTGCATTATTTAATGCTTAGCGTAAGTAAAAGTGGTATGGCATAGATGGAGATTATTGTTCTATAGTTTAACGTCGACATCTGCCTTTTTGGCTCTATTCAACGGTCCAACAATAGGACAGTACTTATGATAAGTATCAGCGTATTAACAGAACGTCAATACTACCATTCTTATTTTGACCCATGAAGACAAATGCATTAATGGTAGAATGCGCACCTGTCTGCATGCTATTTTTTAGCTCATTTTCCTGAGTCCAGGCGGAAATATATACCATGCTATATTAATCCTATGCCAGCACCAGATCCGAAAACGATTTCTGGTCAATTCAAATAGCGAATCCATACGGGCAGCATATAAACGACAGCCACCGCGTTGCTCCCACTGAGAGGGCCTTTTTCAATGAGAGGAGCCCACACTTTCCACTGGAAAGTGCGGGTTTTTCCTGCCCTCGAGGTACCGACACACCTCGGGTGGGTTCATCTTTGTGAAGCTCATCATCCTGTATGAAGGCGTTTCGTTCAAAAGAGTGTACTCAGTTGCACCTTTTCTGCCATGCTTAGCATGAACCTTCTATCTACATTTTTGTCGTTTTTGAGTTAACAAAGGATTCAAAAAAAGCATACTCTATTAAATCATTCTGCGAATTTTTAGAAACCTATCATATGTGAAAGTATGTTAAAATAAACATTGAAAAAACCAGTACAAATCAAAACACAAATCATAGAATATCTCGAACGTACTAAAATGTAGATAGGACATTTATGCTGAACAAGGCAGTTTTCACGGTTGTGCTTAGGTCTGTACCATTGTCGCAATGAAACTTTTATTTGCACTGTAATTAAATGCAACTTTTTATTCTTTGCATTTTCTTATTTGCCAGGTTAGATTTACCAAAAGAACATTTAAAGGTCGACCTGCACTTATTTTTCTGCCCTGTGAAGTGTAGATGGAGATATGGCACAACATTCAATTTTAAAATAAACTTTTGCCTATTCTGCCCTGATTTACATAAACGTTCTATCTATATTTTGGTACTTTCGAGGTATCCAATCATCCGTTCATCCGTTTTTCAAAACCTACAGTGTTAAATTGGTAATCAAATTAAATAAATCGGTGATGAACTCTTGTTCCTACAAAAAAAAGAAAGCTGGGCAATTGCTCATCGCCGCTCTGAAAGAAAACAGAGTCAAAGAATGCAAGCAGCTGCTGATGAAGTAAGCAGACGGACTTGCCGTTGAGAAAATCTTCACCGTGCAGGAGAAATTCAATCATTGGAAACGTTGCAAGTCATTCCGCGGGTCAAGAGGGGCCATCATTTGGCCTCAGTCATGGTTTGGTGGATCATTGCCTGTGATGGCACCACTTTATCCTCTTTTAATTTTGCTTTCAATTTTGAAGGATCTTTTTATTATATTTGATTAGAAACTCAAATTCTATAAACATATAATATACATCAATGCCAGGGCCTCTTAATTGTCTGGTTTCATCCTTAGATCTTCCAAACTCTTTGCTACCCTCCTTACATGTTTGCATCTTTTTTTGTCAATTGTCCATGGAATTCTGGAATAATGTTTTCAAGTGCTATGTCCCCATTACCAATAATTTGCGCATTTCTTAGAATCCGCCCAACTTAGGTTTACCTGCTTTTTGTATTTCAATTTCAACATCCTTTATTATGATTACAATCATCGACTATCGATATTGCGGATTCCTTCCCTTGAATAACGTTCACCAATGTCCTTTTTTCAAACTGCATTACTGTCTATTTAGCTCTGAACTATGCAGTCGGGTTTTTGTTTGGAAATCTTGTTGATTTAACAGATCCTCTTTTATGTTTAACGTTCCTTTCATGTGAACTGATGCAAATCGTTCTTCCGTTGGCGTTCTTTGACAAATAAAAAAATGCGAGTAAATAGATGAAGTATTTTGTAAACCACTCTCAAATACCTTATCGTAATGGCCAAATATTGAAACGAATCAAAATATTAATATAATCTTGCTAGAGTGCGAAAGACTAGAATTCAATACGAGAAAATCGAAGAAAGTAAACTTTAAAAAGGAAAAGTTTTTAAATAACACCCCTTCATATTCTTCGTCCGATAATGTGGAAGAGTTTGATGGTGCAAAAGATTTTAATAAATATCTCTCTGGTGTGTAGAAAACTAAAATTTCACTAAGAAAAAAGATGATTGAACACACTGAAAAAACAAATGTCGCCAGACGCCATCATTTATGGACTTCTGGCGCCATGTACATAGTCGATTTGGGGATTGTGATAAAATATAGCGCTACGCGCCATAGTACATGGCGAAAAAAACATAGGAGCAGACGCTACGCTTATAGCGCTTCACGCCATGTACTATAGTAGTACATGGCATGCAGGACTATAGCGCATGGCGTGGAGGACTATATTACATGGCATGGAGGACTATATTACATTGCGTAGAGGACTATATTACATGGCGTGGAGGACTATATTACATGGCGTGGAGGACTATATTACATGGCGTGGAGGACTATATTACATGGCGTGGAGGACTATATTACATGGCGTGGGGGACTATGTTACATGGCGTGAGGGACTTTAGTCAAATATATTAAACCATGCTGAATCCGCTTGTAAAGTTGAATTTATAATTTAAATCTATCATTCAGACAATTGTCATTACGTTTAAAATCAATAGCAGGTAGCAAAATCATAGTGAATATCAATAAGATTTCAGGAGATCATTGGCATACGTTGTCATGTATGTATATACTCAAACGCCACTTGCTGACATTTATACATCCCCTCACACAGTATGGCTGCGAGTTACAATTGCAGTAACAACTGAAGCCATATAACATGGCTCATGGTACTATGTAATATAGCGTGTCGGGTCATGATTTCTGCGCCATGTAATTATAGCGCTGGGAGCTATACTGCATGGCTCAGGGTACTATGTACATAGCGTGTGGGACCATAAATGCTGCGCTATGTTACATGGCTCTGGGCGCCATGTGGATTTTTTTCAGTGTAGAGTGAGCTTTGTGCTAAAGGCTATTGCACACTGAAAGAAAAACTTTTGGTTGGTTCAACTGTTTTTAATAGTATTGCAACGATTCATACAAAATCGTTAAACGAACTACGGAAAATAGTTATTTTTATTATGTTAATATAGTTAATTTAACGATATAAAAGTAGTTGGTTCTGGTTATACAAAAAATATCACAACGTTCATAAAATCAACTGTTTTAATTGTTTCATAACCACGAAAATTAGTTGATTAATAAAAAAATATTCATAAATTCACTCAAAACTTCAACGTTTCGAATTATCAACAGTTTTTATGGTGCTTAAACTACTTCCCAATAGTTGATTTCAACAAACGAAATTCAGTGAGCAACGTCTTTGGAATTATTCTACGCAAAGTAGAATGGTTTCAACATTTGGACGTTTTTCATGCTCCGAATGAAATTGTTTATCAACCACGCGTCATGGTGCATAAAAGTAATCAACGATTTTCTTATGGTTGTTTTAACTATAGCCCTAGTTGATGCAAACCCAACTAAGGAAAACTGTTGATTTTCCATACTCCTCATACTCAGACTCCTATTCTATCATAGAAGTTTCATATACTATATGGCAAAATCGTGTTCGGTTTGCTGTTCGATATAATTCATATTCATGTTATGCTGTGAAGCCTTTATATTACGTTGCATGACGCTTCATAAGTTAATCACATGACAGTGTCTTCCACTGTGGCAAACGCAGTGGGCTGCGGCAATACATTCATTTTTTTTGTCTTTTGTATTGCTAAATCCTGTTGTACGAGGATTAGGTTGGCTTGGCACAATACACATCAGCCATCGCTTGTCTATTAGACTATTCAACCTAGTAGTGATGCCAACCTATGGTAGGAATCGCCGCTAGCGGTGCGGTAAAATTAGAAATTTGGCAAATTCTGCCGCAGCGGCAAATTCGGCCGCAGCCATTGTGCGCATTACCATACAAATGTAAAATTCAACAAACATAATTCCACACTGCATACTATGTATATTGTTGGAATACCATTGTTTGTGGTTGCTTATTTTTTTTGCACCACGGACGTTGTTTATCAACCACGCGTCATGGTGCATAAAAGTAATCAACTATTTTTTTTATGGTTGTTTTAACTATAGCCCGTAGTTGACGCAAAAACAACTAAGGAAAATTGTTGATTTTACCAAGATTTTTCTTTCAGTGTAGGATACTTGTGCATTGTTCATCAACACCGCCCGAGATTGCGGTGAGAGAAATTTAAAAATTAAGTGATTTGCTATAGCACGCTACATGCTTTGTCAAATCAACCTACTTACGAGGTGATTAGATATTTTGGTATAAGTTTACCTTTTGCAATGCTACGCTATTTATTTATGAGTTAACATCTCTTTTGAAGTTTTATGCTACTTACTTATGAACTAACATTAATGTTTGCATATCTCTATTAAATTTATGATAATTTATGATATATCTGTTCTGATGATTACATTCTTTTATTTTATACACTGAAAGAAAAATCTTGGTAAAATCAGCAATTTTCCTTAGTTGTTTTTGCGTCAACTACGGGCTATAGTTAAAACAACCATAAAAAAAATAGTTGATTACTTTTATGCACCATGACGCGTGGTTGATAAACAACGTCCGTGGTGCAAAAAAAGTAAGCAACCACAAACAATGGTATTCCAACCATATACATAGTACGAAATATAGGCAGGGGAGGCGTGAATGCCGCAGTTGAATTTGGTGTATCACAATGCAGCGACAATGTCGCTGTCAATGCAATCAAGGCACCAACCAAATTCATTTTTTTTTTCTTTTGTATTGCTAAATCCTGTTGTACGAGGATTAGTTTGGCCAGACCATTCAACCTAATTCAATCAGATTTACTTCAACCTACTGGTGATGCCAATCTATGGTAGGTATCACCGCTAGCGGTGCGGCAAAATTAGAAATTTGGCAAATTCTGCCGCTGCCACAAATTCGGCCGCAGCCATTGTGCGCGTTACCATACAAAACAGTGCATTCTAATTTTTTGACTGCGCTTTGCCGCAGCCCACTGTTTTGCCACAGCGGAAAACGCTGTATTCTGAACAAAATAGCGTCATGCAACGTAATATAAAGGCTTCACAGCATAACATGAATATGAATTATATCGAACAGCAAACCGAACACAATTTTGCCATGTATCATATGAAACTTCTATGATAGAATAGGAGTATGAGTATGAGGAGTATGAAAAATCAACAGTTTTCCTTAGTTTTGCCATCAATTAGGGCTTTAGTTAAAACAACCATAAGAAAATGGTTGATTACTTTTATGCACCATAACGCGTGGTTGATAAACAATTTCATTCGGAGCATGAAAAACGTCCAAATGTTGAAACTATTCTACTTTGCGTAGAATAATTCCAAAGACTTTGCTCACTGAATTACGTTTGTTGAAATCAACTATTGCAAAGTAGTTTAAGTACCATAAAAACTGTTGATAATTCGAAACGTTGAAGTTTTGAGTGAATTGATGAATATTTTCTATTTATCAACTAATTTTCGTGGTTATGAAACAATTAAAACAGTTGATTTCATGAACGTTGCGATATTTTTTGTATAACCAGAGCCAACTACTTTTATATCGTTAAATTAACTATATTAACATAGTAAAAATAACTATTTTCCTTAGTTCATTTAACGATTTTGAATGAATCGTTGCAATACTATTAAAAATAGTTGAATCAACCAAGAGTTTTTCTTTCAGTGTAAGTTACGTTTGAAAGTGAAAAGAACTATATCTCCTGTAATAATTCTACTTGATTATTCCACACATTTCCTGAGAAAAGGAAAGTAGTCCTCTGCAATATAATTAATCTACTTTTTCGTGCCTATGGCATCTGGTAACAGACGCGCTCTTCACTCCTTTGCTCAGAGCAGAATATCGCGAAGAAATAATCCAGAGTAAATTAATTTAGCAGCTTGGAATTTGAATCGTCAATGACAGTTTTGAAAATGATTTTTAAACAAGTTTTTTTTTTTTGAAACATTGAAATGCCATAAAAAGCTTATGTAGCGAGTATTTATTCAATGTTGTGATGTAAGTCAATTCGAGTATAAGTTCAAATTTCAGGCTCAAATCTTAAGAATTCTAATACAGGCACTAATTTTAAGAATTCGCGTTACATTTGCATTTATCCAGAGCAGAATAGTGGCCTTGGCTATAACTCAGAGGCAGGAATTATTGTTTTTTATCCATTTGCCCTAATCTACTCTAGATATAGGCATAAAAACTAATTATTCCAAATGATTCCACTTCAAAAAGCGCATTAACTTTTCATTTAGTTTCAAATTCATATATTTCATATGTTTCATTTACAAACCTTATTTTCTCATCCATAGTCTAAAAATCTTCTTATCTTACGCAATACATCACTAAAAATAAATCTTCTAAAAACCGAAAACATTCTTCCCTAGAAGCTAAACATCAAATTCTTATCACAGCTAATCTTTTTTAGTCTGCCATGTAGATCACACCGCCTTGGATCTAACCGATTTTTTTCCTCCTCATCTCACTCACTCTCTACGATCAGATTCACGATAAAGATCAGAATGTTTTCATTCATGTAGAACGCGAATAGAAGGAAAGAAATTAAATACAAAAAGAAACTGAGCTCAGATTCATTTACATATATCCGCATGAAAGTTAATTCGCGTACACAAGACACGAAATCGACAGACCATATGTGATTTCCTCGATTTTTTTTCCACGAGTCTGATTTCATTTGAAATAAATCCAAGGTTTCGGTATTTATTCGAACAAGAGCCGTTGTAATCCATAGAACCATGCAATAAAACATTGACAATAAGTTTTGTAATAAAAATCGTCCTGGTTCAACTGTGAATGCTTCGCAAAGACTGGGAGGGCCATTTTATTGCCCCAAAGGTATGTTCCTTGTGTTTCTGAAGTAAAATAGTTAGGGGTTGGTTATCCTTGCTTATACAAGGCACAGAAAAAATAATGCAGACTTATACAATCGTAAAATGAATTTAAAATCTACAATTTGAAAAAATAAATTAGAAAACTGTCAGTTCGCATTAAAGGTAAACGATCTGAGGATTTGAATACATAATTAGGACTCGTACGGATTATTTGGTATTGAAAGAAAATATCAGTTGTTATTTTTATCAAATGCATTTTAGGTAGTATGGTTGTGAAAATTTCAGAAACTTTCCTTGTGGATATGATGTCAGCTCTTGTGTAAGCATTGGTTGAAAAGAAAACCTAAAAAAAACTACGACTTTTGTTGTTTCAGCAAAATATAGGTAACTTGACGATAATTTATTAATTGCATTCATCGCAGCAAATAAATATTCTTGAGTATTATGTACATCGTATTTAAATCAAATAATGTACTGTTAGTCGATTTACTGCTTAATTTCACTCAATCACTCGTAAGACTTGCTGCATTCATGCGTCAGATATTAATTTGTCTCTTTCTGAAATAATGCTGAAATAATCTAAATAACATCATCAGCAACATATTCTCTGAAATAACTTGCCCTGGCTGAAATCTTAAGAATTTTTCGTTTTCCCTTTTACATAAATACCTGCAAAAAATTCAATGATCACTTGCAAACCACAAGCACACGCCGGTTTTTATTCACTCGCCACTTATTGTCGCAGCTTGCAAATACTTGAGCTATTCACTTAACAGCAGGCATATCAGCAGAGTCATGTTCCCTGTAGCTTACCACCGACGAGCTGCTCTTTAGTACACTAAAGGCACTATACAACCCATCGATTATCATGCACCTCTAATGTAACATCGCAAAAACATTCAAATAAACAAACAACTAGTTAAATCAAGCAACCTGTTGCACAGTTCGATGAAACCCTCGTCCATCATCATCATTACGACGGTCGAACTGCAACAGAACACATCACTAGAAATCACATACTGAGCTCCGAGGAGTAGAAATGAACCAAACGACGAGAACACCAAGATATGACGAACGAACGAACGAATCACAAAATAAAAGACTGCTTGACTTGTATCGACATCTATACAACGAAGGGACAGTGTCAACGACGTGAAAACGAAAGACTTAAGCCAGAAGCCCTAGAAATCGTTTGCCAATATCATGTCAACATTTTGTTTGATTGATGCGCAACTAATCAATTCTTTGTACGAATCTCTATTGTACTTGCTTGGTACATGCATTATGTACACGTTTCTCTGATAAATATGTATGACATGTATTTAGACGGACACATTCGTACACAATACGGCACGGAATCATCGTCTGTTCTGTATAAAATTGCATGCTTGTACTCTTATGGCGAAAAGCCACATAACTCTCCATATACTTTACTACATTAAAAATAACGAAATGAATGAATGAAAAACTCCTCGACTAAATGAAAATTCTCTTTTCTTGTATTTTTCCCGCAGTGCTGGCCCCACTCAGGCCAAGTTGAATGGACAGACCACACCTCTCGACGTATCTGGCCTATCGCAAAATGAAATACAAGGTCTATTGCTCGGTTCACACCCATCAGCCGCTTCGGCAGCAGCCGCGGCCGCTGCAAATGCCGCGACACAATCACCATCGGCATCAAATGTTGTCGTGACGGAACAGCAGAATATCAATGTGAAACGTGAACCCGAGGATTTGCGAATGGATCCGAAATGTGAAGGACGAAAGGTAAGTTTCAGTTCTTATTTTTTTACTGCAGGTTTCTGTTGAAAATGTATCTTTTTGGGGAAGGTATTGCATATTCTAAAGAAGATAATGATCTGAAACGGTAGCAGTTGAATAAGGTTTTTGTTGCACTTTTTGCTAGTAGTAGCGGTAGATGAATGGGTGTAGCAGGCACTTGTGGTACAATATTGTACTGCTTATGAGACCATTGGAAACTATCGAAGACTTAGTTAGAACTAACACTAAGACTTGTGCGGCACTTGAATAAATTAATTTGAAAATTTGATTGCTGCATTTTAAAGAGAAAAAAAAATTAAATATTTAGAAATAATAATAGGCAAAACAAGTTTTGAGACTTTAAAATTTATCTGAATCGAAAATGTAATTTTAAAATTCAAAAAGATGACACATGAACCAATAATTTTTAGATGATGAAGATTACATTTATATCGATTGTACATTTTTTTACTATATGATAAGTTTTACTGTTTCAGACTTATTTTATTCTCTCGAGCTCTCGAAGTATGTAAGCAATTTATTTGCTTAGATTTACTTCGAAAATAAATGACAATGAGAGTAGATTTGTGAGATGAACTTTATAAATAATGTTTGAGATTTTTTCCCAATATCTTTGGTAATGTCATTCTAAACCTACCCTATCTAATAGCCATAACAAGTGTGAAAGCTATGATATTTTCAGAAAACTATAGAATAAAATTAATTTAAAACACCGCTGAATCACCACATAAGTCTTATTCGAATATTATTTTTTAGATTAATTTTCTCAATTTTTTTCAATCTCCTCATTGACTAGGTATTTTCTATATGAATCTTTTTGAATAAGGTGGCTATTAAATTTTTGCAATAATCATCGTGTGCATCAAATTAGAATTTTGTATCCCTTTCAAACTTCACACTGGAACAGAACGAGGTTTATTGGGGAAGACAAAACTAATTTCGATTTAGTTTCGACTTTAACCATTCTTGAGCAATACAATGCCTAAATCTGAGGACAATACTGATAGACACATTTCCTGGAATTTAAAAGCTATGATTAATTAAACCAAAGTAAAGCTATATTATGCAATATCGGCATGGATGATCGTGTGGCAGTTTTCTGAATCAGAAGGTTAGAACCACTTCTCCCAATAAATCTATCATAGGTATAAATAATTAAGCGTCTTGAAAAATTAATGGAAGGTTCGATTCCTCGAATCGCAACTTAACTAATGGAAACATTGAAGAGACAGAAAAAGGAAAATACAGAAAAAGTGCATGATAAATAACGGAAAATGGTCGCATAGGGTTTAAATTGAAATATGGTCAAACTAAATCTTTGTGAGCAGTTATTTATTCCATAAGAAAAACGCTTACTCAAGTGAACAATAGTAGACTATAATTTATAGAAAATAGAATTCAATAGAGCTAGAAATTTAAAAAAAAATGAAGATAAAATGCAATAATCTAAATGCTTACACTGACTATAAGGCAACTTTCTGAAGCTTTGCATTTACAAAAATAGAAACGAAGTGCGTGAAATCAAATAAACAAAATTATCGGAGGAAAATTAGACTCAAGTTATCAATGCTCAATACCAATTAAAGTACTTTAATTCGAAGTACTTTTGAGAAATTTTCGAAGTTTTGATGAATTTGAAATGTTTTTGATGGTTTTGTTAGTATTTTAAAGCTCTTTTATTTATATATGATGGTTTTGTTGGTATTTCAAAGCTCTTTTATTTATTATAACACCGAGAGCTTGTTTTTAAGTTTCATTATTTAAATGAGCTCTTTCCTTTGTTTAGAGTTATCTTAGTAATCTTAATTCTTAACCGTACTCATAATCTAGAAGGGAGAGCCCAGTATAACACCTCAAAAACATTATTGGAGCAACACTAGGAGCGAATTAGAGAACAGAAGTGATGGAAATTCGGGATAAGGGTGTGATGACAGGGATGGAAAGTAAGGTTGCAGTTACTTTCGTACGTCTGTGGAGGAAAGATTACGTCTAATTTCGTGAGACGGTTGGAATATATTAAGCCGTGAATATACCGTACCGATTTTGTGTCTCTAGTATGACCTATTATATAGCAGCATCTTATCTTGTGGTGTAAGAAGAGTGTATGAATCATTCAAGGAAAAGATATGAGTTAGGCTAACTTGCTTGTAAGTGAGAGCATCGTGGTATTGTGGGAAGTTTAGTACATTTTTCACTACCCTGTTGAAATGGTCAGAACATTTGCCAAGGTGTTTCAAACACAGATTTGTGAGAAACAAAACTATTCTTGAAATGTTGGCTGTGTTATAAAGGGTGAAATTGGTATGGAGTTTGTAAAAGTTGGGTTTTCGGTGAATGTTGAGACTAGGTCAAAGTATTTTCCGCTCCGTTACTTTCAGCTACTCCATTTAGTGTGAGGAAAGTACAAACCAAACAGGAAAACCACGGGAAATGATAGGACGAATTATCATAGTTGATTATAGCAAGTGAGCCTGACGGAGTTCTTACGGTGTTCTGTGGTATATATGCAAGACTTTAGTGAGGATTTTGTTCAAGTGGCCTATTGAACATACCATAGGGATTTGATTGGGCATTGTTTATTTTCACTATCGAGAATCTATTATGAGAGGAAACTGTAAATAATTTTACATAAGTGCAGATAAAAATGGAAGACGCAGAACATTTTGTGTATTAGCCCTTTTTGCCGAATCGTGTCAAAGGCTTTTTGGATGTCGAGGAGACAAACTGTGATGGACTACGAGGTCAGTTTTTAAAGCTAAGAGGGAATGATGAAGACAAATTAAGAGGGAAGGTTGGCAAATTGGAATTGTGGAAGGACTTCGAATGTTTCACAATGGGACAATACCTGTTTTTTGATGACACATTCTAATACTTTACTAATAGTGAATACGAGAAAAATGGACTTATATCTTTCGGATATAGTTGAGTTCTTATGTTTCTTAGGAATCGGAGTAACGTTGGCACATTTTCAACTGCTGGGAAAATGTCCATTGATAATGCAGTGATTAAAGGGTATGGATAGAAAAGGAGAAATAGAGTGTTTGCAACACAACGCAACGTTTGGGATCATATCGAGATCAGTGAACTTTTTATTACTGCGCGGTGGTGGAAGAAATAGTTTTGGAGTAGTGAACGGAAGACTTCCGCGTTCGTTGCATAGATGTAGAGTAGTTGAAATAAGAAGACTAAAGAGGTATTCATTAGGAGTGGAATTCAAAGGAACTTGATTTATATTGAGGACAATGTTGAATACTGCTTGCTCTGTGTTTGGATTTGGAGTCAAATCGGCATATTATAGGCCCTTTGAAAGTAATTAGCAGGCGTATTAGCCTTGGACTCGAAAGAAAGTAATTGTGAGGGGATGAGCCTTAGAATTAGATCTGATGTTTCGTAATTTGCGGCAGGTGTTTTAACCGGAGGAGATGTTAAAAAGTGTGGCTTTGAAATGATAAGCATAGAGCGCGTTGATTTGGTTATGGATCATAAAGTCTAACTATTTTATGGGGACTGGAATGAAGGAGCAAAAGAAGAGAAAAAGTTACGGGACAGCCGGCGTTTAAGATTTTTGTTTGTGCTTGATGTGCAATAATTTCAATCTTCTTTTCTGAGTAAGCAATTTGAAGTGAAACAGATAACTTGTTCCAGTCATTTCCAAATCAAATGTTCAATATCTAATGATTCTTAATATCTAATAAAATTAAAGAGTATTGGTGCTTTGTCAATTATATATTTGTCTGCTATTTATATACTTTGCTCTCAGTCTGTGTCCGGATTTAAAGAAAACCATGCGGTCTGAAAAATTTAAATTGAGAGTGTCATCGTGTGGTTTTTGCAAACGAAAAGCAAAATTGAATTAAATTGGCTTTTAATTGCGATTTCCATGTCAATTTGTTGAAAAAAGTTATTCTCAGCAATTTGATCAGTCATTTTATTTTTTGTCTGTTTATTGTTAAATTTCACGATACTAGTATTTTCTTATGATGTAAAAACCATAGTTTTTTTCTGCTATTTTATCTTCTACTTTTGACATTATTTATAAATCTGTTAACTCAGCTTTACACAGTTGAAGGAATAACATTTCCAATTCGAAAACATTAGTATATTGAAAATATATCCTATATTGGTATTCAAAATGATGGTGGGTCTGGCTAAACTTACAAGTCGAAAATCGTTCTAGATTTTCTTTTTTATAACTATCTACAAGAGTAAATTTAAGCTGAAGTTAAATATCGTAAAACACTGATTATGACAGAACTGGATGGGATGGGTCGGTAACAGAGATGGAGACAGTAGATTCTAGACATCACACAACAACAGCTCTTGCAAAGCCTAAGACAAGAAGATTTTTTCATTCAATTTCGGTTTGACGAGTCTTTGCTGCAGAGTTTTTACTGACAAAAATTAAAATTCAGGAAATTGCGACTTTTATGCTTAACAAGAAATTTACAAATCGAATTTCTGTTTTTCAATTCGGTTCTGTTTTCACAACATACTTAGGTCCTTATTCCAGAAAGTAAAATTTTCCGTGGTTGGTTCGAAATCTTTAAAAATCCTGCGTAGGTTTTTTCTCTAGCCTCCTTTGGCGGAGACATTTTTTCCGTCATCTTTGATGTACTCGCTGCTAAGATTTAACTGTCTCTCCTAACTTAAACCTCGTCGGCCAATGGCTTCCAACAAGCTCATCCAAAAACATCTCTGACTATTTTTCAACTCGATGTATGTCGCGCAACATCAGACTGATTACTCAAAGCCAAGCACAGATAAGATGAGCTAATATAAAAGTTAAGTAATTCCACGACAGCCCTTGTACGGGTCTAGGTGTTGAAGCTGGTAGGAAGCTGCATGACAAATTTATAATCAATGTGAATACGAGTGCGAAGTGATTAGTTCCATGATTCTTTTTACCCCTAGTTAATTCAGGTACTTTATTCAGAGCTGGGTAATTTCAAAGCTTTGTGCGCGGACCCTCGTCCGGACCTGGATTTGGATCAAGGACTTCACACACAACAAGCCAGTGTTCTACCCACTATAGGCTACTCAAGCTATGAGTATGGGAGTATGTTATTTTTTAAGATGACCTAGCATGGTCATATTAAAAACATGGCGATGCCAAGAGACAACCACTCGATACAAGGGTAGTAAAATTTAATCAGTAATGTGTTCGTAGGACTGCGCATATTAATCGTTATCGGGAACATGAAAATGTTTGGGAATATTGAAATGTTCAAAATTATGTTGCTTGCAAACAGTAAGTCAATAATTGCATGTGTGGATATTAAGCTCGTGAACTATGTGTACTAAAATATTAATGGCAACGGAAAGCAAAATATAACATAGCCAAGAATATTGCCGAAGAGGGAGTAAATATGGAGATTTTGTAACGGTGAATTGATTTGAATAAACATTAACACGAATTATGTTTAGTTAAAGAGGAAAACAGAGAAATATAAAAACAAACATGCTTATGAGATGATTTGTTAGTGAGTTAACAATCTGATAGGCTTAAAAGTGACATATTCTGGAGGAGAAAATGCTAAAAATATACACCAATTAAATATTATTGATTTTTAAATGTAGCAGCTTAAGATACTGGAAGTGATTTTTAACCACCTGATTTCTGTTGCACTGGCATAATCAGAAGAATTTTTCTAGAACTCTTTTAGCTATAATTACAAACTTTCCTGGTCTTTCTTTTCAAAAATAGATTCTATTGACTTATATAACCTTAATAATGTTCTCAGACTGTGAATGCTAACTGTGAAACAAAGTAGGAATTATATTTCAAGTACGTATATAGGTACTTGTCCTTCAAGATTTTGTTCAATTTTTAATCTACTTGCTATCGTCCGTGTGTTTTCAAAATAATCGCTGAAGAAGAAAAATCTAAAGGTCTAGTTGTCTTCCCAAGCGAATTAAGATTCCTTCACAAATGACGTCTTAATATTTTTAACATACCCATCAAATGATACATACGTGTTTTAGTACACATTCACAACATTTTAAGTACAACAAATTTTCTCAAATGCATATCATAATAGCAAACCGTCCTTATACGACCCCAGATATGTCCCCTATATAAATCTACAGAGGTTCGTATCATCATCGAATTCCCCTGCTCAAGAAAACTTCGATCCACCCGAAGCTGGCGCTGTACTTGCATACGAACAAGTACAATACGATAGATTTCAATTGAAAATGCGCAACACAACAACAATAGATAACGACGAAGAAGTGATCTCACATCTTTGCATCTACACATGCGCTCGCCGCTCGCCAGACGAACCATTCTTTTACGACTGCGTAGAATCACTGCCGAGACAACTTCTTTTATTCTATTGGATAAGACAGTCGCGTAAGATTGTCTTCGTTTGCACGGTAAGTAGCTTGCCGTCTGTACCGTGTACATGCGACATGCTGTTGGGCAGCGTAGCAGTAGCAAACAGTACCGCTCGTTGCACTATGTACTTGTACATCATATTACCGTTCGTAGCAACAGATGAACTGTGAGTTGTGTGTACATCTAAAAAGGTGTCCACCTGGTCATACAAAACTTCTCGAAAGTAACTGGTCGAGGAAGCGGTCTTCGGGACCAGTGCTCATTTCGGGGCCGGAGCATAAGAACTCCTCGAACCCTTTGGCCCGATGATTATGTGACGAGGAAAGGGTTTGATAGAAAACCATCACGGTAGAGACGATGATGACTACGACGAATAACAACACGACTGTGGATAGAGTGATTCTTTTCATATATGAGTCGAATCAGTCGTAGTCGTCGAGGCTTGTTGCTTGTTTGTCTTCATGTTGCGCTTACCTTGCTGCACTGCTGTGTGTGCCGTGTTACCCGCCACAGTGCAAACGAGCCAACCAGCTATTCAGCCACACACATTACCCGCTTTATCGCCTCGCCACACACGCACGCGTTTTGTTTTCTTTCGGCTTTTCATAGGAAGACACGCAACTCTCTGGTCAGTTTCTTCTTGTTAATCGTATCGGGAAAATCGTATCTGGAGTAGTTGAAGTCAAAAAGATGCGTGAAACGCGAAAGAATCTTTTACCTGTGCTAAGAAAGTATTGAATTTGTGTATTAGCAACATGTTGCTTCGTTAATTGTATGTTTGATTGAATTGTTTGTTTTATTGTGGTTTGTTGAAAATTGACATTTTGAGTGAAACATTTTTCGGGAATCAGTTGAATTGGCTTGAATTGAAACTGTCTTATGGAATTATTGCTATAAAAGAACTTTTATGAGCTGCAAATGGTGTTAAAAAGTGTTGAATAGTTACTAAAACTAAGCGTAAACCCAAAATGTGAAGGCTGCAATTTTGAATTTAACTGTTGACGAATGGCATAATTTTGGATATCTTGGTATTAAAAATTCTGTTGAGAGTAGTCATTTACATATGTCTTACAAAAAGAAGTGACACAACTAAAGAGCACATGAATTGTCATTTAAGGCCTTAAATTTATGAGAATATTGCTCAAAACTATGGCATTGCTTCGAAATTTGTATTAGTTTGGATTTGATTTGATGATTTTAGCGCCGCTAAACATTTCTCAGTTCTTTAAACTTCTGGTGACAAGAAAGGAAACCCTGCTGTCCAGATATGATTTTCTCAATGTAGCACCTGCATATGACACATCAATTAACATCCAATTCGAACTTCCTATAAACTAACTATCGAAAATCTACTAAGAGCGCACGCCGAGTCGAACATACGCTAAGCAAATAACCTGGTGCTGAGTATGTACCTAGTTCAATCAGCAGACAATAGCTTAATAACAACAATCGAGTACATGTGCTTACGCATCGAAACAATATTAACATTTCAACAAGATCTCTTACTTGGAGCTCATACCCCAACGACTCAACAGCAGCAACAGCTCATACTTACAGCAAAAACACCCAACTCAAGCAACATCTTAAGATATCGAAAAACGACTCTTTGCGCTTAGCATGACTATAAACACTTTTTAACACTATACCTGCTTTTAGTCTGTCACATACGGTTGATGGAACAAGGTCGTCATCGACGTTATTTTATCGTTGTCGCTCTGCATAGTATCCGCGCCGTTGTCATATCTACGTACTAATTCTCTTGATCGGTTTTTTTTTGGTTTCGTGTTTTTGATAGCGCCGCGATCATTTTGAAAATAAATTGAATTGTTACAGTACGCAAAGAAAACTGCCAAACAAAATATCGCCGTGTATTATCTCTCCAGCGAACTATCAGCAGTTTGTATGTTTAGTGCGATCGTATTGTTATTTGTGATAAAGTGCTATTTGGGCGGGAAACGCATTGGTTCCAATTTGTGATCGAGATTTATCAAAAAATTTCCCTAAGTTCTACCTTAAAGAAGTGTGAAGAAACAATAGTGCTATATTAAAGTACAAAATACATCGATCTAACAAAAATACTGCGCCCTACAATAACGCAAATAAATAAGCTTACCAAAGTTCTGTGCTAATTCTGGATAGATTTAAAACAAACAACTTGAATTTGAAATCAAGCGTTTTGTGGAAATTCAACCGAGAGTGTTAAGTGGATTTTGAACGCATCACAAATATTGAAGAATCACAGTGTGTATAATTAAGCGAGAGAAATTTTTTTGCAAAAGGAATATATTCGCAGCAAAAGAACGAAATAATTGTGAAGAGTATTTTGAAAGTTCTTCGATTTGGATATACTCGAACATAGAGATTTTTTTCGGATACAAAATAAACAAGTAATGTTTGTTAATTGGTGAGGTTAGTGTTTTTGAAGACTGTTTTCTTAGTGCTGAAGAGATTGGTTCAAGTGATTGGTATACATAAATTTATTGTATATATGTGTTGGGCAGTTTTTATGGATTTTTAGCTGTTGGGGATGTCACGTGTAGTATACCTATTGTGTGGTCTTGAGTATTTGAGAAAATCTTTTGCTATTAAATTCAATATTTTGATTGAGTCAATCGCTTGCCACTTAGGTGATTTTGTCTTTTGATCTTGGTTTATTTCTCTGTTTTTGTATGACTCAGATTGGGCTTTATCAGTGACGAAATTCACACTTTTCACCTTAAAGTATCAATGTAAATAGAGATCCATTTTTCATGGAAGCCATAAACTTTGAAATCCTTTTCAATCCTAAAGAGCTCAGTATGATACGAGCAAACCTAACATTTTGAAAATAATGAAAAATTGTGAAAAATTAATAAATACAAAAAGATGAGCGCAAATCTAAAAGCTCAGGCATGTAGTTAAAAAAAACGAGGAAACTGGTCAGATTTCAATCGTGTGTCAGACACTTATTATTCCTGGAAAAGAAAGAACATTCTATCTTATGGAGAAGCTGAAGCTTATTGTACGACATTCGGCAAAATTTGAAATAGGTTACTCGCTTAAGTCTTTTAATTGTGTTTAAATCAGTGAAAACTTCAGGCTAGAGAAAATCATCTGGCCAAGTGAAAGAAAATCAATCAACCTATTTCACTAAAAGTTTCATCCATCAATTCTTGCTATGATGCTCTCTTTTGATCTTTAAAAAACGAAATTAAGCGTTCACTATAAATTTCATTGACAGCTGTATTAAAGCACGGCCCAAGAGACTATTTCAATTGTGGAAAATTGCGAAGAATTTGAATAAAAATGATTTTTGAATCTAGAGCTACTGCTGTTGAGCTTGAATACTATTTTGCAGTCCCGAATTGCTTTGATGTTTTGATTTGAAATGAAACCTTTTACAAAACAGATTTTTTCAATGCTGAAAAGTACAAAATAGTGCTTTATTTGACAAAATCAATATATTTACGAAATGAACCTTCGCACTCAATGTAGCTATGCAAAACTCTATAAAAGCCAATTACGAGAAAAAAAAATACCAGTTGAACCATGATGTAAACTAAAAGTTCAAAAATTAATCTTACCGAAGCAGTATGCTTGACTTGGGTCCAAATTTTCTCTATGCTACATATGAGAAAGCTTTTTCACTTAAGTCAGCTACATTGATTTTCCATCAATATTTCGACTCAGAAAAATTTTATCTTCGATTTTTATGGGAAATTATCGAGTCATAAATATTTAATCAACAATCTTACTGATAAGTACTCTAAGAAGATGAAAAATAATGATATTCGAAGAAGAGTTTTTCTAAAAAAAATACATTCTTGTATCTTACTTCAATATAATATGCGCATACATTATGTCTCCTTATAATCTACATTATGTCTCCTTATGTCTCCTTATAATCAAAGTGGTGAAATATGATCTCTTTATTTTAGTTTTCGGTTGAAACCAATGGTCACCGAATCAAAGATATTATAGTGAGAAAATCAGTATTTGTTGCACATGACAGTATTCAGAATTGACAATCAAATGTTTCATTGTTTCAAAATTATAATTATGGACATGTCACCACATCGCCAGACAAGCGTTTAATGGATAACAATTCAGCTATATTTCATAGCTCGTGAAAATATTACCAAGAAAAAATCAAGCAACCAAAATTCAGGTTTATTTTTTCACCAGGTTTTCATATTCTTCACATGAAGTTAGGATTTCATTTTTGAGTTTTTAATTTTTAAAAACACATAAAATCCTGACAATTTATCAGATACAAAAAAGATGAGCTTAGCACAAATATTCAACCACAGTTTTATCACGAACGCTCATTTTTATTACACGTTCCTTCAAAAATAGCCACAATTTTCCATAAATCTGACATTAATCTTATGATCTTTTTGAAACAGAGAAATCTAATCGAGCTATCATCGTTCATTAAAATTCAGAATAGTCAGTAACCAATAAAAGTTTTAATTTATTCATATAATACTAGGCGTTTGTAGTGACTTCAAAGGATTAGAACCACATTTTACTAGCTTGAGCCTCAGTGAAAACAAATGATTACAGCGATATGTTGCAAAAAGATAAAATTGACATAAGGGACGAAATTTAGAGAGTTTCGATATGTGATATAATTAGTATTCCGTTACAACATTATCTTCGGGAGATTTTCCTATCGTTAGTCTTTTAAAGCAACTAAACTAGTTTCAAGTTTTTTTTTTGCCTATCTCTTCATTTGTTCTAGACGAGAAAATATTTTCATCTTTTTGAAGAACTTATATCAAACATCATTCTTGTACCAATTTTTTTGTATCATCCAAGCATCGAGAAATGCAGCATACGAAGATAATCTGATTTTCTTCCAAGTTTCTGCAGCATAGTACAAACAGAGTAAGAACTGAATTTAACTGTGAAGCTTAATCAGATATGTTTCTCAATTTTATAATTTGTACAATGACAGCAGTTGCAAATCGTCACAATCAATAAATTCATCGTTTGAATTCTCCAAACCAGTTCTGCTTAAATAAAAAAATTCAAATGCCGCAAAAGCGGCAAATAAATGGAAAATGTCAACGCAAACAAAGGTTCAAGTTTAAATCAAGGTCTAACTCTCAGCAATTTTACATATTTTCCTTACAAATTTTGAAAAATTTCCATGGAATTTATTATAAAGTTTTACAGTGCATTGAAACTGTGATTTGTGAGTTTTTTGACAAACGAAAACGGTACGCAAAATATTGTTTTACTTTGTGGGTGAATTTTAAATTGATCAATTCCTTTTGAATTCATAACTTTGCTTCCAAAATCTGTGTAATTTGTCATGTCAAACATTTTTTTCCCAGAAAACGTATCAGCAAGTCTAATACATCAATGAATTTTTTCTTATTATTTTTCTTTGAATGTTTTCATAACAGTCGTAGACACCCATAAATGCCATTTTAAACAATTATCCTCCAATTTATACATGAAATATAGCTGTGAAATTTTTCCATTCGTTTAAGTATTTAGGAAGCTGTGTTGATTCCCTTATAACTTTTCAGCCTAAATAATACTTAAAAATTTCACATTGTTCATCAGATTTCATTTCTGATGTTTCCTTCATAGAGCTCAATTAGTTCAATGTAAGCATACCTCTGAAATGTTTTGCGTATGATTTGCCTTGATATCATCGGCGAAATATTATTTTCACCTATCTCAATTTTAAAACTAGTTCTGCTATCATTAGAATACATTTTTTCTCGATTCGAAGGTTTCATCCAATCTCATAAATGTATCTACACTCAAGTTCTATTTAGAAATAAATCCAAAACTTTCAACTGAGTGGATCTTTTATCAGGTCACCTGAAAGAGTATGCTATGCACAGGATCTCTTTGCGGTCAGTACGATATCTTTGCGACTCAAAATCTCACGGGCAACTGTTTGAAACCACAAAACTTAAATACTTCAAAAAGCAGTAACTATAAATATTAATCTACTAGATACTTGACACAAAAAAATAACTATGTCTTGCTTTTTGTCACTTTCAATGCAGCAAGACCGTTTGGCTCTCACTCAGGCTCCAAATTCTTGTTTTTTTAAATAAAGATTCAAATTTTTTTGCGACAATTTTCAGCAAAAAATAGGGTTTTTGCTGATTATATTCAGAACATTTTATGAGCATTATTAAAGTGCTTGAAGCACGGGACTAAAAATGGTTCCACTACCCAAAGTCCAGAAAACCACGCAAAATAGTTTTAGATGTTGATATTTTGATAAATAGTCTTAAATTTGAAAATATTGAGCGCGTGGACTGAAGAATATGATAATTTAGTCACATCATGGGAAAGATGAAAACTAACCAAACATTCTGAAATTATTGAAATTTAGTTATAAAAATTAACTTTACCGATGTTGCCCAACGCTTAAGTGCACAGTTTTAACGTACAGAACAGAATGAAATGGAGTGCAACTTCTTTCTTTCATTTCTTTAATAGGACGAAACAACCAACATTTCGAAATTCCTCGCTCTTCTACCTTAGAAAATTTATGTTGTCATAAACTACCCGCAAGCTACACCCACATGCACATTACCTCGTATTTTCATCGGCACATTATTCAGTTTTTTAACAACTATTTTCTGAATCTTTGCCGATTCCATTTAATATAGTAATATTGTACGTCTCCCAAACTATTTTAAACTTTTACATTTGACTCTAACGATACCTGCTCACGTCGGCACAGTTTTCAACGATGATTCCGTACAACTGAAAAAAGAAGTCTTCTCGCTGCTCAGATAAAACACAAATAGCTAATGACATTTTACACTGTGTGATTTCTGGAGCTATCACCAATAGTTTAATTGAATGAACTATCTTAGCTCTAATTTTATACACTGCGCTAAATTGATTTACTCTCCGAGGAACATCATTTTTGATTAAAAAAAAACAAATTTGAAGTTGAAGTTTAAATAATTTCACTTAGTTCTTAAACTAGAGCTATAGCTAAAATTGTTTATGAAAAACGGTAAAACTACCCACCTCCACAAATAAAAAAGTAGCGAAAACTCACAATTTTTCAAACTTGATTTTGTATTTTGTAACAGTTTTTTTTTTTTGTGTTTTTGCTTTTTCAGCCATTTTTATTTTATTCAAATAAAAATGTTGTACTGTTTAAATGAGCTCTTATTGTTTTCAAACAAAATAGTTTTATTTGAAATTTCACTAGACAAAAAGTAAGTTTGTTAAAAAAAACTCTCTGTTATCGCTCCAAACGCAAATAAAACTGTTCTTCGATTCTAGCTTTGGGTAGAATCGTATGACGTAGCTGATCTGACTTTAGAGCCTTGAAAACGGATAAAGAAAATTATTCAGCGACTGGTTTGAATTTTATGTTGACACTTTTACATGTCAGGTATGTCATTTTTGACATTGAGCTCTCGTTACTTGTTTTTGAATGCTGCTACTGATTTCAAAATGCATGTCCCACACGAAGAGCCGGTTTATATTCCTATTTTTTTTTGCCATTTTTTTTATCAAACACAGAAAATTATGTTCAAAAAATATCTGAAAATGTACTTTTCACAAGCATGCGATGCGCACCAAACCAAGGAAAATGCATTCAAAAATTCTTGAAGCAGCTGTAGTGTCATTTAAGATAACTGAAAAATACTAACCGAGAATCAATTTAGAATATAGTCATATTGCTTAGACTTGATTCTGGTGTGTTGCGTTTCCAATTAGAAGCTAGGTATAAAGAAGGGAGCCCAAGTCAGGAACAAAGTTAGGCGTGATACTAATCATTTTGCAATCGTAAAGATCCGATTATGAAAATCGACTATCTACCATCTTTACCAGGACCCTAAATGCAATTTGAACACGCTATAAATATAGTTGCTTCTCTTTATAACCGAACCAGTAAAAACAAGATAAGGATGAGGTTAATATTGCAACCTCTTACCCTGGAGAGCACAGTTCACAGCAAAGTCAAGATGTATGAACTCGAAAAGGTTAGGCAACCCAAGGGAAAATTGAAAAAGAAGAAAAACCGAACCATATGATTCTAAAAAAAAAATCAAAAATTCACTAACTAAAAAGATTAGATGGAAAGTTATAAATATGAATCCGTTTTTTTAATATTGAAAATGTTGAATAATGATTGGTTCTAAAGTCATAGGCAAAATAAGAAGGCAGGCTGAAAAGTAAAGTAACTGACTTTTAAATGGCACTACAAACATAAATATTAAGTCAGTTACCAAAAGCTTATTCTTATTCAAGGCAGCTCTCAACATTTGAATCAAATTCAAAGCATCATTCCCTTGTAATTGTCGCCTGAAGTAAACAACTTTTGAAATGTTGAAATGAAAACAGAATAAATTCGTGCAGTAACTAAATATTTCCATTTCAAAGAAAAGAACGCGGCAAAACCTCAAAAAGGAGTTTGATCAAGCTTATGGTACATCTACACGATCATTTAAGACCATTAAGAGAATGAGTTTAGAAAAGGTCGTATCAATACAAAGAATGAATCGAGATCAGGTCGTCTATAAGACGCTGCCACCGAAAAAAAATCCTCAATAAAATTCATAAAATTGTTTTAAATGATAATCTCAGGTTGGACATATTTTAGATGATAATTCACAAATGAAAAAGTAGTCTGCATGCTGAGTGCCGCGTCTGTTGACAGTTGAACAAAAAAAAATCAACGCACTTTTTCTGAGGAATGTTTAGCCAAGTTCATGTTCAATCCAAGTAAATCCCTTCGTCTTTTCGTGACTGTTGATGCGTGCTTTTCGTGAAAAAATCAATGAAACCAATGAAACGAAGCTGATTCAATTGTATCAAAGAAGGCTAAAGCCGTATGGTTTAGGTTATGACATGCGTGATATCTCGCAGCAGTTTTGTCGAAAAGGAAAACGTATAACTGGCTAATATCGTGCTTGATTTTTGGGCGTATTGATTAAGAAAATGGAAAAACGTGCTTGAAAATGATTCCCCACTTAACACGTTTACTAGATTTGGTCTTCTCGAACTTTTTCTAGTCATAAAAAGGAGGGTCGGCAGAAAAAGATTTAAATCAAGTCAGGACGCAACTGATGAAACAAATCTACATTTTGAGGTCAATTAAACGAATACACCTAAAAAAAATTCAAGTATCGCTGGAGTAGAAAAAAAGTAAGTGCAAAATCTTTGAAAGAATGTATTTTTTCTACCGGATGCCTTTCTTTTGGGCTGCCCTCATATGGAGTCATAGTTTAAATTAGAAAGAACACCAGCAAAATCCAAATTGAAATAGTACAATACTCATGGGAAATAAAAGTATTCGTAACCATCAGATTAGTGCAAGGAATCCACATGACCACAAGATTTACTCAAGGAAATAAGTAGTGAATTTGCGCCAATTTTTATGTCCCTACACTGTCATCACTCAGTTCAACGTTATATTCAGCGTTGCTATAGCCAAAAAATATAGAGTATTGAAAATTTTATCAAAAATTTTATATTAAATTACTTATTTATACTTTGAAATCACATTTAGCCTATTGTGGCCATGGATACCGTACAGATAAGAAATTATTCAGTATACTTCACAAGCACCTCTAAAATAATTGGATCTGATATAATTTCAGCCCAACTGAGCTTTATTTTTGCTTACCATTTCTGCTAATTGTACTGTATATTTGTGATACTTTTGGACCGGAGGATTCATCACGAAAAAAAAGCAAAAGAATGCAAATCTTTTGACCTGTCCTTCTGATGTGTAATTAACTTTGTGTTGATACCTGATTCTAGATCAAAACGAGTTTTTAAAACAAACTTGACCCTCTAAGTTTATTGCTTGTATTATGAACATTTTCTCTTGTCTAATCAGCTCTTTCTCGACAAAACAACAATCATGGGCTGTTTCGATTTTGTTTACTCAGCAAGTTATATTTTTAGTCCTCTAAAAATTTGAATTTTACGTAAACTTCTCAAGCTAATAGGCCAAACCAAGATTAATTATTTTTTTATTTTTTTTTGTAAAAGTGGCAGAAATAATGAATTCAATGATTTGTTTTGAATCGTTGCATATTCTTTGCAAATAAACTACTAAATTTTCACTTGGTTATATAATTGGGGTCTAACAAGTCAAACCAGTTATATAAAACAATTATTCCAAAAATATATGTTTTATAGCATTTACAGTACATTCACAGAATCTTTTTGATCTAAATTCAGATATTTTTAGTTTATTAATATTTAGCTACTTCTTTTTCTTGAACAATACTCCTTTAAAATAGCAGAAAATTTAGATTGAAAAGTGAAGTTTCATTATATCATAGATTTTACTGTGCCATTGCTTCCTTATAGATAACATACAACGATGACATCAGCTTTAAATCCAATTAAAAATCTACTACAGAAACAAGCATTGAACATTCTTTGTGAATTCCAAAAACTAAAAATAACACTTTATCAATTCTTTTATTTCATTGTCAAAATCACTACAGCTGCCATTTGAAGAAACTCAAAAACTTTATGCGAATAAAAAATAATACCAAAAAACTCAAATCAAATGCCACTAAAAGTGAATTTCAATAGGTGATGATTGGCTTTTTGAGGCATCCTATAATTTGATAAACAGCTTCGATTCATTATGTATAGATGACAAATGCTATTCTTTTGTTTTGTTTTTTTTAATCAGATTTTGAAGCCATATCATGATCGCTGTTATCATATAATTATAATTTTTAGTTTTGCCTTGAAATCAATAAGAAATTATCTACAAATTCCTAGAAAAATCCTTTTTTTAGTAAACATTTAAATGAATTACGAAGCTGATTTATGTTCCTTATAAAAATTGTGAGCTAGCTGCAGTGCATAGAGTGCTTAGATTATATAAGATTATTGTTGCCCACTTATTTTTTGATAAGATAAGGTATGAAAAATTATTGAAAACAAATCTACTTTTGCTGTATTCTTATTTTGTCTCTGATTCTGATTTCCCGTCTAACATTGATATGATACATGATTACATAGCTACAAACATTTCAAACATTCAAACTAGTAGCTAGTTTGTCTTAAAGCAGTCTTGCAGTCTGTTTTTTTTTTCGACGAAACAAACATCCTTCCTTAACTACTTAACTATTAAATATCAAGACAAGTTTTTCTTAAACAAGGATATTTTAGGGGATATCTACCACAGATAACAATTCATAAAAAAAAACGTCACTCAAAATGAATCCACTCCATTGCGTTTGAGGTGATTTCATTAGCAAACACACATATCTTCCTTTGATCGAGTTTTTAAGTTAATCATAATTAAATTGAAACCATTCAAAATAACATCCTTGAACTCGATCAATTGTCTTATCCAACTTTTTATACTCAATCACAACACTTCATTAGCCATCATATATCCATCCATTTATCATTCACTGTCGCAATCACAGATATACTCAATCTACAATTCAAAAATTATCAGAAAAAAAACTCAGATCCGCATTACAACATGACTCTTTTTTTCCTTCGATTACAAGTGAATCCACCTAACTACCCGTTCACTTTCAACACTTGCAATCGTATGATTCGCTTCCATGCAAGTTTCTACATATCATTGAAGCGATATCAGAATGTCATCTTAGATGACGGTCACCGGTCACCTTGCCACCGCCTTAATGCCATTCCGCCCGTCAAACTAAATTAGTTCACTCCCGAACTCACTCAAATTACCAGTCCATTTCGGTCGATAATTAAGCAACTTGCAATCGTTAATCACATTTTCCGTGCACCAGTCGACAATTTTTGGTTGATACTAGGCTTATGACTGAAACTTTCGAAAAAATCATAAGTCGGACGACAAGTGCGTACAGTGCTTCATTAATCAGAGTACCGACTCGCACATACTTTTCTGAACGTATGCAGGCACAAATAAGTCCATCAAGATTATCGTAACAGTAGCACATCGAAATTAATCGTGTATTTTACCTTAAATTCACCCTGAAGGTCTGAACGGGCATTCATTCAGGGACAGACGACTCTATTTCTTCTTCTGGCAACTTCTTCATTTTTGTCTGACCGCCAACGGACATGTCGCAGCCAGCACACACCAATGAACGGTGGCGTCGTTGTCGTTGGTCGCCACATCATGGAAAATATATGACTACATTAATATCCAACCTTAAAGTAATTTACTTTTCAACCTGAAATATGTCAACTTAAACTACCAGCTAATTGAAAGTCATTTCGGTACGTATTTAACGTGCAAATTATTTTCATATGAGTATAGAATTTAGATAGTAGGCTTAGAAATAATGATATCACTAATGATGGGACAAAAATCGGAAAGTATATCGAATGAAATTATGGCAAATAAGACATTCTTTTGTATTTGCAAATTGGATGGTTGATAAACGAAACAGTTTTGAAGTGTAGAAAAGTCTACTTGATGTCGCAAAACATTTTCGCAAATCGACTAATGTAACCGATGTCCCAAATTTGTACTTTGTACTATTATGTTCAAGGTCAATATGCACGTAGATTACATAAAATAGTTTTCTCATGGTATGAACGCACTCTCAATTCGTAATTAGTAGCATGTGAAAAAAACAGCTCGATAGCTTTGAGAGCTACATACTTCAAAATTAAATAATACTCAATTCAATTGTTGATTAAAAGCATGCATTCAAAATATTTAGATCGTGATATCATTAGCCTGATTCCAATATAAAGTCCAGTGGTGTAATTACTTTCACACATAATGAGACAAACGGTGACATCAAGGACTTAATATTAATGCACCATTTTTTATTTCCTTAATTCACTTCCGTATGAGTCTGAGCTTGGAGTTAATTTCTTCACATCACCTTCAAATTGGTTTTAATTCATTTATTTGCTGCCGATACAATGGGTTGCCGCTTTTGATTTTGAGAAGAAACAAACAAATCAATGTATCTACAGATTTTCGAAATTTTTTTCTTTAAAACACAAGGAAAAAAAATATTTTATCTAAAAAATTGGTATGCCTTAATTTCAAAACATGATAAAATAAGCTTATCAAAACTATTAATAAGCTTCTTAAACCACTAAAAAAAAATCTTAAAAACAAAATGGTATATCATAATAATGAAAAAAACGTAGCTTAAATGATTATGACAACACACTTTCAGGGCTTTTGCGGCATTCTTCAATCAAAATCAAAAACAAAATTGAAAATAATTGAACAAATGTGTGATTCGATCGAAAATCTCAAGTCCGGCACTAAACACCACACGATCTTTCGGCTTTCTTCTTATTTAAAGCCATTTTCATCATGAACGTTTTCGATGCTAATTCGTATGGTTATCAATTCTTTTATGTTATTCATCGTAAAAAAAAAATCCCCCATAGCAATTATAACGTTGCTTTTTGTTTGCTCAGCAAACGAATATATTTTTATTAAATCCGTGTAGAGACAAATTTTATTTTATGACTGAAAAAAAACCGCAGAAAAAGCTAAATTGTTACTTTTTGCTTTTTCGTATTGTACATTACTTTTGTATTCATCTTTGAATCGACAGTGCTATATTCTCTTTTAATTATCGACGCGGCAATTAGCCCTAATTGGCTGGATATGTTCGTCAAGGGTGTAGTAATGGATGTGCAATCCTTCCGTGATTTCAAAGAGCTTTCATTAGTTCTTTTAGGGTCAGATCATGTTGAATTCAACTTGACTTAACCGACTCACTCAGCCGCTTGTTTCACCTTGATTTACGAAACAGCATTTTTTCATTGGTTTTTTTTTCGACAATCGAACATGTCCACCCATATAATGGCCATAAATTGTATCTTGGATAAAAAAAAACGTTTCATAGAATTCTTATAAGATTCAGAGAAAATTTATGCGCATATTTAAAGCATGATTTTTTTTTAATTTGAAACGATGTACAATCATACGTTTTCCAAAAAGTGTGATTTTTTCTGAGCTTATGTAAGTATCGTATATCTTAAGCTGTTTGGGATATGTGTGCATAAAATAAATGTTAGTCCTCGCTAAAGGCGATTAATCTTGATGTTTTGAATGTTTCCGAAAACATGAGAAAATATCAAGGTCAAATATAATATTCAAATACATTTTTAAACTTTCCATTATTTTTCGATGGCATTGTTGTGAATGCAATGAATTATTATTGGTTAGGAGGAAATAATAGAATAAAATATGACCGTTTTCAAGGATACTTAAAGTTTACGTATTCACGTCATATTTTATATGAAAATTCACTCGACATTCAGCCAATTTTTAAAGCGAAAACGGATTTTTATTATAGATTTTAATATGATTTATCAGTCCACAAAGAAAGAGCTTTTCAAAATCGATGGATTGATAGAGATTTATATTAATTTGTTTTTATGCGTTTCTTCGAATTATGTCCTCACATGATTTATTCCTTAGCTAGATTCAATGTTTTTCGTGAATCTTATTGCTTTTGAATACTTTTCGTATAATTACCTGGCCATATTTTTAGATACTTCATAGCTTGATCAAAAATTAAAAAAATTTTTTATATCAGCTCCATAGAGAGTTAGATCTACTGCCTTTTTCAACAAGCTATTAAACTGACTATACGTCCATTTTCGGAATAAAAGAATACAATTTTTAAGAAAAATAGCAATGAGTATACTGACCGTGCCATAATATTTTTTAATCATAATATCCTAGCAGAGGCATAAGCAGTCTGAAAAACATTATCACAAAAATTGAAAAATGGACACACCTAAAGCATCCTTGAAAAGTAGCGTTTATTCTAAGTTTTACCTCATTCAAATAACTTTACCAAAAACTACCACGACAGGAATTGAATGCATAGTTTCCCATTGCAAACCATTTACCTTGGGAGAGTGGACGGGGTCGAAACTCTATTTTCACCGTAGAGTTTTTACGAGCGAGAAATGATGAAGTTCACGCCTCAATTTGACATGGCGTGGGGTCTCCGTCCGACCCTGAATTATAACCACAGACACATACCCAGGAGACAGTTTCCTTCCTACTAGGCTACACGAGCAATTGAATTTCAATCTCTTAGCCCCACGCAAATTTTGTTTCAATTTTCTCTGCCTTGCACAATCATAGCTTGTAGTAGTTCTCAAGATGTTCTCTCTTGGCGTCAAGATAATGTAGCGCAGCATTTATGATCGCAAGTGATACCATAGTACCTTAAGCTATAAAATATTGCTAAAAAGACCAAATTCCCATACGTTATAAGCTTCTTTGGCAGGTACATAGTCTCGACTCCTCTGTAGCATAGCCCCAATTACTATGAACATAATTTTGGCACATATTATTAAAGTAATCTAAAAAACAATAGCTTCCTTACAAGCTTTTGTAGCCTAGTAAGTAGAGATCTGCCTCTTGAAGAAAGAAGTAGTAAGTTTGAATCCGAATTCGACCTTTTATTGTTATTTCTAACGCGTGCTAACACTACAGAAAAAATACATACTCAATCCATATATGTTTTAAGCTGCCATTTTTGTCGAAGAACAACAAACTGTTGAAAAGATTATTTCAAACTGCTCAATTTTTCAAATGTACGGTATGCTCTTAATTTGAAAATAATCTAAGATTTGAAAATCAGACGAGATATGAATGGAATAATCAAAATTTCATTTAATAAAAAACTCTAGTACAAAGGTGCCGCTAGGAAGACTGACTTTCAAAGATTTGAATGTTTACTCAATCAATTTCTTGAACTCACAGCCGAATCGTCACGTCAGATACGAAGCATATGAGAATATGATAAAAGCATTTCTCAGTGCAGAAGTGGCGATGATTATATTGGAAGCTAAAGGGGCAGAAAAATCTTGAGGGCTGCAATTCGCAAAAATGTCAATACTCGAGAAATTCAAGCAGTTGCTGATTGTTTCCAGTATTAGATGCTAATCATATTTACTCATTTAAATTAAATGGTAGCGTTTCTTGAAAATTTAACGATTATTTGAATTGAATTGCCCTAAAAGTATACATAAACTGCTTTACGTTGAAAGCAAATAACTCTGTGAATTTTGCTTTGGTTCTTTAACTCGATCAAATATCAAAAAATTTTGAGAATTGTCGTCAGAAAATTTTCAAAATCTCAGCACATTTCATTAAAGTAGGCTAAATGCTAATAATAAGCTCGTGTAGCCCAGTTAGTAAAACGTACACTCTTAAAGAATAGAGTCACGAATTTGAGTCCAAAAAAAGGAGAATTTTTGATGTGTGTATATATGTATGTACCTATAGAAATATGAATTGTTTGCAAAAAGACACTACAATTTGTAAAAATAACTACGGAATCGAAGTTGTGGTCACACGTCACAACGTACATATTTTTTAAGAAATCGATTCAAGAAATCGAATTCTGTAGACTGAATATAATTACTAGATTAAGGAAAATGTGACCAGCTATAAACATAAGCAAAGGAAAAGGAAGAAAATAAATAAATCTACAAAAATGAAATTTTTGCAAAAAAAAAATCTGGAAGCTACCCTAGTCTTAAATCACGTTAAAATTGATAACATTTGTATGTTCATCCAAAATTATATGCAACAAATTCAAAACGACTGATGTTTGAATTGTTTGTTGTGAAAATGCGTGAATAGCTACGAATAATGAATACGTGGCGATTTAATGCACATTTTGCTTGTATGGGATGTTTCAAAACGCTGTTTAGAAAATTTCCTATTTGAAAGCAACGATACTGGCAATGACTTAGAAGTTTAACGCAACCTCATCCCAAGTGTCATGAAAATTGTAACACTGTAAAATACTGTCAACCAAAAGCTACAAACAGGAAAGCTAAAACAGATTTACAAAACAATTTATGAAATAGTTAAATAGACAAACTAAAACCAAATAAAATTATTATTAAGTATTATGAAAAAAATACATTAAATCTTAGTGGGCAATGATAAAATAATACAGGGGAAAGAAAGAAACAACAACGGAGTGAATTCAAGGAAATATTAAAATGCGCCCAGTGTGGGATTCACTGTCTATTGAAATTTCAAACATATTTAAAACGACTATTACTTTTGATCATAAAATTATGATCAAAACCCATTCAAATGATCAATTTGAGTTTCATTTAACCTTAACCAAAAAACATTCAAGTCGGGCCCCAGTGTCATAATATTTAAGTTTACTTCTTTCAGAGCTTCTGTATTAGCATAATTTAAAAAAAAAAATACAAAAACTGATTGTGCGATCTATTAATGAATATAATTTCAAGTGATTTAATTTACAAACTTCATTCTTTTTCTTTACGCTTAATTAAATTAGAAAGTCATATCTCAGCAATCGCGTTATTAATAAGCTTAGATTCCTACATAAAATTATTTGCCTACTATAAGTCAATTGACCTTTTTGCACTTTGAGTTTCCATTAAATTTTCTAATTATTTGGTATATGCACAGATGATGAAACTATCAACTATCAAAATGCAAGTGAATATCTGTTAGTATAACTGATATTAACGAATACGCTAACGCCAGCCGACGTTAACTGCATTGCGGTACTTGAGGCATGTCAGAAGCTACCATTCAACTTTATTAATCGACAGCAAAAAGTAAAATCCTGATTTGCATTATCAGTAATGCGATTTATGCATGGAATGGTCAAAATGAATAGTCGTGAAATCGTTCGTTGTTTTAACGCAAGAACACATCGGTAGGAAAGGAAACTGTGCGTTCATTTAGTTAGTGAATCAGACAAGAAGTAGCTATAAGTGCAAGAAGTCTATCGTTTTAGTTTAACTTCAGTGTGCCGAAGTTTGAAGTTACCGTGTTAAATATAGAAAATATTCCAATATTTTACCGTACGTAGGTGAATCAAACTTATTTTAATACTTTTTGCTATTTTATAATGGAAAAGTGAAAGATTCTGTAAGAATGCGATCAGGGATTCGTAGTTCATTCAAAGTTACTTTTTCTCTCACAAACGTGTATATTATCGTAAATTCACTACAAATCTCAGCTAATATTTCTAATTAAATTCGATAGCATTTTATGCTACCATAAAGCCTATTACCAATCTGTATACCAATCACTACACTCTCCTTCGCCATGTGAACATTTCAATTTTTTTTTTCATTTCCTTGCAATTTTATTTTCATTTTTCGTTTTTGATTTTATACCATTGTACCATATCATATCCCATTCTCTTCAGGTATTGGTCGTACAATCGCCATCACCATCGATAGAGATTAAAGAGCCACCACCCAGTCCTGGAAGTCCATCAGCAGAAACAATGTACGCTGCCACCGGCGGCACGCAAATTTACCTTCAGGTAAGGCTAAGGATTACAACCATAAAAAAACACTGTCGAACAAATAAAAACATTGAAGATCTGAATAATCCTGTAGAAAGAACGAAAAAAAACACTCGTTTCGAAACGTCACAAAAACCAACGAAAACCAGAATGTGATATTCATTTGTCGTAGGCTAATTGTTGTAGTCGCGAGAAATATTTAAATCACTTGATTTCGCATCCAAATGTAAAGTAAGAAGAATTAATGAAAAGGAATGGATAAACGGTTGCTCAATTCGCAAAGAACTTGCTCGTGCAAAGACTAAGATGAGACACTCGAAAAAACCAGTCCCGCGCATAGCATATTAGTTTTTTGTGCGAACGAATTTTGCTAACAAATCATTTCACTTTTAATCTTGAAATCATGATCATGTTGAGTTTTTTGCTGGTGTAGGTGCGTTTCGTTTTCATTTTAGAATAAAATGATTAGGCTCTAGAAAATTAAATGCGGATAAATTGATCTTTCTAAAAAAATAGTTTTCCTAACGACGAGTTTGAATATCTTTTCTAGTACAGGTTTTTACGAAAAACCAATAAGATAAAATCTCGAAAAAAATGTTTAATACACATTCTGGTTTTTATTTTCCACTTAGTTTAATCCTCAAGATCACCCTTAGATCGTTTTATTTCTTGTAAATATTCAACTTCAAAACTAGGTCAAACATTTTATTCTTGAGAGGAAAAAAAACCGTCAGATAATTAAACTCTAAACAAACTATCCAAATATTTTTTTATAAAAACCAAACCTACACACGTCAAACAGGGTCCACATCAAACAAGTTCAGCAGCCGTAACGTCTGCTTCAAATGTGAATGCCCAGAGTCCAAGCCCTGGCCCCTATGTAACGACCGATCAATATGGCATGTATACACGTTTGACCACCGGTTCGGGATCCACATTCATATCAGAACCGTACTATCGTGAATATTTTGCGGCCGACGGGCAAGGATATGCACCGACCACACGAACTATATATGGTGATAATGATGGACCACAAACAGGTACAACATATGAAGGACGATTTGCTACGACCGCAACACATACGAAAAATGGTACACCGGTTTATGCGAAAACAGTTACAGCAGCCGGACTAACTGTTGACCTGCCAAGTCCGGATTCGGGAATTGGAGCGGATGCTATAACGCCACGTGACCAGAATAATATTCAACAGGTGAGTTGAGAATTTGTTTTGTTTTTTTTTTTTTGGTTTCTTGTTGATTTCTAGTAGTTTGTTTGAATCTAGTTCTTAATGGTTATTTTGCATCGTAGTTGTTTGTCTTTTTGTGTATTTTGTAAGTATAGCGAGCTGAATCTCCAGGACTGGGTGGCAAAATTGAAATTGAATTAAAAGTGATTAGATATAAGTTAATGTAAGCTAGATTTAATTGCCATTTCCTCGTAACGCTATGCATGCAACGGTCTTACAACATTTAATATTCCAAAAGTTCCTCAAAAAATTGATGATGTAAGATGCTGCAGGTATCGAATTTTATCTGAAACTGTTCCAATAATTATTAATTCTGCGGTTATTTAAGTGTACTGTACGGCATTGCGTTATGGTAATTTTTACTCTTCTTAAATCTGTTGAATTTAAAACTATATTCAACATCCAGCATTCAGGACAAAGTAACTGTGATTTGATCCCTTTGGGAAGTTTTTTGAAATCTTTCGATCATTCTTCGGAAAAACGTGCAAAAGTACTCCGATAACCTCTTCCCTTCAAAATAAAGTTTTTGTAGTGTTTTTGTGTTCTTACAGCAGCCAGCAATGTTTTTCTTTAGTTAAAGTGTCTAGAAAACATTTGAATAGATTGTACGAGTTAAATAACAAGAAAAATACCTTTTTCTGATCGCTCCAGACAGGTCTCTCATTTCTATATTTCAACAAGATAATTGACTATTAATACCTACAAAGGGCATGCTATCATAAAGCGCCCTCAGTTCAACGCAAGCCACACAAATTAAAATATCCTATTGGGGGGAAAAATTATGTTGTTGGTGCCAAAAAGCTATCAAACAAAAAAAGAATCTTCTCCAATTTTATTGTTAAAAGTACTCATTCAATATTCAATTCAAACATATCAACTGACCATTTCCACGCTATCTACTCAATTATAATGTGCCATTGCTATTTTTTACTCCAAAAAGTTTACCGTTTTATGAAATAAAATGTCACAATTTCATGTTGCAGTCATGTTGCAGTCATTGCAAGCTATCGAATTGGCTCACTTTTTGATCTCGAAGCTTAATGTAAAGAAAATTCTGTCACAAAAAGACTAATTAGAGATGCTTATAGTTGTCTCTTTTCAGAAACATAATTTTCGCTGGAGACACGCAACCTCAAACCATTTTGGTCTCACTGTAAGCAACTACGCACTCTTAACTTCTTTTCTCAAAGTATCAAACAAGGTGATAAAATCTCTACTACTCTTCAAACATGCTGTGACCTTTTTTCTTTGCATATTTCATCTTTTTATGCTTCATTGCCTGCCTACTTGATCCCATTTGATCTTCGTGGCAATACATCACTTTTAAATACTTTTTAAGCCCATCGGTTACTAAAACAATTATGAAATAACTAAAACCATCTTCAATAAGTACCTGAGACTTCGACTATCTATTAAATACTCAATAAAAGCTTCTCTGGAAACATATTTCCTGCTTCCTGGAAAGCAGCTCTTAAAAACCCCACTTCTAAATCTGGGGATCTATCTTGTGTTGATAATTGCCGTCTAATATCTCTTTCCCTTGTTTAATAAAAAGTTCTGAAGCACTATATTTCTGACATCATTACCACTGAATATGGCCACCAACTTTTTTGTGACTAGCATGGATTCCACAAAGATCTCTCTACATCCACGAATTTAGTACAATTACTTCACGAGCTACATTGCCAAATCTCTTGATGACCAGGTTGATTTACACGCTATATATACTGACTTGTCCAAGGTATTTGAAAATAATGACCAAAACACTTTTCTGTACAAATTACAGCCACTTGGATTTTCCTCGTCGAAAATACTATGGCTTCAATACTATCATTATGACAGCTCCTGTCGTTTTCAGTACAAGTCATGCATGTCAACTCCCATTAAACCCAAAACTGAATATTCTCAAGTATCTATATTGAGTCCTCTTCTTTATGTAAATGATCTACCGCAACTTCTTTCTTATAATAATAATAATTTAATGCTCTTATGTTCTTAAACTTTTAATTTTAAAACATATCACGCGCCTTTTTTCGAAAAGGTAATTCCCTGATTTATAGCTATAGAACCAATGACCACAGATTGCAATCCCCTCTACATGTCAGTAATATTGGAGTTTTTGATCTACACAAATTTTGATATTGTCAATCGTACGTCTAAAATGTCGGGCTTTGTTCGAAGGTCATTTAAGTATTTTGCCACCTTTAAACTTTCTCTGCTTCTTTTCGCATATCTTGTAAGATCACTGTTAGAATATGCATCTGTAGTCTAGCTTCCAAATTATGAATGTGATCCTAGAGCAATCAAATCAGTCCAAAGTATATTTACTTGAACTTTACTCTACCAACATCTCAAACTACCCTTCTTATGAGGACATAAAACTCCATATTTTTTCCCGAGACACTCGGTGTTCGAAAGCGTTTGCAGTGCCATTTGCAAAGTCTTCCATTGGAGTTTGCTCTGAAGCTTGGCCCTGCACGTCATCTTTTGGACTAATATTCAACAACAAAATCGTCAACTTGTAATCGGAGATTCTATATGGGACAGAGCTTTCATATGATACCACGCTTCATTCGACTTATATGTATTGAAATACACCTACCTTCCAAACTGCTGACCATCCCATTCTAAAACTATTTCGATAAAATAAGTATAGTTTTAGCTTTGTTATAAAAATAAAATAAAAACTTGATCCAAATCATTCAAATGATTACCTCCGGTTTTGCACTGGATATTTTTTTTCGATTCTAATTTTATAATTAATAAGAAACATTAATTTTCTATACCAATCAGTATGTTTAATGTTTTTATTTTTTTTTTTATCTCAAAATCGGCTTCCAAAAAACCTTTCATCAATTTCGTCAATACTTCAGAAGCCCATAATTCGGCAACTAAACCTCATAAAAAATTGCGTATCCACGATCAAATCCTTTGGAAGTACCATTATGCACAATATGTACCAAAATTCACATGAACTGCCCCATATGTTAATAAAATAAATTGTTAATAAAATAAAAATATCCATCTCATACAAGTGTCAAAGCAGAGTTTATGAAGTGATTACAAAAATACAGGTCTATGTAAAGTGTGCCATCCTCTGATTCGATTCAATATTTTCTCCAACACCTTGATTCACGAATAAATCAAATCTGCTCAAGTTATGAGTGTGCTGAAATATCACTGAAAATACCAAAGAAAAAACTGGAGCTAGCAAAAAGTCTAAAAAAAAATGCTTCGTTGCTTCACCAAACTAAACCTCTTGTTTGATCACCCCAATATTTTTAACTAAATCTTTTAAAATTTTCGTGAACTTGCCCACCTATAATTCCATTAAAACTTCTTCAACATAGCAACGCACACAAAAACTATACATACATACGTAAATTTCCAATCCAAATCACATTGAAACCATTCAACCAACTCTTACACAAATAACCGATCGGCAAAGAACTTTTGCGTAGGTAGAAGAATATTCCTAGATATCAGTTACTACTTCTCATACCCCGTTTCAAATCACACCCAATTGAAAATCATACGCGTACAATAAAATCCATTATCCACGCGTCAGCATAAATATCGAATGTATCTTTTTTCCGTTCCCAGTATCTTTTTGCTGGTGGCCATGTGTCATATTGTCGTTATACACAGATATTTCCTCTCACCTCATTCCTTGTCTTCAAACGTTACCATCATCACCGTAACCGTCCGTCCTATCGATTCAAGGCCACTCAAATACAAATCTCTAGCACCAACAACAACGCCGCATTGAATCAAATCACCCTTGATTGGATTTCGTTCGTTCCGTTCGTTCGCATAAAATTGACTTCCATATCCAATTTCGTGATTATACCATCTATGGAAATACTCCATTATGCATTATCCATTTAATACCTACTTATTTTATTATTGAATAATTCTATGGCGAATTTTATCTTCTGGATCTGTATAAATAGTTCAAGTGATCTCTGATTGAACAGTGGTAGACAACAAAAAGGCAGTATTTGTCTTTATTCTAATGTTTGAAAAGATTGAAAATTATGATCGTGGAAAATTGTGTCGGTGTGTCTTGTCTATTTATGCATACCTGCTAGTACTGTACTTATACTTATCAATGAAGCTGTGATTTATTTTTGTTGCGATCTTGTGTTTGTAATGTGATCAACAAAAACAATCTTGCAAAGCACTTGAACAGCATTCTAAGCCCTGTGGGCTCAATATGACAGAAAACACAAAGCATATAGCTTGAAACATTTCCATATGTCACACACAGCCTCACACTTCACTAGTCAATGACATTGAAATTTTATATAAAATATTTAATAACGAGACTCACCAAAATACATCACTTGAATAAAATCACAACAATTGGGCTTGAGCAAAAGAGACAAACTTAGATCATCAGTCGAACAATCATTAATCTACATAGTAGCCTCGGGCGAATGTGATGGCGGTAAAAGCATAAAATGGATTCTAAGAAATAAATTGATTTTTTTCGGTCGTTTACTGAGTTGCTATTCAATTTCAGTCTGTATGAATAGTTGTTACAATTACTTATTAGAGATTGTCATTGAAAATACATTTTTTGGCTTTTATCTATTTCCAATTTATCAAGAGACCATTAAGTTTGGGAGTCAGCAAAGACAGTAGAACGTACATGGCTTAGTGAGGAAGAGGGCAGTGGTGGATTATATAATAAAGTGCTTTTGAGGTTTCTGGCGCCTATGTTGCTCTGAGCCGACTGAAATTGGCTTGGATTTAAACTGTCATTGTAATTTTCGGAACATTACTGTACTAAATCTGTCGAATGTAGAAAAAGATTTATTTAAAACCTGTTCTTAAAGTCAAGTGTAGAAAAGAATTAATTCACCTAACAACTTTCAAGAACTTGACTAGTATTTATCTGGTGGGCAATTTGAATTCCCTGAAGAAAAAAGAATTAAATTCATAGTAAATTTATCTGTAATAAAGATCAATGCAAACACTTATCACTTCCTCAATTAAATACATTTCCGTATTTAAATATTACCTTACTCTTCACATGCATACCATGTTAGCTTTCCCACACTGGGCGCAGATTTAAACTACGAAAATAACTTTTGAAAATTAATTTTCTAATATGTATATTTTGATAGTAGATATATTTTGACGTTCATGAAGCTCTGATAAAATATAGATCCTCAAATTATGCCTTTAAACATAACGTCCTGCCGCTCAATCACATCAGTTAAAACTCGAAAATGCTTGAATCATATATTGGCTGCCTCGGAATTTTTCAATATTAGGTTCGTCGATTCAAAACGTGCTTCCGAGCCTCTCATCTTAATTGATCTTATTAATATGCAGCAGATATATAATATCATTTTTTGGACAAAGCAGTATTTTACCCATCAAACGATTAATTTCCTCAATGCGATCACTCCTCTCAGAGCGTATCATGATCCGCACAAACGTTCAAGTATTTTTCGTGAAAAATTACAAATAACACTTGCAGCAGCTACTGTGCATCGTGCTTTCATGTTATTGTTGGAACTGAAACAGCCCAAGCAACAACAAAAACAATCTTGGAACTAATGCTTGGTTGCATTGCACGTCGGAAGTGTCGGGAAAACCACACAAACGATAACAACGTAGACAACGTAGACAACGACATCAACACTCTGTAATTATCTTAAACGCATGTATAATTGATGTAATTGCGCTAATAAGAGGATCACTGAAAGCGCGCGAAACGAAAATTTACCGTCACAAAAACATTGCTGATGCTGTTGCTCAATACAATCGCTTCAGTATAAAAGCGAAGAAAAATGCAACTAAAGTAACTTCGGACACATAAATGGGGAGAGAAAAAAAAAATCTGAAAACTTCGAGGAAAAAATTTCATTTAGTCACCATGTAGATAGCTTCTTCTGAAGATAGTTTTCATTATAATTTCTCATTTCTGATTTTTCTTTCGCATCTTTGATCTACTCGTACTCATATAGTTTGACGAATACTTTACAATTTTCATACGCATAGATCTTTTCATATATAGAGACAGTCCTCACGAGCTTAAAAATGCAGTGACAAATGCTCAATTAACTTGGATTTCTCTTTAAGGCGTGAAATGAAAATATGGCCATAGTTTTCAATTTTATATGCGGCAAATTGTCAACAAGTATGGCATCTTTAATGTGAAGGAAATCTCCGATGGCACTGATTAGAAAATGAATATTTTCAATTAAAGATTCAAGAAGATTCAAGTGAAAACAGAACATTTTTTTTTCAAACTGCTTATTTTTTTAGCAATATTTTATATAATATAAGAAAATTTTTAAATATCATATATATTTATTCATAAGTAAGAAGAATATTTTCAGATTAAATGACCATTTCAATAATTATCGATTCCAGTCCTTCGACTACACTGAACTCTGTCAGCCCGGCACACTACTCGATGGAAATGGCGCAATTCCAGTTTCAGTCAATAATATTCAGCGGACCGTCAACGTTCATCCTGGACAAAATAGTCCGACAACGTCATTGGGCAATGGCAGTCATCCGGCATCAAGATCAAGGCCATGGCATGATTTCGGACGACAAAATGATGCCGATAAAATTCAAATACTTAAATTGTAAGTACACTCAAAACATCACATAAAAAACTTGTATTTCTAAACCATATGCAAGACTGGCTTTTGCTGCTGTTACTACTGCTGTCGTCGCGTTACCACAAAACATTAACATCGTATTCCTACAACCTAGTCATATCTAGTCAACATCTCATTTAACTACTGAACTGAATGACTCGTTGCTGTTGTGTTTTCTTAGACTTTATGATTTCCGTATTTGTTTCGTATGTGCAATCAAAACACCCGTAAATGGCATTTTATTAGACCAATTAAATACTGAAGAAGATTTTCGCGCTGTCCGTAGTAGTAAATATTTTTTTCGGATAAGTTCTATGATTTTGTTGACATTCGATTGTACACAGATTAAAATTCACTTACTACTTCTTGTTTGCGTCACATTTTACACATACCATAATATCTGTGTCGACACAATTTCCTATATCACATACGTCCATTATAAATCACAACTAATTAAATAAGAAAATAATAACAGTTCATTTGCCGAGAAAACTAAATTGTGAATATCTTAGAAGCTTGTCTATTAAATTTACTGTCAACGTGCAGAGATATGATATATGGACTAAGATCTTAAAAATAACTTTCCCTACGCTCAGTTTTCGGGAAGGCCATTTTTGGTAATCATTAAAATGTGAACAGAGCAGCAGTGAACGAAGTCGATTTTCGTATCTTGTTAGTAAAATTGATTCCCTATGGATTTCGTCTCCTATGCACGTCAATATTCGTCAATTAAGAGTCTGGGAATTGTTGAGTCTATGAGAATTGTATCCAATGTTGTTTGAACTTTCAGTTTCATTATCGGAGGGAAGTAATTGGTAGTTATAGTATTTCGGAATAAGTGAATGAAACTCGAAAGGAATCAATATGACTTGGAGTCTGTTGAAACGTTAATTAACATAAAATGATTTTAAACCCATTTAATATTTGCCAATAGTTTCATTCAAACATGAATTTAAGTGAGATTCCGAATTCTTCAATGAATCTATTTTGTCAATTTCAGAGTTCTTGTTTAAGCAGCATTGTAATATATTTTAAAGAAGCTATTCGTAGTAGTGTGCAGTCTCATTTTACTGCAATTTTCTTATTTCGGTCTGGAGACGTAGTTTATTGTGTATATTTAAATTTTTAGAAATCATGCCAAAAAATCTTCTAATCACTGCTGTTTTGGCACGACTCTACTGTTGATTGAAATTTAATTTATTACTTCAAAATTATAAATTTTCTTGCATTACTCAAGAACTGAAATGTTTTTTCTTTTCAAATTATTTGTTTGTAAATTTGAATAGCTTAGCCTGTGATGCTAACTATAGGTTTTATCATGATGTTCTATCCCTCTCACAGTTTATTTTTTTCACTTTGAAACCTGTCTAGTAATAGCAAACTTGAACCATTACTTTTTTTCCTTCAATTTAATACACTTTTGGCCACTGAGTGGGGTCTTTAAATAGGACTCCGATTCTTGAGCTTAGCTTTCAATATTATGCTTGGCTACTATTTGAATTTTTTACCACTTTTTCTGTAGTAAAAATGTTTTGTTTGATTTTTCACAGAAACATTGATAAAAGTTCTAATTGAGCAGCTAAATCAACATGTACGCTTTGCTCTTCTCGGAGATGTTCAAAGGTGTGCCACGGCAGCCTGGTGTTCTTTTGAATATATTACATGCTCCTTCGATTATTCTAAGCTAAAATCTCTACCAAATCGAATCTCTTTCATATAGATTCGTAAATTTTTTGTGTCAACGTAGATTAGTGCTACTTAGCGATGTTAACTTTGACCTTGGGAGCGAACGACCGCACAACTTTAAGTTCATTGCACGATCAATATGGGGTGGGGTGACCTTAGCAGCCTAAGCTTAAATTGACAAAAAGTAGAAGCACTAAATTGAATAATTAATAACCACAACTTGAGAAACCCTTATAAGATACTCTGATCATGATAACATTGATAACAAAAGATTTGCCACTAAGTACATATTTCCAATTCAATACAAATACAATTTTAACTTGTGCTACGTGAAAAGTGTGTCCCACGTAAAAAACGCGCAGTTTGGAATCGTACGAAGCAAAGAATAGAGGTCCCTTAAAACTTTAATAAGTTCGTTTTCAATATAAATTTATACAAGCTATGGAGAAAACGCCAAAGGCTATCGCGTTTGACACCCTGAAAAGAATGAAGTAAAAATTTGCCCAAATTTTATATTCACCGGGAAGATGTTCAACAACATGATATGCGCGAAGATATTAAAAGATCTTTATGACCCTTTTTACTTCGACTACAAAACCAGTTCCAACACTGCAACAAATCAAACTGGTGATCTTCCGAGGTCATACAAATTTAAACTTCACATCAATAGTCTACTGTAAAACTACAGTTATCCTTAAGTGCACAAATACAGAGTATGATAATGCTCATTGTATAAATTCAGTCCTTAACTAACCTTATATACTTGAAAGTAGAGTTGAACCAGATTATATCAAAAATAGATTTTTATCAACAAGACTAGAAAATCTTTACTATAGCTTTCAAATGTAGTGAATCGAAAAATAGATCTCGAGTTTGCATTGCAAAGTTAATTTTTTTCCTATTTCTTCAGCTCATATCAATTTTTATGAACATTTTGCACAAGTACTGCTATTCACTTGAAACTTCAAAGCAACATTTCACGTATGATATCGTTTGTTCACTTCACTTTATAGACATATATTTTCGCAACGCTGTCTGGTATTGTATGAAACAGCCTTGAGAATTTTAAATAAGACTCAAACGACAAATTTCTTTCAAATATGTAGGTGGTAGATTAAAAAAAACTTGAGAATGTGATGTGAATATACACGGATATAGGAAATAACATTGCAGGCTGACATAGGCATCTACAAAAAACGAGATACTCGGAGGCCGATCATCAAACTAATTATAGCCTAAAGAGCAAAAGCATAATGAACAAAATTACTCTGCTACCCGGATATATAATTTTAATTAAAACTTTAATGCATCGCATCAATAATTCATACTAACGCTTAATAGTTTATTATTTTTTCGGTTTTCATTAAAATATGGACACAAAAATTCTCCCTGCCACAATATCTCAAAAATCAATTCATGTCGAAACTATAATATCCCGTTTCATACAATCATAGCCAATTTAACATTTTTTCTGCCCATTTGCATCGTCACTACTAGCGACGTAAACAAACGATTCAATCGAGTGTCTGCAGTTTCTCCGATTCCAATTACATAATATCATAGACAAATCACAATAAATTATTACGAGAGAATACCCTTATTGCACCTTCTCGTTGCATCAGTCCCGTCCAATGTTCACATCCAGTATCTATCGAATATGTCTTTGGACAATTTAATAACATATTTACCAACCATAATGAAAGTCATTAATTAAACTCTTGATTTACGACTAACGATTTATATCTTCCAACTGCATCGTTCTTATCAAATGCACATGTGCTATAAATGCTATGTACATGTGCGAAATTCACTTCGCGAATTTTCCTGCAGATACGACATAGTGATATGTCCAAGAAGATTTAAAATAACGTTTTCATATTATGAGGTCTCTTCTCGGCGGAAAATTCATTCCCGCGAAAATACTCCAAGAAGAATGATTGAGTATGCTAAATGGCTTGAATGACTTGCATGAATATTAATTTTCTGTGTTGACTAGGTATCTTTCACTGATTGCAACAAAATAGGAAAGATACATGCATACCTACTGCATTGGTGTGGTGCCTAATTTGCACTAAGCTATGGAAGCATTAGATATCTTCTCGACATGATAATGATGATGCACGGAATGCCGCGAAAACAATCTTGTAAAGCGTGGTTAAACCGTAAGGCACGTGTTCTATTGTGGTTAAAAGAGACTGTTTCTGTCAATATCTGACACAACCATAATATGTCTCTGATTCCTTTGTGTGTTGAAACCACAACGAGAGGATAATGAGCTTCGACCGAAAATCGCTCTATTGAATGAATTCCACTGCCTAATATGTGCATACAGACATGGAATTCGCTTGAAACGAACTTTGCGAAAGTGTAGAAATGTTAACATGTAGAGCAAGTGCAGGTAGGGAATTACGGCTTCAAAGCTGAAAGCCATGTTGCATAAGTTTAAATGAAGCACTATGGAATAGTGCTGTCATTTTTTGTTTTAGATTGACTATCAAACAAAAAGGGTTTTTTGTTGAAAATAATCGAAAATCATGTACTGTCTTAAGCCCAAAAATAAGGTTACAATCACCGTACCACTATTTGCCTCAGGTGTCAGCCTTAAATGCTATGGCATTCACATGCTCTAAGACAAAATATCTAAGCTCTGATGCGATTGTAATTATGTCCACAGTTTCCTTGAATTCCTTATTTTGCTTTGAACAAAGGAGCATATTAACAAAACTACTATTTTCTAATACTTTATCAAAGTATCCAAATTATCTTCATCAATATTTATTTCGAACGGCAACACAATCCAAAAAAAAACAATTTCCTCTAACAATCTGATTAATTTATTCACATTCTTGATCTGGCACGCTGCAATGAAAATGGTAGCATTATCGCAACCGTCGCCAGACTACTGAGCAAATACGAGCACACGCTCGTAAGTGAAGACATCACTACGAAACCAAAACCATTATCCATCGTTAACACAAAACGAATTCTATAATAAATAAACTTTTCTAGCGACAAAAGGCAATTACTGGCATCCTTCCACTCCATTTTGCCTCTTTATTTGTCTGCGTTCACCTGCAGCTCTCCTGCAACCAAATAACAATTCAATTGATACATTTTAACAACACTAAGAAGACAATTCGAATCTGCTCGAAGATTTTTTTTAAAGTCTCTGAAATCTCTGATCGAAGTAAAGACTTCGATTCGAAGTAGTGCATTGCAAACGTTGTTCAATTATCCAAGACACATTTAACATCCTAACAATTTCACTTGTTGCACTCGCATTAGATTGCTCAAACCTCTCAGCATGAGGGAGAAAGCTGCCGTTGGATTTGGATGAAATTCGCAGTATTGTGGTCTTGAGCTACAGTAACCAAGTTGTTTTTTTAACGAAAGACGGTATTTTAATTGACATCAATCGGAGAACTTTTATATAGGATAAACAATGCGTCGAAATAAAGATGCGCTAAGATCCTCTTCTACCACTCAATGCATTTTCAAATACATTTGTAAGTACGAGTATGTACCTGTATGCTTGTCGACAACGGGAAATTGGAAAATTTGTAACGAAATATATAAATCAATGTCCATGTTGGTCAAAGAGGGCGCTTGCAGTTTGTGTGACGCGCACTTAGTCACAAAATTGCTGCGCTGCTACATGTTTCCAATTTGTAAGAAAATGCCAAGAATGAAATCACTTCTGTGTTACAGTTGGCGATTCGGATCTTTGCGAATTTTCGATTTGGTTTCTTTTGAGATTGTCAAGAGACTAAAGATGAATTTTGGAAGCACTGTGTGGTGCGTATTTTGGAATACGAAAGATGCTAAATACAAGAAAATTAACAATTATTAAAATGCCATAGGAAAAGATACATGCATTTTAAAATTAACGTAGTAAAAGATTCTCCGCTTACAAAGCTTTTGAGCAGGTAAACGCTATCTATGATATTGTATGTAAACAGGAAGAGAAAAAGCTGACCGCAATTTAACACTTTTATAAGATATTGCTAATAATTTGTATTCCCCGAACCAAACATACAAAAAAAATTTTTTACAGAAATAAATACAAGTTCTGAAACCTTTTTCGATGTCTAAAGCTCTTTTCGTTTAATATTATAAAGAGATATTTCGCAATTTTATATGTCTATTTCATTATTAACTACAAAAAATGGATCTATTTGAATGAGGCAGTAATAATATTTTTTTTATTTATAACTCTAATTTATGAAAATAAATTCGATATGAAGGCTTTCAGTCGATATCGTATTATGAAATATCATATAGCAAAAGTCATAATCCCAATATTTTCATATTACCGGAAGAATTTTTCGCTGAGTTTAGTTTAATTTTGTATTGCATTTTTAGTTTGACTGCAAACATTTATTTTCTCTTTTACGACATCAACACCACAATTGCATTTACTTCTCTTTCCCATCGAATATCAACATAAATATTTCAAATTCATGCTACGATCAAGAGTCAACAAATTATTATGCTTCCAACTTCACTTTAACGAATTACACAATATCATAAATGAAGAAATATACATAATGTATAAATACTTCGCATAAAATGAATTCAACCTCCTCATCATTACTTACAACGTCACAGGAAGTGAAAGACATACATATTACTTCTTCAAGCTAGTTAAATCGACATTTAATGCAGCATACATTGTTGTTGCTGTTATTATTATTACGAGGCTTATGCATAATCGAATGGACATAGCATGTCCATGAACGGAAAACTGTCAAATTAAAACTGAATTGACGCATTCAGATTCATACAGATGAAAAACACACAATCTATCAGTACGCGCATGTACTTTATTTCAATTTCATTTTATTTTTTATTTCGAGTCATTCTTCTTTTCCATTAATATTACATCACAATATGCTGCTGTATCTTCACTATAGATAACGCAATGTATTTTTACGTATGTATGCTTACTAAATGCTGATATTTTCTTCGCTGGAAAAATCATCGTCCGAACGAATTATTCGGATTTTGATGTTCTTGTCATCTGTAACAAGCATAACATCAGAGCTAAATCATTATTATTTGAGTTATGATGAATGTGAATGGATTTCAGAGCGATTCGTGTACAAGTCTCAAGGATGCATGCATATATGAACATTGGAGCTAAATGACGTAAATGGAATACACTTAAATAGTGTTTAGTTTGCGATCAGTTCGCTTGGAAGCTGTGGCATTTCCTTTTATGTTCATTAAGTGTTCGAGCAAATGAATTGATGTTTTGACATTTTTTGACAAGCTTTTATGCTTTGGTTTTTTCATACATGTAGAAATAAAAATTAAATAACAAATCTTTTTATAGAAAAAAAAATAAAAAATATCAAAAATGTAATCTATGAGGCTATTCGTACACATGATGAATATTTTTAAATATCAAAAATAATATGTAAACAATGTTTAATATTTGGTTAAGAATCATTTATGTTTTAAAATATCCCTTACACTTGATTCCATACTTTCCACTAATTTTTGAGGGTGAGAAATGAGTTTTTTTCTCGCACTTCTGCGTAAGTGCTTGTTTCATACCGGTATGGTTGTGGTACTTAAGACGGCCATTCAGATATAACCATAGATTCTCAATGGAAGTAATAGCTGGCGATTAAGAGCGTATCGAGTCTTTTTTAACGTTTTCTTTACAGTTTATGCATTTATGTGTTTCCCAAAACGCTCTCGACCTTCCTTTGCTAATTTTGAGCAACTGCTTTTGGGATCTTTTTTAATATCGTTTACCAAAAATTTTACTTCCCTTCCGTTTTCTGTTTAAATTACTAGGTCTACTTTGAAACATATTTTCATGTTTGTAACTTACACATATTATCATTGATTACACGGTTGAATGTAACTTGTTAGCCATTCCGCCGATATTGCGTAAGGACTTAATTCTTGAAATAATGAAATAATTAGCTTTTTCATTTCAAAGGATGTTTTCTGGCCTTTCCTTCCTATTTCTAAACAAAAATATAGTTTCGCATCACTTTGAAAATATAAGATATACAATAAAACGATGATAATTATACACCAAATTGTTGATCAAAGTGCACACTTGTTCTATGTGCACACAAGTACACAGCTAACCCCAGAAACAAACAGTATTTCCATAATATCCTTACCTTGAAAGTTATGTATACTTGAAAGTTGGAAAGGGTCCAGGTCACATTTTTGGCTGACATTGACTTCAAACACATTAACCGCGACTAAATTGTCTATTTTAGTTATGTAATGTATTGAACATCTCTCTCCTCAAAATTAAAAGAACATGTACGGATGCCTGTTTCCTTTGTAATTTTAATGAATGCCATTTGAAATGCTCATGACAATTTTCAGCAAATATTTTTTAGAATACCCGTAAGAACAAGTTGGTGGAATTCTATATTTTTATGTAAAACAAATTACTGTCATAATTCTCCTTTCGAAAAATCAACGTATTGGTAATTTACTTTAGAACTGCGTTGATTTATTAATGATAGTTTCTATGAAATTAAAAATGTAGTGTGCACTGTTTTCAACTAATATGAAATAGAAAAGAAAAATATGAGCCGATCATTCGGTTTTGAATGTGCTCGATTCTCTTCCAAAGCCGAAATTGACCTTACCTCTTTTATTTTTCATCTTGCCCTATTCGTGTGATTTATTCTCCTGCAGACCCACGTTGGGCGCCATCATTCTCTAAGCATATTCATGTAAAAAATACCTTTTTTCGCGTTCATGTAGTAAATATATACTGCCCTGCTTAGCATTAACGTTCTATCTATATTTTTGTTATTTTTAAGCTAACACCAGATTCGAGAACCACTTACTCTATTACATGATTCTGCAAAATATGGAAAACCTAACTTTTATGGAAGTATGTTAAAATCAGTAATGAACAATTATCGCGTCTACAAAAAATAGCACATTGCTTAGCATAAACGTTCTATCTATCGTAGATATAACGTTTATGCTGAGCAATTTTTAATTAGTTGAAAGCTCATTATTTCGGCCCAAAACTGAATCACTTAATTATTTCTGGAAAAAAAAATTGTCACATAAATTGCTTAATTTACCAAGAAACATCGGTTAATATATATATGCTTCTTTCGATCATAAAAAATCCATTCGAAACGATAGTGGAAACACCATCAATAAGTTGCATTTATTTGCCATTGAAAATCACGTAATCTTTCTTGATTGTTTGATTTTGAATAACGTTGAAACAACATCATTTTTCGAGTTTTGTAATTGTTGAATACATTTAAAATATTACAATTTTTTGGATTCGTTTAATTGTGGTGCAACACAAGTTAAATATAATTTTCTACCATTTTTAAAAGATTATTTTCTGATAATGTATGTCCTGTATGGCCATAAAAAATAATATAGGAGACATTTTGAGCAGACATTTGCTTTGTTTCTAACAGAATTTCAAAGTAAGATATTCCATTTTTTTTTCATTTATTTTCGACCCCATATATACAAAATTACACTTGATTGTTTAAAAACTATGCCGCATAATTAAATTCAAAGAATTTCCTCATGAATCCGAGTGTTCATTTTCGCCTGATGAAATGCATGGTTATCTAAAAAATACTTCTTCTGTTACCAATAATCAACCAAATAAAGCGCTGATTCTATCAAATATTCAACTGTTCTTACCTTTTCGCTGAAAAACAAAAACGATTAATTACAATTGTCTTTTTTTACAGATTCACAAACGTAGGCTTTAGATATAACCTAGAAAGTCCGATCAGCTCATCACAAAGGCGAGAAGATGACCGGATAACATATATCAACAAAGGTCAATTCTACGGTATCACATTGGAGTACATTCCCGATCCGGATAAGCCTTTTAAAAATACAACAGTCAAAGTAAGTATTTACCAAAAACAAAATTAATTTCCAGCTAAATTTTTTTGATTATCATTGCAAGCTATATTCAAATCAAAAATGCGGACCTTATGAAAATAAAACTGAGTCTCTCTCTTAATCAGCTTATCTTAACTCTGCAGTTTTTTTTTCTTAATCGTTGTGATTAATCCTTTTTGACAACAGTGCTACAGCACCGACGTGTTAACATAAAATTCCAATTAATTACATTTGAAACTGGCAGTAGCACACAAAACTGTCAAAATTAATTTATGTTTGTTTTTCACTCTTTTGATAACTACGAAGATGATACTGTGAATCCTTTTTCGGTTAGATCTTTTTGCATCCCATAACATTTTTGTATCATTCGAACAAACATCAATGTCTTTGGATTAGCCTCGGTATGATACATTCACATATCTTCTTCGTGTGCATGATATATGAGTACATCCCTTCAGTCTCGTAACACCCAAATCGGGCGAATATAATTGATCAGAACTGAGAAAAAATGTAAAGTATCTGAAAGGCTGTAAAAAGGCAACAACAGCAGCGACGGTAGTATCCTTTCGATTTTTGTCATAGGGGTGAATTCAAATCGAGCTCAAACGATGATGACGAGATACAAACACCAAAAGGTGATTGAAATGCAAAAAATGAAGAAAGAGTACCGAAGAAAATTGAAAGTTTTTTCTCTCTATAAACATACCGGAATAGCGGTAGAAAGGAAGTTTTTAATGACTTCTACAGTACTATATCGGTAGATGGAAATATGTAGGCAATATTATTGCACGGGAATGAGAACAAGGGTTTGTTTCGAAAGGAGACTTCTGATGAGTTCACTTCGGCTTAGCATCATCTGAGTTTGTGATACAATGTGACTTTTGGATCGAATTTAATGAAAAGGTGTTGTAGTGGAAGAGATGAAGTGGAAAGAACTTTCTGAGGATATTATACATTTTTTCCTAATCGTAAAGAAAGTAATAAACTCTGTGAAGGGAGGGTGAAATTTAATACTGTGCCGAAGATATAAATCAAATAAAATATTATGAGGATGTGAAAATTCATTTGAAAGGAACAGAGATGTTTAATAGGATTTTATTGTTTTCCCAAGAGTTTGTATACGATTAAAATACCCGTTATTTTTGATTTGCTAGTCTAAAAACCATGCAATAGTAAATCATGAGTTATAGTTTCCACACCATACATTCCCTTTTTTGTATTTGAAGTAGCTAGCCACTATCAATACTACTGTTACGTTTTCAATACTGAAGACAATTTCTGATTACATTTTTATGCAATGTATTTTCAAATCAACCTGATCAGCTGTTTTTTCATAGATAGCAAAAGTTTATATGGACTGCTATCGACCAAAAACGAAACTTTTACACAATCAAATTCATGGGAACAACATTGAATACAAAAAAATTCTCTTCCTCAAAATCACAATGAATGTAAACATAAAACGAACATATCATAGACATGACAATTATAACTGTTATCAAGCTATGTTACAAAGTGCCTGCGAAATGGTTGAAAATATGGTCACAACTTCTCAAGCCAAGCACATTCAGTGTAAACTTGAACAAACCATAGGCTCGTTAATTAACACAAAAACGTATACAGATAACATTTTCAGATACGCTCACTGTACACTGTCAATTGTTAGATGTAAATCACACTTGAAACGACCAACATTGTTCGTTGTAAATACCTGTCATTTTATATGTAGGAATGATAATGAGGCGAACATTGTAGGTTTTAATTAGAAGCAAATTTGTTTATTAATATGCTAATTTCAGAATATGATATCAACTCGGCATTGTTGAAATTTATTCCGTTTGGTCGGGACAGACCTCGTCATAGCTTAAAATGTATAGGATGTTTAGTAAATGTATATTTTAAGTATATGGCAATCATGACTCTATCGCTGTTTTGAATTGAAACCCATTTCCATAAGGTATCTTTACGAGGATTAGGTATGGCAATTATGTATGTATGTTGGCGATAATAGAAGAGCTTTAGAAAATGTGAATAATGAATAAAAAAAACATTTCACAAAATACCACACATCGTTTTCAGTCAGTTATATGTTATTCACAAACTGAGATAGTTTTATTACGAAACTTTCCTATCGATAAGCTATTTGTAGGTACCGATGAATGCATATCTGCATAAAATAACACTATCATTTGCGTTCAAATTATATTTGGTTGTAATAAAAACAGGGCTTAGTAAGACGATCTTTATTTCAAACAAGAACATGTTTTATGCATGAACTCTTCTTTAAAGCGAAGTTTGACTATACAGGTATTTTGTTGTTCTTAAGCTTCTGCGCAGGCTTACAAGTTTTCTCTATTGTAATTTCACCATTTAGAATAGCGCTGGTTAAGTTAAGTAATAATGTATTTCGTTAACCGTGTCCATTGAACTAAGTTTCTTTTTTCAAAGTGAGTGCCTGTTTCTGTTTTTTGTCATGTTATATCACATGAAACATTTTTGAAAATGTTCACTTTTGATTTATGCTTGGATTTTTGTGTGCTTGGTTTTATTGTTGATTCGATCTACTAGATGTTTGTTATATTTGTAGATATAGGAAGTAAAACTCTGATCAGCATTGTGCGATAAAGTTCATCACATTCTCCAACCCAGTTCAGCTTGGAAGCAGGTATTACATTTGCTTCTACCAGTGTCATGCATCAAAATAGTCCCGTCTAGTCACAATAAAATAAAAAGTATGAGTCGCGTCCCCTTATTTTACTGCTGTAATATTTGGCTCTTTACATTTACATTTTGAAGATAATTTCGTGCAAATAACCGCACCGACTACCCCTCAAGAAGCCAATTATTGAGGTCCAATTTTCGAATACTTTTTGTTGTAACTGGAGTCGTATAATGGAGTTATATTGGCATTTAAAGCGTCAATGGTCGCTGGTTTTTTAGCGTAGTTCAACGAATTCACGTACGTAAATGAGCCACGTCGCTGAACAAAAGTCTTCCGTAAAACAGAGCGTCATATTTCAGTTGAGTTTCGGCCCATTCTCCAAATGTGCAACACATCTGATGACCATGTAGCTTTCATTCTTCCACTAATTTCATCTTGTAAGACTTTAGACCGAAATCCTCCAAAGTGGATGGGTGAATCCCAGCTTCTTGCTGCCAACAGCGAATCAACAAATCTGGGTTGTCAGGAATACTGGCTTCCACGGCTGCTATATTCTATTCGGATTGAACCGTTCTCAGTCTTGTCGTCCAGCAACATGAAGTGGTTGCGAAAATTTGTAATCACATGGTGAATAGTATGTGCTGATGAACGATTATGCGGTCCATAAAACTCACGAAACGACCTTTGAGTTTTCGGATTGGAAATAAAATTTCACGATTTGTAGACGCGATGTAAATCTGTCCATGGCAATTTTTCTGACCTAACTGAGTAGAAATGACACAGCTATCACCAGCTCATGTAACAGTGGCGAGCTTCACAATGTGAGAAACACCATTTATAATACACATAAATTTTTGAGACTGTTTAGCAATAGCCATTGTAGTCAATAATTTTTCAATAGAAGTAAAAATAAATAAGGTCGGATAGTCTTTTACGGCAGTATCACGTACTATGATTTAGGATAGCACGGCACGAGATAGTAGTCATTCAAATTAAATGCATACGCCAAATATTTAAATTCTGCGCAAATAATAGGCGTGTTTTTTGCTTCCCCTATCAATAACAGAGCAATGCTATTCAGCACAGACGCATTAGAAACAACAACAACTCCTGTACCAGTTAATTCACTGGGACAGGAGTTGTTGTTGCTTTCAATGCGTCTGTTCTGTTCTATTATGGATAGGGGGAGCAAATAACACGCCTGATAATATACATCCAAACACAACTTTTTCACTTATCAAATTAAATTGAACTGAACGTTTTGCGTCTGTCCATTTTACACTTTTTTTTAAATATTGCATTCGGAATTCTTCTCCACTGGTTATTCATTCACTATATATGTTTCCCGGTTTTAATCTATGAATTGGAATACTTTTCATATATTTGTTCCAAATACCGTCAACGAATATAAGCCATGACTTCAAAAGAGTTTTGATTCCAAAGCATCACTAAATCAAAATAAATTTTTACCATGACTGCCTTCTGCAATTCGATGGTCCGATGAAATATCACTGCAATCTATAAAATCGACGTAAAAAGCGAATAAATACATATCGACCGCCTCTAATGAACTATTTTCTATTAGAAAACTAGCCGGTCATTTTCAAAAGCCGTGTGTGTGCCTCTACAACCGGCCGGACAGACAGACAACCGGATGGTCCAATCAACCATGCTTCGGATGAACCAAACTTCAAACTTGAAATATATGCACGTCCAGCATCATGTGTCATTCCTCTACCGAGAGCACATTTGTCTAGTTTTGGTTTGGTCTCAATTCAAAAACCACACATGAATACACACGTTTTATGCATAAGATATGTTCGTGCGTGCATGCAGGGTGCATCTGAATTACTTCGAAATATCGCTCATTCGAATGTTAAACCTTGCTAGATTATTACATTGCAAGAGTTATCGGTATATTGAAGCAGTTTACTGTTCCAATCTGGCGGGTGAATGCTGTCTACTAGTATAGACTAACATATTAACAAGGTGTCGTTTAGATATAAATCTTAATTAAAATTACAATTTTCGAATACACCGTATGCATCAAAGACGATTTACAGTTACAGTGAAAATTCTTTTCTCTCTCCCGTCGAAGTGGAAAATAACGCAAGAAAACAACTCCCTGTAAAAGTCAAAAGTTTCAAACTGCGACTAGCCCAGTTCGGTTATTCCGTTCGATAAAAACATACTTAGAGAGTCTGGGCTGTCTGCTGTGAAGAAGTTTCCTTAAAAAGATGCTTTTGCACGACAGAAACGAGCTGAATGTGAAAAATAGAGATTCATAGGATTAAAATGCGTGATGGCATTCGGCCAAGCCTCGTCTATGTATCTAAAGCTATATGGCTACCGTGGCAATGGATAAAGCATCTCAGCAACCGAATTCGTTCATAGACTTGCCGTGTGCGGCATTCAGGTTGACAACGGCATAGCCTTGAGCTGCTGCTGGTCCATTTTAGGTGTGTGATCACATACTCTTATCTATATCTTGAAAAATTACTGCTACTGCGTTCATTTTTTCCATTAGACATACTGTCCGTTTGCTAGCCAGCTCATGTACTAATAGCCCTGATATGTGAGCATTTTCACCGTTGAAGCAATTATTGTTAATCGAAGTATCTGTCTTGTCATATTTACTATGGCAACAATCGTCTCAATGATCATACAAATGACGATCATGCAACAAAACAACGATGCCTTCGGAACGGTCGTTTGTAACATTGAACGGAGGGTTGAATTTTATCAAAAGCACTTTGTCAAATCAAAAATGATTCATTCGATATGTTTTTTGACGCATCATTATCATCATCATTCACAGAAACGACAGAAATTTGCATATCTCAAGCCCGTATGTATAAAATCGGAACGATTTCAGTCTTACAGGAAGGAATTTCGGAAGGAAGCAAGATACATTCTGATCGTTCTCAAAAGATAGTCAAACAAATGAATTTTTTAGCATAGAAATTACGGCTGCCAACGAATATTCGAGGGCGCTTCACATTACACATACGTTGCTGCACCAAAACACTCCAAATCGAGGAAGCCGAGCATCTCGAGCATAATTTGTAGGATGAGAAAAGACAACAATGGACCTATAACTCTGCCCTGAGGGTGACCAGAATGAGAGCGCTATTGTATTGGATTTTTCGTCGCTTCATATATGGTCCTCGTTGGATACCTCGACCTCATCTCCCTCTGCACATTTTATTGTCGTTATCCCAAAATCGACAAAAATGACAACATGGAAAAAAATGTACGCAGATCTGCGCTGCTGTGTTTGCAGAACTTCTTGAAATGTGATGAATGATGATGATGACGGTGATCTAGTCTTATTCAAATAATCAGGGTAGATTTTTCAACTCGGTCGTGAAAGGTGAGACTCGTATTGAAACGAGCTTAGTTGATGTGAGCGCCTGAGGTAGCTGCGGCAATGTTGTACAGAAGAAGTTGATTTTTTACGGGATTGAGGAGTGAATTGTTTGTTTGTTTTAGACCATCTGCATGTTGTGCGAAGATCCTTTTGCCATGAGGGAAATCGTTATATGCAAATTTTCAGTATGTGTGAGAGATTTGATAAAAAATGTGATGATTTATGTGTCTAGGGGTTTTCAGGTGGTTTTAATGGTCGATGCTGGTAGAGTGATATAGATTAATATCGATGGGTTAAATTGAGTGATGTGAGATCTTTCATGCTTGATTATGTTACATATAATAATAGGATAATAGTAATATAGTTTGAAGAATATCAATGAGTACTGACATTTTCTTACCGTATTAGGTGCGCTGATATTTGACATCTGACATAAAATATTTACATTTCATTTATTATAAAGCTGACATCGAAAATATAGCTAATGAAATCAATATATTTAAATAGTACTCCTCATTCAATGAGCTTTTCATCTCTTAAACTCACAATTTCATTTCTACATTTCTAACTGCCGGCCGATTTCCTTTCTTATTTCCTATCTTCTGCTATAGGAAAGAGCTTGATAGTGGCTTATAATAAGCTTATTCCGGCCCTGCATACCTCTTTTCCTCTTGAACAGCATGGATTTATCAAGCCCAGGTCTTTTATGTCCAATCTTATAAACTTCTGCAACTTGGTTGTTTTTGCATTGATTCAACAGAAACAGTATGATGTTGTTTACGCCGATTTTTCGAAAACATTTGTTTCTGTAGCTCACAAACTTTGCCTCTGTGATTTCTGATTCCGTTCTATCTTGATTTTCCTCCTAGGTCTCAGACCATACTTGCACCGTTAATGTGCTATTCTCTTTTGCTACCACATTCTGTCTTCGCTTTTAGGTGTTACGTAGGGTTGGATTTTCGGTCCTCTCTTATTTCTTTTCTTTTCTTCTATTATTCATTCGTCTCGCCTGACATTTCCTCTGTTATTCATTCATATTACCTTATGCTTTCTGATGATTTCAAATTGCTCAGAGAAACTGCGCCTCTCAATGATTGCCTACAACTTTAAAACAATATTTTGCGCTCCAAGTGATTAGTGCTTAGGGAATTTACTTGCTTTCAACATAATGTAAAAAAGTTCCCATAATGTTTTCTTACAGCCTTTCTCACTATTGTTGAAAAGTTCGAAAAGCTTAATTTTTGATTCGAAACTTAAATTCAATCTCACAGCGAGAGAGAGAAAGTAATCAACGGTAGCAACCGTTGATGTTAACATAATTACTGTTAAATTTAACAGGGAAGATAGTTGTGTGACTAGATAATAATATATGGGGCATTCCACGTGAAGCGGACAGGTAAAAAATTTTGATGTTTCCGATTTTAGTAATGTTTGATTATGTTATACCTATATTTGTTCTCGATCCAGATACAAAATGTTTTTACAATATAAAGTCTGGTTAACGAGATAGAGGTCCTTAAAGATTTAACTTTTTGGCAGGTATGCGCTATTTAGAATCATTTTATCCAGTATTAAAAAGTCACAATAAAATAAATAACTAAACTTGAATTTATACTTCATTTAATGAGCTTTTGAAATGGATTTTTGAATATTCAAATAACTTTTTTTTTTGAAAATATATATTTATATTTAAATTTTTGAAAATTGAATTTCACTAAGTTAGACCAATCAATTTTTTTTAAATTTTTTTTCTAAAAATAGCTAATAGTGAATAAATAATCCTTGCTAAGTTTCATAATGGACGTAGAAGTCGTTTAGGAACTAGAGCAGTTACAGTTTCAAAACAAGCGTCGACCGCTCCTTTACAGTGCATTTTTCTCTGGGTACAAGAATTCTCGATTGGTTTCAGGTCTCGCCACCGTTTTGCTAGCTTGCCTACTTATGTACACCTGTTTTATTTATAATATTGTTGTCAAGTCTAGCATTCCTGCTATAAATAATTGGAACACTCTCAACGTAGATTCACCCGCTTTATATTGTTTAAGCTATCAATTCTATAAATAAAATCTAATATTTGGAGTAGAATCATCAATTAGCATTGTTGCAAATCCCGTATTTTCAGTCCCGTAGACTGTACCTTGATAAGTGTTTGATGCTTAAATTTTTTCGTTGCTCTACGTCTTGGCCTAGGCTCAAAGCTGCTGATTTAAAACTGTAGCCGTTTTGATAGATGATTGATAATTTTTAACATACCATTTGCGCGAACTGACTTTTTTCATTCCACCTTTATGGCAATTTCTTAGAAGACACGATGAGCCCCAGCTTAGTTTTCTACCACAAACAATACACAATTCAAGAGTCAAATTCAAAATACATATTTTAAACCTAGTTTGATTCATAAATATTATGTTAGCTCTTAATTAATGTTTTTTCTCCGTCGCAAATGCACAGATGATGTTTCGCTCATTTTTATTGAAACTTCAAAAAAAAAGTTTCGAAAACTAACATGCACAGATTGTTTTAAGCTTATTTTTATTGTAACTATTGCCATTTTTACTAATTTTATTTTTATTATTTTCATTACTATTGCTTTAATATTATTATTTTTCTTAATCTTATTCTTTTGAATTGATCTTGTGCTCTGTATTTTTCCTATTCTGATTTTTTTTTAATTTTCGTAAATTTCGGCTCGAGCTTATACAAATAGCTATTACATGAATTAAAATGGTAAAGACTCTGTTCTTATGAAATAATATGAAAAATTAAACTTGCCAAATAACTATGTTGAATTTCCAAGGAATGAGAAACCGTCAGCCAACTCTAGCTTTAATTAACTGTTTGTACACTTTTGTACAGATGAGTTTGATCCGATCATTAACTATGATATCTCTGATCATTATATATTTTTTTATTTATACTTTATATTTTCACTAAAAGAATATTATGCCTTGTCTAATAAAACAAAATTTAAACTTTCCCATAGTTAAGTAAAACATAAAATACGCAATGAAATGAAATCTAATTTTTATTTTCACTTTTTCCGTCCCGTTTCTTTGACACTTTGCCTTGCACACAATTCATTAAAACATTGAAAATATTACTTGATCCCGTACATTATGCGCATTAAACTCACAGCACTCACATAATTAAATTTTAATGTAGGTTTAAGAGAATCGTATGGTTGATGATTTATAATAAAAATAATAGTCTCATCAGACATCATCTGAAAAGACATTTGGCGATTCTTCCTATCGAACCATAACGTTATTTGGTTGCATTGCTCTATTGAAATGTATTTTCTTTAGTTCAATTGAATAGGATGAAGATTAACCCTAATTCCATCTATGTCTGAGAATACTCTGTGCGCGGGACATCTCTGACATTTATGCCACACATTGCATATCTTATCGTTTTTGATGGGCAGCCGATTTTATGATCGAAAGACTACTTCAACGGACTCATGAACAAAACTTTCAGATATCGTAAACGAACAAGCATTAAAATTGCAAAATTTATCCACGCAGAAAATGCGAATGCCATGTTTGATTCGCTTCTGTGTACAGAGTAATGAAATACACATTTCTGCATGGGATATGTATATAGGTATGTGCTGTGTATATGAAATAAATCCTTGTATGTCTAGCCAGAAAGTACAAATACGAAATCGCTTGACTGTTGTATGCAACATATGCAATGAAGGCTTGTGAATGTAGGATTTCTATTTTGCAGACATTTTAACATGAGATTTCGCATTGAATCAGATTGGGTGAATCTTTTAAATTGTTGTTTATAGTTGGTGTCAGTTAAAAAGTTCAATTCGGAGAAGGATTGCAAGTAGCTAAGAAATGATCATCGTTTATGCATGAATGTAACATCGAGAGTGTGGCTGCAGACATTTTTAAAATTAGAAACCGTTAAATCTGACAAATACAACCTATTCAGCAATGAGAAATATATGAAATAATACAAAAAACTTGATACTATGGCAGTTGACTGCAATAGCGCATATGTAATATGAGCATATTTCAAAAGATGTTTTACTTGTATCCGAATCCAACTCCGGAGTATACGAAAAATATTTACTGAAAAAGAAAACTAATGCAATAATTTTTAAACTGAATTGTTTGAATTGTAAAGAACATAAAAAACTGTTTTCTTACCATTTCATCCTATAAATTTTTGTTAGTACTTTTCTTACAAAATCAAGGCTTTTTCATTTGCCCCATTCAGATTCAAATCGATTTCAAATAAATAACTTTCAATCTATGAGCTAATTCAATAGCAAGCATAGCATTTTATAATTCAAAAAACAAACACGTGTCAGTCATTTAGTTATTTTGTCGTTCAACATCAAATTCATTATGAGTTTTCACATTTCTAATTTTAAAGCTTACGTAAAAAAAAACTAAGAAGTAATTTAACATCGAATTCCTCTAAACTGCACAAAATATGCGTTGATAATTCATTCAACGCACTAAAAAGCCTATGAATAATAAACTTCAATAGATTAATATTCGAATATTTTATATATGTACATATAAATGTGAAAACATGGACACAGAATTTGAATGATTTTTGATTTATGGCTTTGTATTCATAAATTCAGCATTTCTAAATTATCATATGTAAAAATATTCCAAGTAAATTTTACATTGATTATGATTTTTCTCAAACACTCATGTAAATCAAAAGCTAATTCCAATCGTAAAAATTCAAATGTCAGAAAAACCATTTAGGTACCTTACATATGTATGTATTTTTTAAACCATTTCTTCAGCCATCCACCATCGTCATCAATACGTTCATATCTCACGAGTTCCTAACGATATCTATCTAATATACGTAAAAATTATTTTCCGGGGAAAAACCGTTATTTCAATTTTAATCACTCTCACCGAACTATAATCAGTCTATCTAAGCACAATACCTTGATGATCAAATTAATTCAGTAAATCTTATCACTTTTTTTCTCTTAAGATTTTATAGATGTATATGTCATAGACGGCACGTAGGCATATTTGTATATATGCGACGAGTGTGATACTTTTTGCTCGTTTATAGCTTATTTTAACATTTATTTCCATATGGAAAGTCAATCATCATCGTCTTGTAACTAATTACATTTTATCGAACTGTGACTGGAATATTTCGAATATTTTTTTGTAAAAAAACAGACTCAAACTGATTTATGATCAATGTAAAATGTTTACGTCAAATGAGAAAAAGCGGATTTTGAAAAAGCTTAAAATTTTAACATGACTTCATACTTTTTGAAACTTTTTTTTATAGAAAAAACCTCAAATATTCTTTTCATAGCAGCAATATGAGCATCATAGCTTCAATTTGACTGATTTTTGAATGTATGCTGATCATTTTAATGTAAATACGTCGATGAATCAACAATAACTTTTTTTCCGAAACGTTGTTGTTGAGATAATGTTTTTAGAGAAAATATTTATTGTATGAATATTTTCTCTAAAAATTCTTCTCTATAGAATGACGCTGATGAAAAATACTATCATGAATCTAGATTTTGTTGTATTTCTATTTAAATTTCACATTCTGGCTGTAAACTAGACGTATGTTTAGTGTTTGCATAGACTCTTATGCTAATATGTTCGTATTTTTATACGGATGCATTGAATTAGACGAATCAAATTTAATAAAAATAAACTATCGAAAGAATTAGTTTGTTTGTTTTCTGTAATATATGTACATTGCGGAATTGGCTCATTGTATCCATTTGTCAGCCGAACTTGGAGTTAAACTTTAATGAAGGGTCAATTGAATTTGATTATAACTCACACTGAACTATAATTTGAATTAGAGCTTATTTCATGCATTTGGATAGACTTGAGCTATCATGATAAACTATCATGAAAGATCTGTGAGGAAATATTTTTTCTTATTGCTTGCCATTAACGGCTCATTTATTAATTTCCTGATTATTCTGAAATACCTTTCTTAACAAATATTTTTTGTGTAAATCAAACACAAGTCCAAGACCTGCGCTCTGTGGTACAATTAGTATCGATATAATCTGAAATGAATAATTACATCATTACTATTAATGTACCATTTATCTAGCTATCTATTGATTTTCTTAAATTTTTCGACATTTGTCTAGTGCAATTTAATTTTCTGGCCAATGTCAAATTCAATCTCACATTCCATTTCATTGGTTCAGAGCACAGAAGGACAAGGACATTGGAGGCCATTGACTAGCATGATTTTCCCACATAAAAATTAAATCATACACAAATCCATTTCGAAGGTCGACTCAACTTTTTCCGTCTGAGTGCCAAAAAGGCGGCAAGCATAAAGCAATCAAAAAATAACTAGCTAATAAACATGCAAACACATCGATGCGTATATATTTACCATAAAATTGCCTGAACCCCAGATAGCATTCAAACCAAAAACACTTCATCTGCATACAGTTTCCATTTGATTGAATGCTGATTTTCAACAATAATACTGTTGAGAATGTAAAGCACAAACAAACACATTTATAAACATATCTTAAAAAATTACAGTTATGTCCTTCAAGTGCAAAAGCGAAGAGTGAAATTGTCGGCAAACTTGACAGCCGTGTCGTCGCCCGGAAAACAGTATTTAATTTTAACGGTTGTCATGAATATTGGTAGCCTTTTGATTTCACTATATAATTTAGACAAGATTACGGTTTTCGTATCTGAGTAATATAATGGTCTCCATATGGAGTTATGTATATATGTATATTATAGATTTTATTTGGTATGAGTCATGAAATTTGTTTGTATTTCTGAACGATACGCAGCATTCGGAAGTGTAAACTTTAATTTTTAGCCTTAAAAGCTGATCGGTGGTTGTCTTCAGAAAGATTGGCATGGAAAATATTGTAAGGTCATAGCAACACAATATCCGTAGATTTTATAAAATTTATGCGTAATATTTCTGCGAATTGCGAATGTTTGTTTGCTGTCAACTGATAAAGGGCAATGTGCTTCTTTCACAGCAGCTCACATGCCCAAATAGAGAAGGTTAGAGTCTTTATTTCCGCATGAATTTATATGTGTTTTTTAACAGAACACCAATGAGTCTCAAAATGATGTTTGTACTAAAAAACAGAACTTGCAAAATAAAATAGAATAAAATTTTACTGCAACATCAATTAAATTTAAATATAGCACTAAAAATAGTTTTCCTTTATTTTTTCAGAGTGTCATAATGTTAATGTTTAGAGAAGAAAAGAGTCCAGAAGATGAAATCAAAGCATGGCAATTCTGGCATAGTAGGCAGCATTCTGTTAAACAAAGGATATTAGACGCTGGTAAGTACAGTGAATTCCATAAGGTGAAAATTTTACCATAAGACGAAAGTAACATTAAATGAGCAAGCTGGTCAAAAAATATACTTTCTGTAAACGTACAATAGAAGAATTCTCGAGATTCTCGCCTGAAACTATACGCGAATTTGTCGATCAGCTTGAAAATTGTGGAAACTACGAATAAAAATACTTATTTCAATGATAAATATCAATGCATGTATTCAAAGTTGCTCAGTAAAGTCGTAGCGCTTATATTGTATTTGATATTCGAAATATCGAAAACAAATCTTTTGATCAATAAAATTGTCCCTAAAGATATAAAAGTACGTTTGTCGAATTGTGTTTTGCCATTGTGATAACTTTTCTGATAGGCGCTCTTTTTTTTCGTCGCACCATTACTTTCTTTTTACTTTCATTTATGCAATGAATATGTGCATGCCAATTTCTATTGCAGTGATGATAATGATTACAATATTTTCCTCACATTGGCCAATCGCCATGCCGTAGGACATAAACAAGCAGTTTCATCGCATATTAGCCTTTTCGGTGCTCCAAATTGCAGGGCCTACTATTATTCTAGAATCTGAAGCATTTGCCTGCCGTAGTCGAAAAGGTAAACAGAATTTACTCAAGCGATCAAGGACAGTAGAGAGTAGAAGTTGTGACTTTGGTTGGATAAGGGTAGAGGCCTACCAAGTTTACATAAACAATGTCCCATAGTTGCTACGGCTCTGCACTCTGGGAAACCATAAACCTAGCGGTAGGTCTTCTCTCCAGCTTACTGGCATTACAATTTTTCACAAACGAATTACACCTTACAATTTTTCACAAACGAAGCTAGGTAGGCAAACATATTCGGTCAGTAATATCTCCCAACATGTAATAAAAATCACCTATAAAATGCTATTGAGTCTAACATGGACGGGGTGGTAATGCTGTTTTATCGGTGGAGCAGTGTTTGAAAAGGCATGCTTCATCCGTCTTGTCGATTTATATACTTGATGGTTTCCCTCATGATTTGAAACTTTTCCTGCTTAAAACGTATGTGTGCCCTTCTAGTTAATGCACTAGAAGGGCAGAGCAATTCAATCCACGAAGTCAAATCCCAACTCTTTAAACACAGGGTCAAGAACAAACCAGACTGCCTAAGAAAGTCCACTTCAAATATTAGTGAAGTTGAAAGCTCGGGAAACTCCATCACTTGTAGCGAGTTCACTTTTCTCTTCATTGTCACCGGAATAGCTTCCATCCCCGCGATTGAGTATCTTTAGATTTAACTCATATGGATGGCTTGTTAATTATACTTTCAGAGCTCCACTTCCAGCTCTTTCAAAGTATAGCAATCCTCTCCACACATTACTGTATGAAAGATGCTGAAAATTAATGGCCCGAGAAAATTGCGCCCCCGAATATTAACCTCCAGGTGTGGTCTCTTATCTTCTCGATTCTTACTTAACAAACAGTTTAATTGTGTGCTCGCCTCAGTTCTCATCTGTACTGTCTGAGAGCTGCCTGACTGTAGAACGCGTTTGGGTGACTCGTAGATTTGTAAAGCCGGTTTTTCATCCCTTTGCTGTTAGGATAAGTAGCTTTCTTTTACCCCACGTGAAGCCTCACTTTAATCATTTTTGACGCCAAGGGTGCTGTACCTATATTCTATATTTGTACTATATTCTATTTTTATTCTATTTCTTCCGAGTAAGATAAGATCTCCATTCCAACCCGTGTTGAATCCAAGGAGCGCGCAACTCTGATAGAACGTGCTCAATGAGACGGAGGCGTCACTATAGCAAAGTTCCCATCTTGATTACTGTGGCCATCTAACTCTCAGATTGGTTCATCGGTACCAACCGTTTCTGGCTCAACCTCTTAGCTCGTATCTTGCATCTCCTCTTGCTCGCTATCATCATTATCGTCTTGCCCAGTCTCAGCCCATTCTCATCACCTTTAACTTCTGCCTTCAAACGATATTTTCCAATGGTCAGATTTAACCTTATTTGTAATTTGTTTGCTACCCTTTCCATATCTTAGGTCTCTTGCCAGCCATTTTTCAAACGCCACATTTCAAACTCAATCTTTGCCTTTATCTCTAAGAATTCTGATAATTACGGGTTTCACAAAAAAACTGCAGTCAGCGTTTGTATTTCTTTCAACTTCTGTCTTCAGGGATAACCTTATGAGGATATTATTGACGTATTTATGGAAGCTATTTATTCATAGACTCTACGTCTACTCTATTTCTACGTTGGTTGACTTCGGATTTCCAACTCATAAAACAGTTCATCTTTCCTGACCCAATCAATTAGCATTGGTAACTTCTGTGCCATATGAAATAGGTTTCCTAAAGAGAATTTAAGCAATAAGCTGAAATTCTATCAGTTACTTTTATTAAATTCGAATTGCCGTTGTAATTTGATCAATATCTCCCAATGCCAGTGTTTTTGCTGTCTTCCAGAGGCGTTATCAGTGTACTACTACAGAGTAGGAATGCTTGCTCGGGAACGTAATTGGCGCCCAACGTGGCTCTTGCCAATCAACTAATCGAGGTTGTTTTGAAAATTTAAGGTGGCCAAGTAATAATATCTTGGAAAATTTTCAAACCAGTTGCTTCCACGGCTCATCTTTGGCGAGCTAGTTCCGATCCAAAAGAATCTTAGCCAGACTTCAACTTGCCGTGACCTTGAAGGTAAGGCCTCAATTAACTTCTACTGAGTCTTTGATTAGAAACTGTCCTGATTTCACCCGTTCCATCTCCAATTTCTCATAGTTGCCCATCAAAAAAGCAATGGATCCTATACATACGTACATTTATGGTATATCTGTGTATTCCAAAGATCAAAGACTCTCTGTGACATCCAGCGTAAATTCAACTCATGGCGTGCTGTTGACCAGCTCGATAAATACTATTTTTTTAACTTTCCGATACACAAAACTTTTTCACAAAATGCGCTTTCAATCCACAAAAAAAACTGTTATTCAAGCATTTGTGTAAACATTTGTAATATTCTTCTACCTCTAAGCTCAGACTACTCATTTCGCTCAATTATACTTTCAATCAAAACATCATCTTAAGCAACCGACGTAAATACTCCGATCAAGCAATGATCATTCTGTGCATGATAAGGTCAAACGCTCAAATCTACATTTATCGTGCAAGATCTCAACAAATAATTGTACGTACTCTACCGAGAATACAGACGGAATCACTTGTTGATTTTCGATCACTGATATTTACACGAACCAGTTAGCTATACATATTCTCATGCATATTAGCGACGATTAAATCACCGAAACCTGACTTAATACATAAAAATGACCATCAGTTATAAGTTATTATGGCGATAACCATAATAAATTACAATTTCATATTCAATGTGATTTTTAATCTGAATTAATATTCAACATGTGTAAGATACCTTGAGATAATTAGTGTTGAGTTTAAAAAAACAATACGTATCAGTCTAAAAAACTTTTAAATATCAATTTAATATTTAAATTATTGAGGAAAAATTTTTTTTGTTAGCTTGTGAAAAATGCAGACAGTATCCTATTGTTAAAACTTTTCAGACATATATAGTCTTTACAAAATCAATTTTGTATGTGTCAACTTCATTAATCATCACATCAGACTTTTCATAAAAGCCTGATTGTTGCTAGTGCTTTAAGTATTCTATGAGAAAATGTTGAATCAACAGCCATCAAAAGCTGTTTCATCGATTATGAAGTCGATAAATTAGTTGATTACTGGCTCAATAAGGTATCAAATAACTAACTGAATTGAGGAGGAAGTTTTATTTGAAAATATCTTAATGATTTTACTGTAAACTATGGCTATTTCAAAGATCAGATGCATTTGCAGTTGAAAGATTTTTTGTGATCAATACAACAAAAACTGCTCATGGGGACTATTTGTATCTCAGCAAAACCTTTATAAACATTAGAAATCATAGAAGTATTTGTCTCAATATGTTTTGATATAATGCTACAATTAATTCCATTAATTTTATATTCTCAGAACAATAATTGCGAGTTGGCTAACGATCCAATTGGTCAAACTCGAATAATTTACACCCATTCTGAAACATTTCACCGAATATAAAAATTATGAAGCATTGCTAATATTTCGACGTTAAATCATCTATCTCACAACATCTTCTAGTTGTATCTTATCGCGCCATTACGTCCGCCAGTTTCTATCATAGCATCCCAATTGCTTTTTATCTAAAATACATATCTCTCGCATACAATCTTTTTCCACAAAGTAACTTCGCAAAGTCATATATTTCATCATCATCATCAGATTGCGGTTTATTGTCTATAGTTTATATCTTATGAATAACGTGATGCCGCTAATGAGTCAACTTGTCAAAAACAACAATCGGTTAAAGTACATCATCGATGTTTACTGCTCATTCGGAATAATTAGGTACTCACTTCACTATTAAATCATGTAAACTGATTGACCAGTAAGTGGATGTTCTCTATACTAGTATAGTGTAGATTGTCTTCACGTCTGTTATAAAGTAAATTGAAATGATTGATTTTCTTTTTATGTGCTATGAATGTTCATAAAGTTGGTTTTGGGTTGAATAATGAGACATAACAAATGATTACTACTTAAGTGCTGAGATTTTATTTCTTCTCTTTCATTTGCGAACTCTTTGTAAAATTATTTGATGCCGTACCAAATTCCATGTGACCGATGTTGAAATAATACAGGAAACACTTTTCTGATAACAACAAAGAAGGCAAATCTGGACAATTGACCAGAGATGGATAGTTAAACCGGTGAAAACTATACTTAAACAAAGCACTATGATCAGAAGCATTTTGATTTTTTTTTAAAGTTCCTATTACTGCTTCTTGTATTTTAGGATCCATAGAGCAATAAGATTGGTAATATTTTGAAAAATTTTGAGAGAGTTATGCTCAACAAAGCATATCACATATTTATTTAATTCTTCAGTAATAGTTATCTGGATTGACGAAGCGAATTATCTTTATCATCCATAAGCTCATGTAGCTTCCATCGTAATTGATCATCGAACATCTTCATTTACACTCTTATTCATAAGTTTGTCCAAAAAGAATAAAAACATAGCCCCAGAAGAAAAAGAAAGGAGAGAAAAGAAAAACTGTTTTTCTTACTTAAACTCTGTAACATTTCTATATAGTCTCATCCTCTGGAGCAGCTCCTCTGACGTTCTGTAGTATTTGATCTAATCCTGATATGATTCTTCACACTTACCATTCTCAAATTCTAAATAAATTATCTTAGGAGAGACTACAATCTATCAATCGTAATAAAGCAGTGAAATAAAAACAAACAATAAATGAAAAACTAAGAGTGAAACTACAACTTAACAAAACCAACTCTAAACGCATTAAAGTTCAGAAATTGATGATTAAATCTTCGAATGTAAATATCAATGTCAGCGTTTTTCATCATTTCACTCAAGCGATTGGCCACCCAATTTCTCAACAAATTATAAGGTCAGACTCTACATAGTTTGATAAGCTCTGTATACCTTTGTCGGGAAACGTCCGATTAAATCACCCGAATGCCAACGAAATCTGAAATCATTCATCAGCAAGTTACTAATCAGGTCTAATAACAGCTTAACATAGGAGTTTCCGATACAAATCAAAGTGCTAGCACGTTATACGAAACAATTAAGCCCTCACATACCGTTCCTCAAAGCACATACTTACTGTACAAGTGACTGCGCCAGCGGTAGCATACAGTATCCATCACGGTTATGAAAAATCCATAAGAAAAATGCAATCAAGTCATAATCCATCATTGGCAGACACCACCGCACTCATTTCGAACCCAAGACAGGCTTACATATGAGTGTATGAAAGAAACACATTGAGCATTTTAATTTACTGATTAAAAATTTCCTGGTTAATTTTTTTCATCCCATAACGATCATGTTGAAACCATTCATTAACCACTTGAACAAGTTAATACGATCAGGCCGACAAAAATGAATAAGATGTTCGTACACAGATACACTTCATAAATACTTGCTTGATATTCTATCGCACTTACAATTTACAATAATTGTACACATAAAGCGAGTAAAAAATTTAATTGTATTCAGGAAAACCAGGAAAAGCTGCATCAATTCAAAACTCTTAGCGGAAATGCCAAAGGCATATAAATTTACCGTCCATTAGCTTACACACTAACTATCACTATGACAGAATGCACCAGTCATAAACGAGAACACGAATATCATTAAAGAATGTGAGATTTTCCCGATTCACTCATTAGATTTTTCATTCAACAGGCATCTGTCCTGATTCTATGATAATTCGCCAGACGAAACTAACATATGTATTTAGTTCGTATTCGCCGAGTCGCGAAAAACTCTCAACTGCGGCATTCAAGCACTCAGATTATATCTTTATTAATTTAATTTCGAGATTCAGATTATTCCGGCAAGTATTAATTACAAATGAAATCCAACTTCGACGATGACAATTTTCTTATCTACGAAAGGATATCTAGATAATAGTAATATTCTCGTTAGCCTCTTGATTCAATTCTGGTGATGTTGTGTTCTCCCTCTGCCAAGGCTACACCAGTCAAGTTAACAAATTGTCACTGATCGAAATCTGAATCGCTTGAAGATAGGTTGCATCAAGTCGTATGATAATTGGTGAAGGAAATGAAATCTTGATTGTCTTGTGAAAAATTGTCGGTTTCAAGTTTTCGAATTAATTGAATAAGGGCATAAGAGTGTAGTTACGGAAGTATAGATGTCAACAAATGAATAAAATAAATATGAAAAAAACATGACAAATATGATATAGTGCTTGTGTATGTTGTGTTATCAGATGTATGTTGGTTTTTATTAAATAATTAATTTTTGAAAAGAATTAAAAATGATTGATGATTTTGAATGTTTCCGTTACAGATACGAAAAATTCGATTGGCTTAGTGGGTTGTATTGAAGAAGTTGCACATAATGCGATTGCAGTTTATTGGAATCCGATGGAAAGTTCGGCAAAGGTAAGCTAATTACTTTTTCATGAATTTATAGCTTGATTTGCTAAAATATGATTTCAAACTAGAAAAAGAGAGTGACTCATTCCGATAAAGGTATAAGCAACTTTGACTTGCAATATCGACAAAAAACATTTATGTGGAATGATTGCAAAAGGACATAATCCATTGTGGTCAGCTCAAACAACTCTACATACAAACAACTCTACAAAATACATATAATTTGAATTTAAGCAATTCTACAAGAAATTTTTCAATGGGTTATTAGCAATGAAAATTTTTTTTTTATTTCACTTTTTTCATTTCACCCAATTCTCCGTTAAAAGCTGCATAAGAGGTTATTTCAATTTCAAAAAGCTATATTTCGAGGATACTGTCCCTTCTTCTTCAGTATTATTGGTCTTGTTCGTTGGTCGTAAAAAAATGTCCTGTTTTTTGTTTGAAGCGAAACAGAGAACAAATTATAAACACAATTTAATACAATTTAAATCGCAAACTTGAAAAAAAATGTTTGCCATGGAACTTTGCTAGTGCAGTTATTGCGAAAAATTGCAATTCGATTCACATTTGATGTGATTTCAGCGGTATTCGCATAAATTTCAAGTTAAATTATTCGGTTTTTCGGCACTAATACGCTCTGACACCTCAATATATTTTTGAGACAAAATATTAAATGATGGGAAAGATTTTCTTCTTTCTTTTTGCCACGACTCCGATCTTACTGCATGTGATATGTTCCTAGAGTCATATTCGAAAAAATAGTAATCGAAACGAAATCTAAGTTTGTCAACTCAATATATTAATTCTTCACTTAGAGATTGCTTATTATGTTTTATTTTCTGGAGTTTTCTTATGATGTTTTGTGAGAAGTCATAGATACGTACGTGCATATCTTTTAGAAATAACAATACTTACCGGATATTTGAAGAATTTGTCATTATAACCTAATTACTACCAGGAGCTTACTGGTCGATCAGAAGAACAAGGAAAGGATTAATAAGAATTATTGCAGACTAACATACCAGCTACGCTTAAAGAGCTATTATTATATCAAGTTTCTATGTTATAATTTGTTTATTTGCTGCTGGTATGTAAGCCCGGAAGCTGGTTTTGATTTCAGCTACTTCCACAACGTTTTCCTGACTTGGAAATGTTCCAATGATGATTTAAATGGGCCATTCTCCTCGTAGTAGATTGTGTTCATTAAGAGCGTCAAACTCTCAAAGTCATAAATTTCTGTTATGTTTTTACCATATACTTTTATTGATCAATGTTGGCACATACTCCTCTATCCATCGCTTGAAAAATAAGGCTACTTGATATTGCGCGAATTGCCACCGGCGCTTTAAAAGAATATCCTGCTCGCTAAAATATATTGTATTACTGCTTCGATCGATTGGTGTCATGCAACACAGATCTCGTGGTTGATTTGATACTTAGAGGCCGACTTTTCACTATATATTAGCCTTCTGTAAATAAATTTTCCAGCACCATCTATAAAGGAAGTTTTCAACACTTCATCGGTTATAAAAAAAAAACGCTTTCTTATATTCTGGTATAAATGTTCAATCAAGTCCTCTTTTGGAAGACTTATCCTGGAGAAAACGTTCATTTATTTCTCCAAAAGCAATCAGAAATGTATTTCTCGTACTTTGAAGATTTTTGTCATTAGTAGACCAAAATGCTTTGGCCGCTCCAATGTATTGGCTGCCATTATGCATGAATTTGTGCTTAAAGAATAAGCAATTTCCATTTGTACTGCTCTTCTCGTCATACACCCGAAACGAACGTCGTCTTTTTTTCTAATTTTCGATTCGACAAGCTTTAATTAAGAATGGTCCGAAATAGTTGACATAGAAAGCATTGTGCGTGAGAAAACGATCATCCAATTCAAATGAAAATTTACGAGGAATAATTAAACACTTTAGGATTATTTTTATAATTACAAATTTTATCCGTTTGAACCGATTCAAGGTTAATGGTAAAATTAATAAATAAGGAAACAACTTGAACGTTGAAGATCAGAAAAAGAAAGTGTTTGTTAATTCTGACGTTCATTTTGCCAAATCTTACTTGAAGTATCTTTTCAGAGCTTTAGAATTTATCAAAATATCTATATAGTCCCAATCACTTTTTTTCAACAACATACTAAATACTATGACATCATACTAAAAAATAATTTTCCGTTTTTTTATTGCTTGGGGCTCTCAGATATAGTGATAGCTGAATGGCTATATTTAATTACTCTTTGCTGGTTTCGTTGGATATTCTTCAACACTTAGCGTTACGGAAAAATGTGAAAACGAAATAAAATCAGACTATTGTTTGAAAATAAAAGTCTGTTGATGCGATTTTCTCAGAAGTGGCCCGTAGTGGATTTAAGTTCACTTACTCTGTATTCTAAATAACCTATCGACACGACTTTTTCATGATTGAACTTTGAATTCTAGAACAATCACAAAACATTGGACCATGATCAAGAGTTTAAAATACAAGTTAATATTCAATTATCTCCAGCTATTTATCTATTCAACTGAACCAGTTGGCCCAAGAATTTACTCATGTGTTTAAGCTCACTCGTTTTCAACTATTTAAAATCCATAAAATACATTACTTCCTTCATTACATCTCAAACTCTTATCCTCTTTAATAACCAATTTATAGAAACTGATTAAGTTCCTCCTCCTTTTGCTTGTGAGGAGTTTACCAATTAGTGGTCAATTTGAATACACTTGTGATCCTAATGAAGATAAACGATTCAACATTTTCATGAAAAATATCATGCAATATTGTAAATAGAAGGGAAAACAGCTAAATGGCTTATTACAAACCTAATCTGTATCACAGACTTAACCGACTGACCAAAAAACATCGACAGAAACATCATACAATTCATTCCTGGCGTGCATGTTGAACGTAATCAGTTCAGAAAAAACATGCAATAATCACGTTCAAAACGAAAATCACAGACAGTAAAAGTTGTAAATTTCCACGCAAAACCCACCACTATATACATACAAATATACATCTAATAACGAAACAAAACTAAAAACACCGACACAGTAGCATTAAAACAAAATTTTGCATATTCGTTTTTCCTCGAAACTTTCAAGTGCTAAGAGTTTTCCGTTGATCAGCTACCGCTACCGCCAACCTTGCTAAGAAGTAACAACAGCAGTTACTTCACAAATCCGCCCACGGTTGAACCAAGTTAAAACCAGAGCGCGTCTGGAATCTAAAAGACCGCTCCCAACGACCACCACCATCTGCTGGACGACAACGCGACGGTTCGCTTTGGATTACATTATTCAATAATATATTGTTGCCGTAGAACTACTAATATCTGTTCCCAAGTCACATGTGCTCTAATAACTTGCTAGTTTCGAAATTTATTAACTTTATTTGTAATATATTTCAATGTAAAGATTATTTTCATCTCTATAATGTTGCGGAAGAAATGCTATTGAGCTCGAATCGTGGTGTATGTAGGTACATAGAAGACGGTGGCCAAATCAAAACGGCCAACGCTGTCGTTTTGTAGAAACGCTTCGATTCGACGATGATGTTTTATATTTCGAATGATTTTCAAGTCCTACTGAGCATTTTGTTGAATTTTAATTAGACCGAATGTAAGTTCTTTTACCAGCTACATATATATGAGCGAGCTGCCGCTCTTCCTGGTCGGCTGTGGTTTAATTTGAAAACTTGGAAACTTCACTGGCAGGTGAGCCGACCAGCGAGCTAGGGCGTAAGTTATGCAGAAACGGTGATTAATTAATGGAAAAATGATACGAAACACATCGATATGAAATAAATTTTAAAAGAAAAAAACCTATAGATAAAATTTCTAGGTGAAGTAGGTTTCAGAAGACTTAATGTTTCGATGTGACATCGAAATTGAAGTAGCGCGGCAGTCAGAGAAGTGTCGTACGTTGGTGATAACAAATTCGAATTGCTACGATTATAGAGCTAGCGGCATGAGATCCATTTTCACCTGTGATTGGAATGAGTACAAATTTTCATTTGGAATTGATACAGTTTGAATTTTCTAGGACAGGATGTTTCCTATAGCAGTGTTGAGTGCTGTAGATAATATTTTTAAAATATTCATGTTGAAAGATTAAGTTCATACCTGTAGTGCAGATAAAAATAGTAGATAATGCAAGTCGTGTGCAGATAGTTGCTAAAACGTCGTGCTAGTTAAGACGAAGATATTCAAGACGATTGACGTAAATTTCGATTATAGAAAACAGTTTACACTCTATTCAAAGAAAGCTGAACGCATTTCATGAATTAACTAAATTTATATGCAAATGCCAGAAAACCATACATATTATGAAGAAAATATCTTTATCTACTAATCCGGATGTGTTCTTGTAGCAAACTATGCAATCAAAACCTTTAGACACTTGAGATTTGATAGTAACTAGGCTCTGTCTAAATAATGGTCAGTCGATTATTATATCTTTTCGATTCCTGCACAAATCTCCTTACCACTTCAAGCAGCCACATTGAATACATCATCAAAAAGCCTACAGCACAAAATACTATCTAATTAGCGTACCTTATACATCATTCGTTCACAATAAAGTTTCATAGTCCATATGATAATAATACAACAATCAATCAAAACACTTATGATAGTGATCAATCTTGAAAGTGCCAAAGTTTCATGGCCTCGTCTATTGTGACTGAAAATTTCATTTTCCAATTGTAGTGATTTAAACCAACCAGAGCATAATATGTCTGGTTAGTTCAAGACCTTCAAGCTTTCGCCACATATGTCCATTTTATCATCGGTACAATAAAAACTCAAATATTTGCACTTCGATTTTTTCTCACATCTTCTCAATGATCATGATTGGGGTCTGTCTGTTCCTTTGCTATTCAACGAGTCAACTAATAAAATTCTCGCTCGAAGCACTGAATAAACGAAACTGCCTCAAGTCACATCCAAATGCATAATGGGAGCTGGTGATTGTGATGATATGAACGGAAAGATTCATTCAAAATGCTTGCACTAAGCAATTAGTCATGTTTATATTCGATTTCCTTGACTATCTGTTGAATCATTTGTTCGTGAATTTGTATTTCTTTTGGAATCAATCATAAGACTGTTGTTGCGAAAGTGAAGGCTCCTTTACTAAATTCGTATATGATCGGACATATTACTATCGGATAGTTGGCTGTTTGACTGACTAGTTTCCGGAGTCCTATGAAATACAATTGGTAGCCTATACAGGGAAAAATTCATCTATGAACTCATACCTACACTTTTTAGGTCAAACAACAATATGATTAAATGTTTTTTTGACGATCAAGAAGAAGATTGTTTACATTTGACCACGCATACAGGTGAAAATGGCCAGAAAAGTTCACGACAAGGTTAAATATATGCATGCATGTGTAGAAATGATGATAATAATAGTTATCTATATTGTACGTATTGATGCTTTTCATGACTATTATAACGAATGCTGGTGACCCAAGGTGAGTTCACGATCAGACAGAAATTAACGTTGTTGCATCGATAAGTTTACACATGTATGATACAATACGCTAATTACAGGTCGAAGTTTATACAAGGTAGTTTGTAATTTCTTCTTTTTTTCGGGTAATTCAATATGATTTCAAAGGTATTTATGTGGCGGGTAGATTTTTTTATAATTTGAGATGCATGAGTCTTACTCATAATGAAGTAATTAAACTTGATTATGAGATAATAAGAAGGTATTGTTTTCATCGTCATAGGTTTGATAGATATTTCTGAATTTAACTTACGAAGCTCTTTGTTGGCAATTTTAAATAATCGTCTATTATCATTACAAATGAACAGGCAAATATTTTGCACATTTTCACTCATTACTTGCTTGAAAAAGGCTAATTTGATGGGAAATAAATACATATATATATGATTTTTGAATTGATATTATAGTGTTTTCTAAGCTCGATGGAAGTTTTTAATGGCTTTCCTATGCTGTATTGAATAATACTTAATTGAAATTAGTAATATTTCGCTTGTAACGTCTTTGGCTATGTCACACCAACTCATTACGAAATATCACTTAGTGGTTTCAAAAATTATTTTATCAGTACTTTACTTTGATTGTGCTGCCAACATCACTTGTTCATTTAACTCGAATTTAATTTGCAAAAGATGTATAGAGGCATTTAAAGTTGATAAACTTTTTCAAAGAAGATTTATATTTTCTATCGTTTAGATGGTACTCATTTACATTTTCAGCAGAAAATAAAGTGATACTTCATGATCAGCCATGAACGGCTTTCACATACTCCCCTTCATTTCCATATATTTCCTTGTAATTGCCAAATTGCAATTACTTATTCATGGTTACTATATATTTCTTTGATTCCAATAATTTATCGCAGTCACTTAAACTGAAATTATTTTTATCAGAATTATATATACATATGTATGGCTAAGCTATGAATTTAAATATGAATACCCATATTGTAAACAAAAAGAGTAAACGAATAAAAATATATTTCACATTCAATGCTTTTGTGTCATTGCCATGTTTCCCGTTAGCCTGACAGAATTTTCGTAGATATGTCTAAACTATATAAGAGTAGCTCAACAATATGTGAATATAGGATATGTTCACTTATATTGAGAATTTATTCGAAAAATTAGCTCAAAAGCATTTGATCACTTTCTTTGAAAGAAATGGAACCCTCCTGGATTTTCAATTTGTTAACAAACATCACTCCAAGTTTTCCATCTTACAGCAAAGATATCAAAAGATTTTTTCTAAATAAAACCTCTTTTGACTTTGGTTAAAACTAATTTAAAAGACTAAAAAACTCAAAATTCTTGCTTAACTGAAATAAGGTTTGCAATAGTTTTTACTTAGAAAAAGGATTGTTTCCATAAACACCACTATATTTATTGCAGTGAACGAAAAAATACCGTACCTTAAGCGTACTGTACGCGAAAAGTACACATACCCTACCTCAGTCTATAATGTTTGCGTACATGTACACAACCGATATACCGAACGAAACAGACACGATGCAAATGTACGCTACGATTGAATACTGTACTGTACAAAGTACACAAACCTTATCCTCTAAAATACGGAATGTGTACTCGTACACAACCCGTACGCAAACGATATACACTAAACGTACTGTACGTTTAGTGTACTTTTGCGCTTCATTTACATGAAAAGGAAAAACACTTTTAAAGTGAAAGCACTGAGTCAAAAATATTGAACTTCACAGGAGAGCATAATCAATTCATTTCGGCTACGGCATTATCACTTTTATCTGTAATTTTTTCCCAGTTCATATAAATGAACCGCAAAAGTACACTAAACGTACAGTACGTTTAGTGTACACCGTTTGTGTACGGGTTGTGTAGGTCTACACATTCCGTATTGTAGAGGATAAGGTTTGTGTACTTTGTACAGTACAGTATTCAATCGTAGCGTACATTTGCATCGTGTCTGTTTCGTTCGGTATATCGGTTGTGTACATGTACGCAAACATTATAGACTGAGGTAGGGTATGTGTACTTTTTGTAGTGAATGTGTTTGCGTACGGGCGTCAAAAAAGTACGGTACAGTACACTAAGGTACGGTACCATAAGGTTTTTTTTCGTTCACTGATTTATTGCACATATCCGTATTCAAAACCAACTAAGCTAATGACATGACAGTTCTAAAAAAAGGTATAATTCTTACTAAAAGACCAGAAATTTTCATGAGGGGGTAATAATCTGACCAGATTGGGTTAGGTTAGGTTCCACGGCTGCCTCCTTTAGACAGACTCCGGAGAAAGCACACTTACTCAAACAAGGACCTATTGTGATACCGCATTGCGTATTGCACAACCCTTTTTAATAGGAGAGCCATCCTGAGTCTTTAATAAACTGGGTGATTCCCTTAAGATCCACCGAAGCGACTTTTGCTAAGCAAGTAAAGAAGTATGAGCCACGAGGCTTCATCCTTTTTCCGGCAAGGGCCGGGTATTTGCACAGGAGATGAAGAACTGTTTCTTCTTCGCATCTATAGTTCCAGCAGAAGTCTGTGTAAGGGGCACCCAACCGTACTGTAAGCTTGCCAAACGGACAGTATCCAGTTAAATCAGCCATGAATAGTCCCAACAATTTGCGAAGGGACCGCGCAGCGTTGTACGGCTAATGTTAAAAGTTTTCCACAATTGTCTAGCACATGAAGGCTCTTCCTCCCAGGACTTCTCTGGAACCTTTAGATATTTCTACCTGATGGCTGGTTTAGCTGAAGCTATCGGAATACGTATTCGTATGTGCATTTGATCAAGTAATTTTATTAAAATTTAAATACCAATTTTTCCTTTAGAAGCTATGTATATTTTAGTTTCTTGCCAGATATCGATATTTCGAGAAAAATCTGTCCTCTTTCTCAGTGTCTTTGTATTAAAATATTCTTTGAAAGCTAGAAAAAGTTGGATCACATTAAAACAATCATTTATATTTTCTCTCTCTCTGTAACTGAACGTGACGCTTAAGCAAAAAAGTATTGAGTCCGATTCATGAAATTGCAACTTTTTGACTTGCAGCTGTATGTCTTGCAAAAATACACTATTTTTAATACTCAATACATCATTCCGAATCAGTATACATTTACGTGAGACATAGCATCTACTATCTCTACAGGTTAAATTGAGTAACTCTTATAACTCTCAATCAACAAATTGACTTAACTGACATCAATGCAATATTTTCACTGCATAAAACCACTCTAGTTTCCCACGAAATTCCATAATAATTCTAAATATTAACTACATATTCCCGCGTAGCCATTCACTCTCATCTAACTCAATTACAACAGAAATTTCAAAATAATCCATGTTCATATCAAATCACGACAAATTTCTGTCAAAAGGTTAATTGCATTGAAACGTACCATCTCATATAATCTTCCATAACTTCAATTAGACCTGCATCTGTATCATAAATTCAGTCAATGTATTGTTTTAATAGATCCATTCATCAGCTACACTCACCACATGCAATAAATCCGCCACCGAACTGTTTTTCCAATCTGTATAATAGAAGTGTTGAAATTATACTAACAACAACAAAAAATTAATCATTTCGTGCTATGATAATTGATTGCATTTTGTAATGTTTGAATTTGAATTTATTTCAAAGAAAAAATGTTATGAAACATAATGGAAATGATGAAAATAAACTTTTGTCAGTGAATAGATATGATAATCAATAAACAAAATGTTCGTATATTGCACGTGCTGAGCTTTGTTGAATAAAGTGCTAATCAACTGTATGTGAAAAGAAGATGTTAAATTGATGTTTGTATATTGAATTGTGCAGACTTATCTATTTAGTGCTGATTAGATCAATGGTGATAATTTCAGGTGTTAAAAGTTTCTGAATGTTTGATGGAAAAACTGCTGAATATATTGTCATTAGGATTTTTATCAGGAATGCGGGGGTGTTTTTTGTTTAGTAATTTAAATTGTTTTTTTTTCTCGTTGACTTATTAAATTTTTTAGTAATAAAACTATTTATATGTTAACGCAAATAAAAATATTTTGAATATTTTTAATCTTATGATGTGGTTTTTTCTGAGATTCGGCGAGCGTCATTTCACTTTTGCCTTTTGGGGAAATCATCACAATATGATTTTTTCCTTGTAACTTGAAACTCAACTCGAAATAATTTGTTATTTTCCTTAATCGTATTTCAATGAGGTTTGAGATTCCATATTAAAAAGTCATATGGCAAATTTCCTTGATTAAATGGCTCAAAATTTTCTTATAAAAACACATACATATATTTTCCCAAACTTCAGTTATGAAAATTTAATTCCCAAAGTATTCAATTCTTAAGTAATACGCATTACAGCCAGTTTTTGGTTGCAAAAACCTGTAACCAGTCCTACAACAAACTTTTAACCTGTTTCCCAACAAAATAATCCATTAATATTGATTCGAAATCCGAGTCCCCTTAATTTCCTCCAAACTACTCATCAATCACACCGATAACTGCAAAACCGCTAACACAAATACTACATTCACCCTAACTATTCACTCTGATCTGATTTCCTGATATCTGCAACACAACTCCACATCGAGTACAGCATACATTTATACACTAATAGATGCTCGTTTTTCACGCTATCCATAGCATCGATCTTCGAAACAAAACACCATCTATCACCTCTTCACATACGATTGCTAAAATGCGCATAAATTCCCATGAAAACCATAAAAAAGGTGCACCCAGCTTCCTTGCCAGCTTGTGCCTCCACATGTGCAACTAAATACTATTCTTCCTCCAGTCTATCTGTCCAGAGGTCATTTAAAATTCTTGTGCAGCAAATCCATCTAACACTAAATGGACAAAAATGCGAACGATAAGGAAAAGCACTGTACGAACATTTGCACACAATACAGCTAGGAGTTGTTGTTATCATCATCCTGTCGTTGTGAACGCCGTCGTTGTTGTCATCTAAGTATGTTTCAGTCGGTGGGTTTCGTTTTATTCAACCATCACTACTATCAACATCACTGCAAACATGATTGTCTTCAGTACTTACCGGTAAAGATGATGGTGACGATTAGTGTACCTGTACCACAGGATGTAGATTTTTGTATTCTTCAGATGTGATTATCTAATCGCATAAGTTTATATATTCGACTTAACCATTTTTGTGAAAATAATCAAAAAGTTGTAATCATTGTCAATTCGACGTGTGGCAAACCATTTATGTCTACTTAAATGTTATGATGCTGGTGCTGAGCATGTGTGATATTCCCGCAAGATATGAAAGCGTTTACGATGCAACAATGTCGAGTACATATCTCGTTCACGCATTTTCGACGGAATGTCTAAAGAAATGTCTATTTTACAGAAAAAATCTATTGTTTACTAAGTAATGATGAATTTCAAGTACTTGATTCGGATACCTCCAAAACGAGTTAACTACATAAAAAAAAACCATGAATTTTTAAATACATAATTAATAGCAACTAAAAACAAAATATCTCCAAAATTAAGGAAATATCGTCCGATTACAGACAAGAACCCGAAAAACGAGCATGCTTTTAAATAATTTTCTTATTGGGACTATCGTTCGTAAAATCCTCTTGGTTTTATCAGAAAAACCACCAGCACATAATTGGCGTAGAAAATTGAATGTGAGTTCTTATCACTTTCTTATCACAATTGAACGTATTTTCTAAAAAAGGGCTCAAAATATCACGGCTCAAAATACTTAGAATTATCCAAAAACCATACCACATAGCCATCAGTACGCATCATTCTTCGGCTTTACCATCCTCACTCTAACGTCCTTTCATTTAGCCACGAAACGATAAAAAAAACACCTCGAACCTTTTCACCTTTTCACAGTGAAATAGGCATAGCGAATATCATTTTCACTTAAGCCTAATAGCACGTGATGTCATGTCATGTATCTGAGGTTAATTAAATTCGAATATAATTTCTTAGTTGCGAACATTCGCAGCCAGCGATTTTACTATCTGTTGAGCAATCTTCAATCCATGGAAATATAGAAAGATTCCTTTCAACATTTTTTCTTTAGTCGGACTGACTACGACACTTGGCAATCGAAATCCCCACTGAGTTGAGTTATTTTCTCTGGATCTCTTCTTCATTTGTATTACCAAAAGCTTCGTCACTAGACAACCAAATACTGCACTGACTCTATCTATTCTTCGTAAATATTCTACTGAAAATAATTACGCACTTGCTTTATATGGTTTTATGTTTGTAATTAATTCTAAAGTATTACGCGACGAGGAGACAGCCTAAAACGAAGAATTGTGCGTGCTGTCGTTTGCATTATAGTATTACTGCTATGGATCGTACCATTTAGTGTGCACATTCAATTCAACAACAAATCGCTTGTATGTAAACATTTTTCTTCATAATTTATCTTTTTATCGAGGACTGTTGGTATTTTGCACTTTTAAGGCAGACAACGTCTCGAAGACGTGAGGCTAATTATCATATCTTATAGTATATACGGAATTGAATTAAAGGTTGAAAAATGGTTTGGAAATAAAAATGACCTTAAGTATTGGGTTGAGGAAAAAATCTTTACGCATTTAAAAGTAAGTTTACGTGGCTTGTATTACTGAAAGTTCATTTGTTCAATTGTATACAGACTATTTTTATCCATAATTCTTTGCCCATTTTCTGGCATCCAATATAGTAGATGAAGAAATTTCAATGTTTATTAGGTGACAAAACTTTAACAAGTGTACTCAGCAATCCTCTACGGAATTTATATTGTTCTATTTAGTGAGTTCTATAATGAATGAAAAAAATGATCATCTGGCGGTGCAAAATCTGGACTATATAATAAATGTTTCAAAACTTTTTAACCGAAGTCCTTAAATTTTAGGTGATTCATCAAAGATGTGTGTGGTTTTGCATTGTCGTGATGAAACACGCTTTTTATTGGTCACACGTTTTCAGCAATTGCTTGCTTTAGTAGGGCTAGCACCTGACAGTAGACATCAGAATTGTTAGGGTTATAGGTGACAGTAGCTCATAATAAACAATGTCCTTCCAGTTCCATCAGATACTCAACGAAACCTCTCTAAGTATTAGCATCGACTTTGGTATGGCTTGAAACCTCTTGTTATGAGTAGGATTGTTTTTTCACTACATTGTCACATTTATTCCAATTGTTTGAGAAATGGGCTGATTCCGTCACGGCAAAGAATAACATACTAAAACTCGATCCAATAAATTTTTTTAAGTCTATTCATGAAATATTCAAAGATATATTGCTTTTATGTCCACCCCAATCCAAATTGTTTGAAACTTTTCTGGGATACATATTCAGCTCCTTGCGTATCTTATGAGTACTTATGTGTCAATCTTCTTCGATTTCGGTAAGGATTTCATTGCCTTTTTCACCCATAGGTCTACCTGATATATGCTTCACTAATTTTGAAATGTAAATAAAAAAATGGTTTGAAAGCAAAAATCTTTGTTGAGGTTTATTTTGGAACATTATACTCGTATAAATAGGGCTTCACTCCAAAGTTGAAGTAGCGGCATCTGTTACAAAGATGCGCAAAGACTATTTCCTCAACGCAATATGCTATGTCAATTATTGTTTATATGCTGCTTGATTATCATGGTAAACTTTTCGTTCAAACATTGGTAGAAAATTAAAAGTGTATTTTGTCTGACGAATAAAGTCAGAGTTTTTGCTTTAAATTTTATACCCATAACACTAAATATATTCACTGAATTTAAATTTGTTTGACTTTTGTTTAATTTTTTTTCAGATTAACATCGCCGTGCAATGTTTGAGTACAGATTTCAGTAGTCAGAAAGGTGTCAAGGTAAGTGATGATGTTATCAAAATATGAATCAAAATAAAAAGTAGGCCAGCAAACAATTTTATTATAGGCAATTAACTCTTAAAAAAGTCAAACTTATCAGTGGAATGTAAACAAAAACGTTAAAGACCAAATGCATCATTAATCAAAGCTCATGACTTCAAAACGCATCTTTTGGAAGCTCAGGCTATCCATTTTGCCAATCTTCACTTGATATGATGTGAATGACACGGTCGATAGCGACTACTGAAACAAAAGCATCTTTGAAGTCTCCTTATGGGTTAAATCTTTGCAGGCATTCAAGATTCAAAAAGGAAGAAGACTCGGCGTGGCGTAACGACCATGAACACTCACTCTCCTATCCTCTTTTAGCATTTGCTTAAGATGCGCTCAAACCTTCTTAATAAATTTCTTCTATTGTTCTTCTTCAAATGTTCAGACTTAAAGACTAGTACGCTCCTTTGATAGGAATAAGGTTCTGAATTACCACTGGTATTTAACTATTTAAATCAGAAAAGTAATATCCTCTAGTAGTATCACAAAAGTAGTATCGTACAACGACGACCAATTTAATAGGTTTTACGTCGTGTAGGCCCAGTGGACAACGGACTGGCTCTTGTCGTGTGGGGTCCCTGGCTAGAATCTAGACACGGACAGGGTTCCGTTCCCAGAGCTTTGTGTTAACCTAATTCTAACTAGATCCCTAAGTCAAATCAGGATCAAAGTGAGGCAAGAAAAAAAATTAACCATTTCACACTCAAAAATTCGCAATAAATTATATCAATGTATTGAACTACTCATAAAATTTTTTATAAAAATATTCATGAAAAAAATATATAAATCATGCAATGTGAGAGCGTAATAAAATAATGGCCAAACAGCAGGTTTCCTAGCGAACTAAATTATTTATGGTAAATAGCATTGACAATACCGCAGTATTGAAATATTGTCTAATACATTTTATGAATTGATTGTGCAATTCAATAAACGGTACGCTGTCATTTGATAGAATGGAGCTGCAATTCAGTGCCTCTCTCGCTTACTTTTCAAAAATCTAGTAATAGAAAAGATACGAGGGTGGGGTGAAATGTTTCCGGCCTGATGGAGAAACACAATTTTTGTAAGTTTTCTTTATTTTATTTTGCCACATAATCTGCATCAAGATGTTTATCATATCGGTGCTCTATAGCAGTAATATCATTTTAAAGTTCGATTTGCCCCACCCCTCACAATACGCATTAACAGTATTGATGACCTCCTTGTTGGTCTCAAACTTTTTGCCTCCGAACCATTTTTTGAGATTGGGACACACAGATGATATTCTCTGGGGCTAAATCTAGTGAATATGTAGGATGGGATAACAGTTCCAACTTCAGTTGCTTTATTTTAGCCATCACAACGACCGAGGTATGGGCCTGCTCCAGTCCATTGTTTTGATTGTTGTTTCGTCTCGAGCGTGTAAAAGTTAACTGAAATTTCATCCACGGTCATAAATTTTCGCAAAAACTCGCTACGATTTCATTCGCTGAGTGCCAAATTCGCAGCCGAAACAGTTTCCCGGTTCAATTATTGTTCGAGCGTTAACAAACGCGGCACCTATCTTATACAGAGCTTCCTTTCGGTCCTCTATAACGATTTCATTAATTTTTTGATCATTGCGGAAGTCGTGACCATCATTAGTGCTCGCACAACCTTTTTTAAATACTGAAACCACTATTTCACAGTCGAATACAAAGGAGAAGAATCTCCTAGTGTTGAACCCATTTCTTTTTTAGTTGAAAATGGTGTTAGGTCTTTCAAATGGAAATATTTAATAACCGCACTTTTTTTTCCGATGTTTCCATTTTTACTTAAGGGGGCAGGTACACTTGGAATTTTTTGAAAATCGATTTTATTTTCTTTACATTTTCTGAAAGAAGCATATTTCAAGAGTATTCTATGCAAATTTCAGACGAATCGGACAATTTTCATAGAGATAAATAACTTTGAATGAAGTCGTCTCTATTGCATAAAGCGTTTTTCGCATGCTTTAAAAGCATTTTTCTCGAAACTATGTTTTCGAAGTCGGTGATCACTGTAACTTGAAAACAGCTTTGAAAACAGCATGAAATTTTCCTCACTTATTTGATATGTAATTATCCTCCGGATGAACGAAGGATTTTTCGATTGGACGATATTCTTTTTTTCAATAGCCGAAAATGTGAGTGAAATTTTGGTCAAAAATGCAATTTTGACTTTCAACAACCGCCATTTTTCGAAAAATCAAACTCTGCCAAAGTCCTTCGTCCATCCGGAGGACTATGTTATTAACTAATAATCCCCGTTTTTTTTTTATTTCCGATGATCCAGTGACAAGCTACAGTGATCACGGCAAAACAATTTAAAAAATAAAAAAAAAAATATTTGTTATTAATAACTTTAATGTGTGTCTAAAAAAAAATCCTGAAAAAAAGCTTTTTCTGGACGGCCCCAAGTGTACCTGACCCCTTAAGCCCTCGACACGACTTTATCAATAAGCTACCAAACGAATACTTAAAGAGCAATCGATTTGAAATTTCACCTGCAAGCTTGTCACGGATTGTGCGAGATACCGAGAAAACTAAGCACTACTGGCGGCATGTTTGGTCCAGGCCGGAAACTTTTCACCCCTACCTTCGTAATGCGTTCATATCATTTCAGATCTGTCTACGAGCTTTTTCCCGAAAATTAAATTTCAAAAGCCAGCTCTTCACGTATCTCCAGCTAAAGACAGATTTTTTTTAAATTAACCGTTAGTATAAACTGTAAGCTGATTTTTTCCTTCTGTTTGGTTACTGATTTTAATTTTCAGTTATGTCGCACAATCAGCATTTAGAGCAACTGCAAAAACCTTTCTGAAAAAGTCCATCAACCACCTATCAAACACGTTCTATATCAAAAGATTGCAATCAAACGTAGGAAATCTATCTATTCTAATGTATGCAACTAATGATCTTCTACTTTCTCGACATTTCCGGCCGTTCCTCATATGACTATTTCAGCACTACATAAATTGTATGATTTCAGTATGATCAATGCACTAAAAAAATCCACGCTGCTTAAATATGAAGTCGTTTCGTTGTCTGATTTGCATCTGATACATATTAGTAACATTCCAAATTTGTTAGCAACTAACAGTGAAAATGAATAGATTTATACTTTTTTCCCGATCAAAAATTTAAATTATGAATTGCTTTCAAACTATCTACTAGGACCGTTCTCTCTTCATATAAGATACAAAAATGAGTTCTAAATAATCAATTTTTAGCCGTTTGATTTCAAAATCATTGTTGCGTAGTTGTAAAGCCGAAATTGACTTTTTCTGTGCATCAATTTTTCGTTTGTATTTTTATATTTTGATATAAATTATAATTCGCCCTGATTTGGTGGATTGTTGTTGTCATTTTGTTAGTTATTAAGTTTCTCTGAAGTGTTCCAATTTAATATTCTGCATATTTGAATATCTTAATAAACAATTGGCCTTCTGCACTCTAGGCAATCATTCAACTTTTTTTTTAAACTATATCTATTCTTGAATAAATTAGAATAAGCATTCGTTTTGCAAAAGTAAATAGATCATTTTTAATAATTTCAAACTGGTTAGACAGAAACTAACATGAATCTGTGGAATTCAATATTTTTAAAACTTAGTGCGCAACGTATGTTAGTGAACTGTCAGCTCTAAAACAAACAATTAACAAATTTTCACAAACATAAACAAATTTTCTAATTTTATTCAAGTTTAATAATTTGATTGGAGCACGAATGCTCCAAAATTTAAGTGGCAAATTTAAAATAGTATCTAGTTAAAGTAATATGAGCTTACAATTTTTTAATAAAATCACAATTAAATATTTTTTGAAGGTTCGAAACTTATTTGGTGAAACTCATACAATCTAAACCATTTGAAATAATATTTAACTTTTTCACTTTTTGATCTTGGATAGTATGATATATTGAACACATCGTAAAGATTTGTTTGCACTTTCAAGATCAAATCAGCTAATTATATTTTCGAAACATTGACATTTAAATATAATTTGCAGTAATTTGACTACTACTCAGTATTCGAAAATGATTTTCCTAATTGAAATTGTAATCATCACTTCATACCACATTCTAATAGACCCAAGCCTAGACGTGTTAAAGCAAAAATTTTGCAACAATGAATGCTGGAACTAAAACAAAATATCTCTTTGAAAAACCTTACATGTTTCCTTTTAATTTATGAACTGATTGAACTTGAGCACGCACACCCGTCTTTAGTAAAAAAAAATTCATCGCAGGTATTCAACAAAGAACTTGGACATCACGTTATAAGCAACATGATTGCGTGAGTGACTTTTTACTGAGTATCTCATTAGGTTAGATGCTATCAAATCATTTTATCACTCTCGTTTTTTTGAATAGATTTGTTTCGATTTTATGAAGTCCAGCAAAATTACTGCGGAATTCCAAAATATGATTATACTGTCCTTAAGATAAATTGAAAAAAATGTTTTGAGAAAATGTATCTAAGCGTTTTTTGCTATCTTTAACAAATTTTCCGTTTCACCTTCAAAAGAATCGCATAAAGTATCTTCACTCTCATTTTGTCTATTTGCTTATCAGCTGAATATCTCGCCTGATCAGTGAATCATATTCTATAGATTCATAAATTTCAATTAATTCAAACAAGATTGGCATGCGAAGTATTTTCTATTTCCCTATCATTCAAAACATATTCATTAACATCGATTCTAAAACAGCCAAATAAATTCGTGACTTTCGATGAACATCTACCATAAAATTTATATCTGCTATCGAAAATTGAAATACCTCTTGGACTAAGAAGCGATCGGCACGAACAAAAAATTTTTATAAATTTGAATTTTCTCTTTTAATTTCAATGCGGCTGATCGTCATTCAAAAACAAATTTTTAGAAATCTGAATTTGCCAGATGTTTTGGAATACAAATAGACCAATTTATGCTGAATGAAATCTATTTCTGGATATTTGGATAAAAATATAATTTTCTGGTCATTGGTTTGTGGCCGAATATTCAAAAATAAAATTATTCCAAATAGTAAATACAAATCCCGGCCAAATCGTCTTTTTGGTGAATGATATAGACAAACCCATGCATATCAAAAGATGCGCATTTATGGTATTGATGCATCAAAGTATGCATATGAAAAAAGTATGCATATGAGCTCTGTTTTGAGTTGTTTTTTGTTGTCTACAATATCTTGTAAAAGAAATCGGGTTCTAAGTATTGATATAAATAAAATTTCCGATTTTTGCTAACTTTTTCGCATCACTCAATTCTCGAAGGTACTTAATTTATGGTGTTATCAAAAGACACTTAATTTACATGCTCCATCATGAATATTATGTGCGGGAAAGTGATATTTACTCGCTTTTTGTAGCGAATCAAGAAAGCAATTTCCATTACTTGTTAATTATTCAAATGAAGCATACCTAACACTGCACCCATATTTTTAACATACATATTTCAAACTATCTCGATCAACTTACGCATCGAACGCACTTCATATTCAATTACGGCACGACATTTTCCACTATCAAATTAATCTCTATCAATCTGTTAATATGTCCATTGGTCGCACCACCTGACCAACCCAACTTTTCACAACTCGTTTGCGTAATTTTCTCCAGTCAACGATAAAAATCTCTTTAAATACAAATTTACTCCGCCAATATCGACCACGCAGCAACGCACATTTGATTTATCTGAATTAGTTGCACCTCGTTTCTATCATCAACGGAAAAATCATATCAATTTGTCACTGTGTTGTGGATGACGGGGCTTGACTTCGATTTCTAACTGTCCCTGCCCACCTTAATATTAAAATTTAATTGCACGCAAATTGTCAATAAAATATGTCTCCGGCGGACATCGCGTAAAATTGATCGTATCGGTCCAGAATCTATGGGGTTTGAAGAAACTAATTTTTGAACGCACAGTGCAACATTTCATAATAATTTGGCGTCAATTGAACTATTGATTGGTTCAGCATGTTCCGGTTGATTCATGCGTACAGTTGTTTATGTCAATTACAGGCTGGGTGATATATACTCAATTTTAAAATGGGTTCAAATGCATTTTTTTCTAACTCTTTGCATACCCATTAATATGAAGCAATTATTCGCAGGCTATTTGTCATAAAAAACTACTGGGAACTGACAGTATGTTAAATAAATTAGAAAAACTTTGAAGCTTACCACAGGCTATTACAGATACCTGCCTGTGCACATACTTCTATGTATGATAGTCGGTATGCAGCATATCGGATTCAACAGTTCGTTAGCTGATCGAATTTACATTTTTCTCTGACTAATAATTATAAATTATAATTATAATCTGGACACATCAATCAATTAATTGACACAACTAATAAAATGCGAGGTTACGTGTAAGACATATGTACACTATTACATATTTTGAGGAAGGGAGGGCGTAGTGTGTTCAGTGTATCATTGCATTGGACACCTTACAAGCTGTTGTGGACACAACTTATCTGTTTCCCCTTTTCTTCAGGACGCTTGAACATACGTGAATATACATATCTTGAGCAATGCTATAAAAAAATACAATATCTTGTTAGTCAACATACCTGCTTCAAAATTCATGGCTTGGCGAACGTTGAACATGCACACATATATTATAATTTGAAGCAAGTGTCACTGGACATTGCTTATTACATGTCAGACAAAATTCATTGCAAATCACTTTTTCCTGAACATTCTTTTGTATGAATGATGATGTTAAGGCTCTTTTGATTGGGTGGGTATATTTTTACAGAGGATGAAGTGTCCATAGAGATGATGAACGGAATGAATGAATGAATGAATGACTGAAGAAAGCGTGATAATTATTTCCTGAAAGTGTTGTTAGGTGGCTGATAAAAAAAAGTCATTCATATGTGAAATAAACATATAAGCTAATATCTTTAATAATGCAGAGCCAAGCCAAGCCTCATAACTATCAACAGAACACGAATGTGGCTATTTTTATTCAATAGATATACTGAGTGAATAGCAAAAGCTTGGGTGTGCTTAGTCTCAGATTTCAATAGCCTTATTAAAGAAAGCTCTGAAATAAATGTATATATGGCATTGAAGCCGTTCGACTTCACCATTAACTCATTTATAATACATAAATATACGTTTGTTTGGTAAATTTATTTCATTTCTCTATGCATAATTGTCATAAGAAATCATGAATATTAATTCTTAATTAGGCGCATTGAGAAAATCACACAATTAGGAAAATTGGGTCTATAGCGACCCAAAAAAAAATTATTAAAAATAGGGTGCTAGAAATTACTGAAGCAAAATATATATTATCAGGAATATCAAATGATTCAGTAAAATTCACTTTATAAATAAAAATATAACTTTAACTTCAGAAAACTCAAATGAAAAGAAAAACTCTAGTCTCGCTTAAAACTACTAATTTTTGGCTTAGGCAAGATCAAAGCTCCAAAACACCTTAATCGAATTTATCTGTAGACTTTTTTATTTCGCATCCGATGTAATACACTTTGCAATGTTCTAGACAGGTAAATTTGAAACACTGACTGCATTTCGTTGGTACTTTTTTGCTATCATATTTGTTGAAGCAGGGACAGCACGATACTGAATGCGTATTTTTTTTTTCAAAAAAAAATCCGTCTCACATGTGTCTCATCCTTTTCAGTATTTATAATACTTTGTGAATAACTAACGCGCTGATGCCGGATATGCTCAGAAGATGAAAAAATAAAGTCAATGGCCATCTTTTTGTTCTTCTTCCAACGTTATAATTGGTGCAAACTTGGTCATTGCAGTCAACACTGCCTATGGTGAAATTATAGTATGTAATTATTGCAAGTTTTAGCAGTTGATTTATCAATAGCGTTGTCATTATACACGGTGGAAAGTAAAAAGACAGCTTTTTTCGGCTTTTGAAATCCAAAAAGTGAATTAAATTACTGCTTATTTGTATTTGGCGAGAATTCAGAGGGAATGCCAGTTTTTCTCTTGTTCATTGTACCAACAAAAAACAGTTTGTACTCAGATGTTAGTAATTTCATGGCCAATTTAGTTAGTTTTAGTTCGTGGCCAATATTCTCCGTAATGATATTACGACCACTGCATTTTATTGGTTCAACTAGGTGTTTTACAATGTCATCCGGGGAATTAGACACTTGGTATTCTCCATCCAGTTGTTTGCCGGAATAAACCTCAAACTTGCATAGATAAAATGTTTGTGAGTCAACTCTGGCGTGGACTTTTATACCGTATTAATTTGGGTTAGACTCGTTTCACACATATGAGGTTCCATTCGGTTCGGTTCGTTTTCGGTTCATTTTCGGTCGCTGCCGACAAGTGTGAAACGATAATTCGGTTTCTATTCGGTGCCTAATAGAAACCGTATAGAACCGAATACTCCCTGAGCACGAATAAGTTTCATCAGGTTTCTATTAGGTGTGAATTCGTGTCCAGGGAACAGAAAGCAATCAAGGTGTTCACACATGCACGGTTTAGTTTCGGTTTTAACTGATTGGATCATTTGAATTTTTTTTAAATTTATAAATTATCAGTTTGAATCTCTTAATTTGAAATATTTAGACATTTTGTCTAGTTAGATTAGTCAGTTTCAATTAGTTTTATAATTACCTCCAATTTTTTTAAAAAAAATTAGTCGCATTTTTTCTGATAAAATAGGCGATTTATAAGATGTTGATGTGGATCGGCTGATTTGTGCTGTGCAATCTAAAGTAGCGCTGTGGGACAAGACTTGTGCAAAATATGAAGATAAATTTAAGACGCAAGAGGCATGGAAAAACGATTGTGTGGAAATTTTACGCAAAGTTGAGGAAGAAAACACAAAACCTAATATGAACCGTGTGAGAACCGTGTATGTGTGAAGGGGTTTCGTTTGGTTCGGTTTGTTTTCGGTTGCAACCGAAAACGAACCGAATGGAACCTCGTACGTGTGAAACAAGCCTTACTATACATATATGCTTTGCCTCTAAAACGACCCCTAAATTCAATCAATTGTTCATCTATGGTCAAGTTTTCACTCGGAGAATAAGAGGCTAAAAATTTGCTCTCCAAGACTTCGTATAGATTTCTTATGGCTGTTAAATTTTCAGTTTTGTGTCTTTTCTCCCAGTCTCAGTATTATCAAAATAGTAGAAATACGTTTATAGGAAATTGTCGGTGAAAAAATTTCTACATATACCTGATCCATATTGTGCCCAAAAATCAATTAAATTCAAGTGGAATCAAGTGGGATCTTTCCGAATCATGAGAGATGCCTACAGCTTGGTCGTCTACGATTTTTTCTTCCGAACAAAAAACACCAACATCTTCATCATCGGACCATTCCGCTAGCCATCGCAATATTTGCTCTTCGTCACGATTACTCATTTTGAAATTCCAACCTGAAAATGAATTTAAAAATCATAAAAACAATTATTATAATGAATGGAGCATAATGATGTTTATATGATGATCTATAATGAATGCACTAAAACAATGCACAAACAAGAATAAAAATAAAAAGTTTGCAAATGCAAGCCAAGTAAAAATACAAAAAAGAAAATTGACCTCCGCCAAAAAAATGTTACGTAACTGGTCGCATGGGGTCAGCGTGCATGAGAGAAGTGACACGTGTGTACGCACTAATGGTATGGTCCGGGACTAATTCGCATATTTCGTGTGTAGATAGGAAACTAGAGAGAGAACCAGAGCGCTGCAAGCATTCTAACTCATTTCATTTTCACTTTCAAGTTGTCTTGACCCAATTCGCCGAATTAAGGGCTAACTGTTCCCGTAAAACAACTATCAAAATTATGTAAATACGAAGCAAATTGGTCAAATACGTTAATCTAGCAGACTTCCCAAAATAAATTTAATGCCTTTCATTCAATTTTTGTATTCGCCTACACACATTTCTGGAGGTCGAACTAATACACTCTTCAAAACTATTTCTTTTTTGGATCGTAGTGTTGGATAAAATACATATACTGTCTACTACGTCTACTGATCAAAAGCCATTAAACGGCTAATATTGATTGTATTACACGCCTAGACAATTCCTTGCTATACGTTCTTCACGTTTGCCTACTTATAGATTACCAACGTACACTAACAACATAAGTGGAATTTGATGTCGTTTTTATTATTCTACCAATTCAGATACGAATCATAAATCATTTAGTTTTAACTTTGGTCCCTATTCAATTCTATATACCTCTATATATTTTTCAATTTTAATCCAGATTTATTTCTTTGCGTTACGCATTATCAACTCACGATTCATACGTAAATGATGCGAGGTGACGATTAGTATTGAGGAAAACAGGCAGAAAATACACTGAATGAAAAGTAGAAATAATAGTTTTGAATTATGACAGATTTATTGCTTATGGCTTAAAACTTTACGTTCATTATAAGGCATTCTTTAAAGTATAGTAAGTGAAAAGTACTTTTACTATTTATGCGGTTCTTCTAAAGCAATACCCACTTCGTGGTTTCGTAGTATTTTCAATAGTGCAAAAGTGACTTAAATGTACATGGAAAAACGTTGTATAAAAACCAAACTATAATACTCTAACCCACTTATAGCCTGCTAAGTTGCTTATAAAACTAAAGCTTAAGCCATTCTTCGATGAATTGCTGCAGATTTTTTTATAATATATATATGAATTAGGATTATAAATATTGTTGTGTTGTGCTCCTAAACGCAGTTCGTACGCTCGTGATTTTTTGCGTTTTATGAAACTAAAAAGTTTGTTTTAAGTGTTGAACTCGCTTTTACTAAACTAAACTAATAAAAGCATTCGCGAGCATATAACTTTTATAGCTCAATAAATATAATTTGCTGTTCTTCGTTGCATTTTTTGACACACAAATTCGGACTGATTGCCTTAATTCCTCACGAAATTATTTATAGACATCTTTTGAACGTTTCATCTCTTCTAGACAGCAACCGAACATTCTAGTTTTTGTTAATTCTCTGCTATTAGATATTTTGGTCAGTTTTTGTCTACCTTTTTGGATAAATATGCATTCAACACTACTCTGTCCTCAGAACTGTTTGTCTGGAGCCGATTGGCTGTCGTCATCAATAGTTTTGTCTTAACGCTATAACACAAGGTGATCTAAATGGACAACTATCATTTTTTATTAGTACTTACTGTGTTGCTGTTTTTGGTAAGCGACGTCGTCGGGATCACACCATATATTCCTTCCTATTTTCGCTGTAGTTTCAGACTAATGCCTTTTCAATCTCAAATCACATCGCGTTTTCGTTCCCAACTGCTTCGTCAATAGAGTCTAGCCGTTGGCGCAGTTCTGAAACTTATTACGTTGTTGTCTTGACCTATTTTCTATCTAATATGCTGTCTTCGAGGATTTGTGCCTAATATGCTTTCCCAATTAGACATACACACAAACTAACTCCAAGGCACATTACCCTTTATGTCGTCATCAAAGAGTTTTCTGACTGTTATAGGCACTTCTTGCTCTGATAAAATAGCTTCTCGTTTCACGTCTACGTATATGTAGATTTAAACACAAAATTTTCAAGCCGCGTCTATTCATCGATTTCACCACGGACTAATTTCAATTCGCTGATAACTGGCCGAAACACGTATCGCCTTACTTTGTCAAATCTCCACGTCTCTAAGAAATCTTTTCTGTGGATGTTACAAATTTGTTGTCAGCTGGCCTTGCAGATTCAAATCATTCTCCCGAAGATGCAGCTTGGTTTCTTCTAACTTCCGTGCCGTTACCCAAGAAGAAATAGTTATTTTTGACTGTCTAGTTGCACTACTTTTGTTGCGCATCCCTGACAGTACATCTTGCAGCAATAACGTCAAATGTGTCCTTTAATTCGACAAATCTAACATTGCGAAGCCGCCTTGCTATGTCATTTTATCCTTTAGTGTACACTTTCTCATCAATATCTCGCTTTCAATCTCTTACGACAATTGTGCCTCAAGTGCCCTTTTTCTCCAGAATTTCAACATTGTAGAGCTCCATCTGCCGTCGATTCCCCAGAAAATATCAGCTCTTTACCGCACGCATTCCTCATACATTTCACAGACTCTAAGATATCTACGAGTTACCCACTTCACCGATTCGTAAATCAACGCTTACACCAAAGCTCCTTTCACTGTCCGTTTGTTTGATATTTGATCTGCTGAATTTTTTCATCTCGTATTACCTGAATGAATGTATCCCTTTTTCGCAGTTTCATCTTAGGGTTCTTGTCCTAATGTAAGATAAAACAAAAGCATTGGTTGCTCGATGTCCCGAGTCAGCTGTTGCAAAGGCTCTGTCTACGAACGATGAATGTGCTCAAAGTCTCCCATAACCACTTACTAACTTCTTTAACAAATCGCTGACTAACTTCGGTATTTCCTTTTTTTTTCAATCCACGCTGTTTCATATGGTATTTTCTAATGCTCGTATTTGTCACTGTGTCCTCAATTTCTCTTTTTTTTTTTGTTAATTTGCTCGTTTCTCATATTCATTTATCTTTTGTACTATTTAAATCCCCGTCAAAAGAAACTTATTGTTTCGCAAACGAAAAAAATCCCACTTCTGACACCATTCGCTATGTTTCTGAATAAACATATTATTTAAAGGAATTATTATTTCATGACTTTCTGCAAGGTAAATTGCTGCAAAACCGTATCATATGCTTGCAGAAATTTAGTTTGAGTTAGTTCGAATTTATTTGCAGATTGTGTGAAATTGTTTTGACGTTTTTCAAACCATGATTTTGACAAAGATACTAAAGAGCATGAAATACATGAAAAATATGAAATGTGAAATTTCAAGTATTATTTGGTGAAGATTAATTCCAACTACAATCTAAATTGGCTGTTGCAAAACTTGCTGTACAATAATATGCTTCATAGTGATTACAGCAGACGAGAATGGTTCGAAATTAAGGATTTTGAATGATACATTGATTAAAAGTAAAAACGTTTTTTGAAAGGCAAATACAAGAGGTTCACCTCGAATTTGTACCGGCGATGAGAAATAGATTTATCACGAAATTTTTGAACGCAAAAACATTGGGCGAAACCAAATGAAGCAGCGCTATCACAGTTAAACCGAGATATTCATTGCGCCAGATATTCATTTGAAGTGAACTGTGCAACAAGAACGACCAAATCATGAGAATACACGCAATCAATTAATTTTAAATTTGAGAGATATGTGAATACGTTAGCTTTTATATTGAGAATAATTTACAATAATAAATTTATATTTAATTGTGTAAACAAACAAACGTTTGATTGAGCCGAAAAGGGCAAAAACATATTTGTACACTCAATGTAAAAGTTTATCTTCTGGATGACTATAGCTAGGACAACACAATTCCTATCAAAATATACTATCTTCTCATGAATCAAGGAAACAAGATTACGACAATGGGTGGTCGCTGTTCGGCGCTGCATCCTATTTCGTCACGTACCGGAGACCGGCGAATTATGGAAAAATAGTCGAGTGTATGAATTGTATTGATTTTTTCTTTTCATTGTATAAATAGTAGACATGCAGCGCTGCTTAAATGATTATTTGTCATAAATGATTATTTAAATGTTGTCTATCTTATGGTTATTCTACCTAAACATCGTTAAAAGACGAAATTAAAATTCATTTAAATATCGCTTAATGATACTTTAACTTTAGTCGTTTATTCTTGAATGAGCTCACAATCAAACAATGTGAAGTTATAATAACTTATTTGTAAAAGTCATGTATTTAAATAATTTAAACGTCAATCTTGCGCCTTTTGTACTCTAATTTAATTAATTAGAGCATAAAAGAGGCAACATACGCTTCAAGTACTTTCAATTTCTCTATTTCAAAGCAGCAATTTAAGCGCCCGTCTGCCTAGGCTTGTAACATCCAATAAACTCATTAGCATTCTCATTAACAGATAGATTTGGACACAACCGAAAACAGTACTCTCCATTCACCTAAAAACTGGCTAATTTTGGATGTTTTGTAGGAGTGTTTGCATCCTATTTCGTCACGAATAGGTGTGGTCATGCTCATGTCCTAACCTTTAGTACTTGATCCATGCTATCTTCTGTATCATTTCAGTATGCATTACATAGTTAGCAAACAAAATAAATTTATGACGACTTATAATTTCAAATCGGTTAAATAAAAAACACAAATATCAAAACAAAATCCAATACGTCTTTCATCAAATAGCTTTAAAAACGATTTTGATACTTTGACTTTTATTCTTAAGACACATGCTATGAAGTAAAAACAGCAAAAGCAAATCTGGCGGAGTTTCCGATCAAAAACATTCATTCATATTCAATAATATCCTATCAATTCAACCATGTTGTATTCACGTAATTCCAAGGACACATCTCCTGTATCTGAATTTATGATAATAACTTTTTAAATCGGCCATCGAATAAATAAAATGACATATAATCACACCAGTCGCCGACATGAAAAAAAAATGAAACAAATTTATTCAAATTGATTTACGAATAGATATGTATAAGTATGTATAGTTCTTGGCCTTAAGCATTATTTAAATTATTGCCTTTAGTATCAATAACAATATATTTTCGACATTTCAAATAAATATTTTTCTCTGGTCATTTCATAATCGTTTCCGTAGCTGTTTCAAATGTTCTTGAAGATTAAAAAGAAAATAAACGATTAATGTATTTTTTTTCATGTTGAAAAAATGGCTGAATCGATTGAAACTAAATTCAAAACATGAAATTTTACTTAAATTCTGATTAATTTAAAATTATTTTAATTTCTATGTGGCTACCTAGTTTCAGTTTGCGTCAAATCTTCTGTCGAAATGAAGTCATTTTAAAGTAAAATATACTAAAGTAGATAGATTTGGATATAATATGGTGAGCAGACATAAAGACTCTTTTGAGGCAATCTTTATCGGAGAAGACATATCAAAAGAAATTTCCATCTTATATCAAAAATAATAAGACAAAAACGTCAAGACACTAAAGTATCAACAGCTTTTTATCAGCCTTATCGAGAAAATAGAAACTAATCGAAATTTCAAACGTTTTCATCTCTGAATATTCTATAGGCACTTAAGATTCTCCACTTTGAACGATTCCTAGAGTCACAAAAAAAAGTCTATAATATTCACACCACGTGACGCCCGGCATACAAGCTTACATTCTCAAGGTTGAATTTTTTCAATTAACCGAATGTAAAAGAAGAATGAAAAGAAACTGAAGAGAAATATTAGACATATCTATGATGAAGAGCCACATCGTGCTTTTTCCTGTGAAGATTCTTCGTTTTTTCGTTTCATATCTTCTTCATTAGATTTTTTTGGCAGTATCAGCGTGGATGGGTAAATAATTTCGTCGGCAGAAAGTCTACCGAGATAATTTATTGTTGAATATTCAATGTGAAGAAGATAGAATGAAATAAATTTTATATCTCTTTGGATCATAATTGACTTTAATTCGTCGTTTTAGATTTCCAATTAGCTTCACTACTCTGTCAAGTTGATCCCAAAATTAAATCAGTTAGCAGTGCGTGTGGACACTTATTCTGAATCAAGCCTGACATTCAACTGCATATTTATAAACGTGAAATGTATTGCATTGGCGTTAGACCTTTTATGAAAACTACGATGATTTCTATTTTCATTAAGGTGAAGAACTTCACATAACCATTCGATTTTCGATAATTTGTTTTAAGAGGTTATGATATCAAAAATTGTTTCGATGTTTTAACTCGTGTTGCAAAGTCGTAAGTTCAGGAAGACATTATCTTAAATGCAACATAAAATATAATGTGCAAAAACTAGCAAATATGATTTACAAAACCCGTTCACGTAAGGAAACCAATTGCTAATCGACATCAATGAAAATTAGTCAATTCCATTATCATTCCATTTATAATGATTTCATTAAGTGATTCAAGCAAAAATACTTTAGATTTTAGTTGCATTACGCATTAGATTGTGGCTACAATTGATTTTAGTACCAGCAATCAACTATTTTTATTACATTACTTAAAACTCCAAAACATTGAATCGCCTTTTCAGAACAATGTAACAAAGAATTAAACTTTTTTCTTCCCAATCAAAAGAACAAATTTCTCAAAATGTTTTCCTCAATTAGAACCAGACAATAATTTATTCACTTTTGCCCCGTCACTCTAAACAAGAAACCGTTCCTTAATTAGTCTTTACCCGAAATTACCTATAACCGCAAATTACAATTCACACTTGAGGCAAAAGACAACAATTACAACACCCAGCACTATTCAAGCTTACAAGGTTCCATTTAACAAAGGCTTTAATTTCAAAACATTCTCTAATGGTCAACGCAACCAGCATCAGCACCGATATCAAAGTAAAGAGGCTGATCATATTTCACACACCCATGAATGCATTGCTATGCTAGTAGTGACTCGGCTAGACAACATCATCGCCGTCATCGTCATTACTTTTAAAGTACCCTGTTCAAAATCATAATGACATCCAAGTGGCTCTTCAGCTCAGCACGTAACCACTACAAACACTTTTTCATATCCGAAACGAAACAAAAGACAGAAAAAATGACTAGACTCTGGAAATATTGAAAACCTATCGAACTTCATCAGTTTACTCAGATACAATTTCCTTAAAACGGTTGATGTCGGCCTGCGAAACGACAATGGTGGAGACAGATAACAATATACCTTAATCAACTGAATGAGTTCAGCAAAAAGACACTTAACTTTGAAAAGCACATAGCGCTCGAATGTGAAGTATGTTTGATTTTTAACACTCTGATTTTTCGATGTCTGGGCGGGGCATTTACTTGTTTGAATATTGTTTTAAATAAATAAATAGATAGTTTCATTTGTTGATTTTTTCCTATTTAAGCCCACATTCTCATCAGACACATTCAAATTTATTGTTTTATTCATTTCAGGGCTTGCCATTACATGTTCAAATCGATACGTTTGAAGATCCCCGTGATACACAAGTTTATCACCGAGGCTACTGTCAAATAAAGGTCTTCTGCGATAAGGTGAGTATTTTCTATAATAAATCGTAATGTAAATCGGATAGAAATGATTTTAAAAATCCTTGAAAAGTCATATGTAATTACTTCCGGCTGACTAGAAACACAAATATGCCAACGCAAAACATATTCATCGTTTACCTAATCCAAATTTGGCAGACATCTGATGTTGCCAGTGGGTGCCAATCAATGACAACTCAATCAGATTATTCATTTATTTTCATGGAATGTTTTATTAATTGTTCATTATAATTCCGTCACAAAGCTCTAGTAATAAAAACAAATATCCTTTAAGAACCCATACTAATTGCAAGTTTTTTGAAAACTCAATGACTCTTGTATTTGATGCGTTTCACCATAAAACCTAAACTAATTTCCAACATACCACCATGATCGTGTGATCACCACGCCACCACTGATTCGATACAATGTAGATAATTTATAGCATTATGATCGAAATCGTGTAAGTCGTTTGGTTTATTTTCCTTCGAGCTGCCAGTAAATCTGAGAAATCCATACATGTATACCTACAAACATATACGTTTAATGTCTCGACGAAGGTATCATTTACGTGTTTCCGATGATGCCGAGAGAAAAACAGATTTTAGTAAAAGATACAACGATACGCAATGCGATAATGAGCCATCCAACAGAATACATATTTTCCTCGACCCGCTCCAGCTTAATGATGTTCAATTAAATTCCGAAAGTGAAACTTCTTTTGATATTCTGTATAAATTGGCAATTTTATTAACATATAAAGCAGATATTGGCTGAGCACTGTGTTTTTTCATCTCTGGTGTCTGCTCGTGCTTTCTAATTAAGCCCATTTGGTGAGCCTTGCTATTTGCAGCAAACTCGCAACCGCAAAAAGACCTTGACTGCTTGTCCCTATACAGCGAATCGTGGACTAAATAAGTAATCATCGACAAAACAAACAACACTAACTAATTCTTTTACTTTCTCGACCCACAGCAGATAACTTTACGAAACATAAATTATACGAAAATAAGTTTCTTTTTTCTCGGGTAATCTCCATGCGTGGAAAAGGAAGAGTCAGCTTACAAAGAAAAACCGATCCCGAAAATGGAGTCCAGTGCATTAACAACATGAGCACCAATAAATGCAAAAATAAAACCATGATACGTAAAGGTCATTCGAGATATGTGAAAATCGCACATTTCGAATGGAACGGACAAAACCTTCGACACGATCCGAGTGAAAAAGTGCTTGCATGCAAGATCGATTGATCCGTCCATTGCAGTGTTCCAAATAAAGTATTTCTGCAATATTGCCTCATTCTGATTTTCGCCCTTCACTTGTTTGGCAACGACAGCCCTTACGGATCAATGAAACAGGCATGGCCTGTACTGTCTACAATGTCAGTGTTCACGCCGCAACTGTAATATGGAAGTGTGCATAAAGGAGGAAAAGTGTATGAAGAGAAAACTAGTACATACCATCATCACAACTGACCGATCACTTTACATAAGATCAGTGATTTTGATCGTCTGTCGAGAGAAGGACAACATGGTGCAATCATTGATGATCTCGTGTGCTGTTAATATGATCATGTTGCTCCATATTCTTGTTTTCGAAATATATTACGAGTTCAACCTTATCAAGCTTTAATCAGCCTACCTGTACTTATATCTTGTTGGCTTTTTGATCTTTTTTTTTTTAGATCAATTTACACCACTCACCGCACAAATCAGATGCGCATACAAGAACTGAAGAATGTAAAAGCCCATGGCCTTTTACTAAGAAAGAAAGTTCAGGGAATTTTTCTTTAAATAGTAACGGTCAATAGAAATATGAGATATAGTATACCGGCATTTGTAGAGAGTGTGAAAAAAAAAAAAATATATATATATATATATATATATATATATATATATATATATATATATATATATATATATATATATATATATATATATATACATATATATATACATATATATATATATATATATATATATATATATATATATATATATATATATATATATATATATATATATATATATATATATATATATATATTTACTTACGTTTAACAGTTTAGTAACCATCACAGCCGCTGGCACCAAGAGAAGTACTGACAAGCTTTAGCTGATTTCATGCTGCTCAGCCCACACTGGGCGCGATAAAAAATTAACCCTTTACTTCTTTGAAGCTATATGTTTGTATGATATAATTCTTTTTTAGCCATTCACATATCATAGTGGTCTGTAGGCTCATAAAATTTAGCTTATTGTTTGCTGCCGGAAGTTGGAAGGGAGAAAATTGTCACAGGCTAATCACTTAACAAATCAAGATTAAACGAGGAAAAATCAACTTATTACACAATAATCCAATGATTATAGACATTTGAGTTATTTTTGCACAACAATCATAGGGATACTGGTTGGTATCCTATTCTTCGCCAGCATGCCAATTTCAGTTTTTGTTATCGCCAGCTTAAAACCATGGCTTTTCATCCAGCCCTCAACCCCTTTCATTACTTGATTGAGTTTTAGTTGGGTCAGATAAAGATCTCTACATGTGATGACAGCGGCTACAGCACGGACATAACCCACCAAAAGCACATATTCCTGTCTTTTGAGGCGCAATAGATCTTCAGAAGCAGATTTCCACAGGTCTGGCCCATGCTGCGCCAGCTGTAATAGTTAAGCTTATGGCTTCCTGATGTGTTTCGTATGTCAAATGATGAGCTTGCAAGCAGTCTCGAACCAAAGCTAGCATGTAGTCTTCTAACTGGAAATGTCACTGAGAAAGTCCAATATGTCTGGCCATCTCGCAGAGATAAAAGCATTACGGACGTCCAGCGTTACCAAAAACACTACGGGCCTACTGCGCTAGTAACTTCACGGATTAAACTTATTGTTGAGTGGCCTCTGTCAAATTTGTGTTGGTTTTTTGAGAGGTTCCAGTTCTTCGTAAAGCCACCTTTAGCCGAGGTTTAGCAGTTTCTCCGCAGTATGAAACATGCAGAGAGATCTGTACGGCGATTTTGTGTTAGGTTCTCCCTTTTTCATTACAATCAGAGCAAGTCGCGCCACTTTATAGCGTGACCGAAAGACACCCGCCAATAAACGTACATTATAGATGCGTAGTTATGTTGACGGGCATTTCTCTGCCAATGTTTTCAGAGCTTCTGCCGGGATGCTGCCCGGGCATGGAGCTTTTTGGTTCTTCATTCTTCTTCAGTGAACAAAGGGACATATTCCTGGTGGACTGTTTGATCGTTTTCTGCTTTTCTGCTTTTTTGGAAATAGTAAATCTACAACATGCCTCAGGACATCCGCATCCAAGGATATATCAGGGTCCATGCGGCCGATCCTCCCGGCCACTATTTGTTACCGATCCAGTTTTTTTGCAAAGAGTTCGCCAGATTTGCTTTTTGCCCCGCTTTAAAGCTATTATATTATATTAGGTCTGTTCCCGTACTTTCAGTCACTGAATTTTCCTGAATTATGTGGTGGTGGAAACTCATGAAAGTACGGGAACGCTCTCATTGCATTTCCTGAAGATTGACAGCCAAAAGTGTCAGTTTTCGGTTTTTGGAAGAACAATAGTGATTATAAAGTCATCCTAAGCGGTGATAAATTATCGCCACAAAAATATTCGATCTTCATAGCAAAATTACGCAAAAAATATGTTGCAGGCCGCGCACATTTGAAAATATGTACTAGCGCCACACCGTTTGACACTTTTCAGTATTTTTCAGGAGCTCAGACCCCTCAGACCCTACTGAAATTTCGTCGTACTTACTGAAAGAGGGAAAATTTTCAGTTTTCAGTAAAACGCAGTACGGGAACAACTTCATTGTAATTAATCGCGATTAATCGCAATTAATCGTAGTACGAGAACATACCTATTATATTATATTTTTATGGTTCGCGGTAATGCCTAGTACTATACTCTTCGCGAAACGAATTCAACGGTCGAATCCCATACAAAAAGAGCTTTTCAATTCATCAGTAAAGCAAAGAGCTTGTATGGGATTTGACCGTTGAATTCGTTTCGCGAAGAGTATAGTATTAGGCATAAGTCGTGACGCTTCTGGCCGTCCAGTAGACCGCTGTGACTTTACTTATATGTTAAAGTAGTATGTGAAAAAGTTGTTCGAATCAATCACCGAAAACTCTTAAACAGTAGTATTATTATATGTTCAATACGTTTCATCATGCAATAATCACAAACCAATCAAACTGGCGATAAAACTCACAATTACAAGAGCTAGTAGGCTGATACGAATTAGTACAAATACTTCATTCACAAGAAAATATTCACTCAATGCACTCAATATTCATGACACATAACTTCAAGAACTGCAAATTATCTATAAACCTATTTTCCATATTTTAATTTGCCAAGAGGGTATCCAATTGATCATTATATACTCTCTTATAGTTACTTTTAATATCAATAACATTCCTGTTCTACTCCGCTAATCTAGGAGCCATTATCGTAACTTCTTAAACGGAAGTTCTATTAGATGCTGGCTTAACAATTATTTTCTATAATATCGAGCGATTACAATAATCTATAAGGCATTAGATTAAATCAATCTATTTTATGCCGAACAACATATAAAAACGACTATCTATATAGATGAAGTTACTTGTATCTGAAACTCCTTCAGCTACATTATCCATAAATTTCAGATCTTCTCGTCTCTCATATATATCCGTTGCTTCACTGCAATTACTTGAATAGTCCATAAAGAAATTGTATCTTACTACTTATATGGATATGAGCTTAGGGCTCTACGATCTAAACATAATATCTTCCACACCATGTTGAGACGCTCCTACAACAACTTTATGTCTTAGGTAGGATCTCATTCATCACGTGCTAGATAATCATTAAAAATTTTATCCGGTACATTAAAAGATAAAACATGTCAATTTTGCTTATTGACGCTGTATACATTCGGTATCGTGATTGTAGACGTAGTTGGTGACGTTGAACACGATCTTATGTTCAAATATGGTTTTTGAATTGTAGCTAATACTGTGATGTATAATAATTGAAAGAAAATAGCCCTGAGGATGTAGTATTTAAGCTGCTTTAGAATAGGTGTTTGGAGGTTATTTTTCCATTGACTGTTGCGGATAGGTGTGTTGAGGATAGATTTGAGTCAATAAAGATATTTTATGCCTTATTTCCTGAGAAATATATGGTTCCTTTTTAAATATTGCCAACTTAATTATGGTTTGTGTCAAAAGCGGTCTTATTTTATTTCACAGTTTCCAGCGAGAAAGTTCTTGGTCTAGTGCCATACCTGCTAACTAATCTCCATGCGCTTGCTTACGCCTTTATTTCAAAAATGAACTTATTATGCTCTTTACTGGCAAAAGTAATGTCCAAAAAGCGCATCAACCATCTGACTTTATACCTACATCTTCCATTTGCATCATTTCGGAGGCGTTGGTTAAAGCCTAATTTCTCCTTTGATTTTGCATCAATTTATGTTTCCGATCGAGTGCGTTTCAAAAGAGTAGAATTGATTTTTTCGTGTCTTTTATTGTAGTTTTATTGCATCTTGCATGCAGCAGCAGCATAAGCAGAGAAACGAAGAAAATTTTATGAACATAAAACGATCAAGCAGTTGATGATGATAATCATGATGATGATTGGAGGCGATTTCCATATACGGTTGATTACATGTAATCGTTTTTACATGCACACACAATCGTGCCTAAGATATATCCATCTTTCTTTTCCGAGAATACAACCCACATTGATGCTACATACGCTTACGTACCTGTTCGAATCTATTCACCTGTTCGACATTCATCTATACATATATCTATTGGAAGTAGGTACATATGACTGTACCATCTGTTTTAAAGTCTCCAATTGTGAAAATGACAATAACAGATATAAATGAAGATACTTCTCGCGAAAAATTAAAATATTTGATGACACTCATAAAGTGCATACTGTGACATGGATATTTAATTTTACAAGAAAATCGAATTTCACAAGGCGCTCACAAATGACAATGGATACTCAAGAGTGCAACACAGGTGCTTGGTTGTATTTCATTGGAAGATAGAAAGATTTACACCGCCATCACAACATCAAGAATCTCTATAGTACTATAAGCTCAATGTGGTAGAGGTCACAGTGGGATACATTAACATTTCTAATAAATTTCTATTGTATACCAATGATTGTTTATGTGCAACGGTTTCGTTGTAAGATCGTCTTCGGCTATGCTCTGTAGCTCCAACGTCAATAGATACTACGTAGCTGCAGGCATTAGGTACCTATCTGGCTTCCATTTAAATCGTGGCGGAGTATTATCTAGCTGAGGGTTTTTAGATTTGATTTGTTTGTATGGTCAGTTCTCTTTGATGTTAAAGCGCCTTGGATAGATGCTGGTGTATCTTTTTATTCGAAATTTTGACTCGTGTCGGAATTATTACTTACTATAGCGATAGGGAAAAAGTATTCCATGTTCTATTTAGATATGATTTTATAGAGGTGAATTAGAAATATATTGAGATTATTCAAATTTATTTTTATGCACATATGTTTGAGCTTGTTTTGAAGAGTCCATACTACTGTGCAGGTCATCTGACAGAAGGAAGAAATATTTGTTTGAGCTACTACTTGGTCTGATTGACGAATCCGGTACCACTACTTACAAGCCATTCGAATAGCACGTTGTCGTTTCCATTCGTCACGAAATCTCTCCATTGTAGGTTTTTCGAGCTCAGAACTCCGTCGATTAGTGAATATTACCATTGAAATGTGATTGAGCTAATGACTCCAATATCGTGCAACATATTTGACATTGGCGACCTACATACAACTTAGACATACAACAAAGATTCGCTTTTGCAGTAATTGCAGTAATGAGCTTAATGTCCAAATCACTCCTAACCAGGAGTGTAGAGTAGTAATTTTGATTATCAAAGCTAGTAGCAAATACCTCGTAAAACAGGAATTAGTACTCAAAAAAAAAATAGTAGCAAATACTCTAAAGCTGACCCGGTGAAATTTGGAATCTGTTCTGTGCTATCATTACAAAATCTGATTTGAAATCATCTAGGAGGTGTTGAGTAGACGCTTTTTGCACCATGATGATCGCTGCGCTTTGAACGGCACGTTAATTAACTTTGTTAAGCAGATTCAGAATGACAAAAAGGCCTTCAGCATCAGTTCTCGCTGCAAATACGTGGCTGATGAAGTCATTAATTAGTCCAAGATTTGCATTCGCTGCAGACGACTACGGAGCTTCTTGGAGTATGGCCTGTGCGTCTGAGATACCCTTTCCTTTATAGTTCGAGTAATTCGCACAGACTGTTGACGTTCTTTCCTAGCCTGGACCCAGCGATATTCTTCGATTCAATCCTGCGTACCATTTCTTTATATGATGGAGATCTGGATGACAAATTAGACCACAATTGACGCATGCAGGCTTTTCGTCTTCCATTTTTTGCAGTCGCCACGTGGATGCTTCTCCAGGCACTTCGTGCGATGGTGGATGATTGCGATTATACGGTTGAACTTTTTTTTAGCTCCGGAGTTTCTTCAAAGATACTCTCTCAGCTCTTGTAAAGATTTGAATTGCGTAATGAAGAGCTCGGACTGGGATGTGATGAAGACTTCAGCCAACGAAGCTGAAGAAGTGTGAGATTTGTGTCCAGATTTTTTAATCCATAAAGACGTCAAGTAAAATTCTTGGATAGTAAGCCCTAACAAATGAAAATATATTCATTTTTTTCTTAAATATCATCAAAGATATTCGTACATTCTAAAGTTGAGCTTCGTATGGAATGGAAAAATAAGTATCGAAAAAACTGTACTCAATTTAGCTCGATTTCGAAACTTACTCTAATCAACCAAAACAAAACCTTACGCATGCTCAAGCTTAGTACCGTTATCATAAATCAAGGCTATACCACAATTCTAAACAGTGCTCCTGATAAACCAAACATTCATAAATGTACTAAACTCGTTTAACTCGATACTCAACAACAACTGCATTAAAAAAAATCACATTTTCCCAGATCTAATTTTCAATTGGTAAAATATCAATCGAACCAAAACACACATACATGATTGTAATTCAATCTATGCAAACACAGCAGGAGATTTCATGCTGATTCGTTTTACTTTGCGAATGCATAGTTTGTTAGGTTAGGTGCCTTCACATCAATTATTTTACAATTCGAAATAGAAATATAACTGAAAACTATGTCGCCGTTTCGAGAAATGTGACAAACATGAATTTGCTTTTAATATTTGCCATGCCAGACACACCTATGTATATCCAATCATTTGTATCTATATTTACATCTTGCAATATACATATATGTATCTGTCTGAATATCTATTACTCGGTGAGCAACAGATGTTCAGCCGTTGTAATGGTAATTTATGCATCAACTTTCCTTTTAATTATAATCGAAAAATACTTTTTCACACACGTGCACTAAATGACATCTAATAAATTTTATTCACACCAATCTGATAGTATAGTTGTAGCTTAGGTTGGGTGAAGTTGTTAAAGATTTTTTCTCAATTGCCAATGAATTACTATGCAAGTATTTCGCGTTGTATTTTCCATCATGAACAGAATTTTATTTTTATGTGCTTGAACATGGACAATAGTTTGTAGTACATGTTACTTTATCAACCAATATGCAGATAACGCATTTCTTGTAACATGTCACAGCTATCACAATGATAAATATAAAATTGTTTGCTACATGACAATTTATTCGCGAGGGCGATGGTAGATGAAGATATTCAAAGTAACAAATCAACAGAGGTCTTAGGAACAGTTGGATGTTGCAATTTCTGTACCAAGTGATTTGAGATTTCTAATGGTCAGCAATCAAAGGTGCCTCGTTAGTATTCAAAACAACTACAGATATTGAAAAGAGGTCAGCAATCATAGACGCTACTAATAGAGAATTTTAGAAAATCATCTATTCCCATGCACTTTAAGGATAGTTCCAGTACACATCACACCATTCACACTGCAAGAGGAAAGTGATAATACCCACGCAACATGCGAATGGACCAATAAGTAGCTTGAAAGATTGCATGGAGTAAGTGTAGAACAACATTACAGCTCATGCGAAATCCCATCAACAGCATAACACCCAACATATCTACGAGAGTCAATATAGAAAACGGTGCAAGGTCTAGGATGTTGTTGACGAGGATGCCACGCCAAATGCAACACCAGCGACAATGACAACGACAACTACACAACAATCTCGCATTCACCATCGTGTTCTCATGGATCAACATCTACGACAGAGATATTTCGCGCGAACATCTCAACAACATCTTAGCACGTCATTTAATATGTTTTACATTCGCGATCAACGATGGATAATGCATAGGTGACAAGCTCTTTTGCGATCCGTCCCCCCAGCATCGATATCTGCATACTTATGAATGAACACTATCTGCGCCTAGTGCGGTGATGGGTTGAGTCTTTCGTTCGCTAAAAGTAAGTCATTTTGAAGATGAAATGTAGGCGAATATCAAAGTCAACAGTTTTATGGCTATCTCCAAAGGCTTTCCGATTCATGCAAACATCACGAAATGGTCTTATCGAAATGTATGCTTGCCTCTGCATTGGGATAGTATGATACATAATATATGTATGTCGTCGTCCAAGTCGTCATCGTGTTGTCGTCAAGGAAAACTCTTTAATGGGATCTCGTTTGAATATGGTGTTGCGTGTTTCAGACTACAGGTGATAACATTACGAAAACATTTAAAACGATCGCTATAAAATTGTAGAAATTAGGTCGATAATATCTAGCAATGTCGATAATAAAATTGATAACATATATCTTTTCGAGACGATCAAATCACTATCGGGAGATGATAAAATATGGAAATGAACTTGGATTTTATTCGAATTTCACAAATCGACTGAAATATCTCAACACGGAGAATATTGGTGCTAAAGATAACGGATCCATTAGAAAGAAGGAGATACACGTTGATCATAAAATTATCTGGGAGTCCATAAGGCTTTTCTTATCTAAAAAGGCATGCCGTAGTAGCTGGAAAACTGTCAACGAAAGTCAAATATCTTTCACAGAAACTTTCATTTACTTTCTACAAGCGCTCTTTGAAAATTTAATAAAATATCGAAAATTTGATAATTTTTTTTGCACTTTTTTTTTCTACATATTCTTCTGGTATCTCAATGCACTTATTTCATCTATGTTCCAGCGCTGTTACACCTTTATTTTAAGCTGGATCATCAAACTCTTCGAAAAACCTCCCCGTGTCAGCTATCACCTCTTTGTTGGCTTAAATTTTCATCCAACCATTTTTTTTTTTCAATTAGAGATGATTGTTTATTACTTAAAATCAGGGTTGTTTATCACTTTAAATCGTAGTTCATAGAGCTTACTCATGGTAACTAATGATTTCTGCGTTGGTGCATTGTCCTGATGAAAAAGGATATTCTTTTTGGCCAATCCCGATTTTTCACGAATTTCCTCAGCTAATTTATATAACTAATTTGCCCTTTGGGGAGCTAGTCAATAGGCGACACACGTAAATTGACTAATTTTTCCCTTATCAAAACTGTTTTGAACCATAATTGATATGTTATAAAGTAACGTTGCTTTACAATCATATCACTATATTTGCATTGTTGCATAGTAAATAGATTATATTTTTCTTATAGTAAATTGTATTGAATTGAATTTTCCGTATCCTTTTCGACTTTGGACTTTCATCGAAATATCGTTAGCCAACATTTGATCTTCATTTGATTGTATCTTAGTATTCATTAAAAAAATGTCTAAATTAAATAAATAGCCTTCAAACTAACACATATGTATTATATTTCAAATTACAGGGCGCTGAACGTAAAACACGCGACGAAGAACGACGAGCCGCAAAACGGAAAATGACAGCAACGGGACGTAAGAAGCTCGATGAACTCTATCATCCAGCAGCCGATCGTTCTGAATTCTATTCAATGCAAGATTTAACAAAACCACCTGTTCTATTCTCACCTGCCGAAGATCTAGATAAGGTAAACTATTGCAAATTCGCTTATGACTCATTTTTCTCTTCATACATTCGTAAAATCATTAACACTTAGCTTTCTGGAATGGAACTACAGAATTTCTATGATCATGAGACTGCCTCATTAGCGGGGACACCGGACGGGCTGAAAGGTACCTCACCGTTCCTACTGCACGGCCAAAAACCAACAACACCTACATTGAAATTCCACAATCATTTTCCGCCTGATATGCAGACGTGAGTAAAAATCGAACCAATTTGTTATTTGTTTTCACTTTGAAATTTATTTGAGATTTAGATTAATTGTTTATTATTCTCTAGTGATAAGAAAGATCATATCCTTGATCAGTCTATTGTACCTGGACCTATGTCAGATTTCGGAGCGTTGGCGAAACGATCGAGAATGACACCGCCACTGAATGAAAGAGTTATGCTCTACGTGCGGCAAGAGAATGAAGATGTCTATACGCCGCTCCATGTCGTCCCGCCAACAACTGTGGGTCTATTGAACGCAGTGAGTATTTTTTTTACACTAATTTATCCGTATTCTATGTCTGTTACCTAAGCTTTCATATACCACTTGTTTATATTCTGTTTGTTTGCATATAAAATGATCAAATGGTATTCTATAGGATAAAAAATCTTGAAGAGATTTTCATGACAATAGTTTTTAGAACAACTACATATGATTTTATTCCATTACTATTTTCTATGTTCTTTATTACTTTCAAAGAAAACATTCAATAAAATGACTTAGTTTGGTGGAATTAGTATCACCTAAGAGTGATTAAAACTGATTTTTCTACTCTTATTTTGTTATTTTTCCCCCTTTAAAATAAATATTTAAGCATGTATTTTTCATAAAGGTTCATAAAAAGACTCCATCATTTGCCATTCATCTCCAATCAAATCTTTTCGGTATAGCTCTTTCAAATCAGCGTATTAATCTGCGTCAATCGTTCTGCTGATCAAATTTGATTGAAATATTTCTTCTACTCAAATCACGACATCTTGGTTTTATGGCTACAAACTAATGCCTTTTAAATCTGGCTAAGCTACACAGATTGCATACCACACATTTAAGAAAAATATTCTGAATTATCATCATCTATGTGCCCCTTTGCGTTTTGCTTTAAACTTCTCCTTTTTTGTTTAAAAGTAAAAACTGCAATTTTCGTGATGTCTGTTATATTATGGAATTGACTATTGCTATCTATTTAATTGACTTAATGTTTTTCTACCCTCACTATGAAATCTCGCAAGATTTTTTATCTTTGGCTTCCAGTGACGTAGTCTTATATCTTTTTCTAATTTCCGTTTTTGGTGACAGCAAAACATTAGTTAAAATCTAGAGAAGCTTGCGAAATTCGGTCCATTCTTTGAAATTTTGTATTATTCAACCGTTACAAACATGATAAAAGTTTGACTTAAAAGTTTTGTTCTTTCTTTTAATTCCTCACTTGAGGATTTTTTTATAGTGCAATTAACATTTTTTTACCTTCTTCCTTCCTTCCATTCCGTGTGCAACATGATTACTTTAAATATATGTTAGTATCGTGCTTCGCAAACATTGTATATTCGAATGAAGGAAAATATATTTACAAAATGTTTAAAAGTTTCCTTGGAACTTTACCCCAATCAATCTTTATCGCATTCTTAAGGTCTTCCATGTTATCAAATTATCGTCCTACTTTGTAAACTGTCCTAGAAAGATGTCCCCAAATATTTTCAATAATGCCGGCTACTGAAGAACACGGACATTATTCTCTAGATAATCTTTAATCTCCTTTGTCGTGTGAACTGGCGCGTAGTCTTGTTGTAAAATGAATTCTGTTCCGAATAGACGATCCGAAGAGTTGATAATTTTTTCGTCCAGGATCTTTATATAATCGTTTATATAATCGTTCTTCGACTGACAAAACGCATATTAATTTTTTTTTCCGCAGCATATTCCTCCCCAAACCATAACTCCACCACCTTCTTGCTGACGTCTTCTCGACAGTAATTCTTCCTTCCTCATATCATGAAAATCATGCTGAAAGCCATTAGGGCCGTTCAGACAGAACCTGTATTCATCAGTAAAGACAACGTTTCTCCAACGGTTTTTCAACCTTAAATGGTCAGTTGAAAACGCCAAGCGGGCATCCTGGTGTCTTTATTTCAGGGCTGGTTTTCTCTTCAATCTCTTCCGTTATAAGTGCTCTGTTGAGGGAAGTACACGCTGGCAATTCCTTAGTTTTTTGTCAACATTAGAAATTCCCGCTGCTGTTGCGATTTCTCTTGTTATTACCGTTGAATTCAACGCTTCCTTTAGTAGCACATGCCGGTCAGCCACTGTTAAAACGTACTTTTGTCCCGGTACTTATCTTTTGCCGTAGTTCAAATAATAGTTTCAAATAAATTGAAATAGTGTACGACTAATGTCCCAATAGCTGGGCAATTTTTCTAATGGGAAAACCAGCCTGACCCATCCTTTGAATATTCCCGATCCTATAGGTTATTTATTAGTTGACAATATTAAAAAACGACTAGAGTTATCTTTTCGCACTGAACTTGTTTGATATTGATATCCTTGATCGAAATTTCTTAGCCTATTTCAACCAGTTGTCGTACCTACAAAAAGGTCAAGTGTGAATTCCCAAGTACTTAAGGGAGGCGACAGGTTGGCGACAATTTACATCGTTACGAAAAGTGATTAGGATTATTTAAGAGTAATTGAACGAGTATCTGCTGAGCAAAATCATCTCGAAATTTAATTTTCCCAGATGTTTCAACCAGTCGTCGCAGATGTATCTTATTGAGGCAACTTTTTCCAGCTGTACTCGTATTCCATTGGTTTGTGTAGCCGGACTGATTTGCTGCTTGTATTTCTGTTAGAACAGTAAATATATAGTCTTTTGAACGTTTTCAACTAAATTGCTTTGTCCAAGCCAATTCCAACATTTTCCTAGAACGGAATTTATATTTTGAAGATTTAATTCGACTTTTCCCAAATAAAACTACTTTTTGCAACAAATGAAAGTCCTGAATCCGGTTTGTATACAGCAGAATTAATAATGATCCAAAAATTGGTCCTTGGGGAATGGCGATTTCGATAATGCATTCCTGGCTTTTATGCATATTATTCACTGTCACCATCCGCCTATCTAAAAGATAATGCAATATCAATAAGTTGAGCTTGTGAAAAATGTTGAATTTATGAGGGTTTGTGATGCCAGACACCAGTTTTAGATCCACAAAGATCGCCGCTACATAGTCTCCTTTATCTAAGCCCCTGTTAGATTGATAAACTGCATCTAATGCTGCTAGTGTAATGCTACTATCTTGAAATCCATATTCACATTTGATTCATGTAATGTTGCTTTAATGTATTCAAATCTATTATCTGCAAAAATTATAGTACAGTCAGACAGAATATTACTAGTTTTTGAGCATAAAATTCTTTAAAAAATTTCAAGAAAAGTCCTGGCGATTTGATAACCGGGCATGGGCCAACGTTTTGCAGTGACTAAATAGCTCTATTTCACTTTGTCTACTTCGGTTTATATTCTATAGGTCATAGCCATGGGTTCATTGTAGCTTAAATTTGTTTAAATACATATTTCTGACTTGCTTCCGATTCGCGAACAGTCATTATAGAGAAAGATCTCCTTGCTGAGAAACTACATGCAGTAAACCACCACTAATCGGCGATTGTAGCTCCAAATTACTTAGGTAGGGCTGCCAACCGCAAACATTTCTCCACAAGAAGCCACTCACGAATGATATATTGCTAGCTCTCGTCAAATATCATCATAATGAATCATGTTAACAGAAAGTTATTTGTTTCAACATAAAAATTATCCAGCAAGTTGTATAATCCAAGAACAGGAGACGTAAGAATTGGCTAAATATCCAGACTGTATTATGTTTAATCCCCTAACTGAATGCACACGCTTTTAAGCTGATTTGACCACTTTCGGTCAGTTTTTCTGGCAAAATATTTCTCATCCTTTTCTTTAATCCTTTTGAGACACTTTGTGACTCTTTATCTTACGGCTGCTTTGATTGTATTCTTTATTTTTAGATTTCCATTTAGTGTTAACTCCATGAGGCTCATTATCTTTAGCCTAACAACTGCATTGTACTGAAACCGCTTACTGAGACTACTCGTTCTGGCTGGATTTTATTTCCTTGTTTTACTTCTATTGAGATGTTCCATTAGCATACTCATTTTTCAAAATGATTGTGAATGACGTAGATTTATATATAAGAAATGCAGCGAACGAGAAGTTATTTCTCCATACTAATGAGCACATATCATATGCTTTGATTTTTATTTCGGGCACTATTTCAAAAATATATTATCAAAGAAGATATTATTCAAAAAATATATTTTATGTCACTAATGTGCCAAAGGAATAAAAATTGACTCACTCTAAAGCTAGTGATTAGATCGAAAACTTAGACTGTACAGACGTACATATTTAATTTGCTAAAATTCTTTACCGACTCGACAACGTAATTGATTAATCTATCAAAGTCAGCCATTTGATATATGCATACATAGATGTATTTATAAACGTTCGAATGTGTCATACTCCAATGAAAATTACAAGGGGATAACAAGTCAGTTTCTCTATAGATATTTTCTTCAAGATTTCACATTTCATATAAAATTGAAAACATGTCTAGCTCGTCAAACAGTTTAATTACTTGTAAAATCTTATGATTAATTTAATTGAATCTTACATAGTAATCAGTTGGATGGTAGATAATCACGTTTGATTGGCCAACGGCTGTAATAGAGTTTTAAATACAAAGAAAAACTTAAAGCAAATAAGTAAGATCGTGAGATATAGGTAGTGTAAATCTACTTGACGGAATTATATTTTTCCGTGGGAGAGTTTAATTTCTTGGTAGCTTAGGTGAAATCTTTTTCAGCGAATATAATGAGCCCATATGATGAGAAAAATACAAAGTATATTGTATGAAAATATTTATGAATAATTGGGAGTAATTATTGAAATAAAAGTTTGTCCTCTTCAAATGATTCTTTTTTCCTATTATAGGAGCAATATGCTATAATTTATTTAAAAATAAACAGTTTTTGCTCGAATTTGCAATGATTTCAACTTGATGTTATACTTATTTTACTTGAATCTGCATGCTTTACAGAAGGAAATCGAATTTCAATGTATTTATCCATAATTTTTTTTTGAAATATGTCGGAACAAGCCTTCAGCCCTGCGCACCATACAGTATTATGTGAGAATTTTACTCGCTAAAAAAACATCAGCCGCCGGCCATGGAAATCCGAACTGAGATCACTTTCACATTACTTCGGTTCGGTCTTGCTACTAGCAACTAATAGGTACCCGACCGGCTTCCTTCCGCTCTGCCAGACTCTCAGCAGTCCACGAGGTATGCTTTCTGTTTTTTCAAACGAAAAACCAGCTGCACATATGCTGGTAAAACTGATTAGGTGTTATCTGACCGGAGCTTCATCTCCACAATTTTCTCTGCCGTCCTAGAAAAGCGTGTGTCGCTTTCTTCTGAAGCGGGCGCAATGGACAAAGATGTACAAAATGTCGGCACTTTTCTTAACAAAATACTTCCAGAACTACGTCCTGAATTTCCCCATTCTGTGAAGGTATTTTTTGAAATAGCTGTGGCCCGAGAATTAGCTAGGATCTGCCATGGCGTCTTTAAGGCGTGAATAACCCTAATCGTCCATGCCTCTAGCCCTGCTCCCAAAGCTAAACATTTCGCGCTTATGCTTGAGCAGTCACTATTTGTCTGCCCATTTCACCTCTGCTCAAGAACACCTCCCTGCTTTCGTTCACCAATACGTCAATTGAGCTTACTCTCGTTACAGCTAACAACTAAATGAGAAACACAATTTTCTCGTTTTGGGAAGCTATTTCTTTCCTCACAGGTTATTAGGTTAAGTTATATAAAAGGGCTGCCGCTTACAAAACTTGCATTAGGCCACCAGCTCCGGGCCATTTGCTAGCCTCCGCTTGCTAGTTAGGCCTGGCAGGTGGCCACTCCACCAAACTGAAACAGATGGCTCAGAGAAGCAATACTAGCTACTTTTGCTAACTTTTGGAAGGTGTATGATCTTTGAATCGTGAGGCGTTTATTATTAAGAGCAGGACATTCGCAAAGAATATACTCGATGGTGTCCTCTCCTGTTCAATTTTGCATCTCCTACACAAGTTGTTGAATGTCAGTCCTAGACGATTCGCATGAGATGCGGTAATGCAATGTCCTGAGAGCAAACCAACCGTTGCTTTCAAGCAGTTTCTGCTGAGCTTAAGCAGTTTTCTGCTCTTGCATAAATCCACAAATCATCCACAACCTTCCACAAATAATAGGTCTCCTCAAGGCCATGAAAATAGGCGTTTGTTTCAGTGATGACCTCTTCATTCTTCAAATCTATTACCGCCCAACCATTTCTACAGGTTTGGAAATAGGAAATAGTTGCAGCGGGCTAAGTCAGGAGAATATGATGGACCGGGTAGCAGTTTGTAGCCCAATTTATGGATTTTTGTCATGGTGACTTCACCCGTGCATTGTTTTGCAGGAACATCACTTTTTCCTTTGCCAAATGCGGTCGTTTTCGCTTCAAATCAATATCAAATCTGCCCAAAAGCTTTGAATAACATTCGCCGGTGATCGTTTCACCCTTTTCAAGGTAACCAATGTGAATGATACCGCGTGCATCCCAAAAAGTTCTACCCATTACCTTTTTGGCAGACCGACCCACCTTGATCTTCTTTAGTGCACGTTCACCCAAAAAAAACCATTGTTTTGATTGTTCCTTGGTCTTGGGTGTAGTGTGATGAACCCATATTTCTTTTGCGATAACGATACAGTGCAAAAACTTGTTCTGATTGTCCTATAAAGTGTCCTTTAAAGTGGTCACACGGTTACGCTAAGGTCGAGTGTGATCAATCGCGGCACTCATCGCGCGGATTTCTTCTTCACGTCCAAATATTCATGTCAAATATGATTTACCTGCTCAGTTGAGATGCCTTCAGCCTCAGCCACCTCACGCACTTTCATTCTCCGATCGTACAATATTCCATGGATTTTATCGTTAGTTTCTGGCATGATAATCTCTTTTCGGCGACTTGAATGTTTGGTGTGACTTGTGCTGGTACGACCTCAGCGGAACTCAGTAAAGCACTTCTTAGCCATTGAAATTGATGGTGCAGAGTTCTCATAGTATTTACAAACCTTTCCTTTGTTTCGGTGATTGTGTTTTTACGCAAAAAGCAATGTTTCATCAGCATTGGAAATTCTTTCTTTTTTCATTTTATTAAAATTCACGAAGTTGTCTGCTTTCAATATATGGTACAGTAGTATATTAATAGATGGCAACAGCCGGGAGCAGTGCTGCATTTAAAGTTACTGTGCGGAAAATTCCAAAAGATGTTGATTTATCAACTACCCTTAAATACATTATTCTTTGCGTAACAGAAAATCGGTGACACTCATATTAATAGTGTTTTAGTGGAAAAAGTGAGGCACAATAAATGATAAATATCTGCATATTTCTTCAACTTAATTTCGATTGGTAAACATCTCACGCAAAAATTATTTTGTTTCATAAAGAACTATTTGGCTATCACGTGCTAAAAACTGAAGATAAATTCTAGCAGCAAACAATTATTTTTCAATAATCATCGACAGTCTTCTAGCAATCTATGACCCCAACAATTTTTTCACTAAACCACACAATTTATATTCAAAAACAATAATGCTCATTTTAATGAATGAATTGATTCTTTGACTCGCATAAGTACTAGAGTGCTAAGTCATCATTTATTGTATGATGATAAATATATTATCAAATCCAATAAAAACTCAGTGTGAAAAACAATCATCAGCTCGATTATAACTGAATCAACAATTTGTCTGCAGTTTTTATTTGCCAATGAATTGTTGTCTACAATTGCCTACACCTATCAAGTACACAGTGAATAAATGGAAATTACGTCAAACTCTGACTTCCTCGAATCAATATTAGTCAGCAAGAAATAAAACATAAATTGGCATTTCATCTTTTCAGCATCTTTTTGGTGTACATGAATATATTCGATACATTCGTCATATTCCGATGAAAAACTGACTGAGTTTTTCATTTAGCACATGCAATTTGGGATTTGATAATTGTTTACAATAATACCCGTATGGGTTTGGATGATTTCAATTTACCCAATTCGCTTTGCGAAACCCTCAGTTCGAATGGTTATAAATCCCCTGAGATATCTTTACTCATTTTGTTTACAGCAGCCATGTTGTCATTATATACATCATGTTTTTGCACTTTTTTATTAAACACATAACACGAACGTCTGCGCAAATTATTTATGGTGTCTGTCGTTAATTTTATTCACGGGCAAATATACCTTTAATTTGTTTTAAAGTCTTTTATATTTCTATCAAAAATATTTTCAAAAAAAAAAACAAATTTGAAACGAAACTGTTAACCATTTACATATCAATATCAACACTAATCAGCTTGAAGGCCACATTTTTAATATTTTTGGTTTTCCATTTATGTAAATTTTTAATTAGATTCAGTAGCCCGACATTTCGTGGTGTATATTTTTTCATATATACATACATATATATGTATGTGCTCAAAGAGCAGAGGTAAGTTTAATACTCGAAAGAGCTGTATAAATTTCCATTTGAGAAAAAAAGATAAAATTAAAATATCTTGAATGTACGATGTGGTATATAATTTACAACCCACGCCACAGTTTCATTTCCCTTAATTACCAACTGATGATGGAATTTCAATGATACACACTGAACTATTAAGATTGAAATGTCTTATCTTAGGTTGAATCAATTATGGATGAATTATCTGTTAAAATAATCTGTTTTTACCTTGATGTATTTTCCTGTATATGGAATATATGTATCTTTTATCGTGTTACTATTCAGATTTCTTTTCATATTTATTTGTCTTTTTATTTCAATTATAATTAAAATGAAAACTTTGATGATAGGTAGAGTGTAATCTCCATGGTCAACATCAAAATACTACTTAAAAGCAGCCAGTACGTATCATATATGTTTTCTTAAATAAGATTTATATATGTATTAAATAATTTAAACTTAACTTCAAATCCATCATAATATAGCAAAAACAAAACCAAAACTTATAATATGCTTGCCAATAATATCTAAAACAATCTCAATATGCTAACCATCAGACAGACACCATAAATAATATAATCATTCCGCATTTTCATTCATTATTTACGAATATGTATTAATCAATCGTATTTTTGTGCTATGGTTAACTAATAATGTAATGACAATAGTTTTTAATTTGTCCACAAAACCTTATTCGATTATACGAACACACAAACAATCCGTTTTTTTAACATTTTGACCATCCACTGTTCCTAACCGCTGCAAAATGGGGGCAATTGCAAAAATTATGATTTTATCCGATTGACAACATACTCGTATGACAGTCTTAGGGCTTGAAATGCAAACAGCTTGCTTTTTACTGAACATAACAAACTAAAGTCAAACAAAAATCTACAGCAATAAGAAAGACAGAATGTGATTCAAAAGAAATTATTAAAGTGGCAAGTGGTTGATATTAATTAAATTTGAATTGTATTGGCCGTAAACAAACCTCTTCGTTTTTAAAAATATCTTTCTTATCGATATTTTCAAATTTGATTTATAAGTTTGAAACCATCTTCAACAAAATTTCACTTAACTCCTTTTCAAATTGGAATTAATTGCAGTCAAATTTGTTATTCTATCAATTTGAATACTGTTTTATTAAAAAAATTGTATTGTACTTCTTTCCAAAAAAAAAAAACATAAAATTCAATTCAACTATTTTCGATATTGTCTACTTTTGTTTTTTCTGTTTATCTTAATTGCAGATTGAAAATAAATACAAAATCTCCACATCGAGTATAAATAACATTTATCGAACAAATAAAAAAGGGTAAGTAGGAAAATTAATTCACATTTTTCGCTTTCTTTTTAATTTCTAATCATTAGTTTATTAATATTTTTGATTTGCCTATCGCCTGTAAGTGGATCGACATAATGCACAAACACACCACAAAGACACTGAAGCACACTTACATGGAATTTTATCGCAATTACTTTAGTATCAGAATAATAGTACTAATGTGCTAATTAATATTAATTTACTTGAAAGAATGATCGCAGCTAGTATAATTAAATCACAGTTAAATTTAATTTTGCAGTAATTAACCTTATATATACTAACCAGTATGTTTGGTGAATTTTGTAATTTTTTTCATTACGTTCATGTTGTAATTAATACATTTTTTTAAAAAAAGTTAAACGATTTCGTTGAGCTAGGCTGAAGTGATTTAAGTCTATATTTTAGTCCATATTTAAGATTAATATCCTATCTGCAGTACATGATACCAGACAAACATTCAATATAAAGCGTCATCAAAGCACCTTGTTATCGAGCATTCACCATGAACTTAAATATAAATCTGTATTTCTGAATATAAAATAAACTCACATCAACCTTTGTAAGATTTAGGGGTAGAGAGCGTCATTCATAAATTTACAATAAATATATAAGAGTGTGGAGTATTTAGTTCCACAACTCACTTCATCCCTGATTTAACTCAGGTACCTATTCAGAGTTAGGTGAACTCGAAGCTCGGTATGCGATCTTTCGTCCGAGCCTGGATTCGAATCAGAGATGCCACACACTAGAAGCTAAGTGCTCTACCCACTAGAAATACACACTAGACTACATGAGCTATAACTGTCTTATAAAGTGCTTTCCTTTTTTAATACCAATAAAGGTGGTTAATAAAACCAATAAAGGTGGTTAATACTCTTAAATCACTTGCCTGCTACTCTAATATATTTTCCGGATCTATCAATTAGTTTTTGTCTTTGTCGGGAAAGTAAGCCGAAACTGGATCTTTAACTTCTTCATCGTTTGAAAACTTCTTCCCACGAAGTTCCTTTTCCAATTTTGGGGAAAGATAATAATTACTGGGAACCAGGTTAAGGTTGTAAGGTGGGGTGATCTCAAATATCGAAACCCACTTTATGCAAGGCATCCAATGCAAATTGACTCTTATAAATAGACACGTCGTCGTGCAGAAGAAGCACACTTTTGGTTAACCTTCCCCTTCGTTTTTCTTTGATGGCTTCTTTCACCTACTCTAGAATTGAAGCGTAGTATTATCCAGGTATTGAGATACCTTTGTTTTTAACTTCGATCTACAAGATCGTTTCTGAGTCCCGAAAAAACAGGCGACATGACTTTTCCTGGAGACTGTGACACCTTGAACTTGTTCGGTGGTGGTGTGCCGCTGCATAGAGTCTTGTTTGGATTCTGGCTCATAATGATGAATCCAAATCTCATCTGCAGTAACGATGCGACGCAATACTTCATCCTCTCCATCACTATAGAGGTCCAAAGACGCGAGGCAGCATTCCACGCATTGTTCTTTTTGAGGCGGCGTGAGCATTGTCGGCATCCACCTTATGCTGACCTTAGACATACCAACATAACCATGAAGAATATTTAAAATGGTTGTATCTGATACTCCAACCATCTCTGCGAGGTGTTTCTTCTTTAGTCTAGCATCTTCCAATACCACATTTTAGACTTTTTGAATGATTTCCGGGGTGGTCACTTCGATTGGTGTCCTGATCGTTGGTTGTCTTCAAGTGAATCCCTTCCTTGTTTGAAAGGACTGTGCCACTTGAAAATCTAGTTTTACCTAAGCAAACGTCTGCGTAAACGCATGTAATATCTTCCAATATGGTTTGAGTCGACTTTCCTTTTTTGGTGAGGAACTTTTTAACAGCGCGGTACTCGGTGTTCTTCCAGGCTGAACTGGATGGTCGACAATAGTTTCCAAACGAATGTCTAAACTTACTATTTGTACTTACAATGAGTCTCTGAACTCATTACGTTTTATTAAGCTACCCTCATTAATGACCTACCTTCTAATTCTATGAACTTTATGACCCACCCGCGTAAGTCTCGCCAACTGAGAGTTTCAATAATAAAAAAGCTACAAAAGCTAATTAATAATCAAATCTCGAACCTTTCCGTTACGTCACATTCAATGTAAATATCATGATCAAACAATTTGGTGAAAATCAAATTTTTACTTAGGGCATAGAAATTTGATGCGCACATTCACCTTGAATCATACAAAGGCCTGGTCTAATTTTTTTTCCACCAAGATATTCCAGCATTATTCGAAACTTTTTCAAAACTGATTTTAAGCGGATGTAGAAAAGCTAATGGTTTTTAACTGCTATACACAGAGTACTTGGCTTCCAACCTCTATTCCCTGAATATATTTTACTACTGATACACAGCTAGTATTCATTTAGTATCATCCATATCACCTATGTATCGTTCCATACAAGGTTTATACAAGCTAAGTGTAGTAGGACACATGTGATCATTTTGCGCTAATTTTAAGTCTCGATTTAACATCTCAGATTGAAAGTATAATCGTCCTATACTTCCGAATAGTTGTAAGAATTCCACATTAGATTTCTATTAAAATCTACCATCACCGTTACAATTTGCACATTTTACAGAAAATGGCAAGTAATACCATAGAAGTAATACCATATACTGAGTATCATCCTTCCGCGATCAACTTGATCTAAATTGTCACGAAACGTTTAAGCGAGAACTTTCTTCTAGTGATCTTTTCAGCTCGCATTAGCAACTACAAAGCTACCTAGCCTGCACTTTCCTAGCTCTTCATCTTATCAAGATCATTTGAAATTGCGTTTAAACAGAGTTTGAACAGAGTTTTTCAAATGGTGTCCATTTAAGGGTAAAAACGCCGTTGAGTCCAGATCAGTAGCGTGCAAAAGGAAGGGCAATGGAGAGAAATTTCCCCCTTATTTTCAGGCCTACTCTTAAAAAATATTGTTGCTTTTGGCCCGCAGTGTACCTTTTCTGTACGGTCATAATACCATTGTTTCAAAGTTCACACCCATTATTTCAAAATCTTGTGCACGTTAAGGGGTCCAGTTTCTCAAATTGAACACAGCCTGATTCAGCTCTTCAGTTTAAAACGTCCTCCATTCCCAAGAATACCACGGATGTTATCTTTTGACATACGAGCCATTCGATACTAAAATGTACTTCTACTTCTTATAGGTTGATATGATAGCCGATATCAACTACGTGCAGTCAATTAAGCATATATCTGTCTTTGGTTCCCTCATTACTTCACTCCATGTCGAGTGTAAAAATAGTTTACGAAAACTAAAATAATGTTCAGCATGAATCGGGAATGAAAACACTCAATTTTTTTTGAGTATTTCCTTAAATTTTAAAAATAAGAATAAAAAATATTAGTAATATATATTGTTTAGTTGCGAGAATTTTAGAAACAGAGATAATTACGCATTTTTTTCGATTTTCTGATTATGTGCAACCCACTAACATTAGTTTCTTTTGATTTTTTCCAGGATTACGGCGAAAATTGATGATGACATGCTCTCATACTACTGCAACGAAGATATCTTCCTCCTCGAAGTACGGCAAATCGAAGAAGATCTATTTGATATTACATTAACGGAGCTTCCGAATCATTGATAATAATTTTATCACTTTTTAAAATCTAACCCTAATGATATTATACGCATAGAACACATTATTTAAGATAACACAACAATAGGCGTTTAAATCAAATGGAGTCAATATGCACAAGATCTACACGCTACAAAGCTCTACCAAGCACGGAGCCGAAGTAGCTTCAATGCTATCGAAACAAAAACGATGAGCAATCAAACGAAACAATCAACAACGGAAAACTGAAGCCACCCCAAACTCATCAACGTGGCTGAAATCAAACATGTAGAATGAATTTGAATCAATTTTCCGTCAAACTATTGCTTAGGAACAAAATGAATTTAATGACAATTTTAATTGATTAAGAGCAGGTTAAGAATAGAATTAGTGATAAATTAACAGTACTTAAAGTTATATACGAAAGATGTTAATTATATTTGCAAATGATTATAATTTAAGTGTTCGTTGTGAAAAATGTACTAGATGTACATTCAAAAGTAGAAACATCGAAAATAAAATAAAAGCTACTCAGTAAAGAATAAAAATCAACAAATTAGATTAAGGATTTATGAGAATTGATGTTTTGTTTTTATTTTTATAATTATCATTGACTTATTGATTGTAGAAGCTTTTTACCCTATTTTTTGAATTATAATGAAATTACTATTCACTTTCGCTTATTGAAAAAACTCAAATCAAATACTCTCAAAGCTAAATCGTTTTTAACGATTGCGAATCTAATCCAACAACGTGTATCTTTCAATATCGCTTTTGCATGGTTCGTGAAATTCCTTTCTTTGTTAAATAGAAAAAGACGAGAATAGAATAAGACATATAACAAATAAAAATCCGTGCCTTAAACAAACGCTCGACACTTATAATTCTGTAAACCATTGCACTTTAATTTAAAATTGAATTAAAATAAATCGAATCTAATTGCAAGTATTTTGCATCGGAGACCTTGAATTTTCTCTACGTTCTTACGTAAATTAAAAGTAAATCAAACACAAAAATTATTCTGGACATTCGATCTCATTGTTATGAAAACTTAATTATTAATCAACTCACTGATTTTTACAAGATAAAATAATATCTTTGATTTCTTTGACTATAAATGCAAATTTTCGCGACAAGAAAAACTGCATAGGAATTGCAATCATAATCGAAAAATCAAACAACGAAGTTAATAAAAAAAAAAAACTGTATAAAAATGTTTTGTTAAGTTTAAATAGTTATAACGTTCTATGTAAAATCTTAAACCTTTTTTCTCTGTATGAATCATTCCATAAACGTTATTTGAAATGCAATGCCAATAGCTGTAGATTTTTTAGTATGACATAATATTCACTCCACATTGTTTTTTATTTTTTCAATAAAGTATGATAGAAAATAAAAATTTCGATACTGCTTCTTTTGATGTCATATATTGATAAACTTGAAGAGCTTTTTTCTGGAAACTATAAAAAAAAATTTGAAAATTGTATGATCAATGCACTAATTTAGCCTTTTGTATATACCTGTTCTAAAACAATATGGAAATTTAATTTCAATGCCGAGTTTTTAGTGCAAATCGACTAGACCAATCAACAAGAACAAAACTAAATCAAAGTAAAATTAACACAATTAGACTTAAATTGATTCGAATTGAAATTATAATCTGTTACAAGCTACTACTATTATTATTATAACTTAGAAATTTAAATAATCTTTACAAACCGTCTTCGAGCATGTAATTACAAATTACATTTTTAGTATTTAAAATAAAAGTATAATAGTTATTACTATTTCGATGCCTAGAGGAGAGAAAATACAAACAAGACAAAAAAAACGCAGACATAGCAGCAGAAAATTCGAAGAAAGAAAGCAAAGAAAGATGTTTCATTAATAAACAGCAAGAAAACCCGTATGAAGCAAACAAGCAAGCTAGTGTGAAATGCTTGAAAGATTTAAATACATATATACTATAAAACTATACATTAATTGAATGAGAATCCGATCACATAGAACAAGTGTATGTACATTAAATTGAAGTTGAAAATGAAATTGGATTTTCCTAGAACGATTTGTTTGAAATGTTATAGTTAAGAATGAAATCAATATAAAACATACAGATGCATACAGAAAATCAGCAAAGCATTTATCTTGCCTGTCTTTTTTATTAATGAAAAAATTATATTTTTATAAATGTAGAATAAATGATTTTTTATTCAGAAAAAAATGGACTTGTATCTTTTGTGATGTGTCAAAGAAAACAATGCATTTGATGCATTTTTGCGGATCCAATGCTTTAAGTGCCTGCAATACTAAAAACTATGTCACTACAACCATTGGCATTTTGAATTTCCGATGGAAATAAAGAGTCAATTTTATAATTAATCCTACGATTGTTGCCTAATTAAGATTAGGATTATTGCGATCTATTATTTGAACTAAAATTTCGGATTAGAAACTAAACTTAACGAAGTACTCTTGATCCAAGTGTTATCCTGTATTGGAGTGTGCTGTCTTGGAATTTTGTTCTTGAGCCTCTTTTGCCACTTGTGCGCTATCCACCAACGCACTCAACTAAAAGGTCTCTTTATTATTTACATGCAAATCAGTTACTTGAAAATGTCATCGAAATTCTATTTCTTTTCATACAGTTCTATAGTTCGGTACACCGAACCAGAACTGTATGAAAAGCTTGCAGTTTAACTTCTATCGGTAATAATCAAGAAGAAGGATAAACTTTTCATGTATTACAAGCAATAACTACCCAAATGACGAAATAAAGTCCTTTAACCCTTTAAATCACGTGGGCCAGGAGGGATCAGTCGGAAAAAACCACGGGAAAACTAAAAATCACCATGGAACACATTTTTAGCTTGAGCTTCAAACTCAGCTATATACATTCCAGAACCGTGGATCCTGGTGCGGGTGGTGTTCTACCCCAAGGGTGGCAGACTGGTTGACGGCCAATCAAAGACACATCTTTCATACTGAAGACTATTCAGAAGCTGATCGACCTAGGCACTTGGAGTGACGTCTTAGTGAAGATACTACTACACAAATTTTAATTTGCCTGCCATAAGGCAAGTCAACTTTATCAGTCACACTTAAGCTGGTACAAATAATATAAATAGGATAGTAAGGAAATCACACCATGCGCTTTCATCGGCAAAGAAGGAGCCTTTGACAATGCAAAATACGATTCGCTGCATCATGCACTCCAGAGGAGGCAAGCGCATCAAGAAGTAGTGAAATGGTCTAGTACAGTACTAAGGCACCGAGCTTTATTCGCGGATCTGGGAGTAGCCAAGCTAAGGGTGAACACTGAGAAGGAATTCCCGCAGAGAGTAATCTCTTGTCATTCTTGCTCATTGTCGATCTTCTTGGACCCTAAGCAGTAAGAAATTAACCACTCTAGGATACGCACTGTAATAAAACGTGGCTCACACTCGGATACTTGGAGGTCCAAACTGCGAAAGGCTTTAAATAAAACAGCCTTAAATGGTGCGAGGAGGAAGCAAAAACCAACATAATTCCATTTACAAGGAAAAAAATTGAGATAGGAGGATAAAATTTAGGTGCAAAAAGGTGTGGTCACAGTAGGAAATAATAGTAGGATAGGAAACTCACCTGGAACAGTCGTTTTGTTTAGTTGACTGTTCCACGTAACAAAAATAGGGTTGGATGCGATCGGGGACTATCTCCAAGGCAAACACTGTGAGCATACAAACAAATGATGAGACATACTATCCTATATGAACTAGCAATATGGTGGTAGTAGGTTGAGATTAGGTTGACGTGGCTGCCGATCTACAGAGGCCTGACGACCAGCACACATAGGCACAGAAGAGGCCCGTTGTGATGCCACAATATTTAGTGACTTTCTTTACTCACTAAAGTCAGGAAACCATTTGCTTCCTTTGACAAACCGGACTATCCCCTTTAGATTTGCCAGGGACAGTTCCGTCAGGTTTGAGAGAAAGGGTGCACCAAGTGCCGCCAGTCTTCTCCTTGCCAAAGCCGGACACTGGTACATGAGGTGAAGGACAGATTCCTCCTCATCCTCAGAGCCACAGCTCCGACAGAGGTCATTAAACTCTGTGCATCCCGTCTTATAAGGCAGTGGCCCGTTAGAACGCCCACAGTGCAACGAAAGACGCTTCGAGTTAAGCCTAAAAGCCATACTTAAAAATACTGTTACTAGACTCCATACAGCTTAAAAGAATGACCTGGAGGGCAGCAATGAGATCCACCCCAACGGTAGGAATTGAGGCTTTTCTGAACCTTGTACCACTACCTCTCAAAATCCAAGAAGAAGCGGCAACACAGGCGGTAAGCATACAATTGGCCTACGGGTACAAATCAGTAGACCTAAAAAGCCATCTTAGTATCGCGAAGGGCATCAGGCTCATAATAGAAAGGATGAACTTTAGCAGTAAAAAAAACTAAGGAATCTTCAAGAATAGGTTCAAGGTCACAAGAAACAAATGAGGGAATAGTCCACCGCCCTCGCAAGACGGATACAAATGTGATATACGGACTCTTCGAAGATGGATAGTGTAGTGAGAGCAGGGACCGTTGAAGCTCAGTTCCCCCTCCGTAAGGAGGCCACTATCTATAACGTAGAATTTTCTGCTATACTTAAGGCCATGCATATAATGAAGATAAAGAATACTAAAAGGATCAGAATTACGAGGTACGATTTTACTTTGAAACATTTTGATACCTTGATACGATACCTTTTCATTTTGATACAATTTTGTCTCGCATTGCTACTTCTCACAGAGGAAATTTTTATCAAGCATAACAAACATTTTTGAAAATAAAATTAGGTTATTTTCACACTATGGAAACTGTAACTACGCAACGTTGCTTATTTATTTATTCTGCTAGCTTCTAATTGTTTTAAAAAGTACATTGAATGAGTGTGCAATTATTTTTGAGCGAAAGTGAACATAAATTAGCTATTTTGGTTCACTTAGTTTCATGAAAGAGTGTTCGTTTAAAAACATATTGTGTATAATACGCATCTTCTCATTTTGTCAGAAATTTTTTATACGTTGATTTTCCCCAGAGGGGTAGTAAATTGCCCTGCATTGGTCTTACTCTCTGCTAGGGTTTCGTGAAGCCTGATACAGACGGGGAAATCAAAACCTGGACTAATAAAAAGATCGAAAGCAAGGCTTAATCTTAAGGAATTAAAACACTCAAAAGACTTCAATACAAAAAGAGTAAAAGAAGCAGTGGCTCACTGTAAATGTGCCATAAGGGCCATATGTGAAGCTTTATCACGCCATCTTCCTTGCAAAAAATACCTCCGTAGAACATGCAAGGATCTAGACGACTGCTGTAGATATTGCAGAAAAATGGGAGAGATAGAGAGTGTGTAGAGCATCTTCTAGCATTAGCCTGGAGAACATTAGAACTACTGGGCTCTGCTCTTCCCCCATATAGGGCATTAGAAAAGTTCCGTCTGGGGGCATTAGAAAAGTTCCGTCTGGGGGCATTAGAAAAGCCCCGTCTGGGGGCATATTCAAGATCATATGATACAGGACATAGCGCTGAGGAGGCACAATAGATTCAGGAAGTCGCACCTGGACCCGCTCGATGCATCCAATTCATTCATCGCACCAAAATTTCATCAAGAATAGTTGCACTAAAAAGTCGCTATACACAGATTGTACCCAGATTTCTGCATTGCCATCCACCGTGTACACATGACTACAACTCAACCACTATATTGTAGACTTCTGGTTTCAAGAAATCAGCAACAAAAATTGACTGTAATCACTTTTCGTACTCATTCAAACTGCTGGATATGATATGTGCAAAGCTTCTTGACCTTTGTTTACAGTAACAGAAAAATTCTTTTGGTAGTCTAGAGATTTGAAAACTATGACTAAATTAGTAATCTGATCCTTTTCTCTTCTTTTTATTAATGAACTTATTTTTAAAGGAAAATATCAAATTCAATTTATCGATAGCTAAAATCAGCTTATATTCTTCATAAATTGCAACATAAGAATCAATATCTTTGTTCTACAACTGCAAAAGCTCATTTAGCACATGTTCAGATTCAGATAAACAGTGGCACTGGCAGCCCGCAGCACATCGATCATGAGTTTCAAACCATTTCTTCAAATGCTCCGTATGACCGCCATGGCCGCAACTCAAGCACGCATTGGCTGCTCCTTTCACAGGTATTCGGCAAATCGAACAACGCAAAGCCAACCTCTTGCAGTTGCTACACGACGGACCCTTGTTCACTCTATTGCATGACCCACATGCGATCGGGAACTCCACTCCCTTAATCGTACATGCGGGCGATGATAAATGCTTCAGGACCATCGCTCGGGCCGGCAGTAGCTGCCATCCAAACAGCACTTCGGCGTAGGCTTTTATGAAAGTATCGAACAGGTTTTTCTGGCATTTCTTGAATGTCGACCTGTTGACTTCGTTATTCAGCTGTTTCAAGTCTGTCCAGTCCAAGGAGTCTGACCAGGAGTTGCTGCGAAACTGTTTCGGCTGCATAGCTAAATTCCAGGCTGCGAAGTTACTAAACTCTACAGGGTTGATCGTGTGGTAAGGGGAATGAGCTGGACTGATGTTGGTTGCATTGTGGCTATATGGTTGCGGGTGCTCTGACCTCGAGCAAAACTTGTCGAAGGTACAGCACAGCATCACAGCTGTTTGAATATCTCCATGCTTCGCGAAATGTGTTATCATCGAGTTTAAAACATGTCTCTGGAACGGATTCACGTGAAACAGGTTGCCATACACAATGTCCTCCGGAGTGCATGAACTGGCAATCATTTCAGCCACATTCCATGCCTGAACTAGCTCTGGCCTATCTGCGCCTTCAGCAACAGTTTTGTTGTGCCTGCAGGTTCGCAATATATCAGCCTTATCTAAAATATAGTTTTCACTTAAAGCTTTACTGATGCTCAGAATTTTGGTCACGTCGTATACGTTTATCACAGCATTCGATGCAGCGGATCTTTGCGAAGATCTACTACGAAAATTTTTCCGGTGTCTGTCCTGAATATAGAACGTAGACGTTGAAGTATCACGATGAGCATAAAGAACAGGCTGTGATCCCATTACGTTTCCCAAATAACCGCCACTGATGGCTGAAAGAGCTCGCGGAGTGGTATTTTGACGCCGAAGACTGATTCTCTTCGTGTTCATTGGCTGCGAAAACGTGACAAACATGCCGCTTGTATTGAACTTGGCACCCGATGTTCTTGGGAACGGAATACAGGCATCATGAAGTGTACCACTTAAGGCTCCTTCTAATCTTGGTGATTGCAGACGCAGCTGGGTTTTATCTCCACCACCAAATCGCTTCAGTGCAGTCACCAACGCCCGAAGACACTGCTCCATGCAAGTTCTGCCTTTTTTCACACGCTGCAGAGCGCAGCTCCTCAGCACTTTCAGTAAAGATATCGTCAAGCTCTCACTTAGCGAGGAGTTTTCGCAAAACGTGAACTCTGGCGTTACGTTTGGGCTTGGGTATTGGTTTGGAAAGTTTATCTGCAAGACAATAACGTATCCATTGGCCGATATCTTTACGACAGCTAGCCTTTCAACAGGATCTAACGTTTCAAAGACAATATGAGTAAGGTTGGTGTTCAACAGAGAAAACTCATGTTGAAGCGAGCACGAAGGTTGTTCGTTTAGCAGCTTACTGCTTGTATTTTTCGCGACTGACTTCACCGTTGAGAACGACCCGAACTGGATCTCCGTAGTCTCGTCCTCTTCTTCTTGTGACGGCGGATCGCATAAGCGCAACAGCGATTCGTCGATTCTCCATAACCGAAGAGTCTGATCTCGAGACCAAGTAATCAGCTCAGTGTCCATAGAATTAATGCCTCTGTTCGGTCGCCAAGCAAAGTCTAAAATCACGTCTGTGTGGCCTTCGAAGGAACACACAGGTTCACTTTGTTTGTTATTGTTCCACAGGAGTAGGCTGTTTTCGCCGCGGCCAAGATGAGGGACGACCACAGTGATCAAACCATTCCCTACAGGAGTGTATCTAGCTCGCCACACAGGAGACGATGTTGTAATGATTTTCTCTGCTCTTCGCGAGTTATTCACGTCGAAGTATTTTACAGTCCCATCCTGGCTAGCAGTCGTCAAATAATGTTCGTGCTCATGGCTCCAATTTATTCCGTGAATTCTAGCCAAATGTGCGGTGATATATTGCATTGGACAGCAACCTTTCCTGATGTCCCATATTCGAAGATCACCGTCATGAGCGGTCGCCAGAAGATCACCAGAAACCCGGTTGAACCCTACCTGAGTTGCACCTGACATACAAACTGCACTTAGAGATAAAATTGGCTTTCTGGGTTCACGCAAGTCCCACAAATGTGTGAAAGTGTCTATCGAACAGCTAGCCAGTAAATGAGGTTCCTTCGAATGCCAATCGATGTCTGTGACCATACGTGTGTGCGCTCGCAATGAATGGATTAATGTTGGATCGCCTGAAGACCAGGTGACAACTTCAATGAGTTGACTAGTCGCAATGGCACAGTACTCTTGGCTGTTTTCACAAATCGCCCATTCGGCCGCTGAAACGTCATATTTCGAGTTTCGATGATACTTCTTCAAACTGTTGTCTTCATCTTCGTCGAGTCGTTGCAAAGCGAGATGACGTCGCCCGGCTAGAAGGACCCATTGGCCAGTCCAATCTACCGACATTGCCGTTGCCTGTAGGTCCCTGTGTTCGGACACGGCGTGGTTATGCCGTTTGATGCAGTTGAGTTCCTTCATTTTTATTTCCTTCCTGTTAAGATTGTGCTGGTAAAGTTGATAAAGAATTTAGAATATAGGAAAAAAATACCTATCGTGCTCGATATCTCACAATTGAGTTATTACAGTCCCTTATTTTTCTACTTAAGGATTGTTATGTTAGAAGTGAATCATAATTCATGTGTTTAACGTAATTACTGACGTTGTTAATGGAAAACCCACTCTTACTTTCTGAAAATTATTGAAGCTGAAGCCAGTTATTGAAATATGTATATTTGGTATATTTTGACAGCTGTTTTGACAAGTGATAAGAATAATTACACTAGGCAGCAAAAGTAACGTTACACTTATGGTTATGTCGAATAAATTTGTTTTCTTATTCGCCTGTTGTCGATTGCTTCACAAAAATAATTTGTTGCACTCTAAATCTAAATATGGCTGTTGAAAGTTATTGAAGTTTTAAAGTGTAGATTGATAAGTTAACAATCATCTAGAAGTTCCTTAAAACGATGCATGCTTTTGATGCTAAATACAATTCCTTGAATATATTCATATGTGCTCATTTTTAAATTGTTTTATAATTGCAGTAGCAAGCATGATAAACTGTTTTGGTCCTGGAAATGGTTAACAGTTTTTTACTCATATATCCCTTTTATGCTCAAAGAATTGCAGTCGCCTTAATTATTAGGTGTTGTATAACACTACTTCTTTGATAATTTTAAGGCAGGAAGAAGGACGCAACCATAGCCTGACTTATTTTGGGTTCCCTTTCTTTTCTTAAGAATTCGTTTTAATAATATATGAACCTTCGTTCTGAAATAAAAGTTTCCTACTGCTATATTTCTTTACAAAAGAAGTGCTAAATTTGCTATAAACTCGTATATTGTTTCGAGTACAATGTAATTACGTAACGTGCATATTGAATGATAACAAACGAGGACTAAAAAAGTTATTCAAGTCAAGCAACTCTAATTGACTTCCAATTTTTGGAAAGAACTATTCTACATCTATTTTTCATCTACTATTTTCATCTCTTGCTTCAAAATTCAGAAACCAAGGTTCAAGTGATTAAACACAAACGTCGTATAGCTTTAAAATAGTTCAGCATTAACGTTTTTCAAATAAACGTATGATATAAAATTTATGGCTGATGGTGAGACCAGTAATCACGAAAGTGGCTGCATAAAAGATGTTTTGATACGGTATCGGTTCACAAAGTATTCAAAGAACAGATTTTTGCTTTGAAGATACAAAATAATAGACGCTGGGAAGAAGTCTTAGCAGCACTACCTGAACGTGATAAGGGAACTCATTACGCTGTGCCATCAAAAGCATACATTTTAATACTTTTCAAACAATAAATTTACTACGAAATCTCACATCAACATTTCAATTTAAACAAGCGCAATCTATCACATTTACAACGCATAATTTATTGAATTTCATTGCTTCTGCAGCGATGGTGGAAGATTTCGTCCCAGCACATTTTCATTCAATCTCAATTTGTCCACTTGCGTCGGGTCCTTGGCCAAAGTCTCATCACTTAGTCGTTCAGCGCGATTTTCTTGAATTGATTCTGCAAAATACAGCCAGTTTTAAAGCTTCGAGAGCTAAGTACGTATAAACTCATATCAGGAGCCAAGACCAGATACTTACTGTTGTATGGTGTTTTCTTATCAGACAATAAACCTTCCAAATTGTAGCCAATGAACCCGACAACTGCTGCAAATGGTAGTGTTATATATACCGCATTCGAACGCATGAGTTGCATTAAAATTGGCCACATCGTTATTTAAAATATTTACAGATTTGTCGAAAAAGAAGACTTGCCGCTGAACCGGTGATAATTGTCATAACACAGCTGTTCAATGCTTTGTCGTTGTGCTGACAAAAAATCTACTATGACTATTAACCGCTTAAGGCCAAATGGCGCTAAAAGCAGTGTACAATTCAATTAATTTGAACGAATTCATTCGGGGAAAAACATGGAGCAGCAATAAACCGTCAGAATAAGTGCTCGCATTTAACAAAATAAGCTTCGAAAAGTGTTTTAATGTAGTATTGAAGCGGCTTTTAATCACCTGAAATGTATCTATGAACTTTGAATGCTTATGACACTGATATAATTTTTGATCAGATCGGATTTCATTGCAACTCCTAATATATTTCTTGGTCTGATTATTGCTCGTACGTGTCTTGCAGTGTCCTACAAATCACCAAATTTTGTGAAATTTATTCGTATACCTATTTATTTCGTTAAAATCTCAACATTTTAAACATCTTAAACAATTCACACCTTTTGGGCAACATCATATCTTACAAATTTATTCATCTGGAATGGTTCGTCTTCATAATAATCAGAATCGACAACAAATACTTGCACGAAGTCGTCGAATTCATATGTTCGCTTCTGATACAAGTTCGTCAGCAGCAAGTTCGTTACTTTAATCAACCCCAACTTTGTCGGGCAAACGGTAAGTGGAAATTCCTTAGCTTTACCAGGTTCGATCGTTCCCAGATAAAATTCAGCAGAACCCGTGTATTCGCAGCCTGGTCTAGGTTTCGTGTCTAGTTTCGCACTCAAATCAACGGTATGGTCACTAGTATTGGTTATTTGACAGACAAATGTAAATGATTCGCCGATTTTCACCATATTATTTGCCTGCACGACGAGGAGCCTCAAGTCATTGTATTCGATGGGCTGAAAGATGAATAGTAAAATGAGTAATAATAGGACTGAAATTCGAAAACTGCATTACACTTCGCTGCAGTTGACTTGTCTGAAGGCGGCCTCGTTCACCTAGATTCGACCTCCAAACAATGTCTAATTTTCCAATGGTATTTGCTGCACGGAGAGCTTTAATATCCCTGGCAACTTCTGGAATGGGCTTAAAGGGTTTGAAAGAAACATTTTCAATTGAATGTGGACATGAGCAATCATATTTCATCATATTGCAACAAAAGCATTGCCGTGATTACTAACGAGTAGCCAAAATAATGGTAGCACAAAGATATTGAGATATCTTAGGTTCGTCATTTTTCACTACTTCTTTTTGATATCGTTCATGCTTTAACAGCATAAGTATGCATTCACTTACGAAAACTCAATACTAACCTTTATACAGTATAAAAATTGGCAACTGTTTTTCGGTTGTAGCATATTCTTCGCTTTGAAGACCGACTCACCATTCGGAAGTGTATTGAGTGACGATACTAAGAAGAAAAATCATTGAAGGTACTAAGTAAGAATCCACAAAGAATACAAGAATACTATAGTAAAACTTACTTAAAATTATTGAAATTAGGTTTTAAAGTTTATCGTGTGCTAGGACACACCAAATTAATACTTCTTAGATTCCTCATAAAACATACCAGTGTACTGTTCCGAAGTATCTAATTCAACTTTCTCCAGACATATCGGACCAGCCGTTATGTTTTGTATTTGCGCCTCCAAATATACCTCATCTGTTTCCGCATTGTAGAACTTAGTCTTCACGTCCAAAGGCTTGAGAACTTGAAACTTGAAAAACTTCCGAAACGATTGTGGAAATCCAGCAGGCGTGTTATAATGAACTTCACACACAAGACTACAATGAAAAAAGCCTTCTATTTATAATAAATTCATTCTTTTGCAGTCAACTCCTTACATGTGTGTCCCAATTTCCTTGACCTCATGATGTATAACATCATCGAGTGTATTGCCCGGATTCAAAGTTACCGGCGATGTTTGTTTATCGTGCATTGGCAAACTAATTCGTGTGCTATTTGATTGCAAATCAGCTTTCACCGTCACCCCTTCCACTGGATGTGTCGTACAATTATGAACGCAAATATAGCTGGCAAACGTTTCACCCAAGTAAATGTTACCGAAGCTTTGTGGCAGGAGCATGAACTGACCAGCCGCGATTGTATCCGATCCTGCAACGGCTGTGATATCATTTCGTAGTGTTTCCTGTAAGATGTTTTGAGGCAAATCTTTCGTTTCTGATGTGACGATTAGTGGACTGATCAGAGTGGGACGTGTTAGCCGCATCACTAGCAGGTATAGATGTAATATTTAGTGGTGATTTTAGTTGAAATTCGTAGTTTCTTACCTTTCAGAGCCAAGAGATGATCTGTTGGCTCTAAAACATTCATTTTTATAATGAAAGTGTTGAATATGGAATTCTCGAAAATATATTTACTTTTGGGAATCGAGACGTCAAGTTGACTTTGACAGCTGAAAATAGTCGGTAATCGGCATAATTTTGCTGCTAGCAAACAAGAGATGACACTTTTTTAATGCGAAATTTAAGTTGGTCTAAGTATTCTATTTAGTGTTAAAAAATAAAACCGGTAGCTCAATTACTCCCTAAAATGTTTCAATAAAATGTGCTAGTGTATTATATATAAAATGCGCTGGTGTCTTTCGAATGAAGTGATTATGCGTACTTAAACTATAGTAAAACTTACTTAAAATTGTTAAAATTAGGTTTTAAAGTTTATCTTCCGCTAAATACAGAGGCTGATTCCAAAAATTGGCGTTATTTAATATCGTATTAGTAATTCAAATTAAGATTATATCTGAACTCTGAGATTGTGTTGTGTACTAGGTATACACTACACTGTCCTCAACCGAATCATATTAATTGCATTTATTAGTTACAAAATAAATTGCGATTATTCAGAACTTACATATGAGCAAAGAATTTTGATTTTTCAACAATTTGTTGGTTGAAAAATTCAATTTAAAAATGTGAAACTTCAATAAAAACGTAATGCCCCGGGTGAGGATCGAACTCACGACCTTAAGATTATGAGACTTACGCGCTACCTACTGCGCTACCGAGGCTATGACATTATTAAGAGAACTAGAATATTTAGAATTAGAACTAATAGAATTAGAATTTTTCGGAATATGGCGAATTGAAAATTTCGAAAGAAATATTTCATTTTATTAAATACACAACATTATAATGTAAAATAATATTTTGAGTCGAAAGTAAGAAGTTCTCTTGATGTCACTTTTTCGCACTCTTGTATTTGAAAAGAAAATTGTAGTTATTTAGTCACAGTAAAAATTATTCAGGCACTAACTGAAGGTTATTGATCCTTCCTCAAAAATTTTACCGCTAAATTATTTTGTATATTTTTTTAATCATATATCTCGTACGGTATTAATTCAACTTATTAAGCTAGCATTATTGAAAATGTACAAAACCTGCATTAAAAAAATTAAACTTTCAAGTCAGCCAGAATTATGCCTCGCAGCGAAAATGATGCAACAAATTTACATGCCCTGGAAAATAACGGTACCTTCACAAATCGGAAGCAGATGTTCTAAATTTGTTGTGCTGAATTTTCTAGTAAGTTACGTCAGTTGATTTTCAGTAGGTATCTGTCATTCGCGAGTGTAAGATTTAGACAAAACTTAGGAAATGTTTCGACAAACTAGCGTAGAAGAACAAGAACTTATAATTTATCATTCCGAACGTAACAAAACTCAGCGAGAAATCGATATTTTCTGCGGAATCTTGGCTTCTATATAAAATCCCATAAGTGATTAAAATATCTGCACAGTCGCTTGAGCTCAATGTTATTGAGCATCTGTGGAGTAAACTTGAGAATGAGGTAAAAAAACATACGATTTCGGAAAAATATACCTTAAAACTGCAATACATGAGGAATGTTCGAAAATGTTATCTTGTTACATCTTAAATTAGTACGATCAGTGCCAAAAAGTCTTGGAGCTGCTTTACACAATAAAGAAAAGTCAGTAAAATATGAGTAGCATTAATTCGTGTGAAATTACCCTTATTATATGCGAATTTTTTTTTTTTTTTTTTTGTTGATTATTAAAATGCATCATTTTCAATGTGATGCTGGTTTCTTACTTTGTTAGATGTTTGTTCATTTTCTCTATTATTAAAATCTAATTAAGTTATGCCACTAAATCACGAAATCATTGCGCAGCATAAACCAAAACCACACTCTTAAAATTTCTCAACAATTATGGCAAAAGGTATTGAAAATCTCACCGCATGAAGAGTACATTACGAAAGTCGATGCCTTTCATTTTTCATATGAATCAGCTAATAACATCAAATACTGCCCTCTCAAGTAATTGTATTATGTTTTTGCTACAATCAGTATTTATTATACTCGACGTTCCACCACCTTCCTTATGGCGGTGAGGCGGCTCAGGGCAGTTGCTCACCAAGCCAGATACGTTGTGGCCTTTCTAAGAGGGACCTAGGGGAAGGATACCCCAAATTTAAAACCAAATCATGGACGCTAAATTAGGAGGAAAAGTTACGGTACAGAAGGTCGGATGCCCAGTACCAGCGGCTATCAGGGGTAAGCGAACAGACCCCGGGTCATATTTATCCATCGACTGCAATGCTATGGAGGTTGACCACTTGGCCACATTAGTAGATACAATTCCAAGTGATCCTTCGAAAAACGTAGTGGTGGTGGAATCGTTGCCGGACGCTTTCAGGAGGAGCTCCAAGCTACAACGATCCCCACTTCGGAAAAGAACTAGTGAGGAAGCTAGCACCTCGGCTGGCTGCCGTTCAAGTCTCGCGATACAATGCGCTCGGTTGCCAGAGTAATCGTAGATTCGGACTCAGAGAGCATGATTTCGACCACCAGCAAAACCAAGAAGCTTAAAAACGAGACCAGCCGGCCAGGAGTCCAACAACCCTCCACTTCAAACCCGAAGAAAATCATGAGGACTAGCGTTGTGGCAAAACAGCACCTCATCGTGGCTCTGATCGCCAGCAGTAATCCCTTGTGTCAATTCTTCCTGGTGAAGTAGAAGACCGTAGAGTCAGGACTGCTCAATGCGATGATTGGAAAAGTACCCTGAATTGGCTATGCCTTCGTTTGACGAAGCGGGTTAGTTCAGAGGTGTAAAACTAATCAAGTGCAACCACGATGTCACGGAGCGCTGGTGTGCGGCTGTAGTCCCGGAAGAGCTCGATTCGAAATCGTGGACAAAGTGAGCATCCCAACACTGCCTAGAGCGAAGGTTGCAATACCGCGGGCAGTAGAACCGGAGGTAACCCTGAAGTTATTGCAAAGGCAAAACCCGGATGTTCCAACATAGGATTGGAAGATTCTGGATGTTAAAAAATAGGGAACACAAGACGGGTAGCAAGTGTTTATTCTCCTAATAAATAAGGAGACTGACGACCTGCTCTACCCGCGGTTTGACAAAATGGCTTGGAGCGTAGGTATTTTCTACCTGCGTCTGAAGAAATCTTAACACCTTGAAGACCGGCGAGATCGAGAAGGACCTGGACAATATTGATCTGCCGGGTATAACGACCGATCCCCAGAAGGAAGAGGTGCAGGTCAAGGATGATGCCACGACCAGCATTAAAAAAACTGCAGATCAATCTGCAACGAAGTAAGTTTGCCTCGGCCGAACTACTGCTGACACTCGACGAAGGTAAGTTTGACGCGGCGCTTCAATCTCTGCGGAGGGCCGGGTTGTGCGACTGGGGTCACGGTATTTCAATTTTTCCCCCCACCACAGTAGCAAGAATAAAAACGGCTATGATGGTGACGAAGGACACTCACGCTTATCTTCTATCTAATTTCAGCACAGACGATCTTGCAGTGGAGGCGGGAGAAGGGGGCGAGGAGAAGCAGGCGCTTCTAGCATCCGCCTATATGTCACGCGAGAGAGCTGCTCCGCCAGAGGAGGCCACAAAACTCGCCACGGAGTCACTCGGCAGGAGCCAATTGCTGTTCGAGGGGGCTGATGCCAACGCGTATCATACTGTTTGGGGCAGCATAGACATCAATGAGAGAGGTGAGTCTTTATATAAGTCTTTTTATAATTTATTATAATTTGTTCGTAGCAAACCCAAGGAATACCCTTACAGGGGTCCTCACTGTCAAAACGTGCTAGACACAACTGAATAAACGAGCAACTAATAGAGAATTGGAAGGTCCTTGAAAGCCCATCATTCTCTCACCACTGTAACATTAGATTTAGTTTAAAATTTAACTTAGATCGTACTCCTCGACCGTTTTGCAATCCCAAAAATACCGACTCGGATAACTTAAAACCAGAAGTGACCTACAGCTTAAGCCCTCCTCCCAGGATTGGCTCTGTAGCTGACTTAGAAGTAAACTAGTAAAACCCTTCGTACGGTCCAGTCCCAAAGTCTGCCTGGTAAAACCGGATCCTGATTTGTCGCACAAGACAAGTATGAAAGTTCGTAAAGTTATCCAAAGCAGCTAATTACAGGGGATGTTAGGACGAATACAAGGACGTCCTTTGTCTCTATAAACGGGATATAAGGAAAAATAGATGGAGTTCCTGGAAAGAGCTGTGCGGTAGAATTGAAACCACCTCGAAAACGGCGAGACTTTGGTATCTGCTGGCTAACGCCCTGTCACGCCTAGCCTGGTCTGTAAGCCAGATGAGAAATGGACAAGCAATAGCTCGGAAACGTTGAAGATCCTCGTAGATATTCACTTCCCGGGCTATCTGGATGACTCCATTCATTTTATTGGTGAACAGTCGTCCGACCTGCATGACCTCGAAGGCATTGGCGAATTTGCCACCAAGCAGAATTTTACCGGCCATTCTTCAAATAACAGGTATGCTCACCGTTCCCTGGTTTATACAAATTTACAAAGGTTGCCTAGTGCTAAGTCACGCACCTGCAGCTTGGAGGGCCGCTAAGGTTGTATCTATACCCAAGCCAGGTAAATTTAATCGTATCCGAAGGACTAGACTTCTTAAAGATTTCGAATAATTACTAGTCCTCAAACAAAGACTTGGATCTCAAGCTCTATCGAGAGCCCAAAACGCGTACTTGAAAGGGAAATCCGTTGAAATTGCTCTCCATAAGGTTGTTCTTGAAATAGAAAAGGAACTCCATTACAAAGAGTGTGCTTTGGAAGCCTTCCTAGATATTGAAGGCGCGTTCAATAATGTGCCTAAGACAGCTATTATGGAGAGCCTCCACGCAACCAACACCCATCCCGCTGTCTGTAGCTGGATAAGCAACATGCTTAAGAAACGTCTCATGTCAGTGGATTGGGCCGGGGCGCAAATCACAATGAAAGTCCACTGAGGAACACCTCAAGAAGGGGCTCTATCCCCTCTCTTGTGGAACCTGGCTACAAATTCAATTTTGAAAAGGCTGGAATACTAAAGACTTACGGTTGTGGCCTATGCTGATGACATTGTGAAATAAAGTCAGAGCAGCTGTTACTTCACAGTATATTAAAAACTGGTTCAATGATATCAAAGAGTTTTTCCGAAGAGTTTTTCGACAAAGAAGATTTGCTCCTCTAACCGAAGCGAATTATTAATGAACGATGAAACTAGCTTTTGTCTTTGTCCAAAGTCAAGTAAAGTTATTGCTCCTAGAGGCTATAAAAACGTTGATCGCGTAGAAGCTGGTAAAAAAGGTAACTATCACAACATTGTTTACCTTTTTGGCTGATGAGAAAATACTACCACCCTTAGTAGTTTTTCCATACAAACGCCTACCTAAAGATATTGTGGACAGCGTCCTAATGGTTGGATCCTTGATAATACGGTCTCTGGGTGCATGCGGAACGAAATTTTTATGAATATATGGCAAACTGTGTCAGTATTTGGCTGGTTGTGAACAACAAGTACCGACGTCTGTTTCGCTGTTCGTTGATTAAATCCCATTTGTCTATGCAATTAAATCAGTTTTGTGATAAAGCGGATATTTTGCTATATACGCTGCCACCAAATACAACACATATTCTGCAACCTGGCGATGTCAGTATATTCAAACCTCTCAAGCAGAATTGGAAGAAGACAGTTCGTGAATGGAACATGAGTAATCTGGGAGAAACATCAGAAAGGAATTCTGTTCATTACTAGAGTGCGTATTGATAAAATGTAATAATTTTTCTGAAACACTCAAAAATTGCTTCAGAAAATGTGGAGAAAGAGTCAAGAGTCAACACTAGAGCATGATTTCTAATACTAGTTTAATCGAACAGTAAAAAGAAACTTCGCTACGTATGTGGAATACTTAGCACCATTCTGCCTTTACAATTAATCTATGTCCTTCGACTATGCCTGATATCATATTCAACAATAATTAACGATACAGCAGTAAAACGATCGATTGCTCTATTCGATGCACTTTAAAGTTCTCATCAAACATCATTAATGAAAAATAAAATTAAAGACAATCGTAATCGATTATTATTGATAATCGTAATCGATTATTATTGATCAACAAAAATGAGGAAGAAATTAATTTAGTTGAATAACTCTAAATTGTCGAAGCATTTGAATGGTAGATAAAATTCTTAGAAATTTTATAAGTTCTTGTGTCACTGTTAAATAGCCGCCTCGGTAGCGCAGTAGGCAGCGCGTAAGTCTCATAATCTTAAGGTCGTGAGTTCGATCCTCACCCGGGGCAGCGTGCTTTTTCAACCCTAATTGCACGGAAAGCTCTATATTCCCACCAAATCGAGCTTTTCAACCCCGAAACAACATATGTATACAAATTTGTAATACTTCAAGTTTCCGATGTCGGCGCAACTTTGTGAGCTTTTTTATAGGTGGGCATTTTAGGTTTTATTGAATTAGTCTCTCAACAAGGACTGGCATGAAATTAAGATTATTGGCTTTTTATTCGTTTTCAGTTGTAAGTAGTATTCATCGAAGCTACTTTATCTATACAAAAACTATTTAAAGTCATCACCAGCTATAAATAATGTTGGTAATAACGAACCTAACTAACAGCGTCAATTTAATTATGAGTAAGAATACGACCACTTATATATTTTTCGAAACAGCTTTTATTTTTCAATTCATTTTCAAGTTTTCATTAATCTTCCACTTTAATCGCTTAAAACAAGCATTAAATACCTAACGTTTTTGATTATTATGAACTTCATATTTTTTTAAACAACTTTAATTTCATGTCTTTCACAGAGTGATGACTGCAAATCTATTTGCCCATCCGTTGAATAGACCATTCCTGCTGACATAGTGGACAGCGATTGTTCTGCTTGACCCAAAGTGACATACAGCAATGATGAAATGAGTGATTGCATTCGCCCCATACAACTACACAGTCCTGACGTCCAAGAACTTCACGTTTGTTCTCAGCTTGGCAACGAAGGCAAGCATCTGAAATTAAGTAAATAAAAATCAATGAATTTAAAGTTAATTTGAAACTATAATTTTTAGATAAAAATGCAGATCATTTAGTTAAATTGATTTAATTGCATGCTTTTCAGATACGTTTTTTGGTTTGCTGAATCTGTTGTACGCATATATGAATAGTTTCAGATTTAAAAATCTGTTATTGCGATATGGGAACTTATTTATTGAAAACTGTAAAACTAACGGTATAAGATTAGTATGTACGTCTAATCACTAGTAAAATATGCAGATCCGCTATTAATTGGATATTTTTATTATTTTCAGGTGTTATCTGTAGTATAGGTTAGGTTTAACTGGCTGGCATAGGGCCACCCATAGACCCATTTGGTCCGTAGCGATACCAGATAAATGGACGCGGAGAAGGAAAGTTCAGTTCAAACGGCCATCGAAATCCCCGGAATTTTTTGCGAACTGAAGTATGTCCTTCAGCCTCTGCTCCGCTACATGTGAGAGATCGACCTGCCAGGGCTCACCGAAGCAACGTTGCCTGGTTTTTCCCAGTGGCGGGCAGTGACACAGAAAGTGTTGGATTGTTTCTGAGACTCCCAGCTCTTGACACTTCCAACAGGTGTCGCTGATTAGGAGTCCTATTTTCATAGCATGAGCTGCTACAAGACAGTGGCCAGTAATGATGCCGACTAGCCGCAGTCCGCGTTAATTCGAGCAGGTACTTAGTCGCTACGGGATTGTATGAACCCAACATGATTTTGGTTAGCTTGCAGGTCTGAGTTGCACGCCATCTGCACATCGCACCTTGCATCATATTGGAGTCGATAGAGTATTTGATCGTTTGGATTGGAGTTGGAATGTCAACCGATCCTGACAGGAGAAGGCTAGCCCCGTGTTTGGCTAACGCGTCCGCCCTCTCGTTTCCTTCAATACCCTTGTGACCAGGAACCCAGAAAATTTTGACCCTTCTGTTGTTGCCCAGTCTACTCAGGGCCTGGACGCAGTCAAGTACACACTTCAATTTGTATGTGTAAAACATCAGAGCTTTAACCACCGCTTGACTGCATGTAAAGATGTTGATATCCTCACTTGTGGTATCTCTGGCGTATGCTAGGTCTGCTGCTTTACGTATCGCAAAAACCTCCGCCTGAAAAATACTACAGTGATTAGGAAACCTGAAAGCAGCTTCCATAGTTGCATCTGCAGAAAATGTTGCAGCACCCACTCCGGCAGCCATTTTAGAGCCGTCAATGTAGATGCTAAGAGTTGCTGCGCCCATTTGCTGATTCGACTCTTGCCCATCCCTCACAGGCGCTTGATATCTCGGCTCGAAGCACAGAGTGGGGACCAAGTAGTCGGTGCTACTTGCGTACCCCCACTCAATTCTGCTGTGGCCGAAGGATCGTGACTCGTAGTGCCCCGATTCCCTAAGCCTGACAGCAGCTTTTGCGGCAGCGCCCCCTAACGAAGAGGTCAAGCGGAGGGAGATGAAGCAGGACGTTCAGAGCAGACGAAGGAGTCGAGACTAAGGCACCTGTGGTACAGAGAGCCGTTAGTCGCTGAACTCTGTTCGTCATGCTGGCAAAGGTAGTCTTATTCACTGCTGGCCACCAGACCAAGCATTCGTAAGCAAGGATAGGCCTGGCTATCGCCATATAGATCCAGTGCGTTAAAGCAGGACTTAGACCCCACGTTTTACCCAGGACCCTCTTGCAGGCGTAAATCGCATTGCTTGCCCACTTAACTCTCTCCTCTAAATGCACCTTCCAGGTGAGCTTGCTGTCCAGAATAAGACCCAAGTACTTAGTTTGTGACTTGAGACTTAGCCTAGCACCGCTCAACCTGATTGGGGTTAATTTAGGGATTTTTTACTTCTTTCCTTTTATTGGAGTTGATGCAGAGGCCCATGGTTTTCGCTTATTGATGCCGAGTCCTACGGCATTCGCCCGCTCGATGAGTTGACCGAGGGTGTGCGGAACCCTGCCAGAGACTAATATAGCAATGCCATCGGCATAGGCCACAACCGTGAGTCCTTTGCGTTCCAACTTATCCGAAAGTGTATTTATAACCAGGTTCCACAAGAGAGGGGATGGAACTCCTCCTTGCGGTGTGCCTCTATGGACCTTCCTAGTGATTTGTGACCCTATCCATTCAGCTGTTATGAGCCTTTGCTTAAGTATATTGCTTATGCAGCTACAAATAGCGGGATGGGTGTTGGTGGCGTTGAAATTCTCCATAATAGCTGTTGTGTGCACATTATTGAAGGTGCCTTCAATATCTAGAAAAGCTCCCAAAGCGTATTCTTATCTGTAGTATAATAAAAGGACGATTTGAAACATAAATTTTTTTATTCAGATTTCGCTAGTTGAAATGCAAGCACCAAAACAGTGGAATCGAAGCCTTTAAACAACCCGTTTACTTTCCATTGATTCAATCTCAATTCCTGAATCAATCCACATTGTATACGTAGCTATTGGCTGAAAATAAACCAGGAGTAAGAACGCAAACAGTGACGAAACAGCTTAAAAATTCCCCGGAGGTCGCTATAAAAGTGTCAAGGCGAACCGTTCAGCGATACATTACTACAATGAAAGTATCTCCCCCGTTTTTGCACAATGTTTTAATAATCACCATCAATTTATGGATAGGAAAGAAGTAATTTTGACGCAAGATGGAGCAAATGCGCAGAGAGCTTTGAAAACTTAGTGGGCGATTTATGAGCACTTTTCTAATATGTGTAAAATTAAAGTAGAGTGTCTTTAAAGACCTCAGACTAAAGTATAGGCAGGAGCATATACAAGTTGAGTGGGACACAATTTCGGTAGAGTATATGTAAAATAAATTATCTGAAAGTTTCAGAAAGCGGATTTTAGGCTATAGAAAACAAAAGAGGACTTAGTTCATGCTAATTATATATTGTTACGTAAATTGTACTTTATAATAAAATTATAATATAGAACCAATCTCTTTTCATGCAAATTTTAAACAAGAACTGGTCAGGGTAGGCACTTTAATGCCACCCTGTATCTAACTGTTTAATTATGTGTATGCTCGACTCAACATTTGTCTACAAGATAAGTTTTTTTTTTACACTTTTCACGATCTCCAGTTTCTGATCTTTTCTCAGAGTCCTTCCATCAGACTTTTGATTCGGTTTTTAGGGTCTTATTTAAATTGTCTTTGACAATTGCCCAATATTTTTCGATATATTTGGTGGATTTGATTCTTTTTCAACAAAATTCACACGATGTTTTTCAAACCATTGTATCGTGTTTTTCGCGTAATTAGCAGGAGCCAAATCAGGCTAAAATATTATAGGTGCATTATGCTTTTTTACAAACGGTATTAAATGTTTCTGAAGACATTCCTAGATGTAGATTTCCGACCTTATCGTACCTGCTGTGAAGAATGCAGTGCTCTTTTTGTAGAATTCGCAAATGGTCTGTCAAACAAGTGCTTTTGTGCCTGACTTTTCGAAGAAAATTGATCTTTCTGCTTGTTCTTGAGAGTCGAAGCTTCCCTACTAACCTTGAGGAAAGGAAATGCTTGGGAACCTTTTCAGATGCCAGTACAACTGCATTTCCATCAGATCTTGCTTCGTCATAATTCAACTATCCTACACATTGAGAGAAACGTGACTAGGGAATCCAATCCCGGGATCCCGGCCAATTTCTGGTCCCGAAAATCCCGGGATTGATGGTTTCTAATCCCGGGGTTTTCGGAACCAGAAATTGGCCTGGATTCCGGGGCCGGAAGTCAAGCATAATCGGCAGCCACATTACGGCAAGACTCGAAAAGTGCAAATAGAATCCATATTTATGAGAAAGCAATTAGCATGCAGGCTCACATCAAAATGCGTAAAGAATAGAGCAAAACAAACCGATGTAACAGTTAACAAGAAAATAATAAGTAATAAATAAGGTATTTAGTGCATTCGTTACTTCGAATGGTTTGAGGAAATTAATACTAGCGAATGTAGACACAAATTTACCAAAATCCTCAACAACAATCAAAAAAAAGGTTGTGGGCTATGCAAGCAGGATAAAGCAAATAATAAAAAATGAGATAAGACAGGCTAGTATCTCAAGTAAACTGTTCAGTTTGACGCTTGATGAGTAGACCTTGACTGCAAATTGGCGCTATATAAATATTAACATCTACTCAGTAAATTCTTACTGGAGCTTGGAGCGAGTAAGGATATCAATGTCAGCTGTAAACTACCTAGATAAATTAGAGGAGCGTCTTGCTGAGTTTGATGTTTCTCTAGGAAAAGACATTGTTACCATAATAACTGATGGGTCAAATGAAATGCGAAAAGTAGGCAGACTAGTTGATACAGAGCAACATATTTGTTTGGCGCATAGCATCCACTTGGCAGTTTGCGATGTTCTCTATAATCGGAGATCCATTCCAGATTAAAGAGTTGATGAAGCAGCTGATAATCTGGACGACGACTACGAAGATTTGGACGCTCCTGAATCAGCTTACTACGTTGAACCCGGTCGCCTGCAAGACACGCTAAATCAGACGAAGGACATCCGCGCATGCATAAAGAAAGTTAGTAAGGCAGTTTTATATTTTAAAAAAGCTCCAATGAAAAATAATAACGATCTTCAAAACTATGTTAAATCCGATCAAGGCATTTAATTGTCTCATTTACTGGATTGTAAAACAAGATGAAATAGTCTCTTGACAATGCTTGAACGGTTTTCCATTTTGAAAAATAGTATACAGATGTCCGGATCGATTAGAAGCAACTGAGTTTGATTGGATTCAGAAAATTAAAATTGACTGTGGAGGCCTTAAGTCGCAGAGATGCAAATTTATGCACTACTAATACTTCATCAAGATTTTTATTTAGGCAGTTAGGAGAAAAACGGTCCATTCTTGTGAATGCTATGAAAATTGCAATATTGGACCGAATAAAAGAGCGTCAGTGTACCGAGCTATCTAGTATGGCTAAGCTATCTCCAGAATCCACATTGTGCCAGCGAAAATGTACCAAGTGAAATAGAATCTCAATTTTTGAAACCAAGCAACGCAAATTTAAAAAATTAAAAGGGCTCAGATGCTGAGCCCTTTGCTTGGTAGCCAAAGAAATGAGGAGAACCCAGTAGATACCCATATTGAATCAGAACAAGGTAGTCGTCAATTGAAGCTACAAGAAGAGCTGCAAAAGTATGAAAATAATCAATCATGAAAAGCCGCAAGAAACTAATTAAAACCATTGCAAAAGAAATGAATCTTTTCGAAAGTGGTGGCACTCGCATAGTTTGGAGCAGGCGTACCAATATTGATCAACCGTTTCTGCGGCGTCCAACATCGGGAATAAATTTAGAAGCAGGCTTGGAGACGATATTTTGAATGCTTTGCTATTGCTTCAATGTTACTTTCGAAAAAAACAATGAACATTGGAAGAATTTTTTATATGTTTCTTTATTATGTACCTCAATTTTAAGAGTTGTGCTTTGTTGTTGTGATTTTTGTCGTGATTTGTTCTTGTAATTTGTAATAGTTGTCATTTTAAATATCTGTCTTCATACTGTCAGTGTCTTGGATAATTAAAATTATTGTTTTTATTTGCATCAATTAGATAAATTAGTCATTATGCGGTAACCTATTTTTTATACAGTTTTGAGCTTGCTTATTGTTGTATTTTTGAAATGATGGCACATAAGATAATCTGTTTATTAAAAATTTGACTTATTTTGTTGTGTTACATTTTGAATCTCGAATCCCGGGATCCCGGGATTGAAAAAATGGTTCGGGATTGGAATCCCTAAGCGTGACCCACGTCGATAGCTTTGTCCTTATGTAGACTTTGATTCTGAACGGATTTTTACACATTTTGTGTCGTTATTGCCTTGGTCTCCGCCCACTATGTACAGATATAATTCTTGTAGATATACCCAATCAGGTTTCGAAATATCCAATGTTTAATTTTAGCAAAACGAGTGTCGTCTGATTGAGGCTTCAAAACGCCAATAAATTCTTCGTACGAGCGAGACGACTAATTTTATTTACTTAGCACATTAATATGCGTTTTTGACAGCATTTTTTTTAAATAAGTCTTTTTTCTTGACAATATACATTTATGACGCATAGTTAATTTTTTTTCCTTAAAAGTCAGTCAGCATGACCTGGAAATTACAAATTCATTTATTTCTAAAAATTTAGTCAATCTTTATATTCTCTTATGCCCGAAGCTCTCACAATAAACTAACAAGTGACGCGAAACATTTCATTTTCATGATTATTTTTTGATTGATCCCAATTGAAAATTTCATGGTACCACATCGTAGATAAGTTCATCTTATTTATTGCGAATCAATATAAAAATTCATATTGATTGTGCATAAATAAACCGTCAATTGTATTTCTGTGGGGTGTGACGATTTCGTCACTTTTTTTTTGTTTTCTTCTAATTATTGTCTATTTTCAAGATGCATTCTAATCAGAACCATTGTTTTCAAATCAAAATGAGCACATGCATTTCAACACAACCAAATTTTGAATCAGCGGCTGTCTCCTTACAAATATCACGTTCACATGACATCTGATCCTTTCTATGCCAATCTGAAAATTTGCAAATTAAAGACAAAACAAACACTGAATCGAAGAAAACGTGTTAAAAGAAATTTGACTAATCAAGTTCAACAGCCAATATAAACGTCAAAAAAAACAACAATTGTCATAACAAAAATTATCATAAGTCGTATCTGAATGTGATTATTTACAGGAAAATGAACTTGAGTTCGTCCATCAATTCCAAGAAAATATGTAAATATTGCAAGAGTAAGAAAGTAGTAAGGGAGCTTGACATATGCATGTGCGATGACTACACCCTACACTTATCTGGTGGTGTAATTTTCATGTTTTGCTAAGTGCACAAAAATCCACTTTTGGAAACGCTAACGTATTTTCGTATGCACATATTCGCATGAAAGTACTATATATCCTAGTGAGTAATGTATGTATATGTATATGTTTATACATACGTACTAACGTTCTTTTAATACTATTTTAATTGCAAGCGAATCATCAAATTACAGTTTAGTCATTCGATGCGTTTACACGGCAAACAGAGGCAAATGACATCTGGAATTGATTTTTCTTAAATTTTTTTTTGTTGTATTTTGAAATGGCAGTTACTGTGAAAATCTGTGAGAATGTTATTTGAAGACCTTTGGTTAGACATTCCGAATAAGATAGAATCAAATAGTTTATATTATGAATGAAGAATTCTTTTGAATTGGTTTTGTGTAATTTTAGGAGATTCTAACTGGTAATATTTCCTATTGGAAGCGGTCGGGTTGCAAGATAATATGCATTTGTATAGGCACAAGATAATATGCATTTGTACAGGTGGAAGATAATATGTATTTGTACATTGTTTTTTTACTTTTACGCATAAACAAAACAGTTAATTCAATGAATTTGTTGTCTTTGAACCTATATATGTATATTCAAGCCGGCTTTTTTATGGACGTGACAAGAGCTGTGGATCTTCGATGTTCAACGGTTGTGCAATGTAATTCAATTCACTTTCGCTTTCGACTATTTTAGAGATCCTGCAAGGTTATTGCTATTCAATACTCAAACAAGACAATAGGACCAAGAAGATAGGAGAGGAATTAGATTCATCTAATTTGTCATTGTCGACGAATTTTTACTTGCAAAAGGTATATATGAAAAACCTTTCCAGCATTATTGTAGCGGTTTATAAGACTGGGCATGCTTGTAGGTGCCTCAGAATGTCTGCTAGTTCAAAACCTTCGATGGGGCGTTGCAGCCGGTCTATCATTCTCAGAATATATGCGCTGAAGTCATTGAATGTTTCACTAAAATGCTGCTGCCACGGATGAACACCATCTGGTCACCATGAATGTAGCGATCTCCGAAATGATCGATCAGGGCCAGTGCTGCTAGAAAATTTTCGTTCATGGAGCCCAATTTGAGTTTTTAAATAGCCCAAAAGAGCCCAACACTTGCCACACAATAGGTCGAGGCCAAAATTATGAAAAGTCTATCTTACTAATTGCAAAAAAAAAAAAAAATTATCCAATTCACATGGGTTATTATTTTTTTTGTTTATCTATATACTCTTATACAGTCAAAACTGTATGAAAAATTTCATTTTCTGAAGTAGTAAACGTATAAATTGAAGAATCCAGTAATTGTATCATATCTGGTGGTATTTTATAGTCGTTGCAACATTTTTTGTTGAAATTCAAGAGAACTACATAGAATTCGCATCAAAGACGCCAAAAAAAAATGTATTTGCATTTCATTTCAAATTTTAGTCTTTATGTTATTTATCATACTAAAACATATATCGACTATTTTATTAGGAAGCTATAATAATAAAATATTTATAATAAAAAATCGAGCTCGCATATTTCTTTGAAAATTTGTTATGCAGCAGCAGATTTTACTTCATTGGCTCTCGCCCAAATTGTTTCCGGCTCAGTGTATTTTGACCATTTGCTCATACTTATGAGTTTTACAAGCACAGATTCAAATTTCAATCTTCTTGCTGACCACTTTAGGCAGATGGTCAAATAATAGGCTAGAAATAAAGTTTAGGTGCAATCGAAATTTAAAACATGAAGTGAAGAGATTTCCGTTTAAGATTGAGGAAATCAGTTGCGAATTCAACTTTATATAATTTTAGCAGCTGAAACCTGGGCTGGTTAGTGGAGCCCAAAAAGTCGCCAGTAGCCCAAAATTAAATTTCGTCGCCAAATGCAACGGAAAGATAGCCCAATTGGCGAGAAATCGCCCAATCTGGCAACAGTGATCAGGGCCGCTGTTAGATCCCTCCATTCAAAGTCACGTGTGGAGCGGTGGAACCTCCAGAGCCAGTCGGCTGCTGGCCCTGCGAACAAGAGATGTACATGCTGGCAAAGCTAGCTGAAATGACCTGCTAGAGTCCGACGTGTTAATACATTAACTTGGTAGGTAAACACTTCCACTGGGAGCGCTGCAAAAATTTACTGAACATTTCAGACCTCAACCACCTATTATACTGGTTACCTTATCGTGGTGAAACTTGATAGTTTCACCTTGGGGTGCGAGGATGATCGGGCCTCTGGACCGGGACGAAGGATTGTGCCCTTGGGTTTAATCTGGGAAAGGCCAACACCTCTGTCTGTTGCGGAAGACTGAGGTGAGCCATCCGATCCAAAATCAAGCTCATACTATTTTGAATAGTGTCTTTTTGTTGTTGGAAACCTCCTAGTTCCCTTTGTACAATGGAGCCAACTTTGGCGGCTTCAGACGGGCCATCAGATAACGGCGAGGTTTTTGATAGTGGAACGGCTGACTGACACAATCTTTCCGCTCCAGCTTGGTATTACATAGCCAAATACTGCATGGCCTAGACCGGCCGGTCCATTCCTCGGGTTCTTACGGCCAACCTGGATGTTTTCGGTCTGGCCGACTGTGTTTCAACTTCCATAGCTGAGGGGTTTGGTCCGCTAATGTAGGCGAGGGGCTTTCACGGCCATTTCTACAATATCCTGGTCCCGGGGCACTTCTCTTTTTTTGTTGATTTGCCCCTTTTGATGGCTCGCCATCACACAATCCCTGCTTTACAGGCTCTTGACCGCTCTTCGGTTCAGTTGAGGCACCTGCAAGCATCTCTCACACTTGCAGTTCGCATTATAAAACATTATGCGGCAGTTGAAAATCCTAGTAAAATTAGGTCAATGAGTGAAAATTACCATGACCGACTCAACATGACAAGCTCATTCAGATTTTTTTTAAAGTAACTTTATTAGCTGCTACCTTCGTACAGAAATAAAATATTGAAAACCAAAGAAAGTGACTACAAAAGTTGTTTGTTCTACGTTAGCAATGGAAGGTTTGATAGATCAATTCTTTTGAGTTGCTAGAATTTGGAATGTGCTAGCATTACTTTAATCAGCTTGTTGGGATGGTGAGCAAGAGTTGAAATATATTTTCCGCAAATATATTTTCCGCATCTGAATTGCGGTTTTTTAATTTCTTCTGCAATTGTTTCGATCGCCAGGTCTTTGTGGAGATTAGCATTACGGAAGCACCACGGGTCTCCGGTGATAGATCTAAGAATACTTGATTGGGTCCTGTGGATGATGGTGATGTTTGATGGGCGTGATGCTCCTCAGAGTTGTAGACCATAGCCACAGATTGGCTTCACGACAGACTTGTGGACGACATCTTTAGAGTTGAGAGGAAGAGTTGAAATGTTCTTCAGCATCAATTTAAAGTTGATGAATTTGAGCCTTAGTTGTTGATTTTGAGCTTCAGTGTCCCGTATCTAGGTGTTCCATCTGTAAAGGTGTATTGCGAAATACTTTACTTCATTACTTATACTGATTGGTTGAGTCTCAAGCATTGATTTTAGATGGAAAGTTGCATGTTACCCTCATGAATGGTGCGAAAACCTGTTTCAGGTGGCGGTGGCTTTCTCTGCGGCTCTTTAGGCTTATTGTCCGTTGGAAGTTCTTAGTGGGGCTTCTCTGATGGAAGGTTTGGTTTTATAATAATAATATATATAATTTTGAGTAGCTTACCTAAACCTTTTTCTAATAAAGCATTAAAAAAGGAGGCAAATTAGCTCATATTCTTTTGAACTTAGTATTTGGGTATATTATCGAAGAAACCCTGTTGAGACTGTGATAACCTGTTGCGACTATGATTGAACAGTGCAACTAGCAGTTTTTGCTAATGACATTTAATCGAGTTTTTTTCAAAATCACTAGGGTAATACTATATTTCTAGACAAAACCACCAAAGAAGATAGTATTTAAATTAACGACCTCAAAAAAAAGGATGACTCAATCGAGGGAAACCGACGCCAGCAGTAAGACCAAATGTAAAGATAAGGGCTTATATCGTTGAAAACGTAAACAATTTAAAATACTTAGGAATTACCCATTCGAAGAATGTAAATGAATTTGACGAGCTCAAACGAAGAATTCAACTAGTCAATAAGATATTCTTTTCGAAACTTCTTACTCTGAAATTTCGATGCATATACAGGAAAACTAAGCTCTTTCTTTACAAAACAATCATTAGATCTGTGCGAAGCTACGGAAAAAAGCCTCGACGTCGATTCAGACGTCCGAATAAGCCCTAAATCCCTTTGATATCCGGGAAGTTGGATGGCGGATTTGAAATAACATCGAGCTGCATAATCTATACAACGTACCGGAAGCAGTGGTGACTAGTGACTTTGAGACTCGGGGAAGCTTGTGCTTATATTTTTGGATATTTTTGCAGAAAAATCCAAAAAATATTTCAGCGCAGGAAATATATTAAAAGTTGTCAATATTATTTGATTTCCAATAAAAATTTCCTATGGTCGCCATCAGTCTCATTAAATTTTAAATAGTGCAAGTGATTTCCAACTAGAAAAATATTTTTTAAAAAAATAAAAAGTGATTTAGATGTCCTCGTCACCACGAATCTATAAAATACACTTTTCTCTTCAAATGGTTTAAGTGAAAAATTTTGCCGCAGTAAAATTTCTATGGCAAAATTGCATCGATTTCCAAGAAAAAATTAATTTAATACTTTTGCATTATTTGCTTTAAAACAAAATCGTTCGAATACTAACTTACGCACTATAAGTGCAAAAAAGCAAACAGACAAATCATAAGAATTTCAATTTACATCAAACATTAAACTAGAGCTTAGTAATAAATCCATTACAGAAATTAAATATATAGATAGCATCCTATGTTAAATAATCAATCCATTACAGTAATCATACATACAAACAGCATTCTTAACTCAGGCGTCCAAAGCAAACCAGCTCCAAATTCTGTAGCGAAACGGAAGTCGAACAGAAACCACATTAAATCTTGTTGCGTAAATGCCCAAATATTTCTGGGCTATTTAGCGGACGGATAAGCAAGAGTTTTTTTTTATTTTCTTTACCCAAGCAGACGCGGTGAGTTGAGCAGCGTTCACGTTGCTGATAGAGAACATTCATTGCAAAGTTTTTATAATCATCAATTGTGTAATGCTTGTTATAGGGTGTATGCACACATTATTAAAACGTGCATTGATACAAGATCACTTCAGTGTTCTGTGTACTATTTTTCAATACACTGCAATGAACTGTGTGCTCTGGCTTAGAATGGTAACATACGCTTGAGGTTTTGACTAAAACGCTTGGAGTTCTATTGCGTTCCTGTAAAGTTACTTTTAAAGCAGTGTACTTTGGGTGTTATAAAATAAAACTATTTCGCATACAACATTAAGATAGTTTTGTTAGATGTTTTGCTGATTTTGAATATTTTTCGTATAAAATCAAATAATTTGCTTTGAATTTCAGTTTATATTGTTAAATTACGCTTTTTTGTGTAAGGAATCTTTAGCAAAGGAAACACTGCTTGCTTCCTTTGTGTCCAACGACGAGCCGCCCCTGACCGGAAGTTTCTACCGTCATAACAATATAAAATAAAAGTCTAGCGCAAGTAAAACAAAGAGAGAAGACTTGCGTTGGGTTAATTTTTTTGAAAAATGTAAAGAAGAATCGGGCAAAGTAATAAAAAACTCTAGCGCACCTGAACCGCTAGAAAACTAATTTTCGAAGAAATATTCTTTGAGTGACAAAAAAATGTGGAAAGACGTAATACACTTTTTTTGTAGAATCATATCAACCATTCCAACAAAACTCAACTATAACACAAATGATGAAAATGTTCAGTACTGGCAACACTTTCCCAACGAAGCAGCAATAAGTTTACCTTAACAAGATCATACTTAAATCAACTTATCCTTTGAATTTCGTTCCCATCGGAGGATTTCATCGAAAGTTTTAACGGTTAAACGTTGTTTGAGGCTGCCATCCGAAAAATGTTCAAAACTAGGAAAATTTAAAAATTTGGTTTTTTATTTTTCTCGCAAATGCTTTGCATATGAGTACGTAATTTGAAGCATCTGTTGGTGCAATATTTATGAAAATGGCTAATGCTGGTTACCCTGTGTCAGCAGCAGAGCAAAATATATACCAAATCTGCTTCACGTTAAGTTAAACCCAACCAGTAAATTTCGTTTCGATTGAATCACTGCGCTGGAAGTTATACGGGTGAAAAGAATTTTAGGGCTACCACCCTCAAAACTTTTCAAATTTTTAAAGCGTTAATATTTGTTGTTAATTTTCATTGCAGGATCATTCCCGTTTGCAAATCTAATCGCTCAGTAAAGAAATTCCACAAAATTACAAAAATGGTCATAGCTGGCAGTCCTTTCATGATTTTTGTACGAAACTCCTACGATATTTAGTTCACATTAAGGTCCATTTACTGCATGAACTTTGTTTTGATTTCTGCACTGGACCGGAGTTATAGGGAAAAAAGCTTTATTTTGCTGAGCAAATTTGCAAGATTTATGAGACAAAAATCACCACAGCTGGCAACTCTATTCTAATTTTTCAACCAAATTTTCACCAAATGTTATCTGAAGTAAGATCCAAGTACTGTGTGAATATTGTTAAAATCTGATGGCTGAATCGGAAGTTATAGGGCAAAAACTGGTTTTTTTCTCAGTGATTTTTCAAGATGGTACCACTGCCGCAGGGTTGCCCGCATTTCAAAATCACTTCTATCAGACTTGGTCCTAGCAAATTCAAACATGTCCTGTAAATTTCATTATGATCGGATAATCCGGTCGTCAGTTCTCGTGAACAGAACTTTCGAGTGCTGAAAATAGAGGTAATTTGGTGATGGTTTGCCGTTCTTGTGCAAATCGGAATTTTAAAAATTTCAATTTGACGTGATGGACAAAGGTCAAAATTTATCAATGATTTGAATTTTTTGTCAAAAATCAAAAAATTTTCAGGAGGGCCAATGATTTGAAGGATTTTTTTCAGGAACCTGCCGTAGCTACAGGGTTACCCGCACTATCTTGAAAATCCATGTGTGTTAAATTTTAGTGAACATCAATACGCTCTGCAGTTTTCACGATGATCCAATGTTTTTGTCAGAAGTAATGACAAATCAAAATTTGAAAAAAAATCCTTGCCTACTTTTAAGCACGCTGCACCCAGACACGGCTCAAAGTTTCCAATTTTTTAACATAGACAAGCTTTAAACATAATAAGTTTTCATTCCCAAACATTTATTTCAACAAAAATTTACACTGCTTGGAAATATAGGAGTACCTCAAAATTCACTAAAACGCTCGCCGCCGCCAAAATGTTTAGGATATCTAAATTCTAGCAAGTCATGGACCTACCTACTATACACATCTACGTTGCTTATTTTGGCCAGGAATTTACGAGGCGCAATTTGCTTTTTTTTCGGCGGTGCTGCGGCAATTCATTGGGGTGGTCGCCATTTTGTTTTCTTATAATTTTTTCCAATGAAAATGTTAACTTTTAACTTCAATAAAGATATATGTAAAATGTCAAATCGATATCTTGAATCGTTTTTTTTGTAGCTGTTTAAAAAAAAAAGTTCATTTGGAGCAGTTTAACAGTGGACTAACCCCTTAAACAACTCTAGAGGAAGCAATCAATAAATAATTACCCTATTTTGGGAATGCAGTTAAAATATCAAATAAAGTCAATTGGTTAACAGTAACAATTGCACTAATTTCTTTTTGAAGTACAAACGACGATCATCTAGTATATTAAAACCCCAATTTAAAAATACTTTCAATTATTGATGTTATGGATTATTGACCCTCTTGAAATACGCACAGGTTACTCATATGCCTATGAGATCATTTAGAAAATGCGTTTTAATTTGAAATGTTATTGACTTAAATTCCAGTAAAATTGTAAACGAAATCCGATCCAATTCTATAAATTCATTAAACGTTCGCATTATTTTCTACAACGTACGGTAGAGGATTTCTCAAAATAAAATTTGAGACCGATCTATATATGTAATTCATTTACCTTTCGATACGTGATTTTCTCATAGATTTCTTTAGAACTCTGGGGTTAGATACTTGCTTGAAATATTTACATACATGGTTGTTTTTCTGAAGTATCAAATCGTATGATATCTAGCAGTTATGTGAATACGCGTGTACTCTATTTCATAAGGAAAGTAGCACATAGTTGATATCATACAGATGTTTACAAAATTTAGAGAGCATTAGGATTTATTTTTACAAAAAATATCGATTGAACAGTACTGAGGTTTTAAATTGAATACGAACACGACAATTTACCAAATGTGTTGATTTGTGCATTTTTGATAGCTTTAAATATATAATTTTTAGCTTGATACTGTTAAAGAACGTTGATAGAAGCTTGAAAAATAGTTTGGAGGGGCCTCAAGATATGATTGACATTTTTGTCTAGCAATTACTTGGCATTTCTAAAACAAATTCGTTTGTCAATTCGAGAAATAGAAACTTTACCTCTGTTGATAAAATGACAAATCTAAATTTAGATACAAACCAGAACTGCCGGCATTTGCAAAACGTGACCAAATTCGAAAGTAATGACCTTGATTTCTATTGACTTGATATTGTTTTGGACGAAGAATATAGTCTGAGACTGCATCAAAAAAGTTCTATGCTCGTCGCTTTTATTTAAGACTGAGTGAACATCTGTCGACAGATGAAAATAACTTTCTTCTCTAAATAATGGACAGCGAATCTATTAGGAAAACAAGAAGATCGTCATCTCGATAATATATGCAGATTCACGAGCATCTTTAGCACGTTCGAAATGCAAACAGATTTATCACTACGGTGAATGCAGAACTGACAGGAGGAGCGTCTTGAAAATTTGGCAATCATTACGAGACGTCAATGAAGATGGCTTAAAATAAAACAATACTGATGTTTGGGTTGCGATTACAAGGTTGCAAATGTCAAACATTTTGCGGCGAAGAATGCAACTTTGTTGATAATCTTAGCTTTCAAGTAAGATTAATGAATGATTGACACTCAAATAAAGGTTCGATTTTACATTTTTCAGGAATTTACATTAATCCTGCCCAATTGTATGAATCATTTGTTTATAAAAATCATCAGACAGAGTTAAGAATTTCTTCAAGTGGAAGACTATGGAAAACAGAATAAGATTATGTAAAAAATCGACAACTCTGCCTTTACTAGCCCGCTAGTTCTTCTATGATCAGCCCTCAATTTGCATATATGATCCAAATGCCAAGTGTTAGCAAACCGATGATTCACAAAGAATTTTGCATCGTGACTACATTTTGAATTCTGCTGTTGTCGGATCTTATTTTTGGGACTCGGACTGTGCAGTTTATTCTTGTATCTGAAAATATTTGTCTGCAATGTAACTACGTGCGTGCGATCTGCTGACGATATGTCTCGTGATTTGCAAACTTGTGAAATGTCGCCGAGCATTCCGGTAATTCTCTTCATTTGCTAATTACCACGTAGCTTTATTTTAAAATATTTTCGGTAAAATTGTATTTGCGCCTTAAATGAATCTGAAAATAGACGGAAAGCTGTTCTGACATTCGAAAATTACTTTCTTAATTTATTGAAACATAAATGACTTTTCCGTGGGAATTGGAAAATGAATCAATACGAAATTTTAAAATGGATTTGATTTTTTTGTGGTTTGCTTGCGTGTTTTAGCTGCATGGCCAAAAATAATTTCAGTACGCTCTTTACTTGGCTGTGTATTGAATTGAGTAACTCTGCCGGATATGGTAAATTAAGAGTGATCGAGTATCAAACTTGAAGCATTCAAACATTGTGATCTTTTTAATGTATGCGTTATTGACTAAATTTCCTTAACAATTTCCTCTTCTAAGCGTCAAATATTTGACGCAATTCAACCTCAAAATGATCCCTGAGGCCAAAATCGATGCATTCACCAACCTCATCATGTGTCATTTACCTTTACTAACTTCACAATACTAACACATGGTTCGTGCACTCTGATAGACGATTCGCACAAACTTGCTAACACTGAAGCAACAATATGAAAATACTTGTAGTACGTATAATTTTCGATACCATCGACTACCTTCCTAAATCTTTTTTTTTTGCTGCTACTACTAAGTATCACTCAAGGTTCGCAAATGGCAATTTGAGATTGGAAATTTTTCACAAGGTAAAGAAAGATATTTCTATTACATTACAGCATCACATCGAAACAATTTAAACAAAGTATTTTTGTATCTGGCACAATGCTGACATCTAAAGAAAAATAATTGCTTATTGCAATCAGAAGAGGTGTGGTCCGTTCCTACTAGCATCGTAACGATAAATCAAAGCAAATAGTTAGGAATACATACATCTGATTTCTAATAATCGTACAGAATATATACTTTTATGGGTCTGTATTTATGTGCGAATATGTTTGTAAATGCGCGTTCAGGCACGTTTCTTCAAACGGAACTGATTGTGTTGTGTGCATGCTGCCAGTCACATGTACAAATAGCACTCAGATGCCAAATGAAATTCATTCAAGTGTCTGCACAATTTATTTTTAAATGCAATTCATGGTCGTTCTGACAACACATTGACAATTTCGAAGATGACAAACAAAATTTTGTTTTGGCTGAATATAATTTATTTTATCAAAATTAAATTAAGAGAATTGTCGAACTGAGGACAGTTTGCAATAAACTCATAATGTAAGCAGTTACATTCTATATGGCTTTGAAAGATTTACCCAAAAATTCATATTTCTTTATAAATAGATGCATGTGAATGCATTCCGATCAGTTTGTACCATTATAAAATGGAAAACAAATAATATTTTTTTTTCAAATTTTCTTTTTTCACTTCACTAAGCAGATCTTTAGTATTCGAAGTACAAAAATTTAATTATTTTACTTGCATAGTTTTTGAAATAACAGTCCTTTTGACAGAAAACACAAAAAACAAAATAAACACTTTTTAGGAGATGAAATGTTAAATTAAAGAAAACGAATGTAATAATAAATTTTAGGATTAAAATTATTAATTAATAGCTGGTAGAATATCTTGGATTCTTTACCTCTTAAGTTTCGCAGTTGTGCTATTTTTCTGTGATAACAAATTTTCAGTATTTCGAATTCTCCTCTATAGCGATTCTCGCAAGTGTTCGATGGGACTTAGAGTAGCCACAGCTTGGCGATTTCGGCTGTATACTTCGGATTATTATCTTGGAAGCAAAAATGTGTATTTAAGCTGAGGTTTGTGACACTTGGCTTCCGATTTTTTTTTAAATGTTCAGATAGTAAAACTTACCCATTGTTGATTCGATGCCGTGAAGAACGAGCGGAATCAGTCTAAGCTGGCCAGAGAAATAAGCAAGAAATGGGGCAACGAAGTCAAGAGAACTACCGTGAAGGGCAGTCTTAGCAAGAAGGATGCAATCGAGGTGGCCATCAAAGTTGGAGTTCCATCGAAGCACATGAAGCTAACGCAAGCTCATAACCCGAAGGTCGATGAGGGCGTGTTAATATGGTTGAAACCAGCAATAGGTAAGAATCTGCATGTCAGCGGCGATCTGATAAAGGAGAAGGCAATTAAACTGGTCGAGCTTCTGCACCTCCGAAAATTCATGGTGAGCGATGGTTGGCTGGACAATTTCAAAAAACGCCACGGTAGCACTTTCAAGAAAGATGATCCAGCCAACAATTTTTGAGAGCTTTGGGCTTAACTGATAGAAAACTTGACAGAGTAAATCCGAATACTATGTATCACTCTTCAGTAGTGTAACTTTTTAGTGTAAATTTTAATTTAAATATATACAATGACAGAGAAAAATTAAAAATTCTTGGTTTCAGTCAAGCCCAAAATATGTACTTTTATTCAGAAAAAGCAGTTCGTCGAAACGTGTTCCCTCGGTACTATGCCACTCGCGCTACTATGCCACTTTCGCTCGGTCCCGCCAGGTGGCATAGTACCGAGATTTGACTGTATTCTGTTTTTCCTTATAAAACCTTTTTAATGGACGTCCGCAACGAGGCTTGGAGCCGCAATTTTTTGTCGATGTGAATTCATTTAGAACCATTTGAACCGATGAATATTGTCTCCCCACTATAAAGAAATATGCAGATTCTTTTTATTGATTTTCTTTATTTTTTTTATTGATTTTTAACAAAAAATAATGACGTGCTTCAAAGAACTATCAGACAAAAAGTAGTCAAAGGTAATGGGTTTAGGCATGTTGGAAAAATACATCACTAACACTTGGCCAAATTATTGATCCTTATCAAAGTCTTCAAGAATTGAAGTATCTTTCCACCGTTGTAAAACGCGTACATGCGATGAGAATGGTTCAAAAGGCAGGAAATTGGATACCACATGAGCTAATCGAGAGGAACATTGAAAGCCATTTACTGACGTGCGAACAGTTGCTTCACCGAAAGGAAGAAAGAGTTTTTTTTTACATCGTATTATCACTGGTGACGAAAAATAGATTCATCATGATAATACTAAACAAAAACTAACATGGGTGAAGCAAAATTCACGGGTCAAAAGTCTTACTCTGTTTTTGGTGGGAGATGCGACTTATGATCTACACGCTGAGAAATGACCGAAATCAATATATTAGCATCTTAATATTGTTATAGTAACAGCATTGTCCCTAATACATAATTTTAACAGCTCAATATTGTATGTTAGGAAGTTACAATATTATATTTGCAGTTTAACATTACATATTAAGCTGTTAACTTTTTATATTCAGAACATCTGTAAATATAAATGTTTTAACATCTTAACATAAATATATTACTATGCTAATATAAATGTATTAAGCAAGGGTGGTGAAATTGTTGGTCATACAACAAAGTACATTGCTTGTATTGTTAGTTAGGATGTTCTTATTTTATGCGGCAATAGCACACTGGAATAACCTAATGTTCCGCGATCATCGAAGTTAAGCAGTGTTGGGCGCGGTTAGTAGTTAGATGGGGGACCTCTTGGGACTATGGAAAAATCGTATCGACGGCGTGTTAATATTAATAATTGGTATACCAATATACTATAGTAAGACGTTAATATAACTTATTGCCATGTTACTATAATATATTGGCATGTTAATATATATTATTGGTGTGTCAATATAGTATTGTAAGATGCTAATATAACTTATTGCCATGTTACTATTTAATATTGGCCTACTAATGTAATATTGTAACAGAAAAATTCACCACACGCATGTCAATATATAACATTTTAAGAATGCTATGTGCGGGCAATATAATGTTATTGCTAGGTCAATATAATAATGTTAAGAAATGTTTTTAATATAAATATATTAGCTGCAAAATATATTAAGGGTAGAACAATGATTTTTCAGCGTGTACTATAAGTTGTGGATGCCCTCTAAAAGTGAATACTCTCTGTCGATATATTGTTAAACATTTCAATACGCCAAAAGCAAAATGTATGCCATTTTTAAATATTCATTTAATAGCTAATACTGAAAAAAATGTACGTGGAGCAAAATAAATGTCTATTCATCATCATCAATGGATAACAACCGATAACTCGATCTAGGCCTGCTGGAGTAGAGACTTGGAGACGTCTCGGTTTCAGCAGACCGTCGGCTAATTTAATATTCTCAATTTCTCTTTACCCTTTAACTTGATACCCTTGACATTTGTTTGAAAATGGGTATAAGTCGCTCCATCGAAGTCCTGTGTATGCCTTGGCATCTCTTTTCAATAACCGTGCCCCCGTTGACTTTCCAAGTAGGGTATTCCTCTTTCATAAGAGCCTATTATGCATATTTTTTTCAAACGTGAACTTATTGATGTCTTGGTTTTCGTTTTTTCTTTGAAGTAGTTTTGGTATTTTTTGCGGTTTTTTATGTCAGTGTTGTCCCCATATATTTAATTTTTCCTTAATTTATATGAAATCTTATGTTTTATCGCCTGCTCAATTTTAATTATGACTACGTCGGAATTTTGTATATTTTTGGCAAAAATTTAGTTGCCTTCATGTATCTATACATAATCGTCATACCAAGTCAGACTCATAATTTTTTTTCAGTACTTTTAGGTTTGGGGCAATGTGAGATGTTGTAACATTTTGCTTGTATGTATTACGAATGTTTCAAAGACTTTGTTGAACTCAGAACCCTGTCTTTTCTAAAATTTTTTTTTTTGGATTACGTTTTAGTTTTTAATTTTTAATAAAGTGTCAAGATATTAATTTTTTGAATAATGCGCTTACTTTTAGTAGACAAGCAATATATTTTTTTCGCTAAACGTACGTACGCTACACTTGAATGTTGAATTCGGTGCAGCTAAAATTAAGAGGCAGTCAAAGATGTGTTGCGATTCTCAAAAGAAACGATATAGAAGGTATGAGCACCGTATAATAGACTAATTGTTTAGGCCATATTACGACGGAAAAAAGTGTGACATATTTTATGGCATTACTTACTCGTAAACAAAATGATTTACAATTTTTGTTAACAAGTTTGTTTATATGAAGAACAACAAATTCCCCAAATGAGCAAATTTAATACAAAATAAAGAAAAATGAACAGAATGGATCGCTGAGATACGATTGTATCAATAAAACTATTATATTAATTGAACTTTGGCAGCTGTTTGCACACATAAAAGTGTTGAAATTATACCATCTTCATACCTGAGATAACTACGTAGCTCATAATATGACGGGGCTAGACTCAATAATCGTACGAACTTAAACACTTACATTGAACATTAAATATTGCATTTCATGTCGACAGAAAACGAACCATGCATACACCCATAATGATCTTGCCAAAAAATTTATGACAAACGAAGTATATGGGAAATAGGATAATTTCAAATACGTCACTTGAAAGTAATTGCTTACCAGATTTATTCATTAATAATAAGCTCGAAATTAAAAATGACGTCAATGGAACTACTAATATTTGGTAGTTTCGCAGCTCAAATAGAGTTTTACCTTAAAATGTAAATATGTAGTATATCAGCGAGGTATATGCTGGAGTATCAAAACAAGAGTATACATGGGCGGTTGATGTCCAACTCGAAAATATTGTGGAAGTTTATAGTTCGTGGTTAAGAAACTTATAGTTTAAGAAGCATAAACAGATTGTTGGTCAAGAACTTTGATTCCTCGACCAACCTTGAAATCTCTTCCATCAGCCTTGAAACAAAACTCGGCTGCATGCGTCGATTTACCTATTATAGCCCTTCTGACACACGTATAATGCATAATGCATGCACTCACTTCACCACAGAAATAATATAGTTTATCTCCTCTCAGACGTTTTGTAACTCTACTTGTCGAATCTTATTTAACTTCCTGCCAGCAAATAAATGTTAACATAAGTAATCATGCAAATACCAAAAAAATAACACATCTCCACGTGTAATTAAAATAATCTAGACACCTCTAAATACGCATTTACATCTACATTATGCACTTTGAATTTAATGGCATGGAAAAATGAATCTAGTTCTGAGAAAATAGTATGCACTACGATAAAGCTATTCCGTTTCCTACGTCCCTCCGCAGTATGCATTTCATATTTAATTTTGCACGATTTTAAACGAGAAAATGTCTAATAGAGGTCACAATGGCAAGATCAAGATCACTATTATTCTTACAAGTGTAGTAAAATCAGTTGATTTGATACTTTGCGCATGTGCCACTTCACATGTTCGCGACGGAATGCATTCAGGCATGTAATTAATTTAGGCAAATATTGACCGGAATTCTGATAGCTTTACTTAATGTTTTGAATAAACAATCTTTTGCGTAAGATGTATGGTCATTGCACAAGTAACGTAGATGATCTGAGCTGTTATTTCAATTTATATTTATTGTGTGACAGAGTGGTGAAAGATTTAATACGAGATTGTAGCTGTAATTGCTATGGAGACGGTTATTGCTTTAGATACTTTTACAATGGATTATGGAGAAATTATCTTGATTTCAATGCAATCATTTATGCACCTCATCTATTCTACGTTCATAATCATTTGAAATCTTCTTCACCACATTCCAACTTTAAAAGACTTTCTAGTATCAAAACTGCTAGTTCTATTTCATATACATATATGTATATTAAACGTATAATGCTTAATCTTTTTTTAGGTAGCCATTCATTTCAACATTCAAACAAAAGCCTAACCTTCATGTGAACAATAAATCGGATTTATTACCCGCGCTGAATTTGTTTTGCATAAAAATAAATTTTGTTCATACAACGGTAGCTGTTAATTGATTGACTTTTCATTATTTCAATAATTCTAAATTCTTTATCAAGTTTATTTCAAAACTGGAATAACTACTCAAAAATAACTATGACGAAAATAGCCATACTTGAAAAAAATAACTCAATGCTTAGACAGGCGTTACTTTTGAGGCCCAGTTAGGTTTATGTGTAACTAAAAGTAAAATTAAAAGCCAGTTAATTAAGCTCTTATCAAGGTACGTACACATCTTACTTATACATAGATAACAAACAGATTCGTTTGTTCACTATTTAAATTAATTCATAGAACACAATTTGAAAATATATACAGAAACGAGAATACTAGAGAAAGCGATTAAAATTACATAAATTAAACGGCAGAGCTTTACGATTAACAAGATCGATTTTTGTTGATATGAGTGGAATGTTTTGAAAACATCAGAAAATACGATAAAATGTGATCGAATTAAATACAAAATAACATAATTCATTCAATGACCTCTCCAGCAAAATTTCATTTCAATTCAAATTTTAACCCGCTCGCTGCTAGCATTCTAGGGCATGAACAACTCGGAGCGTGTAAACTTAGTTTGGGTGAAGTGATGGCATCTTAAATCTTTACATAGTCACGAAGCTATCATATGAAGATTTTCCAGAATTCCTCGGTTACAGAGAAGAAGCTGGTATCTGTAGATCATCAGCAAAACTCAGTCTCAGTCTTAACGTTATTAAAAATAATTGTTCTTTATTATTTCATTTTTTGTGGAACAATTTTAATTCTATGACGAAAAATTGTAGTGGAAATTCAGCGGAGAATAAGACATGCATCAAATGTTTATCGAAAGTGAACTACTACTCATTGCTCATCAAAATATGACTACTCGTGATATCGCCATAAAATTCAATACTTCACAAAAATTAGTCTGTCAAGTAGAAATGGGCCCAACTCTTCAGAGCAGGCCGTACTCTTTTGCAATTCCGTGCCGTACTCCCATTTTTCGTTTACAGTGCATACTGTGCTTTTTCGGGAGTGGCACAGTAAGGTGTGCGGTGTGCGGTGTACTGTGTGCGGTGTACTGTGTGCGGTGTACTGTGTGCGGTGTACTGTGTGCGATTTGCCCATCTCTACAGTGAAGCTTGTATTTTTGACAAAATTGTTGAGGCTTTTGACACAAAACAAACTAGTAACTGTTGTAATTTTTCGGAAATTTTCACAGTTTTTAGGATCATACGTGTCGTTACACTAAGAAATATTCTGGACATTTATGAAAGATTGGGAAATGCTAGTTTGTTGTTGAGGTTTTTCATTTCGAAAAACTTAGTGGTGAGCATTCTGATATTCTTGGTAATATGTTTTGATGAACCTTCTATGAAGGTATGTGTTCAGTATGTTTGAATAAGAAAGGATGAAAGGATCAATTCTTAGTGCATTTGTGAAACGGCAGACAACTTCTGCAATCTGTTGGGGCTATTTATCATCTAAAGAAACAGGACGACCCTCGTAAGGTATGATGCCGAAACATATAACCGTTATTGAAAATCGCGTGTGTCCACAAATAAGGGAATGTATGTCTGGAAAACTTATCGAAAATTTTTAAGCTGCTGCAGTGACAAAATTAATTAATTTAAAAGTCATAATAGCTTCATCCAATCAACTGTTAGCTCACAATTAATAAGAATCCACCATTGCGACGAACATATAAAGAAGAACTGAAACTTTTGAAAAAGTCTGTCCAAAAACATACTAGGTTAAAATTTAATCGCAAACTAAAATATCTAGATTAAACGGCCGAAACTAATTAGTGATTATGTCGAAATAGCATGCTACAAATGACCGAGTCACATCAGCCCTTTGTTGTAAACTGTTTCTACTGATACTCCGCTAGTGATTTTGCGTACTCGTACAAAAGCTAACCAATGCTTCTGCAGTCTCTGTAATGCACTAATGGCTGCAATTTCTTATGAAGCGGCAAAATTATTTATTCATACTTGAATAAGTTTTTTCAATGATTTTAAATTAGTTTTCTGATAGTTACAAATTGAAAGATTGATTAAGAGAATTCCACAATTTTCGTTTACATCCATGAAGCTCTTGTCAAATTATCATAGCAGGCTGTGGAGTCGGAGTCGTGGCTCTGTACATCGGAGTCGAATTTGATTCCAACTCCGCTTTTAATGTACAGGGTCACGACTCCGACTCCACAGCCCTGGTTATAACTGATTGTGACGTCAGTAGAATAGCTAAGCAATTATGACGTTTCGCAGCAAGCCAAGACGATGTGTCTGAATCCACTTGCTTGCTTTAGTACACAAATTCTATAACCTACAAACACCAAAAAACAACACGAAGTCAACTGACAACCAGACTTCGTGATCAAGCGAACGCGGTGGCCAACACACAATCAGTGTTCTCACTCCCAAATTTTCCACCGTATCAAATTTCTTCAATAAGTGTATCAGTATTGACAAAAATGTATCAAAAAGTTTTCAAAAGTGTATTTGGGTCGAGGTACTGAAACTATAAATAATAATAAAAAAAACTTAGTTTGGAGCTACTATATTTATAAAAATATATCCAAATCGCTTCCGCTCTTTGTTATCATCTGTATATTGCCATTAAAATTGAAGCTACACAAAATAATTGCAAAATGTGGGTTCTATGCGAATGCACTCAAAATTTTCACGAAATTAATACGGATCGCACATTATTTTTAGGAAAAGTCACTGTTTGAAATTTAAAAAAAAAATTTTTCGGAATCAGTGATGTCACCGCCGAAAGATATTTCTGCAGTAGATATGGAGAAAAATATGTAGTAAATTAGGGCCTTTTGTAGTAAAATTTCAAAATAAGTTTCCTTTAAATTAAAAACGTCATACACTGGTAAAATCTGTTTTCTAGCCCAAAGATAACAAAACTATCAAAAGATAAAAAAAATGCTGCGATTTCAATACCAAATGAATTGTTCAGTGTAACAGTAAATAAATCATTGTTTTTCAAATACATATGTACATACATAAATTTCTTACTTCTCTACATAAGAACATTCAAAAAATTTAAACTTGCTGAAAAAATGTATCATACATTTTTTCATCGCTTAATAGTTCTCTCGCGAACAAATCGATGAGACTGTTCGGACACTGAGTTTGTTTCTTTTATCAGTTTTAATATTCTGCATTTCAGAAAATTTCCTCTCCGCTGCTGCACTGCTATGTGGCAAGGATAAAAGTGTAAGCATGTAGTGAGCTAAATTCTTAAAGCAACTTTGCTCTAAAACATTGTCTTTCCTGCTCAATGAACTCCAAAAATTTACCACGTCATCACATTGATCATATTTAATATTACTGCTAATTAGCAATCGCCATTCGTTGTTTAGAGTTTCTAAATCACATTTTGTTTTAAACGGAAAAGCACGGAAAATAGGAAGTATAGTAGGCAGCTCACCACTCATAATTTTTTTATTTTTTTAAGTTAGCGATGTCGCCTTGTGTTTGACATAGCCAAATTACTGGACGACTGTGTATCACCCCCATGACGCCCGATAGCGCTCTGTGTGTCCAGCGCTTAAATCTCCTTCAATATTCCATTCTCGATACAATATGTAGTAGATTTAACAATTTGAGTAGTGAAGTAGCAAAAACGGCAAAGGCCGAAAAAATGTAGTAAATTTGCTACAAATGTAGTGAGGTGACAGCACTAATCGGAATACTAATGATTTGATGAATATGATGAATAAAAGGATATGTTTAGGACTTGTATGTCATACAGTGCCACCCAAACATTGTTTGGATTCTTACTTCCTAAAATTCCTCTAATCTCTTTTCAATTCTAACCAGTTCTTCTTTACGTGGCCATCCAATTTTAACCCTTATTTGGGCGCGTCAACAAAGTTACTCAAACGGTCGCGTGGTGACGCGGTCGCGTGGGACGCGTGATGACAAAATGTAGCATTTTGCCATAAATCAGTGAATTCTCTTTGTATCAAAAATATAAGTGTCAAATAAGCATTGTATCAAAAATATAAGTGTCAAATCAAAATGTATCAAAATGATACAAATGTATCAAAAGTGGAAACCCTGCATACAAGAGAGCAATGCCAAGACGAATATAACCGAATTCGGACAAGTTCGACTTGGTCTGACGTCACATTCTGTCGTAACAAGCTAAAGGCAAAGACGTCCATTCAGAAAGGACTATATGACATATTTCATGGGGGTCGAGATTATGTGCATAGAAGAAAAGCCCACAATACATGGGAATGTGGCCCTTGTAGCCATATTTTATAGGTCAGGATACTATATAGGTACATATGTCACGTTTTCGACCACAAATACTGCGCTATGTAACATAGGACTACATGCTATGTAGTTTTTTTCAGTATGTTATTAAAGTTTAAAAAATATTTAATTTAGTTTAATAGCATATATTAAATATATCTTTAGTGTCACACTAAGTGCTTTATATCTACCTATTATTAAATAATATAAAAGCCGAAATTGAAACTCGCCTATAAATATGAAGGTATTGGTAACTAAACTACCAAAAATGACGATTGATTAAAATAAGTCTAATATATTTGGCTGCGATCAGTCGGTGAAAGTTCGAAGAACACTGCAGAATTTCATTGATAAAATGGCTCTAATTGTTGTATTATGCAGACAAGCGCATGCTAGGGGGTATATTTCTGCAATTGGTTGCGGAATTTGGAGTTTTTCTTTCACACGAATGAATCGTCATGGATAATAAAATATCACTAAAATATATCTACAAAATAGTGCAGCGAAATTTGGTATTCGGGGCGATTTTATATTCCAACACAAAAATGACTTGCAACATACCGTTTTTATTAATCGTGAGTAGCATTTTTGTAAAAACATCATCACAATTACTCAGCCTTCACTAGTCTCAAGAATTACATCACACAACAACTCTTTAGGATGAACTTGTCAGAAATAGCTGCAAAAGAACTGATGTAAAAATAGATACAATAAAATAGTTCTTTTGTACCTTTTGTACAAAAATGACTTCAAAAGTAACCTAGAAAATAATAGATTCAACATCTGACTGATGGAACTGCTTGGTCGGAGGGAATAAGCTACTTCTTATTAAATATGCTTTACAACGTATCAAATGATTCTTATTGAAAGCCACTTTAGCACACAATTCTTGTATTATAAATTTAAAATCATTGCTCTTGGTTTCTAATTGAAGAATTATTAATTTTGTTTTTAATTCATGATGCATACGGTGCAAAGTAGTGATGGGCGTTTCTGTTGTTTTCAGAAAACGAAAACGAACTGTTTTTTTCCAAAAACAACTGTTTTTCAAAACTGTTTGAAAACTGTTTTCACTCGAACAGCAGCAGATTGATACTGGGTGTTACCATTATTGATGGCGTTTCTGTTGCTTTCAGAAAACGAAAACTACACACAAAAAAAAATTCGCTCTGCTATATGTGCAGCAAATATAATAATATCTGTAATAGCCATAATTAGCCGTAGTGGGCACAAAATTGCCCTAACAAATATATTTTTGTTCTACTTATGTGTGATACATAACATATACCAGCAACAGGTATAACTATTGATTTAAAAGGTATTATGAGTATATGGAAATCCAGAGTTATACTCATTTTAAGTAAAATTCGGCTTTCACGTAAAAAATATACCTCGGGTACACAAAATATGCACACAGCAATCATAATTATGCACGCTACAGGTATAAGTTCTATATGGGTTTCTCTGTTTTCTGGTAGCGATAGATATGAAATCCATACAGTTGGTATATTATATATGCGACAGATATAAAATGACCACTGAACAATGTAATATGCTTCTCGTAGATATATGGTTTATTTTCGTTTCTAATTATGGGGCATCTTTTGTTTATAGTTTGAGATTGAGCTTGCAGAGAGGTCGGTAGCTTAGCTCGCTAACGCGTCAGTCCGAAGCAGCGATCTACTGCCCGCGGGTTCGAATCCCGCCGCGCCCATGGCTGTATTTGTTCGTCTTGTGTTGTCTTAACAGTCGGCAACTGGGCATTATACCAGCGCTCCATTTATTAAGTGCCACATTAAAGCCTTAGTAGCGACTAAGCATAAGATTAGCACTTTAAAAAATAAGAAATATATGTGGTACTTAGAAGAATAATGGAATAGTTCTTATCGGCTTCTCCCATATGTGTCTCGCTACCGCCAAGGCTAAGCATTTGCTTCAAAGGGGAATTCCCTGATCTTTTTTCTGCGTGCATACGATAAATATTTATATTATATCTGCCGTGAATATATTATGGCTTTCAAAACACACCCATATACTCATGTGAGATATATTATATTTCCGTCGTTTTATATCTGTCAGCGATATATTTTTTTTTTGAGTGTATTTGAAAAAAACAGTTTGAAAAAAACTGTTTTTTTTCAAACTGTTTTTTTTTCAAATAGTTTTCGTTTTCTTAAAACAACAGAAACGCCCATCACTAATGGTAACACCCAGTATCAATCTGCTGCTGTTCGAGTGAAAACAGTTTTCAAAAAGTTTTAAAAAACAGTTGTTTTGGAATAAAACAGTTCGTTTTCGTTTTCTGAAAATAACAGAAACGCCCATCACTAGTGCAAAGTGCCGATTCAAATCTTTGGAAAGAAGTATTAAGATAATGCTGGTATAAGCAAACTTTTGATCACCAGTGTTAATTTTTTGATGTCTTTTGTTTAATTTTCGTATTCCCAGCGGCAAAAGCAACAGGGGATATTTTTTAAATCCTAAGATATATTGAATTCCTTACTTTCTGGTGAACTCAGTCTTATCGAGCTGTTAATTATTTCGAGTCGCAAAATTTCGACGTCATGTAAGAAATGGAATCATTACGCGTAGGTATAATAAAAAATTTTTTCATGAAGTTTTTTTTATTGCTAGTATTTTCAATTTAGGAGGAGTGAATTATATTTTACGTTACATTATGTAACATTTTACGTGACATTGTAGGCAGATTGTTTTCTTCATAAAATTTAGTAATTCCACACCTTTTCGGAATAACTTTTTATAAAGTGAAGTTCAAAGTTCCTATTCATAATACTTCGCCATTCACAAAAAAATACTTCCACCCCATTAAAATTGTAACCTTTACTCGCAATTCATAAACTAACAGATGTCATATCAATTTATGCCTTTACATCGTGTTCCAAGAAATCAAGTATCTTTTGCACTTGGCACCCGATTCGACCTCTAAATGCCTCCCAGCACACACCTTCCATGGAGGCTCGTCGCTAGCTCACACAATCAAAAATTCAAGAGTAATTTTTCCAACACATAAGACGCTACTTGTTCGTAAGAAAGACTCACACATCTTACATGCAACGGCTATGTATCTAAACCGCATAAGCAAATAAGAAATGTATTCTTGGGTGCATGACTGAAGACTCGGTTTTTCGCATGGCGCTTTGGATATTGCATCATTTAACTGATCTTGGTGGCAATGTCGCCTACTCCAACCAAACTTAAGATATGTTTTACGTCACGTGGGCTTGTACTCATTGATCACAGAATGTAAGATAAATTGGTGGACGTGACATAAAATTTAACCCAAAATGAGCTGGTTTTTTCTGTATCAGTGTGAATGCAGAATGACAAATTTGTTGACATAAAGTCGTATTTACAGTAAAAATTTATTTGCGGCAAATCCAATTCGCAAGAATTACTGACTGATGTCGGTGAAACAGATTCAATTTAAAATTAAACTTTTAATCAAAATTCAGTAAGCCTATTTTACAACAACAAATTATTTTTGTTTTTATTTTATTTTTAGTATTGAACCGTGAAAAACAATAAGATTAAAAACAGATGCAAAGATGATGCACGGGACTGTATTTGCATTACTTTTGATCTTGCATCTACATACATACATACGTGACTTGGTTAACGTAGTACTTTCTTGCAAGAAATGCGAAGAATCATTTTGATTGTTGTTATTTGTTAGACCAGTGAGTAGTTTCTTATTTGTCATTGGTAGGCAGCAGACCAAGCCTCTATTCATGCTTGACGTCACGTCAGCATGCAACTTCATTGAATACACACACAAATTAGAAAATTTTAGCGTTAGCCATATATACATTATGTATGTATGTATGTACATAGCATACCTGTTCGACAATATGTTGATACTTACATACGTATATTTAACTTGCTGAAAATGTGTATGAAAAAAATAAATATGGAAATAGTGTGAAATATCTGGATAAAGACATGGTTTAAAAAAGACATGGTTTTTTAACGTTTGTGTTGGGAATGAATTGCCATCTAAAATTAATTTCAGCCCCAAATTATGCTTTCTATTTGCGCACATGATATGCGTAGGTATATTGTATTTCCAAGACTGAAAATAAGACACAATACTAAGCATAGTCATATTTGAACAAGTGATGCTAATTTCCTTAGTTCCACGATTCATTAAGCCGGAAAGTATACAGTTGGTGCAAAAAGGCGAGTTGTTTTTAGATAAATATTTGGCACAACACCACGAGAAACCGTAAGAGCCAGAGAATAGTGATTTCAGATTCTAAATTATCTGCAACATCTAATTTCGTATCTGGCAAATTTTCTTGACATGATTAGCCTATGCTTTATTTAGATAAGCAACCAAAACTAAATTTGCAAAAATAATAATGCAATCTTCAATTGCCTTCACAACGCAGCTTGCCAGCAATTTTGTGCTACACCTAATTGCTACTAATTTTTGATGAGAATTTAAGAAATTAAAAATTTTGAGACAATTTCTAAAAAATTGTTAGAACAAGTTTGCATAGATACTTTCTCTAGAAACTTTCATTCAACTCTTGAAAAACTAAAAAAAAATTATGAATCCAGAATGCTGGAAATATTGTGCACGGTTTTGAAAAGAATTTTTCCTGAGAGATAATGCACAGTTAGATCTATTTTTCTGCTACATTAGAAGTTAATTTCCAGTTGGTGGAATTTTCATAGCTAACTGAAATATGAACCAGCAATCGATGTAGATCAGTGATGTCACCGCCGAAAGATATTTCTGGAGTAGATATTTGGAAAAATATGTAGTAAATTAGGGCCTTTTGTAGTAAAATTTCAAAATCAGTTTCCTTTAAATTAAAAGCGTCATAAACTGGTAAAATCTGTTTTCTAGCCCAAAGATAACAAAACTATCAAAATATAAAAAAAAATCTACAATTTCAATAACAAATGAATTTTTCAGTTCTATAACAAATAACAGTAAATAAATCATTGCTTTTCAAATACATGTGTACATACATAAATTTCTTACTTCTCTACAAAAGAACCTTCAAACAATTTAAACTTGCTGAAAAAATGTATCAAGTCATTTGAAGGTTAATATATTTTTTCATCGCTTAATAGTTCTGTGGCGAACAAAACTGAGCGATGATTAGCCGTCGTATCCGTGCCGCTTATGACGCCTGATAGCGTTCTGTGTACCCAGCGCTTAAATCTTCTTCAATATTACATTCTCGATACAATATGTAGTAGATTTAAAAATTTGAGTAGCGAAGTAGCAAAAACGGCAAAGGCCGAAAAAATGTAGTAAATTTGCTACAAATGTAGTAAGGTGACAACACTGATGTAGATTCATCACCGCCGAAATAGGACGACTAAATAGAAATCTTAAAAACTAGAAGCATCCCAATGCAAAAGTCAAACAAATCTGTTAAAGATGAAAAAAACAATGTGAACTATATGTATGTGGTGACGAAAAGCTCAGTCAAAGATGCTAAGATGATACGAGAACATGATTGCGAATGAAAAAAAAATCAACCAATTCATGATGGATGGTGTGGATTCCTTAATTAATTGGCGATTTGTCGCCATATTGTGCAAAATATACTATGCGGAATGTGTCATCTATAACGGAAACTTGTGTAGACATGTGGATAGGGCACCAACTAAAAGTGTATGTGGTTCTTGGTTCAAATCCAGACATGAACGATTAGCCATGATCGCACACCGAACTTTGAGTTGACCTAGCTGTGAGTAACTGAGCCAACTCAGGGGTAAAGTGAACCATTATACTAGTCACTCTATATTCGTAGATACTGATTATGAATAAAACAGATCGTACACAACGACAACACGCATTTAGAGAGAGAGAGAGAGAGAGAGAGAGAGAGAGAGAGAGAGAGAAAGGGAGAAAAAAAATATACGGGGAAAGGAAGCAAAGCATTACCCCTATGGCAATGTAATTGGGTTGGTTAGCGTTCAAGGAAAACCAACAAAGATTGAGTTAACAAATTAGCATCCAATAGTTTTGAAAATACAAAAAAAAACTCATATTAATGTAAATCAAATCATTTAATCCACTTAAATAAAACCAAGATTTAAGAAGTCAACAAAGCAAATTAATATAATCTAGTGAAAATGCAAATAGATCATCACAATCAATCGTCGATTTTGCGTCGATTGTACAGTGGTATTGGAGATGCTGCTGAAAATTACATTACTGCTACTAATTAAAATAAATAAATAATTTACGACTGATTGCTGCAGCTTCAATTTCAGCGCCAATGCGAGGATGATGTCGCCAAACTTGTCTGTTAGCTTACAGCATTTTGAAAAACTACATAGGTTCATCGGCTCAACTTAAAAATTCATTAAGAAGACTTGCTCAAATACCAGAATTTTCGTACATTTTTCTCACTCGGTTTCCAATCGAAAACCTACGGCTGCTCAGAGCAATCCCAACTAGCACTTTTGGTGTCAAATACTAGATAATAGTGAACTGCCACCAGATCGCAGTTATCGATACGCTATTTCCACTTATTTTGCCACGACAATGTGAAAAGCCACTCAATGCACCCATTCACAACGTGGTGGCAACGTTCACATCGGAACCATAAGCATCCGAAATTTCAAACTCCAGTTATAGTATAGAAATAGCAACGAAAATGTTTTAAAAACTTGTGAAGATTTCGTTCACTTTAAAGAAGTTTTATTTGGTTTTTTGCTTGGTTTTTGCTAGTACATTTAGCCACCATAAAGTGATCAAATTTATGGTTTCCGTTTTGGTGGCAAAAACGTTCCCAATATCGTTTATTAAACACAATTAAGTGTGCTGATTTAATATTGGGTTTAGCCTAGTCGCAATTACTCATGAAAGACCCTATGAAGTTTTCGTTACTACAATAGTGAGTGGCATTTGCTACTAGAAAGTATTAGAAACGTTCTTTTCTTACTGTGGAATCCTCTTGTCATATCTTTCTTGAACCCCATTTGAATTCAGTAACACTTGTGACATAAGCAAATACACACAAACGATTTTAACGTTAAAAAATGAAATGTGATAGACCAAAGTTATTTAAGCATTCTACGACCTTCTACCGAAAAACGAAAATAGCGCTCGAGGCGAGAAAAACTGGGCACAAAGTTCCAATTGCCACTTTACAGTTGCAGTTGGGTCAATAAAGAGTCAAAGTAGACATCATAGTGGATCTTCGGGACTGTAAAGTTATGCTTGGTACCATAGAGTGGCATTTTTTCACATGTGTTGTTGTAGATACCATATAGTTGCAATTGTTACGTGATTGGAAAACTCGTGCAGGTTATGGGAACTATGAAGTAAAATTATGAAGTAACAATGAGTTTGTAGTGGCAGATCAGCACTCGGCCATCTTTTTATGGCTGAAATATGAAGGTCCAAGGAAAATTTATTTTATTGAGAGACACAAAATGTGCTCTTATGGAAAAATAACCTAAATTTTGTGCAGGGTCGTACATACGGTATTGATACGAACAAAAAAAACTGAAAAATATAAAAATTTTTTTACATGAAATCTAAGTTTGTTATGTTTTCGCCAAACTCCTTTTTTTAATTTTAACACGTTGCTTAGGTGCATTGCTATTTCCGGTCCTATAATGTGAATATTTACGATGAATTTCAGTTTGTAGGTCATTTTGGCTATGCAATTTGGAATATCCTCATTATATTCTCTTAAGAATTCTACTTAAAATTTCAAAATGAAACTTTGACCTTGTGTTAATTTTTCGTCATAGCCACACAAATACATTGTGTTGGTATAATACATATTGAAACACATGAAATGTTACAATCAATGAATCTTTTATTGTGTTAGTGTAGTATTGGCTAATGAGTATCAATTTGGTTTTTGAATCGTGTTCGGCACCATCCTGAAACTGTCACCGTACGTAACAAAATATAGTTCCTGCCACCAAATGCCAACGTACCTTTTCATTCCCCATTTGGGTAAAATAAACGATTTTCGTATGTGGCAAAAACGTATCTTTGGCAGGTTGTTGCTACTATAAAAGCCTCTTTTTAGTGTCAGCAACGTGGCAGCACACCAAAATTGCTAGTTAGGTTCTTAATAATTTTGAGTAAAATGAGCTGCTTAAAATCTTATTTTCTCCAACATTCAGCTCATTTCATGGAATTTAAAAATGAATAAAGGCAGAAGTATGTCTAGGAATTTGTGAATAATGCTGTTAAAAAGTATTTTAGATGATTAGCTTATTAAAACTATGCCAGATTTTTGGCTCAATAGCGTTTAAGTCTTAAACCACCCAAAAATGTCACTTTGAATAGATGCGTTGAGCTATCGAATTGCCTCCAGATATATGTACAAGGTGCGCCATTTATTATGTCATCATCATCATCGTGGCACAACAGCCCGGCGATCGATCTCCTCCAATTATCGCAGTTACGTGACCGCGTCCTCCAATCTTGGAACTCCAATAGTTGCTATACTGCTCTCCCAACGAGCTCTTGGTCTTCCTCTTAATCTCGCTCCGTCGACTCGTCTTCCATTCATGACCCCTTTTGGCATGCGATCGTCATCCATGCGTTGTACATGCCCTGCCCATTGTATCCGTAGAAGTTTGACGATTTCGGAGACATCCAGCTCATCGTACAGTTCGTACAACTCATTGTTGCACCGGATGCGCCATCCATCTCGGTCGCGAACAGTCCCAAAAATCCGCCGTAGAACTTTCCGTTCGAAAGTGTCGACCATATTTTCTGAGGCTTGGGTCAGGGTCCACGTTTCGCAGCCATAGCACAGCACAGGTCCTACGATAGTTTTATAAACGCAGAGCTTAGTCTTTCTGTGCACATACTTCGATTTCTTCGATGTCGGTATGTAAATATTGAATAAACGAAAGAAAAAAATTGATTTCTATATATAAGGTTTTTTATTCAATTTGGTTCTTTGCAATCTGGAGATCTGGGTGGCCAGTCAATGTCGCCTCTTTTTGGCATCAGACGTCCAGGGAATTTTCGTTGCAGAAACTGAATTGTTTGATTTGCAGTGTGGCATGCCGCACCGTCTTGTGGGGACCAGTAACCGCCCAGACCTTTTTCACGCATTTGCGGGCAGACATAATGAGCCAACATCCATCGATATCAATTTCCATCGACTGTTTCGTTCGCTCTGGAAAAAATATGGCCCAATGATGGTTTTGGCGCAAACGCAAGCCCAAAATGTCACTTTTTGGTCATGCAATGGCGTTTCATGGATCTCGTGTGGATTCTGCGTTCCCCAAGTGCAGCAATTTCATTAACGCCGCCAGAGTTTGTGAAATGGATCATCAAAATTTGCTTCCAAAAACCAGGTTAAGTGTCAACCATTCGAGCGACTATTTGGTCGTATTCCAAGCGACGTGGACGGTCTGTCGGCAATATTCTTTCTGCTAATTGTACATGATACGAAAACAAATGCAAATCATCTTTCAAAATACAAATGTTGATCAGTATAGTATTAGGCATTATGCCTAGTACCAACTCTTCGCCAAACGAAGTCAACGGTCAAATCCCATACAAAAAGAGCTTTACTGACGAATTGAAAAGCTCTTTTTGTATGGGATTCGACCGTTGAATTCGTTTCGCGAAGATTATAGTACTAGGCATTATCTAGAATTCAATCTTTATAACGCTTTTTACATCTAGCTTCTCAATAGACTTTTTTCGATTTACACTGCCAATAAATTTTCAACTCAAAGCCTGAGGTATTGACGTTAATTGACTTAAATTTATGATTGTCATTTGTTTAAACGATTTGCGTATGCTTGCACATCATTTCAATTGGAATCAATAAGGCTAATTGTGGTCTGGAACGTGCACAGTTACCAGATACTTGGCTGTTTCGAATATCAAAACCAACATTTCGATCACTTGATATCAATTTGCGTGATTGGAGGCTCATTGGGGGCTCGATTTTCTACATCGCAGTGTGCGCTGTGAATATCGAGTGTGTACCTATGTACATATGTATGTTCACATTTGAAACATGTGTTTATTCTCAATTAAAATTATTGATTTGTTTGGGTGAATAGGTACTGTATGTGCTCAAGACATTCAATGTGTAAGTGCTGCAAGACTAGTGAGATTGTGGCAATTACAATTTTACGGTTGACATTTTCCAAAAGTGTGTTGCATCACTGGGTAGATATACAGACATAAATAACTTGTATCGATAATAAATCTGGCAGTTTCTTAAAATTTACTAGTCATATTGTAAAAATAAATTCTTTTTGAAAAACAAATTCGTACGGCTACTTTCCTCGGCTGGTAAAATTAATATTTTCTTACGGTCAGAAAAATCCAAAAATTAATCGTAATAAAATGATGCATTACATTTTATAAAGGAATGATAACGGACAATGTATGGAAAAAGATTCATAATTATGAATACATTCTTTTGAAAATTCTATATTCGTAATAAATAACAGTCACACCTCCAATGTTTCCTCATTTTCAGGTCGAGTTCTAAAAATAGTATTAAAACAGCGAATGCAAGCGCATTCATTATGCATATTAAAATACATTTCAGGTTTGCAGCCGATACATTGTGCAGGTACGTATACAGCAACGGCAAAATATATGCACTTCTTGGATACATGTACATACAACCAGATAATATATAATTCCCTATATGCATTTATCACGCGATCTGGAAAATACCTTGAACTTCATGCGAACGTAGTACTTACGTGTATCGACCTTATTTAAATAAGTGCAAATACACCTATAAGTAGAACTGTTTTATGTGTTTCCATATGCAAATGTGAAAGCATGCGCGAGTGTAAATCCATATGCGATCGTCTTAAACCAGACTACTAGCCCCGCACCTTTCATGGAAATCGTGCCATTGAATAAGTGATTTTGCTAGGTCTAAGGTCTAAGCAAGTGAAAGTTCCGTCGCTAAAATACAGGGTGTTTTTTTTAGAGGCATAGAACTTTGAAATGAAATAAAATACGGATAAATTGTTTTGATTGCAATGAAATTGGTTTTATTGGAAAGATAATTATCTGCCATTTTTTTTTTGAGAAATTATTCGCTCATCAAATGCTTCTTTCAATAAGTCGATGGTTGCACGAGCTGTATGGCATGTCGCGCCATCCTGTTGAAACCAGAGGTCCCCTGCATTACGGCGAGTTAATTCCGGAACGAGAAAGTCATTGATCATGGCTCTATAGCGGTCACCACTAACTGTATTGTTATTCCCAGCAGCATTTTTGAAGACATATGGACCAATTATTCCACCGGCCCATAAAACATACCAAACAGTGACTTTCTCTGGATGTAACGGTGTTTGGACAACCGCCTGTGGTTGCTTATCACTGCAAATGCGGCAGTATTGTTTATTAACGTAGCCATTCAACCAGAAATGAGCCCCATCGCTAAACAAAATCTTCTTATGAAATTCGGGATCTGCAGCAATTTGTTCTTGGGCCCATACACCGAATCTACGCCGTGCCCGGTAGTAGTTCGGCTTCAATTCCTGAACGAGTTGGATTTTGTAAGCTCGCAATCCAAGATCCTTCCGTAAAATCTTCCATAATGTGAATGGCTACAGGCCACAGGTTTAATTGTTGAGCATTATGTCGAATGGAGTCAATTGGGTCGTCATCGATACTACGATCTACAGCGGCTATTGTTTCTTCATTACGCACTGTACGACGTCTGGATGGATGCGTATGCGGAGTGAGAGTAAACGTGGTGCGAAAACGATCCATGGTAAATCGAATTAATTGTTCTGATGGACGATTATGTCGGCCATAAAATTGACGGAGTGCGCGATGAGTTCCTCGAACAGAACCGTTTTTTTTTCGAAATAAATCTGCACAATTTGCAGACGTTGCTCAGCCGTCAACATATCCATGATAAAATGGCAAACCAAACTAACCATATGAAGCATGACAGCTGTCACACCATACGTAGCATTAAAAAGTGCTGCCAACTTATAGGTCTACCATATACCTCTAAAATAAAACACCGAGTAACTGTCTTTTGTTATAATTCTTGTCTTATCATACGTCGAATGGACTGCTCTTACATATTTTTTGAAGTATGTATTTACCGTGAAGCCTACAATATGCGTGGTTTTTTGCTCTCCCTATCCATAACAGAACAGAACAGACGCATTGAAAACAACAACTCCTGCTCCAGTGAATTTACTGGTACAGGAGTTGTTGTTATTTCGAATGCGTCTGTTCTGTCCTGTTATGGATAGGGGGAGCAAAAAAAACACGCCTAATATTACAATTTATACCCTATGATATTTAAATAAGACATAGCATATACATATCTATGTATAATTGCGTAATCCATTTTCATCATCAACTACGGTTAAAAACCAAGCTTCTATTATTAGACATAACGAAACACTTGGAAATATTAAGTGTTCGCAGAGCAACAATCACTTAAAACAAAAACATTAGATTATTTTTTTTTTGATTTTGCGAATTACTAAGATGATTTCGTCGTCAGCGTGCAAAAGAGAATCAGACTCAAATTTACATTGCAGATCATTAGATCGTTGATACACAACGAGAAAATGAGGGATCAAATGCTTTCGCGAAGTCAATGTAAATCACATCAGCTAGTAGATCGTTGTCCAAATTACACGCGACGAAGTTAATGAATTCCACTAAATTAGTAGTCGTAGAATGTCCCTTAATGAACCCATGTTGCTCTTTAGAAAATAAGTGATATGAACGATCCACTCAAACAAGCCAGGAGTGATATGACGATGGTTCGCAACATTCCCAACGTCCCCCGACGTTAAAATCAGAAAAACACTGGGAGCTTTCCAGCTGTAAGAAAAAACACCAATGGACAACTCAGGTTAAATAAAATAGACAGAGGAGCACATAACGAAGAAGCAAGAGACTTAAAAAACACATTATCATCAGGGCCGCTGTTCGCTGAGCGACCCAACGAGGATATTAAAATTTCCACATCGAGACGATTAGTAGAGTTCCCTGGAGCAATGTTAGGAGAGGAAACGGAAGAAGCAAAGAACTTAACAAACAAATCATAAATATTTTGAGGAATAGAAGCAGTAGTTTCGTCTAGAAAAAAAGTGTCAGAAAATCGGTTACTCGTTTTAAGGGAACAAAAGACACACTTCAAAATGGGCGAAGTACCTACGTTTCGCTTCTTCAATTGTTTTTAAGAGACTAGTCGCTAAGACCGATCACGCTGAAAAATTTCAAAAGGTGAACTATGAAGAGATTCATTTCGGGCCTTATTCTTTTCGTGCAAAGATTTAGAGACTGCCACAGAAAAACAAAGAGGACAAGCATCAAGACGATAGAAGGCAATTAAGGAGAGAGTAAAAAGAAAGAAGAGTTTCATTAATTTCAATTTCCACGAAAAAAGGAAAACCGGTTGATAGCGAAGAGCTCAGCAGCAATTCATTCATAATCAGCTTAAAAAAGTTAATACACGGCATAGCTCTGCTCTTTGTGCTCTTGGTGAATAAACAAAAATCGATGGGAAAAGGGCGAAGATGAGGGTAAGGATCAACGTAAGGAAAGGATCATGAGGAAAGAAATAGATTAGAAAAAAAAACAAGGTCTAACAAACGATTGTTATTTTAAGAAATACAATTAAACTGAGATTAGGAAGAAAAAGAAAGGATGAGAGAGAAATGGAAAGTGCATTTGAAGGCGAAATCGTTAAGGGTTTAGTCTACTGTTAAACTGCTCAAAATGAACTTTTTTTTTCAGATGCTTATTTTGTCTAGGAATTTACGAGGCGCAATTTGCTTTTTTTTTGGCGGTGTTGCGGCGATCAATTAGGGCGGCCGCCATTTTGTTTTCTAATAATTTTTTCCAATGAAAATGTTAACTCTTAACTTCAATAAAGATGTATGTAAAATTTCAATTCGATATCTTGAATAGTTTTTTTTGGCAGCTGTTTAAAAAAAAAGTTCATTTGGAGCAGTTTAACAGTGGACTAACCCCTTAAGGACGAGAGGTCTCACTGAACAGAAGGCAAGTTACATACAACAATAGAAGAATAAGGGTACTAAGCAATAATAAAGTCTTACTGCTCGACATGATGGTGAATATATTTCAAATTACGTCAATACATTGAACAACCTTTTTCATGGGATTGAACTATTTATACTTGACTAGTCAAGAGAATGTAGATATCTTTCCGAAAAAATTCTTGCACATATCATTAAAAAGGAAATTATTGTAATTTTTATGATGTGCTCAATTTACTTGCGAAAGATGCCTAGCAATGAGCAAAAATATACATATTTACGAATCATGAATGAATTTCTCGATTACTGCTGCAAAAGTTGATTTCATTTTTTCATGTTTAGATCAATATATCTCAAAAACGATTATGGTTACAAGAAAAAGTTATAAAATTAAATTCGTCATACATTGTTTTTCTGAAGACGTGACCGTTACTGAGATATTTAGGAAAGGCCACTTTTGGTGACTTTTGACCCCGTATAAAAGTAACGCAGCACTCAGATCGACGGGGACTTTTGACATTTGGCTCAGCACGCCAGTATCAAGGTTCACACCAAAATTCAGCTTTCCCTTAATTTTTCCGAAGCACCATGTTAAATCTCTCTGGACTATAATTCGATGAGTGAACGCAGCCTTTTTCTTCCTCGACTTTGTATATATCCTGTGAACAGTACAGCTACCTCAAAAACTGCTCGGGTGAAATTAATGAAAGTATGTGTGTCAAGTGGTAAACAAATACTTAATCGATAGACGACACAAAATCTAGAAAATATTTGATTCGTTTGACATCAGGTGAACGCAGAGTATTTCTGCCAAGTGTATATTTTTTCGAGAGATGTTTGATTTCGATTGAGTTACACATATATTGAAACCTGCTTTTATGTACTGTAAAATCCTTTAGGAACTTTAGGATAAAGAATAGTAGTGGAACGGACACATTTAGTGGACTTTGAGCAAGTGAGGTAAATTATCAGCATACACGTAAATATTCACGGTAGAGTAGGTATTTCGAAAGTGGGGCAAAAAGAATGCGATAGTCGAAGCTAATAATTTCGTATTTTTTTTTTTTAATAAACACATACACAATAATCTCTATACTTTAAATGCAACCAAAATTTGTGTGTCTCTTTGAATTTGTATTGCAGGTTTTCTCAACACAAAAGTTACATTTGCTTGAATAACATAAAATTTAAGCAACTGAAGATTAATTTTTCTTTCTCTCTAGTTTTGTTTGCATTACAATCTTCAGTAATTACTTTTAAAACCAGCACGTTTCACACAATAATAATCAATGATAAAATTTAGCCAATTCTAAATGACACATCCATTGTGATCTAATTTCACTAGCCTATATGTATGTAAACAGTGACCTTGGATAGTATCGCAGACATCTAGACTGGCGCTAAATATCAATAAAATTTTGTAAAGAGTACGCATTATTGACTTCCAAAGCACAAATTACGCATACCCAATTCTTCTTAAAATTTAAACAACATTTTCCCAACTAAATGCTATCCAATATATAATGTATATTTACAACTTTCTAAAATTGCAAATTTTATCGTCTAAACCCAATTTTAAATCAAAATTATTCGGAATACATTTGCATATTACATGTACATAAATTACATGAGGGACTGCCAACTATGTGAAAACGAGCTAAAATTTCTACAACTGTACATTTTATCATTTTTGTATCGGGAAAAACTTCCGATTGTGTTCTGATAATGCTTTTATCTGCAAATATTATCGGAAGTTTTGCTTCCTCCATTGTGAACAATCGGTTAATTATGTTTGAGTTTTTTAAAGCGTTATCTTATCATTCCTACATACCAGGGAATATTTGTTTTAGTATGGCCGATGCACGTTTAAATTTTTTTAACAAGATAAGTTCAGGAATATTTGTTTTTTTAATGACCATAATTCCACATTCTTTTCTAGATATGTACGAATAAGAGTGAATGATACGTGAACCCGAAAAAAAATAAACTTTATGTATAAATAATTAAAATATAGGTATAAATCATTTATTTAAGTATGTGATCACAAATTTAGCTCCTGGCATTGAGTACGCAAACAAAAAAAAATCTTCCATTGATGAAATCTAATGACACCTTTCCAGAAAATTACTTCCACATTGTGATTTCTTGATGTTGTGTTCAACATTCTGCACATTTATCGATGTCATCTCAATTACCATCGACGATATAAATATTGACTAAAACGCATAATTACTTGGATTTTTAACATTAATTACGAGACCGCATTGTCGCATACATCCGTCTAATGACGCACATTAATAGCATATCACAATTCTATCGTTCGCCATCTATCAATTTGTGTTTATTAAGATTGTTGAGGTAACAATAATGTCACATCCGTTCGTCAACAGCAATGACCGTTTTGCAATACTTTATTTATCGATTTCAGTGATCCATCAATTGTTTTTACGATGCGTGAATTTTAATGAGAATAGAAAGGCAAAAAATATTGTTTTGAATTACGAACGGGGACGAGGTGACCGAAAGGAAGTTGGTATGAGTTGATGAGCAAATATGTACATTTAGGTGTAGGTACTCAATATAATTTATCTTTACCTTCAATTAGATATTCAGTTTTTCCAAAAAGTATAAAGCAGAATTTACATTCATGCTATCATACAAAAAGTAACATAACTTAATACGAAGCGAATTTTTCCGATTTTATTATGATTCGAATGTACCTATGCATTGCTTTATAATTTTTTAATATTAAACACTTTCGGTTAAATGTATTAACACATGCATGTAACTGTACCTAATCTATCCTTTCCTTCTCATATGAATTCATTACAACATGAAAGTCAATTTTTAACGAGAAAAATTCAGCCTCACCAGTCACAAAGTACAACCAAAAAGTACCACGCAAACCTACTATTATTAGGCGCGTTTTTTTGCTCCTCTATCCAGCGGAGAGTAGAATGAGAGTAGAGTAGACGCATTGAAAACAACAACACTCCTACACCAGTGAATTCACTGGTGTAGGAGTGTTGTTGTTGTTTTCAATGCGTCTACTCTACTCTCATTCTACTCTCCGCTGGATAGAGGAGCAAAAAAACGCGCCTATTATTGTTCTAATTGATGGGCTGCCAAATAATACACATTTCAAAGTTTTCTCTTCAACTACACTCCAATTCATTTATGATACATCATTCCATAAAAAAAGGGTTTATCAAAGCTGAAACGATTGGGAATTCTAGTTGTGGGCGATGAGTAAGTATACGTTTTTCGCGGTTCTGTGAAAAACGATTATTGCGCTTTCATACATTTTAGTGCAAGTTTTGGAAATATGTATGATTTAAGTGCGCGTTGAAATGATATCTTTTACGATAGCTTTCGTATCCCGTTTACGTAATAGCTAATAGACTGAGCTAGTCATAACGAAGCTAGTAATTAGATGGAGATTTATTAAGCTAAACATTAACATACATATAATGAGGGGAAAACTACACAAATACAAGTAGATCTAAGAAGGTTCCTTGGCTATGTGAGGCTTTTTTTAATGAAACCAGCCTTTTATACACCTCCTAGCTGATACAATAGCCGATGACCCATTTTAAATGGTTTTATTTACAATAACACTACAAATAAATTTTAAACGATTTTTCATGAGTTTCGTAAAAAGTTTTGAATCGGATTCAAATAACCGATCTGCTTTTTATTTTTATCTATTTAATTATTAGAATAAACGGAACATAATAATTTGATAGTCTATAGAAGTATTTAATAGCATTTATGTTTTTATCGATAAGAACTTGATAAAATCTCATAGGAAGTTTATAAATTATATATAATAAATAGGAAGCTTAATAGGATGCAAATAGGAAGTTTATACATTTTAAGCTGTTTTTTTTATACAAAATAAGCAATCAATATATGAATATGTATAAATCTCCTTGTTCGCTCATACAATAGCCGCTCTAATCTTTTCAAAATTTTGCAAGTATTTGATCGAATAGTTTCGTAAATGAAAAAGCTCAGGACACTTGGGTAATCTAGATGGAAACGGAAGTAAAAATTCTTGAAGGATAATCGGTACATTAAATATACCATTTATTACGTAGTGCAAATGTTGTTAAAATTAAAATTGGCCTTTTTTAGGAAGAAAACTTTAACGTTCATGGGGAAACTATTCAGAAAAATGATAATCCCTTGCCATCTTTAACGGAAAATATTTTGTACGATTACATTTGCAATATAATGCGAAATATTAACGTTCGTGCCAGCAGTTGAATCGCTCAGCTCATATTGTCAATTTATGCATAAAGTATTTCAAAATACTCTTCGCTTTTAGTGTTAAATATATGTATATCAAGAAGAGGATGATATGGATTTACTGGAAGTAAGGATATGCCGTTGTTTTTTGCCTGCACACATTTGTAATTTGAAGACATAGGATATAGAAAGAAAAAAGATTAACGAACGGTTAAATAGTAATAGCTCAGATAGTTGCTATTTGTTTATAGGTGCTAATCTACCGTCGCTAAATGAAAAGCACTAGTTACGAGAACCAATAGTGAAGTTAAAGAGGAAATAGTTTAACAGTGTACAAACAACTAATGATGCGAAAAAGACGGAATGAAAACACGTGGAGAACCTTCTCCGGCAACGTAGAGCTTAATCTCAGCACCGAAGATGATGGGGTGCATCTAGAACCCTGACGGCATCTGGACTAATTCGAGCATCGATACTCTAGTTGTCTTGATGGACTCACATTTCCCAGGAAATCAAAGTCTTCTAGTTTCTATGCTTTATAATATATGTCTGTTGTACATTTAATAAATGAAATATCGCATGAAATCAGTTATTATATTTACTTAATGAACGAAAATTTACTAAATAAATGACTCCAGCCTTTTCCCTATCTTTCAAGCTTAGTTAGGTTATTTAGCTTACGAGTTTTTGCAATTCTTCAAACTTAATGTGATCGTCAGTGACATAATTTAACACGTTGATCGGGATTCCACCATGTTAATGCTCATTATTCATGCCGCAGTTAACGGGTTGATCAAATATGCCTTCTATAAATAAATTGATCACAGCTCGCGAGTATCATAAACTAACAAATCTTACTACTTCGCTACAACCTATAGTCCTATTTCAAAATTCGTCATGTGATTACGCACCAACTGTTGGTGATCAGCTCAAGTAATTTACAAACTTTCATAAGACTAAAAATATGTTCTCAACAAAGGGGAAGTAATTTCTGCAAATAATTTAAGTTTTTATATCAAAGGAAAAAATGGTAAATAATACTAGGTACGAACTCAACTATTGATGCCTTGAAAACGATTGATTATACTTACATATGAGAATCTATTTTCATACATGTTTTTTTATGTTTTTTAACAAAATGGGCGGAAATTAAATATAATCACACTTCGAATGAAGAGCTATCAACAAGCATGATGATATTTCTTTTAAATGAAAAACTTATCATCGAAAATATCATCAATTTTACATTAACGACCATGAATGAGACGTTAAAGCTCGTTAACAAGCAGCATGTAGAGCTACAACAAATAAATATTCCCATGTACATATATTAAAGACAATATTACATACTCATATTATTCCTCTGATTCGCAATGAGCTAATATTGACATTTCACTATCGTATGCCAAAATTAGCTAATATCTGACAATTTTCACTGTAATTCGCTTAAGTGGGTGTGTCTGCACAACACCCAGTGTGCCAAATTCGGCATTTCGTTGAGAATTCTTTCAGAAAATTGATGCGAATTCAGAAAAAAGTTTCGGACTCTCCAACTTTTTCGTTACGAATTCTTTAAGACCGGTATATGGAAAACGTTACAAAAACGCCGAAAGTACTCAAACTTTCCCCTCTTTAGCTCCTGAAAAGCTTTCGTACAATGGTTCATTTTTTTTCAAGATTCATTGCGAATTCTTTCGGAATTCCTTGAGAATTTTTTGTGAATTCTTTGCGAATTCTTTACGAATTCTTTGCGAATTCTATACGAATTCCTTACGCATTCATGTCGAATTCTTTACGAATTCTATATGAATTTTTTTAAAGATTTTTGTGCAGGTTTCAAATAGCTCTTTGGATACATTTTAATAACATTTATTGAATAAAATACTTATAATTTTTAATTCCAATAGATTTTTTTTATTTGTTGTTTTATTTCATATTATAAATTTTAAATAACAATTTTTTTCGCCCGTTTGCTACGCTTGTCTTTGCTGCTTTAAAAAAAAACCTTTTTTAAAAAAACTTTCGATCTCGTCCCGTCCTCTTGAAGGAAATTTTCGCACAGCAGCTTCTGCATACAAAAAGGAGAAGTCACAAGAGAATAACAAATTTGAATAGCATTACGAACTTTTGAAATAGACACTGCTAACAGCTCAAACAACACAACTTCAAAAAACTTTGTAGGCACTTGCACTTATGCATGAAAAACAGTTGTACGACTAAAGTACTGTTTTAATACTTACTTTACTAGATGAAACATTAACGGCATTAGGTTCGGAATTTGTTGCAAATTCCAAAGTATTTCGTAACAAACTCTTAACAATTTCCCTATCACAGATTCGTTCGCACTTTGTTAGGAATTTGTTCGAACTCAGTGAAATTTTCGCAACGAATTCCGATTGATTTTAAATTTGTTTCTTCCAAACTTCAGAAGATATTCTTAAAAAATATTCAAATGTTTCTTATAAAATAATGAACAGTAATACCCCAGTCAAAAGTTGTATTCATTTCAAGAGCTTTTTATATTTCTATCTCTTTCGCTCACTTTCGGAATAGTCGTAACCAATTCCGAATTCCGAATTTGGCACGCTGGGACAGTCACATGAACGAGTATACTGGGACAAAAATGTTCTATTAGTATTGGGTTAGAACACATATCTGTGTCTGTATTTACTTACTTCCCGTTGATAAAGTTGGTAATGTTGATTTCAAGGTTAATTTTTATGTTTTTTTTTGGCCTTCGTTTCAATCGAGTGCTTTTGATACATACATACTTAAGTATGTACATAACTTTGCAGATACGATTCATGGAAGTTGCCAAAAAAATTAAAACGTTATCATAGATATTTCGAGCTGATGATAGTTATCACTGAGACATATCACTGATAATGTTAGCATAACAGCTTAACTAATGTATGACCAAATTAAGATGTCTGCGGCTTCAAAAGCCTATCTTTATTAGATCAAAGTTCAAATGACAAAAATTAGTCTAATGATTTCCACAAATAGTTTTGGAGACTTTGAATGCAGCAACTTTGTTGCGACATAAATCAACAGTCTTATACGTAATTTTAAGTTTTTTACTAATGTTCGAAGAAGAACATTAGTATTAAAATCACTTTGGCCAAAAATGCATATTTCTATATATATATATATATATATATATATATATATATATATATATATATATATATATATATATATATATATATATATATATATATATATATATATATATATTGTAAGATGTCTAAAATAGCCACTGTAAACGGATACAATGCTGCCAACCTCTGTATGCAGACACCGCTGTAACCTAACGGAAGAAGAAGTCTGCCAACCGCTTAATGTAGAGGACGCCGTCCTGCAACTAGATGTGACGCACTTCGGAAGAAGACGTGAGCGAGAGCGAACGTGTTGATATGTTAACTTAAGTACCGCTGTCTAAATAAATTGTTTTATCTTAAACTGAGGTGTGTTTTGAACAGTCTTATAACTCAGGTGTGGGGTCAATCCAAGTGCAAATGGAATGGCCCAGTTTTGAAGAAAGTGACGCTTTGAAGACCCTTGACGACAAAGTTTAGTGTGTGGAAGAAGTGATTGCTGCCAAGACGCCATTGCTGCCAAGACGCCATTGCTGCCAAGGCACCATTGAAATATGTTGGCTAGAGTCCGCTGCCATTAGGGCATGCAATCCCGAGATTTCGGGATCTCGGGATCTCGGGATCCCGACACATTTTGGACATTTTCGGGATACCGAATTTTTTATCGGGACTCCCGAGATTTCGGGATTGATGAAATTCAACCCATTTTGGGAATTAGAAAGCAGAACTTAATACTAAAAGAAATATTGTTTTATGAAAACGGAGGCTGAAGCCAGTTGTAATAATGAATTACAACTGGCGTATGATTACATGTTTAATATCCCACCAAAAAGTGTACCCGAAATATCTTTTTCAGCAGCTGGATATATGTGCAGCAAAATCAGGTCTAGTTTAAATTTTGAAACTCTTGACGAATTATATTTGTTAAGAGCATACTTTCCAAATGAATCAGCAGTTTGAACCAATCGATATTATTACTTATCACTTGTTTCATTGAAAAGCAATATTATTTTGTAATTGATATGTAAACAACTAAAAAGAATAATGTATTTTTGTTATATTATCGTAACATCCGTTATGCTGATTAAATTTCAATTCGTTTTTAACTAATTTTATAACTAACTATCATGACCAAATAAAGAGCTTTATTGGACAAAAAGATAAGAAGAAATTAGATCATAAGATTAATTTAGATGCAATTATAGATTAACGTCTTACTTGCTAGTACCCATGTACATATGTGCATAAATTTAACATTATAATGAACTTAGCTTCCGGTTTTATGTGTATATAATTGAAATAAAGTTTTAATTGAGTACGAATAAGCCAATATATCTGTTCAAATTCCCCTAATATAGTTTTTTTTATAAAATCCCGAAATCTCGGGATTATCTCGGGATCCCGAAAATTCTAATCCCGAATTTCGGGATCGCCATTTCAATCTCGGGATTAATGCCCTAGCTGCCATGTGGTGCCCGAATGCAGCCTCCGCATGTTGATGAGACTCCGCTGCCAGGTGCTGATGAGATACCATCAGCGTGAGTCTCCCGAACGCAGTTACCAGAAGTTGATGAGACGCCGCCGCCAATCAAAGAACAGACGCCACAGCGGTACGTTGTTGAGATGTCGCCACATAACAGTGTTCAGACGCCGCCGAGGGATTCAGGGACGCCATTATTGACGCGTAGCTCCCAAATGCCGCCGAGTAATGAGAAGACGCTGCCGAAAGATATTAAGACGCCATCGTATGACAGTCAGATGCCGCCGAATAATAGTACGACGCTACCGAATGATATTCAGATGCCGCCAAATGATGAGACTGCCGCCATCGCTGAAACTGACGCCGTTATCAGAACTGCTGCCACTGCGGAAAACAAAATTGGAAAAACCCGAAGCCAAGAAAGAGGATTTGAAGGAAGTCGCCCCACTCGCAGAAGAGAAACCAGCTGAAGTTACTGAAGTTCAACCGAAAGAAGTTGAAGCTAAGGCGGCCGTTGCCGAAATTGCTGCCCTGCTGTTTTAATCATAATATGCGCCTAGATGCCCGCCGTCCATCGCCTTATGCCCGCAATGCAGACACCATGTAATGTGGAACCTGCTGAAGACCTACATCTCCATCGATCGTGGTCGATCGAGTGTCAGGTTGGCCGAGTTGTAAGATGTCTAAAATAGCCACTGTAAACGGATACAATGCTGCCAACCTCTGTATGCAGACACCGCTGTAACCTAACGGAAGAAGAAGTCTGGCAACCGCTTAATGTAGAGGACGCCGTCCTGCAACTAGATGTGACGCACTTCGGAAGAAGACGTGAGCGAGAGCGAACGTGTTGATATGTTAACTTAAGTACCGCTGTCTAAATAAATTGTTTTATCTTAAACTGAGGTGTGTTTTGAACAGTCTTATAATATATATATATATATATATATATATATATATATATATATATATATATATATATATATATATATATATATATATATACATATATATCATCAAAAAATTTCAGTGAAAAAATCTCAGGAACGCGCCATCCGATTGAACTGAAATTTTCAGGATACATTGGTGTATATGCAGAATAGTGCCAGATTTCACAAAAAGTTAAAAATCTTTAACCCTTTGGCTCCGGCGGCCATTTTAGTGATATTTTAAATATTCCTTTTATTCTGTCAAAAAATAACTTTTGCAACATTAAAGTATCTTGAATGAATTCTGAACGTGTTTTCAATGTGAATATGATAATGTTTTTGAAATTGTTAACCCTTTGTGTGCGCTAGGCGCCTAAAATGAGATTGGGAAAATTTGAAAATTTTTAAATTGCGATAACTTTTTACTTGATTATCAGATCATTATGAAACTTACAGAACATGTTAATGTTATTAAGTTGCACACGTGTATATATATATATATATATATATATATATATATATATTTTTAATGAACGTGTTGTCAACATTGTAGCTACGGCAGGCACTGAAAGTGAAAACATTCAAACCATCGAATCTCCTCAAAAATGCCCGTTTCTTGGAATGAAAATCAACTTGCATGCAAATCTTATGCTTTATCTATACAGTCAAAGTAAGACTTTGGAAATTTCATGTCGGACAAGAACGGTAACCCTTTCCCAATTTACCTATATTTTTAGCATCCAAATCTTCTGTTCACGGGAACTCACGAACCAATAATCAGATACAATTGAAATTCACAGAATATATTGGTCTGAAGTAGGACCAGGTCTGATAGAAGCGATTTTTAATTGTGGGCAACTCTGTGCCAGTGGTGCCATCTTGAAAAATTACAAAGAAAAAAAACTATTTTTTGCCCTATGAATTCTGATTCAGTTACCAGATTTTCATGAAATTGACACAGTAGCTGAACCTTACTGTAGGCCATGTTTGGTGGAAATTTGATTGAAAAATTCGATTGGTGCTGCCAGGTATGGTAAATTTTGTGTCTTTGGTTTTGAAAATTGGCTCAGGAAAATAAAGCTGTTTGCCCTATAACTTCCAATGCAAACCTTAAATCAATACGAATTTCATATAATTAATGGAACCTATTATAGACATTATTCAGGCCGAATCTGGTTGAAAAGCCATGATAGAGTTGCCAGCTATTGTTGGTTTTGTGTTTATTTGCAATATCTTTATTAAGCGATTTTATCGTAAAATTTTCAAATGGTAATGGTATTGTAGTGACAATAAACAACAAATATTAAGTTTTCGATTTTTGAAAAATTTCGCGGCTGGTAAGCCCTAATTTCTTTATATTACGTGGAATGCAGACATCGGATCGAGACGAAATTCGCAGGGTAGGTTAATTTCAACTTGAAGTAGATGTGATATATTTTTGGCTTTGATACTGGCAAAAGGTTGCCAGCACGAGTCGGTAGTGCTATTTTTGTATCAATTAATGCTTACAGTTAGTATTCATACCGGAAACATTTAGAATGAAAATAAATAACCAATGTTTCAATTCCCAAAGCTCTGCAAATCTTTCGGATCGCAGCCCCAAACACCAAATTCAGTGACAGTGCTGCAGGAACTGAGCATTTTCTTCATGGATGTATCATCTCATATACTGCTTTTAAAGTTTTGTAAAATAAACAACTGATAACGAATATAACTAACAAGTGTTTTGCTCTCATAAACTTTGAAATTCATGCCAGTGGTAATATCTGAAACCTTTCCACCATATGAGTTATAATGCATTCTTGAGACCAAAGTAAAACGTGAAGTTTGAAACAGTTTGGCTGTAATAAGCAGCTCTTGTGGTAGAATATGCACTCGAAATCTGCACGGTTCTTCTACTGTTCTTCGAACATTAGTGTTTCTAGCGGATCAGGTGCGCTAGAGTTTTTTTTGAAATTATTTTCTAGCATTATTTGTAGCTTAGAAACTATGTATGTTTAGGTTTTTAGCTTAGAAACTATAGCTATGTAGTATGATATCAGCATGATTAGTCATGTTCACCATGAGACATTTAATTACTGGTGCTTTTCATACCGGTACTCTAAGTAATAATTTAATTAATTTAATTTTAATTCATTTCCAGACGCGGCTTCTCACACGGATTAAACATCGAATCTACCCAAGCGGACACAATAAAAATTTGATAAACATTCACATTGTTATCGAAACCCTTATTTTTCCTAGAATGGAGTGGAACGAGGTCTTAATTACGATCACTATCATCAGATTTGATTCGAAATTGTCACGGTAACAGCGCCACTGATCTAAGCACTATGCTGGAAAAGCTTAGCGTAGACTAAAAAACTCCAAATTTAACTGAGCTCAGTCACTTTATTTTTGAATTGCCTATCTGGATCTTAAAGACATCAGGAAGATGATAATTTTAAAGCTCTAGCTAAAAAAAGAATCGAAGTCCATTCTCTGCGGATTGGGATGATACTTTGACGAGCTGAGTAATTTAACGTATTTTTTTCAGCGAGTTCTGCCAGTTGTTAAACATGAAAGCACTTGTAAAGTTTAGTAAATGAGCCTAGCTTCCATAGTCCTCTAACTAGCTTTGTATTCATCTTAAGTAGTTATAAAATAGGCTATTTGTGTTAAATAATAGATTTAAACGTTGTTTCTAAGATATCCAGCTGCTATGGATGCACAGTTAGGCATGTGGAGTCTACAAGAAAGAATGCATAAGAAAGATTGATAATAAGCCAGCAAATATGTTTTGGTTGTTACGTTTTTCAATCTATGAAGAGTAATGTAGAATTCATTTTTTTTTTGCTGGAACACTTAAATGAAGGAATTTAGTACAATACATCATTAATGATTACTTAAACATATGTATGTACATGCATTGTATTATGATGAAATAATATCGAATAGTGCTTTTTGAACATTGCACACACCAGTCGATGAACTTTCATTAAATACAGTTTACTCAATAGCATCTACTAACAAGAGAGCAACATCGAATTAGTTTATGACTCGTTTATTAGAAATATTTATTACAACCACAAATATGCAATAAATCATTGGAATGTAAAAAAGTACAAGCAGATATATCGAGTCGCAACATAATAGCGATAATTTCAAGGCTTGCATCTAAATTTGAGTTTAACAATTTACCCTTTTTAAGCTTCTGTCAGTCTGGAAAATTAATACCTCAAAAAAAAAACCCCTAAAAACTGTTTTTTTGCTTCTTTACTGCAGTTTGTAGACGTAATTTATTACTCTTTTTAGGTATTTTAAGGGGAGAAAGCAGTTTAGATAACTCAAATGCGGCTTAATTTGTTAGTAAAACTACTTAAAAATCAAGTTTGTGCATTTTTGGTGTAATCTAGCTCAAAAAGACTCCAAGCTATAATTCCGAGTTGGAGGAAATCGGCAGATCTGGCAGTGATTCCGCTGCTACATCATTAGCGTAGCCTACCAAAACACATTTGTAAGCAAAGATTTTTTTCAAATACTTTCAACGTTTTTGAGTTGTGAGGATCAACTTCTTTACTAAAAAATATTAAGGAATTTGTAGAACTTTGCTGTGACAGCAATACATTTATGAATGTTAAAAATGTCTACACTGCTAGGATTCAAGGCTCTTAAAAGTTGTGAGGAAAATGAACGATTTTCGGGCATGCTTCATCTACACTAAATTTGCAGTTTTTTTTTTTATCGAGGTGGTTTAATTTGCTTCAGCAAAAAACAAAACTTCCAAAAATGTTTTGAAGTTATCATTTACTGATTTCTATCGAAATAATTTTGAATTTTTCGGCTTCTGATTCCAGGCCCGTGCGCAGAAATCAATTAAGGGGGGGGGGGTTGGTTTGAAATAAAAGTTTTTTTTCAATAATATGTAAAAACACACAAACTGTTATTTGATTTTTTAAAGACGTTTGCATGTAAAAACTTCATATTTATTTCTCATTACTTAACAGATTAATTCTTCGAGGTAACGAAAAAAATTCTTCCAGAATTTTTTGCACATTTATCTCAATTTCACGGTGTATATTGAGGGAGGCTAGGCCGTTGAGCCGATCTTCTGACATTGTCGATCTAATGTACGTTTTCAGACGACGCAATGTTGAAAAGGAGCGTTCATTTTTCGCTGTCGTCACGGGTAAAATGGCCATAATGCGAAGCATTTGGTGTACGTTCGGGAACGCGTCTGCATTGCAAATTTTAAGGGCTTCGAGAGAATTTTTGATGTCCTTTTCAATAATGCGTCGTCTCCAGAGTATGACTTCATTCACCCATGCGTCACGCGAAAAATCGTGCAAAATTGAAGAGTAGGGTTCGAATAATTTTTCACATGACTCTTCATCAAATTTTTTCATTTTGTTCGGAAAAAGGCAAGCGAAATTCGATAAAATATTGCGATGATTCAGAAACCGGTCCTGTAAATGTGTCACAAACGAATCAAGGTATAAATCGTAATTCAAAAATAATCTTCAACTGAATCAGTTTGCACGTTAGAACGTTACGTTTGTCTTGAAGCTGTCCTTGGTTTTCGCAATTGAATGTCGTATTCTTCGCTGATTTGGCTTACAGTTTCGAAAAATTTTCTGAAGTTTTCTGTGATGTTTTCTCTTCTTTTTGTCAGTTCTTCTTTTGCAGCATCGGCTAACTCAACAGCCTCACCAAGATCCTGATTTTCTGTTTGAAGTACTCGACTCAAGCTTGAAGTCAAAGAATGTACCGAGCTCAAAATGTGCATGGATATCTGAAAGTTAATATAAATACACTTAACATTTTGAGATGTTACTCACAAAATTTTTTAACATATCAAGTAGATATGGAGAAAATGTGTCGTTACCGTAATGAAATTTCTATTTTCAAAATATCAAGTAGCAATTTCGCATGGAGGCAAGGAATGTTTCCATCAAACATGGAGTTTTCATAGTAGGAACAGAAACATTTTTCTTTCTTGTCGATCCAATGATTAAATTTCTTGCCTTAATGAGAATTTTTCACTTGATATTTGGACAATAATATTTTCATTGATCTTATAAAACATTTTTTTTCTCAAAAGTTTTTGCGTTAGTAAGTATATTAACAATCAAAATAACATATGTGCTGATGGAAAACTTTGCACAGTAACACAAAAATGTATATAGATTCAAACTTGAAATTGCAGAGTATTTCCCCAAAATTAATATCAATATCTAACTATTTTCAACTCATTTAGAAAAAACCTCATCAATTGGAAGTTGTGGAATGAATTGTATAAAAATTGCAGTAGAGCATTTCTAAATTCACTTAAACTTTTCCCAAATTCATAAAATCTCTAAAATTTTACTCTCTCTTTTAATGGACCACAAATTTTTGAGAACTCAGGACTTGTCAGATAACTTGTCAGCTATGAATTTACTGTGTTTTATATATTTTGGAAAACTTTCTCAGAGCATGAAAAATGGATTGTAATTCCTCAACTTTACAATGAACATATATTTTTTTCTTTACTCATTAAAGTAAACAAGAGTTTGTAAAAGCGGTTGCGTCTAAGCTGCTTCGGTCACAGTTTAAGAAAGTTGAGTACCTAAGGAACAAGATATCTAGAAAATTCACCTGAAAATTGGGAGTTTTGATAGCTGAAAGCAGTTGAAAAGCTCCAGACGAAGTAGCTGCATCCTTCCAAGTCGTTGAAATCAGCTCAAGAGCGCGGATAACTGCCGGTTGCAAATGGAGATAGGTCGTAACAGCTTCCTGCTGTTCAACCCATCTGGTTGAACACAATTTTTTCAATCTTTTCACCCGATCTTCTTTCAGCTTTTCATCCTCATCAATAGCACCCTGGAGAGCAAGTTGGCGTTTCGGGTAAACGAAGAAACTGTGAATACTTTGAAGAGTGCCCAAAGAATTTTTTATTGTAATTATGTTGCACGCAGAACTGACTGCCAAGTTAAAGCTGTGTGCAGCGCAATGCGAGTACAGAGCAAGTGGATATTCTTTTCTGATAACAGCTTGAGCTCCATGAAATTCTCCACTGACCGATTTTGCACCATCGTATCCTTGTCCAAAAAGATAAGTACAGTCCAGTCCGGAAGATTGTAAGAAGTCGAGAAAAGTAGTCGCTAAACCCTTTCCAGTAAAATCTGTGATCGGGAGAAAGCAAAGGAAATCTTCACGAATAACAAAGATGCCATCCTGTTTGTCCAAGTATCGTACGCAAATTGAGGCTTGCTCTACTCCCGGAATATCTGCCGTTTCATCTCCAAGAAAAGAGAAGCCCATTGACTTGTTGATTCGATCAATACTGTAATTGAGAATATGATTGTGGCAAATTGTGATCAGCTCATTCTGAATTCTGTTACTTATGTACATTGCATTTTTTTGTGAATTCCTCAAGTGGTCTCTCAGCTTTTCATCCGTTTTCGCTCGATACCTCAAGATAGCTCGGAAATTCCCATCATTAGTTGATGGTTCATTTTCAGAAATTCGTCCTGTGAACCTCGAAGAGCTAGTCCTTGTCGACCATAAAGGATAATTGTTTCAAGAATTGGAATCAAGCGTAGTTTACTTTCATTCAGGAATTCTATTTTCTGCTTTGAGAGTTGTAAATCTACAGGAATAGTATTTTTCTCTTGGATATCCGCTCTCAATGTCCAATGCAAAAGAGATTTTTTGTGGTATTCTAATGAACTGTGACTTTCAAAAGTTTCCAATGCTTTTTTCCAGTTCCTCAATGGATTGTGAAAGTCTAAAACGCTACCGTTGAGTCAAATCGTTGTCTGATAAACTAGAAAGAATTTTTTTCATTTCAAAGTTAAAGAAGATACTATTGAAGTCGATAGCAGTCAATAGTCAGCAATATGAGTGAAAAGAACTTCACAGTTCCCTTTGAGAGCTTTGAAAATTCAGGTATGCTTTATGAAGGTTTTCTTTGCTTTATAAAGTTTTTGTGAAAAATTTTCACATTTCATGAAATTCATTATTAAAATTAGCTACGTTTCATAGAGATCCATAAGTTTCAAAAACTTGATTTATAAAAAACCGAGATTTTGTTATCATCTGGAAATTTTATAAGGGATTTTATAGACACTTCATAGAACTCGAGTTACCAGGTTTGTCATTTCAACTTGTGAAAAATTCAGTACTTACATTTTCGACTTCTATCCGTGGTTTTTTGCACAAAAAGCGACGGATATCCATGTAAAAATTCACGTTCAAACAAATAAACGTTAGAAATAACTGTCAACAACCGTTAATTAATGAACAAAGTCGAGCAAACAACAAGGAAAAAATGCACTTTCCTCATGTCATTGTCATATGAAGATTGACGATGATAGAGCGACAATTGACGATCACCCACAATCGATAGAGGTCGATAGCGCGGGGGGGGGGGGGGGGGGTTCGAACCCCCAAAACCCCCCCCCTTGCGCACGGGCCTGTCTGATTCTCTTTTTTATGACCTAGTGAAAACGATGTTGATGATGTGTTTTTCAATTGTAATGCTCACCACTTACAATTTTGTTGAAATAAAATCAATTTCCTCTCCACAATTGCGGGTATCACGTGCTGGTGTTTTTGGTCATGGGTACACAAATTCAATCAAATACTGTTTACTCATTTAAAATGTTAAAAATTAAAAAATTAATTTCTTTGAACAACGTGAGTAAACTGCTTTGGGTGGCAAGTTTTGAAAGCGTGGAGCCAATTATTAATATGAGCAAATTCATGGAAAATACTTAAAGCATGGCATTACAAAGATTCAATTTTCAGTTTGTCCAAATCTTACAATAGGTAAAAGCTATTGCATGACCCTATTAATTGTTGAAGATAACAACAGTAGCAGAAAAGACGTTAGGACATAAACGCCAAAACTCTCGGAATGACTGGTTTGATGATGAGTGTTAAGATGCTCTGACAAAGAGAAATGAGGCTCACAAAGAGTTAATCCAACGACCAACACGGGCTAAAACCGAAAACTATAACATCCTCCGGCGACAGGCAAAAAAATGTGTCGCTGAAAGAAATGCCAACTTACCAACAACAAGATCCAGAAACTGAACGGAAACATGACCTATAACGATCTACGAGCTGCGTATTCCTCAATCAAATAGCTACGCGAGGGATACAAACCGCGAACGAGTCTTTGTAAGGATGAAAGTGGATCCATCATCAGTAACTCGGTCGAGATTAAAGAAAGATGGGAACGGTATTTTAAACAGCTGTTTAATCCCACGCCCACGACAAACTCAGCAGATCCAAATATCACAGAAGCAGAGCAGGACATTCACATCTCTCCACCAACATTCGAAGAAGTTCAGGCAGTCATATGTAACCTTCGAATAAATAAAGCTCCTGGAATAGATGGAATACCTCCCGAATTACTCAGAAATGGTGGAACTCTTCTTTGCAACATTCTCCACCAATTAATACTGAAAATTTGGGCAGCAGAACAGTTGCCAAACGATTGGCGAAAAAGTATTATATGCCCCATTTGCAAAAAAGGAGACAAATTACGTTGCGAAAACTACAGAGGCATCGCTTTATTATGCTCGTCCTATAAAGTGTTGTCCAAAATTATTGAACGCAAAATGAAGCCCTTCTATGATAAGATCATAGGAGAGTATAAAGGTGGCTTCAAGTCCGGACGATCTACGATAGATAAAATATTCTCAGTCAAACAGGTGCTTGAAAAATGCTGGGAGTATAATATCGACGTGCACCAGGTCTTCGTAGATTTCAAGCAAGCAATGATAGTGTAGATAGAAATACACTTTACCGAATCATGCTCGACTTGGGAATTCCAACAAAACTCGTCTGCATGACCAAGGTGACAATGATGAACGCCGAATCTCAGGTCAAAGTCAACAGTGACCTAACCAACAGCTTCCACACTAACTCCGGCTTAAAGCCAGGATATGGACTTGCCCTGATGCTATTCAACCTTGCTCTGGAACACGTCATCAGGAAAATACCAGCTGATACAACAGGCACACTACTGTTCAATTCCACGCAAATAGTGGCATTCGCCGATGACGTTAACATTATGGCACGGACTATATCAGAAGCAAAGGAAGCTTTCCTAAGTTTGGAGTCAGAAGCTAAGAAAATAAATCTACGGGTCAACGAAGATAAAACAAAACTAATGACCCAAACAAGAAAATTGGCGCCAAGCAGACAAAACTTGACCTTAGGAGACTACAACATCGAGAATGTAGATAACTTCATCTACTTAGGAGTCCACCTTGACAACTCAGGCAGTGAAAACGATGAAATTTTACGACGAATAAATGCAGCAAACAAGGCGTACTATTCCATACTCCCCATAATCAAGTCTACGAACGTGCACAGGAATAACAAAACACTCATTAAACCTGTGCTTCTCTATGGAAGCGAAGCCTGGACTTTGACTACGGACTCCGAAAAGGCTCTGGAAGTATTCGAGCGCAAAGTGCTACGACAAATTTTTGGCCCCATACAAGAAGGGACAGAATGGAGAATGCGATACAACAATGAGTTGTACCATATATATGACGACCCACCTGTATCCACATGCATTAAATTACGAAAATTACAATGGACTGGCCACATAAAAGAACGTTGAAAGGTAGAGCACAAGGGAAGCGTCCAGTTGGTAAGCCGAGGAAACATTGCGAAGACACGATAGACGCAGACAGCAGGTCAATACTGTGGCTCAATAATTGGAGAACCAGGTCGCAGGATCGAGACGATTGGAGGCGGACGTTACTGGAGGCCAAGGCCCGACTTGGGCTGTCGCGCCATCGATGATGATGATACATATATTGCTATTTAATCTGACTCATTTTGATCAAAAATACATTTTCGGAGCACTTTATGAATCCTATTTAATTTTTCTTGCTTCATATTTACCATATACGCCAACACCTATAAACTTATTAACCTTCACCGAGTCACCGATAGACTTCCTCATGAATTCAGTTCTAAATCTGCATACTTAAAGACCAGTTATAAATTCAAGGTAATTTGACCGTATAAATCACTTGTGATACTTTCATGATAGAATGTAACTTGGTTTGACAACACCATACGCATATCTGTAGGAGTTTTTGAAATTCAGTGAATTATGCAATTTGTTATATTTTCTATCTGAAAGCCAGTTCCATTCATCTTATTGTCAATGATTGGTAAAATTACGGAAAGCAGTGGGTCCGCTTTCTTTTCCCTTTTTTTATGACACGTAGAAACCAGTACTATAAAGAAACACGCAATTTTCCTCATTTAGTCAGAGTAAATAAGGAAGCTGTTTACAGTCAAGGTGCTAATTCAAATCAGATGCTGACATATTAGTTCAACGAAAGTTTTCATTTACGGAAGTTGCGGCCAGTCCTCTTAGCCTTAGCCAACTCAACGACGACGCAGCGTCGTGTGGTGACGCTTGAATAGAGATGCGAGATATGAGACGCATGAAATAGTGCGTCATTCATACATTCGACCGACAAGCAATTCCGCAACTAACCTTCAAGCTTCGCTTTAACACAACACTTAAATGCAGAAAACGACAATGAACTGAAAATACAGAAACTGCTTCAAACCATCAAGTTCTTATTCAAATTTCATTTAGCATCCATCACTTAAGTGGGTCTAGCTTGGGCTATTATAATCTTTGAAGGTCATATGCAAAACTGATGGATGAGATCGATGGTTTGGGCCAATGATCTGCACCGTGGTGAGGAATTTTATTTTCCCCTATAAATTTATTAGGTGACTGTTGGGTAACTGTGTGCATTTTTATCATTATTTATTGAGAATAGCTACAAATATTTTTAAGTTTATCTGATAATCAAATAAATGTTCAGGCTTTTTTTATCAACATGTCGAAAAAATATCTTTAGATTTTCAAACCATTTATTAGCATCTAGAGGTCATTTCGATTTTCAGCACAATCCGTCGGAACCCAGGCAAGTGGTATGATGTAAGTAGATCTGCATGCCTATAGACTTAATATATGCTTTCAACAATCATGCAACTTATGTATGTACATATATGCATAAGGGTTTGGAGGCTTGGTTTACAAATACTTGTACATTTTAACCGCTAGGCCTTGATCATGTATCACCATCATAAAAACTATGCACGGAAGGCTTCGATCTGAATACCGATCTCAACTTATCTCCACTAAACAATACAATAACATATTGCCGTCGATATAATCAAAAAGGAAATCGATGAATCGATCACGAGACTTGGGGATATCCCAAACCTGTTACAAAAACGTGTTCTTGACGCCACGGTCCGTACTGATCTTGCCCACGAATCGTGATCAGAATTCGTATACAGTAATATTGGGATGATAAACAAAGTGCAATCCGGCAAAAACTACAATGATTTTTGCAACTTTCAAAATTCAAGGTGGTTTTCTTGCGTTTAGATGTTAGTCATCTTTGTTTCTGCTCCAGGCTAGTTATATGTGCATTCTTCTCCTTCTAGTCGTATTGTTGTCTATGCACATAGCACAAAATGTTTTGTTATTCAACTTAATGGATGGAAAACTTCCGAGTGAGGTTTGATGGAGTTGTTGAGCTCAGGTTTTTTTTGTCTTCGACTGATGTTTTTGCTGACCTTGTAGCTAGTTCGAACAAGTTCGTACTGAAAACATGTCCTATTATTTTATAACGTGTGAAAAAAAATGGATTATCACGATCATAAAGCTAATACGCATGGGATAGTTCTGAGAGATTAGTTTTTTTGTACTTGTCCTTGACTAGAAAAATATGAAGCAAATCTGAGGTTTATGACGTCTTCCCAGTGATATTTAATTAAACTAGCAATTTTGATGAGAAAAAAATCGGGGACTTTGTGTTTTGAATGTAACAGTCATTTTGGTGACGCTAAAATGTTAGGTTGTTTTATTAAATCATAACATTTCACATCATTTCATACTAATGTCAAAATGATTTGCAAAATCATGAAGGGAGAGGGGATGAAGGTCAGATTTTAATGCAATCTTAGTTACAAGGTGAACGAAAACATCTATTTACGCGAGCTGCATTGTATTTTGACTTGCAAGCTTTTAAGATAGGACGTGTTCACAAAACAATTAATCAACCTTGTCAAATTTGTTTTGGTATTTGCTCAGGCGACTGGCATTCTTTGGTAGTGTATTTCGAAAGTAGCGTGCATCAGAGAGACTAGCACTTGGAACTGTATTAATTTGAGTATGGAGATTCGAGTAAAATGTATATATATGCAAATATTACTAGATATAAAATAGAAAGTAAAAATGTAGCTTATGAAAAACTGATAAATAATAATTGGTAATAGTTGGCGCTGTATAAAAGACTCCATTATTTTACCACGTTTTTAAATGTCCGATGCATTGAACTGGGAGTCAAAGATTGAAATTTAGCTCGAGTGAAGTTATCATCATAAGTTTTTGTGCAAACTTCATAGTTTAAAGCACTATCTCTTCTTTTACCGGGAAATTGTTTTACATAAATTATTTTTTTGTTAAAAAAGCACATTTGACAAGTTATTTACTAGCTACCTTCACATTAATTTTAGCGCATAAATTCCTCGTTGTTGAGAATTCTGTTAAATTTTTCTATGCCCATGATTTTACTGCTATCATTGGGAGAGTTCGATACAATTTTTCTTTACCGGATCTCCTTACTTGGCTTTGTAATCTATACCAGCGACCAAATTAAAAGAATGCTGGTGCTCCACATATGCTTGGAAAGTGCAAAATTATGACCAGATAGTTTTTCAATTCATTTTAAATCTGCAATACTGCCTATTCGAAGTAAAATTGATTTACCCAAGCCAAACTAAGTTGAGTTCAAGATCACTAGGCACTAAAAAATTTTCAAGGATACACAAAGGGTTACACAGAATCCAAAATTTTATGTAATCGTTTCATTGCCATACAAATTTAGAGCATCGAACCTCGGGTGCCAAGATTATATTTTAAAGGATATGTTAATTTTTATAAATTAAATCATATTTAGATACAGTGCTGAAATGCCAGTAGTTCGAAAATTGAAAAATATTTAGCAAGCGTGACTGAAGAAAATTTTTGTCTGACTCAAACGTTTATAATGCTATTCTATGACTAAATACAATCAATTTAAGCTTATAGCGCACTTTAGAAAACATTTCGTAGTCAGCAGTTTCAGTACATACATACTTACGTACCACTTATCTCGGAGTTAGTAGCGGATGAGTTAATCCGTTTGAACAGCCAACCTGAAACTTTGGCAAACTCTGCTATAAATAATCATTTGCTGAACGATCGAAACGATAGCTGGAGTTGAAGTTTCGCATCTCTCTGGTGATCGGTTTGTGAAATCTAACTAAGGGAAGGAAATACAAGAAGCATTTTACTCCATTCAAGGTAAACTATCTATTTAGTAAGGCCGAATGGATTTCAGTTTGGCTCTAAACATCCTATTGACGTGAGTTACAATTCTGAGACCTCAATGGAGTAAGTAATATTTTGTTTACAATGTAGTTTGATGTACCTCAATGAATTAACTAATATTTTCTTTACAAACTGATGGATTTTTTTAAGCAAATAGGCTCAGGAAGAAAGTACTTGGTGTAAGAATCACATTGATCCGCAGCATTGGTTTCCGCGCGATACAGTTTTTGGATTTTTATGTAGAGGGTAAATTCTGAAGAATGATGGTCGCGTAGTTTTAATGCGAATAAAAATCTAAATAAAATATGTTGTTTCTTTTCGATGATTTTTTTTAGCAAAAAAAAAGTACTGAAATATCATTTAAATAGCTCGCCATTTCTGGAAGATACATTGGATGTCCCAGTGAAGTTTTGATATTCAGTATGACTTGCCGATGAGTTCTAATATTCAGTATAACTGATCGACCGTGTGTGTGACTCAGATAGAACTCAAATACAGCGTATTTTTTATGGGTGCCACATTTTAAAGCTCACCACTGTTAAATGAGCTGATGACAGCTATCAATGTTCCTGCCATTTTTACTCAAGAAGGTCTGACGAATTGCCATCGACAGATATATATATATATGCCGCAGCAGCATCTACAAATCGTGGTAATTTATTTCCGAAATCAGTATTCAGTTGTGCAAACTTCACCGTAGACCACCGGCGAGATGCATTCTGTAGAAAACATCGCAATTGTGGAAGCCTGCGTTGCTAGCAACCCAGATTTGTCGATTCGCAGGCGTGCGCAGGAGGTTGAGATTTGTCCGTCCCCTTTGTGAAAAACTTTGCGCAAGGATCTCAGTCTTAAACCTCACAAGACCGATTGGTGAAAGAATTACAACAGTATAACTACCGGATGCGTCATAAGCTCGGGGATCAACTGGAAGTTGACCCACTAATTTACGGGAAAATTTTGTTCTGCGAGGAGGCTCATTTCTGGTTGGATGTCTATGTCAATAAGCAAAACTGCCGCATTTAGAGTGAGAAAAAGTCAAGTCATAGATACACCGTTGCATCCATAAAAATCCAGTGTATGGTACGCACTGCATGCGGGTAGCATCATAGGGTCATACTTCTTCAAAGGCGAACACAGTTGTAAATGGCGACCAGCACAGAGCGATGATATCCGAATTTGCGTTGTATGGTTGTGAGAGAGATGTGGTTCAAGAAGACAGCGCTAGGCGCCATACAGCGACCACAGCCATCGACTTATTGAACACCAAATTTGGAGAGCACATCATTTCGAGAAATGAACGCAAACTGATAACATCGCTGACACCATCTACAAAAAACGGACAAACAGAAGATGAAAACTAAAAATCCAGTGTCATAAGCGGCAGAACACACAGAAGATGAACTTAATAGCTTGTGCTTAGTGGATATGGAGGTTCAGAATGCTTCCCCATCAGCCAGCGAACTACCGGTTGAAGATGAGTATCCAGCACTTCCACCACCAATACCTGTCCTGCCAACCGTCAACCGCTGACGCCACAAAAGAAGAAACAGAAGAGATAAAACAGACAACACGCAGCAGAGCATATAGAACAGAAAACGACGACAGTTCCAGTCATAATTAGTGACTCAAATTAGTGGTCACAAATTAACAGGTCAAGAATACGCCAAGCGAGTATATTTAGATGTCTAGGTGATCTCCGCTACGCTGCTAGACCACAAAAAACTGACGAAATATCTAACAGGTGAGGGAGTGCAGAGCCATACAGAAAAGAATTTAAACGTGGTGATTCGTGATTTCCATGGCCTTGCACCGTGCCGAATTAAGGAAGATCTTCAGATTCTGGGGTTTCACTTGCTAGAAGTCTTTTTTTTTCAAATTGAGGAATGGGACCTCAAAGTTGGTCAAGGTCTCTCTTTCGAGGACGACAACCGAAATATACAATATCGAAGCAGTATGTAACCTAATCTGTAAAGTTGAAGCCCAGCAACTGAGAGGAGGGCAATCGCAGTATCGTAGCTGTTGGCAGTTTGGCCATGCGGTCAATAATTGCCATGCGCAGGTAAAATGCATTAAGTGGAAAACCACTTCTTCAAGTGCACGAAATGGCGCAAAGAACCTACCCAGTATGTGAACTGTGGAGGTTACCATCCGGCCAGCTATGGGAGATGTCCAAGGAATTCAAAGAATCTGAGGAAGACGTTTGCACAGGTGGCAAAAACATACACACCTTCCCCAACCACAACTCCAGCTATCTATAGTGGCCCAACTGTTCTACTTTTACGTCCAAACTCCCATCCCCTAGAAACACCAAATTTTGCCCGAATTGAAATAAACTTTTCAAAGATGAAGGTCTTTTGAACTCCATTTGATTCTGCTTTCGGAGGCTTATTCCGCAAAACGATCCATTTTCCTAAATCAAATATTCTCCTCTTCGATAAGCGCTAGCGCCGATATGCGTAGTCAAATTAATAACCTTTAAGGGTAAAACAACTTATTAGCGGACTCAATAAGCGAAAACCACCTGCACCAGATTCAATTGAGAACTTATGGCTGACACAACTCTGAAAATATATTGAAGACATTTACTGACATTAAAAATGCAATTTTTCGACAAGCATCCTTTAGTCCTAGAATTCAGCCATTATAATAATTGTTCTTAAGCCAAACAAAGACGTTCACTTCCCGCAAAATTGGAGACCTATAAGTCTTTTGTCCTTGACAGGTACGATTTGGCTTCAAACCACTATATTTTACTGTGCTCACAGGCATTTTCAATAATGAAGCGAATTGATCACCGCTGTAAAGGAATATATGTCGCTGGTATATGGAATCAAAATTTCAGGATCGAAACATTTTTGGGATCCAAACAGCTTCAAAATTAGTTCAAACTCAACTCTAAACGCAAATAAATGACCGCACTCGGAATTTTTCTGAATTATAATTACAAACAATTTTTGAATAAATCAGTAAACAAATATTAGGTGTTGTGAAACAACCTTTGTACATAAGTTGGCATATTCTCTTTCTAACATAAAAATATGCCCAAATATAGAATTTGAGTTACATATTTAAATAAATTCTTCGTATATCTCTTATCTATTTCAATAGCTATTAAAATGCAAGCGAATTCGATTAACAAATACGGTAAACTTCGTTCGTTACTTAAGGGGTAACACCACTCTAGAATTTTCTAAAAATCGTTTTTTTGTTTTTCGCTTAAAAGGTGCCTAAAGGTCTTAAGAATAAGATACAACATCAATTATAGGGTATAAAATCCCGACCGAAGGCACCTGCTTTTCTTTCCGGCCGCGGAGCCTTACATTGATGACGGGCGTTCAGTCAACCACCTGCTTATCCGCCATTTTGTTCTTGAAATTAGGTTATTTTTCGACACTCTAATGTGGTATTACCCCTCAAGAATGTATGGTTGCTATAAGAAAGTACACTGGGGATCTCGTGAAACTTTAAGATGAGGAACTGTTTTAAATTGTGTCGTTCTTGATTTTCAATTTAGCAGCCTTGTTTGATTTCTTTGAACAGTCTTTCGCAAAGAACGACTGAAACGAAGTTATCTGTTCTTGGATATTTCAGTTTTAATAACTTCTTGCAAATACAAATAATAACTCAAATAATCAATTTTTTACAGATACTGCTTACCAGAGTATTATTTTATGGCATATTTTGTGGAATATTTTGTGACGCATATTTACAGAATGTAACGTACCTGAAAAATAGAAAAATAGAGTATTTTAGTTAAACTTAATTGACTATAATATAAATTAATTGACTGAAATATAAAAAATTGCTAAAAAAAAATGCGCAGTAGAATGACACAACGAGAAATAATCAATGCGATTCAAAATGCAATTTGAACATTTTGTTAGATTAGGAATATTGCACAAAGTTTGTGCGAAGAGAGTTTATATTTTATGTACATGCATAACCTATTTGTTCTCACCTAGCGTTGTTGCAATAAATTTTGAAAAGTTTTCAGTGATATTCAGAAAAACCGGAAAACATATTTTTGAAGTTATACTTATGGTTTCTGCTAGTTATACTAGCGGATGTGCAACAGTGTTTTAGTAGAAAATAATCAAAATAAAATATTAACGCAAACGACATTAAAATTTTATATTCTTTTCAATACCAACATTAGCAAAATCAATACCTCGAGTAAGGATCGAACTCACGACCTAAACTTACGCCTGACCTACTGCATTATTTAGACTACGTACGTACGCATTTTCGTATATTTTTCAATAAGCGAGACTGCATTTATTTATTTATTCTATTGCTAATGGAGAGTTGTTATATGCGTCTAAGGATGAAATAAAACATTTAACCATTCACGAAGTAATCGAAAAATACATTTACTCACAATAGTTACATAACGCTAGATGACTAAACAAAAGATTTTTATGGTTTATGCACCAGCAGATTTCTCCCAAGCGAATATTCCTGCCTGTTTTCAGCAGTTAAATTCAGTGTTATATAGTTTAATTTAGAAGAGAATTTAGAGTAATAAGGGCATATTTTTGTTGCATAGCTGTTAAGTTTATTCGGTTTGATTGGAACTAAGATGACCATGTATAAAACATGAAATATCAGGAAAATTCTCATGACCATAACATGGTATACAGCCCCGGCAAAAAGTGTTAAAACGACAAATAATGTCCGTGTTAGAAAAATATATTAAGCATATACCTTACTAATTTGGCTATAATGTTGGGTGTACAGATATGGCTCGGTATTTTTAAATAGCTGTCACTAAATATACTACTTGCATTTATTACTCCTGGTAGTGCTTGCATTTGGCAGGTGTGACAATGAACGTGTAATAGCTTTTGTTCTAAACGTTAGCATATATTTAGAAAATGGCGAATTTTACACCAATAAAACATAATTTTCATGCAAGAAAAAGATCCGCAGAAACATATCGTCTGCTGCCAGAAATTCATGGCGATCATGCACCATGGAACACAATTCGCAAAGAATAGCTACAACATTTTCGAAACGAGATTTCGATACAGAAGTGATCTATCAAAACAAGATGAAAAACTATCAAAACAAGATGCTGGATTGGAAGCATTACTCGATAAAGATTCATCCCGAACAAAATTGAAATTGGCTGCTACACACATTAGGTACCACTTTAATTAAATGAAGGAAATTTTGAAGTTGAGAAAAAGTTTTTCATCTAATTGTTGGAAGTGCTGACAACTGATATATAAATTGTAGATGCAAATAACAATGATTGAAGTCAGGTAAACGTTCACTGGCCGCATTCAATATACATTATATTTACCCCTTTCAAAAATACTGTAATTTGGGTGGATAATTTGATCGCATCCAAGAAACCAATATTCTGCAGCGAAGGAAGCCCTGAATGGCTGAAAAGATGGGCGAAAGTTGTAGCTTCAGATAAAAAATACCTTGAATAAAATTATGTTTCATGCATAGGCGGCTTTTATTTATCAAAAAAGGGGCGGAATCATATTTGTACAATTTAACTCCGCCTTCAGTTCCATGAAATGAATTAATAAATATTTATTTCACTAAACAAATACTATTTACTAGCAGTTTGTAGCTTGTCGGTAATTTCTTATGGAACATTTCACATATAATATCGCTATGTTCAAGTTTGCATAATATAAGCAATTTCTTTTTGATATTGAATCAGTTAGTATTTTTAAATCGATAGAGTAGTTCAAATTGACCAAATTTTGATTGGTTTTTTAGTCATTTTGTAAAATATGTTAATTTCATTTAATATGTTAATTTCATATGTTTAATTTAAAGCAACACTTATGAATTAATTCGTGGCAGTGAATTAAGTTCGAATTGATTACGAAAAGAGCGGGAAAATAGCAGTTTATTCCAAAATTTGTGACTGTTTTCTTCATTATTTTCGTGGAAGTTTATAATTACGAAAGTGCATAGTTAACAACTAGTACATTTATTTATACTATGGAGTGGCCATCAATGAAATTCAATGTACGTCTGAATTTATGTAAGTTAATATATTCAATTATGATTTTGTTAGTTCTTTGTTTTTTCATGCATTTGATAAAGGTACTTTTCATTTTCGGAAAGGTTTTTATTTTTATGGGCGGAAAGTGATATCTTGTTCTGAAAAATTCTTTAGGATCAGTGTTTTAGTCTAGTTAAAAGGCACACTAAATTTTTTATAGATAAATATTTCAAAAATATAACTATTTTCTGACAAGACTGTATGCTCACGTTTTTAACGCTTGGTCATCTCAGAGTTGCTGCCAGTTTTAACTAGGATCTTAGTTGCAAACGTTATTTCTTATAGCCTAATTTAATCAGACTTAATTTGCGATGCCGTGTGCGCTTCATAGTCAATACGGAAAGAGATACTGTTCTGGAATACAAATTATCAGCTACAATTGCTAGGATTTACAACAGAAAGAACACTAGAAGAGCTTGTTTATTCAGGACAAAATGGCTGCATCTTTGAATTTTCTCTATTTTTCAGTAAAGAATATAAATTCATGAATTTTCGTTGATCGTTCAATTTTGGAATTTTGCCATCGATTGCTGGTAATTGCAGTATACATTTTATTATTTTTTCTGAAAAAATTCGAAACATCTTAATATAGGGTTTTCCAATAAGAGGTGTTATTGTGATATTCAAAGAAAAATGCTATTTTTTTATATAAATGATCGGATGTTTATTTCATTATAAAGAGGAAGGTATGCCGTTAATAGTGGAAAATAACATCAGGCAAATGACCACCACGACCACACTTACAGGACTATATCCTTTTCATGAAATTTTCCATAACCAAATAGGAAAGTGGCTGCCCTATGTCCTTGATAGCCTCACGAATTCCATCTTTGATGTCTTGAATCGACGCTGGGCTGTTGGCGTAGACCTTCTCTTTTACGTGGCCCCAAAGGAAGAAGTCGCAAGGTGTTAAATCACAAGATCTCGGTGGCCAATTGTGATCACCTCTTCGAGAGATAACACGGTCCGGAAACTTTTCCCGTAAAAGATCAATGGTTTCGTTGCTTGTGTGGCACGTAGCGCCGTCTTTTTGAAAGTAAACGTTGTCCAGATTAATACCATCCAATTCCGGCCATAAAAAAACATTAATCATCTCTCGATAGCGCAATCCATTCACCATAACTGTTGCCCCAGCCTCATTTTTGAAAAAATAAGGTCCAATGACTTCGCCGGACCATAAACCGCACCAAACAGTCACATGTTGAGGATAGAGAGGCTTTTCAACAATAACTCTTGGGTTTTCCAAGCCCCAGATTCGACAATTTTGCTTGTTGACGAAGCCACCGAGGTGGAAATGGGCCTCATCACTCCAGATGATTTTTCGATGGAATTCCGGATCATTTTCATGCATTTCAAGGACCCAATCAGCAAAGAAACGACGTTGTTGATGATCGACCGGCTTGAGTTCTTGTGTTAACTGAACTTTATAAGCCTTAAGACCCAAATCTTTATGCAAAATACGGTGTAATGGCGTTTGTGGAATTCCTGATCCACAGAAAGACGAGGAATGGACAAACCTGGGTTTTCTTTAACACTTTCGGCTACAGCAGCAATATTCTCGGCTTTTCTTGAGTGACGTGCACGGGTTTTATTCTTCACATCACTAAGTTGTCCCACTGCTCGAATTTTTCCACCAATTTCTGTATTGCGGTCCGACAAGGTGCTTCACGACGACCCAAAAATGTTCGAGTTTTACGAACCATCTCTGCCAAATTTTCACCATTTTTATAGTGAATTTTAATAATTTCAATGCGTTGTTGAAGCGTGTATCGTTCCATTTTATTAATGGCGTAGTTTCTACTTGTCAAATGTCAAAAAATGACAGCTTCAAAAGTGACATCTACCGAAATAGCTATTCAAAATAACACCTCTTATTGGAAAACCCGGTATATATTTGCGTGAATAGCTCATATTATTTGGGTCATTTCCTGCAGCTTCTTTTGGGAATGCGTCTGCCACTGAATTTGGTGCGGTTACTTGGAATTTCGTGAATGCCGAACGCCTTGTTGTATTTGTGCTTTTTGGAAGCTGGAATCTAATATATAAATCTAATCTTAAGCATAATTTTAAGAATTTTTTTTAGCAATATGGTAAAGGTTAGTTCATTTACTGAAAAAACATACTAAAATACATATACTAAACAGTATCCAGTAATTTTTTTATTGAAAAATATTGAAAAATGGACCAGTGACTCAACATCTAAATAGACGTCCAAAAAAAAAAGTTAAATTGCCGTCAGAAACATAATTAATAGCTGGATCATCTGAAACCAAAAAACCAAAAACATTCTCTTAGTTAATGAGTTTCTTAAGGTAACGCTGTAGAGTTTTTTCATTTAATTTGTTTTTTTATTTTTTGTTGCAATTTTGAAGTAATAAGAAATAAAAGAAAAATTTATTTTCAGAATTGTGGTTTTAATCGGAAAAGTTCCTTTTTAAAAAAAGTTAGAGTTTTAAAATAAAATATATCGACAGTGTTACCTCATAAAGTGTTTACAGAATAAGTGTTCAACATTTCAAAAGGATCGGTCCGTTATTTTTTAAGTTATGTGTCCCACCGATTTTAAAAATAAAAAGTATCAGAAAACACGTTTGAATTTTAAACGTTAATTTTTTTCTCTACTCCCACTCCCACATCGTCAATACCGGGTCCATAAAGTAAGCTATCAGCAATAATGTCTAGAGCATCTTTTTGTTGTTGTCTTTGAAGGACTCGACATTCTTTGCACTCTTTTGCAGCTTTTTGATCAGCTCTTCTAATACGAATGTTTTCTCCTCTTCGCGTGCTCATTCATGAGAGCTTGTCCCTAAGCTCATGCCCATATCATGTCCATAACTTCATCACTTTTACTCGGATCAACTTCAAATTTTGATGGGGAACTCTTAAAAACTATACAGTAGAATCAAACAATAAAAAAACTCGTAAATTTGACCATACAACAATGTATCCTGATTATTTCAGCTTAATGGGATGGCGCGTTCAGGAGAAATAGTCACTGAATTTTTTTGATGCTATTATATAGTCACTGAATTGTTTTGATATTATTACATGTGTGAGACAGATATATCTCGCCGTTTCTAGCTATTTCTGGCGCTGATACAACAAAATATGCTTTGTTTGGCGTACATGCAACAATATTTATACATATAAATATGTATATATATATATATACATATATATATATGTATATATATATATATATATACATATATATATATATATATATATATATATATATATATATATATTTATATATATATATATATATATATATATATATATATATATATATATTTATATATACAAATTTATATGTATAAATATTGTTGCATGGAAAATTTGACCATACAACAATGTATCCTGATTATTTCAGCTTAATGGGATGGCGCGTTCAGGAGAAATAGTCACTGCATTTTTTTGATATTATTATATAGTCACTGAATTGTTTTGATGTTATTATATGTATGAGACAGATATATCTCGCCGTTTCTAGCTATTTCTGGCGCTGATACAACGAAATATGCTTTGTTTGGCGTGCATGCAACAATATTTATACATATAAATATGTATATATATATATATATATATATATATATATATATATATATATATATATATATATATATATATATATATATATATATATATATATATATACATATATATATATATATATATATATATATATATATATATATATATATATATATATATATATATATATATATATATATATATATATATAGAAATATGAATTTTCGGCCAAACCGATTTGAATACTAATGTTCTTCGAATATTAGTCATAGCGTTCATTTAGCGCAGCATATGCATGGCGTCCTAAATAAATACACTAGCACTTATGCAGTTAATGGTAATGAAATTTCCGGTCGACGAAGAAAACAATAATGCATACATTTACATGGACACATGCATAGCTAACAAAACAATCGTTAATTAATAAAAAAAAAAATAATTATAATTCGTGCCTACATCAAGCTTTGCGCGCCACTATATTCTTATCTCTTTCATGAAATCTAATATTTGCGAATAATAGACGAAATTGTCTCTAGTATCTAACCCTCGCGTACCGTTTTGAGTCATTCTGCAAACAAATAGATGAGATATTTAAGTGCGCAACGTAAAAATACACAGCGAAAATATTGGCGCAGAATTTAATTAACTGAATAACCGAAAAACACTGATCCATGACATAAATAGTCGACAAGCCGTTACAAGGTTTGAAAGTAGAATTTGTTTCTTGCCAGCTTTTTCTTGACTTGTCTTGCCAGAAATCGAAAGAAATGCATGGACAGCCACTGAAAGAAAATCTTCGAAACTACAAGATTTATCTGTTTACACAAGAGTGTGTAATCGTATATTTATTGCAATGTCGATAGCGATGTAATTTTATTTTGGATTTGCCGCGTTTGTGTTAATGGTTAGGGTTGCCAATAATTTTAGTGGTTTGGAATTGGGGATAATTTAAAGATGATCAAGCTTAATGATGACTAAACAATTTCATCAGTTTTTCCCAACAATGGTCTCACCCAACGTGAGACCATTGAATCTGAATGTTCTGAATGAAATTCGGATCGTTGAACCATTCTAAGAGACAATCGAAAACTAAAATATAATTTTAAGCTTTGCAATTCCATTTTTTTGGGTAATACTGGCAATCGAATTTGCCATTGACAATTAGCTCCTCACCGCAGGCAAATTGTGGTTGCAGAACATCTCTCATCATGCAACTGAAAGTGACGATCATACGATCACGCCAACACGTGAAGCAGGAAACCGCACTCTATTAAATTCCGATGGGGAGCCTTTCTAAAGTTTAAATTAAATTCTCTGCTTACAATTATGACAATATTCGTGCCTGGGTTTTTCACAGCAGCAGTTTCGAGAATATCAGTATGGGAGAAGCAAGTGAAACGTTCATGGGGGCCACGAGCCGCAGCAGACGTCATATCGCATGTAAACTTATAGCTTCATCTAACACCACTTTAGCAGCTTCGTATGTCGATGGAGAGACGAGCCTCCAAACGCACACAGTCAAACCTATGTGATGGGAATTCGCGATTTTATTACCAGGCCTCCTGAAAAACGTCTAGTAAATATGAATGTATTTACCCACCAGATTGGAGATTGTCTCCAGTGCGCCAAGTTAGGGCGCTTCTGAGATACCGCTCCTCACACCGCTTACAGACAGTCGGCAACCTAGTCGTGATAAGATACGGGTCCAACTGCGTTATTTGTAACTGTGTACGTTACCTGCAGTTGTGGAGCTTACAGTCGCTTTCGCGACAGGTGATTCTATCTCAGTAGCGGGACGCGACGAAGATACTTTGCGGTTAAGGTTGACCCATCTTTTGCAACGAGCTGCAACGAGACATGTTTCACGTGCAATTCAATGCTACCGTGAACCAGCGCTATGAATACGCATACGTATCTTTTGCAATAGTTTATTTTTAACTTAGTCGGAATTTGATTAAAATATCGCTTCAGCGATTGTGCAACGATCTCACTCGCATGAAACTTAAGTTTAACGGTTCAATTGCGTTCTCGAGCATGCTAAGAAGATTGTCTTGGCGATGCGTGCTACATGTTATCGAAAATATTCTGTAGAACAAATCAGATTCGCAATAATTCGTCGCGCCATTTAGTCACATGGTACAAAGGTCGGTTTGCCAAAAAAAACTGAAGCGAAAAATCATGGTCATAACAGCTTGCTGATATATTCGCACTTTGAGCCGGTAGTGAAATGGTTCGTTGGTTTGCAAGATGAAAACATTTAGTTTGGTCACGATTATTGATTTGCAATTGCATAAGCAGAAAAGTAATATAATGTATCGGTATTTTCGTGAGCAGTAGTGACAGCAGTAGGAAAATATTTTGTAGGCCAGAGTGACGCAACAAAGAGTGCATTGGCTGCAACAGCATGTAGATATTGTAGATTAGGTTGTAGATTTTGATGACTCCGGGGGCACGGGATAAGTTGTATTTTTTTTTTATAAAGTGTGCTTATCAATATTGCTCTTAGTGAGGAATATTTTCTTGATCTTTATTTCGATTGGAAATAGATAATTAACATATATTTTACTAGAGCGTTAGGTGCATCGGTCTTGCGACTATATGTCACATCATTGAATTTGATGAGATAGCGCCAAAGCCATATCGAGCATTAGCTTCTCGGATACACTTTTTCCAGTTGTTTGATTCAATTATCGCCTCTTCCAGTTGGAAAAACCTATGACTGTCCTACAATCCACGTAAATTGCGTCTTTTCCTCTTTTGTGCTTTGATATAGCCATCGCATTGCAGCTTGCGGAACTCGATTGTGGTAGATACAGGCAGGTGGTCAAACAGCTCAGGCAATTTATGGTTGTGTCGGATTCGTCACGCATCTCTCTTCTCCACCAGTTCCTATAGTTGGGGGAAACTGGGGAAAATCTGGTCATAGAACCGACAACCAGTAAGATGTTTCACATTTGAGTACCTAAGAGTACGGAAGGCCTCTTGACCCAATTGTATACCTAAAGAGGAGACACCATAGGGTAGTACCTCCGGAAACGACAATCGCGCTCGGTAAGCGGAGTACTGAAAGCTTCTTTGATCGATATCTTAAAACCAGTCAGGGTATAATACGTGCTAACAGGCAAGCCAGGGGATACTCGACCACACCTTGAAGTTGACATTATTAGTAGATTGAGTCTGGGGTGTTCGATTTGGGTGCATCCAACACAATTATCGGTGAAGTTCATTGGGAGAAACTATAGAATCTTGGTGTGGCGTTAGAAACGACGAAAGGGGCATTAATTTGGCTGGCGACTGACGCACTGATTGAGAGCCGTGCTTATATCATTTCATTTGAAAAAACCGACGAAATGATTATGGATTTATTTGGAGTTGATTTTTCTTGCCAGTTTGGAACAGAGTTCAACCTTCGAAAAAACCAATTCGATGGTCCTCTTGCGTCAAGGTAGACTACAGAAAGGAAGAGTAAAGCGGGGCAGGACTACTGGAACTGGAGTTTGCGCTGATGAGTGTAAGCATTGGAAGCATACCCGGTTCTGAACACGTAATTCAAATGTCATCAGTCATCACCCTTCATTAAACAGTGCTACTAATCTGTCTCCCCTGCCATAAAAACTTCAACGATGCATGGAGATGTTAAAGGAAATGATAAATTTAGGAATAATCGGGCTCTTAAGTAAGCTCTCTAATATTGCTCGTCAAAAAGAAGGCCGACTCATATAGTTAATGTGTCGATTATAGGAAACTGAACAAGTTTTCCGAAAGAGACGCATACCCTTTGCCAGATGTTTCGGCAATCTTAGATAAGCTACACGAGGCCAAATGTTTTTGGCCGCCTGATATTAAGTCGATGTATAGTCAGGCTCCAATGGTAGAGGAATCAAAGTAGTATACAGCGTTCACATTTCTGAGTCGAGGACAGTTTTAGCTTCGGAGGATGGCATTTGCGCTGTAAAATTATCCAGAAACGTGGCAAAGTTTAATTGATAGAGTTTTATGTCTTTACGTATCTGGACGATATTGTTATCGTAATCCAGCACATTGAAAAACATTCGCAAGTCATGGAAGAGGTGTTCTGGAGGTTGCGGAAGGCAGGATTAAGAACGTCGAACGAAATGTCTGAGTTCTATCATCTTCAACTAAAAACTCTGGAATAAATGGTGGAGTTAAATTTATGTTAACCCATTTGAAGGACAATGCTTCTTTCGAATTCTTTGCCATGCCAAATTCGGCGATGGCTTATAGTGAATTTCGCCAGTTCGATTGCACCATTAACATCCCTGCTGAAGAAGTGGCTGAAGTTCGTTTGGTCAGAAGAATGCGAGCGTGCTTTCTTCTGGTCGAAAGTAAAATTGTCAACGTGACTATGCATTGTCGTTCGTTATCCAAACGGATAAGTCTAACATAAGCTTGGGTGCAGTGTTCAGTTAGAGTTACTGTGAAAGAGAAGGTAATCCGATACGTAAGTCACTCACTAGCATCTGCGGAAAGGACGTACTCGAGCACCGAAAAAGAATGTTCAGTAGTTCTGTGCACTGCCGAAAAATTGCGGCTATACATCGAAAGTACCCGTTTTGTGGTGGTCACTGATCATTATTTTCTAGTGTGGCTGAGCAGTTTGAACTATGAAGGCTGGAGACAAGTGGTACCTAAGTTGAAGAGAGCAGCGGCGCTTAAGGAGTGCTACGATGAACTAATCGCTGGACACATGGAAGTCAGTCGGACACACCTTGTGGGTTCTCTCACACGTACTTCAAGAGTATATACTTACAAATCGACGATACTTGGCTACTTTCCCAAATTTTTCTTAACCTTTTCTCATCGAGCTGCAACGACAACCGCAGAGCCAGAATAATTTGGGAAGAGGTGTTCCTGCTTTTCGGAGTGCCAATGGTTATCGTGAGTAATACAATATTTGTTAATTTATTTATTTATCTATTGCGCTACATATATACTCCAATTACAGCGTCAAGAATGAGAATGAAGCATAATAAAAAAGAAGTCTGGTTATCTGGGAACCAAGATCTGACCAAAAGAGGTTTTGGCAACTTTGAAAAGAAAACTCTTATCGAGGAATAATCTACGCGATTCCAACGAGAACTTATGAAGGATGGAAAGATGAGAGGAGTAGTGACAATTAGGGATGCTGAATTTAAAAACCGAGTGGTTCACTACGCTGAACTGATTAAATGGCGTCAGATAAATACTGAAAGCGATGAGACCAGATTTGCTATGCGTATTCTAGAATTATGCGTACTAAGGAGACAAATAAATGAATAGAGCTGGTAATGTCGGTAAATATATACGTAACATATAGTCATGACATGAACATCTAATTTCAATTTAGAATCAATCACCACGCCAAGGTCTTTAAAATGCTGGACAACTGATAGGGAAACACCAGACAAGGAATAAGAGAACACATGTGGAGCATTCATAGATGAGAATGACATCTGGTAACACTTCAAAATGTTTAGTGGTAAGAAATTCTTTTGGCACCAATGATTAAGGGCAAACAAATCAGCTTGCAGTTGGTGATAATTGTCCGCAGACTTGCTTGCCCTATATAATTTTAAGTCATTCGCATGTAAAATACAGGAGGAGTTGATATCAGAGAGAAAGTCATTGAGAAATAAGATAAAAAGTACGGGACCTAGGATAGATCCTCGAATACCTCCAGGTGTGAGAAATATAAGAGAAGAAATGGAACCACTTAGAGTGACTTTGTAGGGACGACTATGAAGATGGGAGGAAAGCCAGGAGAGTAGGATATCAAAGATACTGAATCCATTAAGCTTATTGAGCAGCAGGTTATGGTTCACAGAATGAAAAGCCTTCGAAAAGTCCGTATAAATTACACCAACTTGACATTGATAATCGAAGGCAGAAGCGACAAAATTAGTAAACATCATAGGGTTGGTCGTTGTAGACCGGCCCTTGACGAAACCATACTGCCTAGGCGCAAGTAAAGGTCTATTATAGACCAGGCGTTTAAGGAGTTTACTAAAACAGCAGAGAACGGATATAGGAAGATAGTTGGAAACGATAGCTGGGTCACCAGATTTGAAGATTGGGAAAATTTTGGCGGATTCCCATAAAGAAGATGCAAGGCTTATGTTCAAAAGGATAGCTAAAGGAACACAAAGAGAAGATGAGAGAGATTTGACAAGCGAATTGGGAATACCGTCAGAACCGGAATTAGTATTAGAATCTAAGGTATGTATAAGAGTTTCAAGTTCCAAACGATTTGTACTTAACACGGATAAGGGCAGGAAGGATGTAGAAAACGGAAACTATTAAGGTACTTAGTGTGTTTTTTTTAAAGGAAGAGACAAAACGCAGCAAGTAAGTCGTAAATAGTCCGAGGATTCCAAACAATAACATCATCAAGATACAAAGAATCAGGAATTGAGAAATAGGTCTTGAGGAAACGGATGTAGGACCAAAAGGATTTTGGTTGATTAGAACAGATCGAAGCCTGGATGGTCAAGAAGTAATCTCGCATTGCCTGTTTGAGTACTCTTTTAGCATCAGAACGCAAACTACGGAAATACTGAAGATCAGCAGGTAAACCCATTTTTTTCGGCTTTTCACGAGCTTTTTCCTGAGCTTTTAGAGCATCAGAAACTTTCAATCTGAACCAAGGAACATAATTAGGTTTGAGAGGACGTTTGATGGAAATATTTGCGTGCTGTTCCACTTCGTCATTTTTGGTGTTAGCGCGCTTATACAGATTCATAGTAAAATTTACAGCACTTTACTAGCTTCAGGCTACTCCAGTAGAATAATTGAATCAAGATCTGAAGCGTATGTTGCATATTTACTTTTAGGACAATAGAAGGTCAAGATACCTGTAAATGGAGAAGAGGATATCGATGCACAACAGAGAGCCGAATCATTGAAGAGAGTTAGACGTCGTGTCCTCTCTTAACTTCAAAAGGCTGCCCGAAAAAGTAGACACCATTACAATTTGAGAAGGATACTGGATGGTATACTGGAAAATATTCTTGTTTAATTTCGATAATGTAATATTTCAAATAAATAAATATTACATTATTCGATAATGTAATATTTACAGAGGATATATTTACCTAAATTAACTTTTTCCAACATAGTTTAATAGGAGCTTGTAGAATTTATTTTCTATATATTCTATTTTATACTGTCTGAGGAATATATTGAACAATATCTTCAAATAATTAAATTTGATTCTTTTTTAATTTTATCCATTTTATAGAGTAGCGGAATTTTGTTTTTTGTTTGATGCATATTGCAAAAAGCTGTGTACAGCTGGCACTACAACATGTAGCCTTTGACGTGGCTAAATTTACTTAGTTTTTTTTTGGAATGCTCTTAATAAAGTTTTTAATTTAAATTGTCCAACGAATTACTAGTTGCAGAGAAAGAAAACCAAAAATGAGTAAGCCAGCTAAGCCTTCTAGAAAACAAGTACAATCTTGAAATTTTGAGCAGTTCAAATCAATTAAAAAATTTAAATAAAGTTTTAGAAAAAAAACGAAAGATCATTGCAAAAAAAATGAAAATTTACATTGAGATTGTTTTGGTGAGATCTATTGGCGCTAAAAGTTGATTGTTTTTTGTTGCAGTTAGATTGAAATCAGCTAGAAACTAAGATGCATTTTATTTGGCTAATTTTAAAGTAGCTTTACTAGATATTGGTTGATATAAGAATAAATTTGTAGCTATTTATTTAATGGAGCCTCCGAAAAACCCACAACACCAGATAAAAACTAGTTATACTGAAAAAATCTGCGTAGAACGTAGTCCTATGTAACATAGCGCAACATTTATGGCCGCATACGCTATGTACATAGTACTAGATCCAAATTCTTATACATTACGAGCTTTTCTGATATGTAAGATAGTCTCACCAACTAATTTCCAGGCAACATAGCCCCAACTACTTTGAATATAATCTGCAAATATCATTAAAATGACAGCTTTCTAATAAGAGTTTGAATCCGGATTGGAGCATGATTCATCTGTGGCAGTTTAATAGTGAAGAAATAAAATTGCACCAATGCATAAGTATAGCTATTCTGCAACATTTCGCATAGAGCTAGATGTAAGATTTAGATTTCTGATCAATTAATTTAAGCAGAAATCAGCTGACTAGCCCTTTCAGTCTTTAGACAAATGAGAATATTTTGGATCTGTAAACGTTATAATAAAAGCTCCAATAGGAAATTTTTTAAAATTTTCAGAGGCTTCGGCTTTGAGTTTTAATTTCTTAATAGTATAGCCTTTATTTTTCTTACGATGACCTACAATAATGTCACCACTATTAGCGATCAAAATATATCAAATTCATAGCAAATAGTTAAAATCAATCAAAAACTGTTTAAAAATTCCAGTAATACATCACCTATACGACTAGAAGTATCAATGTACAGCATCAATAGAAAAAATGTAATTAAGGCATCAACGAATTGTCAGTAATATGCATTCTATATACATCAAATTCACTTCCAAGGTTTTAAGCAAGCAACCAACTGTAAGCTAGTCAATCACAAATAGTATTGTTTCTATGGTCATACCAAATCGAATGAAATTATTTCAAATCACATAAAATTACAATTGACATGCCAAAGAGACATTGTGAGAAATCCATGGATGAAACTTGATCACTTGAATATGAATACACAAGTACAATACATGCGCAAATATGTAGGTAGCATATGTTAAAATCGATTGAATTAATAAATCATTCTTTACTGACGACTTTGATAAATTGGTTGTAAACACAATAATTTAGAGATCATTGAGAGAATTGTCTTTCTATGATGAATAACAATGCGAAATTTTTCGTATTGGAGTATACCAATGTGATATACTTTTCAAGTACTATTTAAGAATTGCTTTTTGCTTTTTTCTTTTCTGCTTTATTTCGTAAAGAATATAAAGAATTTGTTAGTGTTTTTTTAATGACCACTTTAATTGAAAAACAGTTTCTTTCATTTAAATAATTTGACTTTGATCGGAATTAACAAATTTGACAGTTTACTTTGCTATTTAGTTTTGATTGGATTTCAAAATTAAATATAAGAAAACCGACATAAAACAAGTTATTTTCGATTTTAATAACAAAGCTTGTAAATTTTCCCACACTCTTGTTTCAATATAAAAATAACGAAAACGCTTTGCAATAAAAGTACGTCAAACTTCTGTAAGCTTTCCATTTTTTAAGATACTGTTTAAGTAGCAAAAAAATCAAAAGAGATACTCAAGGTTTAGATTAAAAGCGAATAAACATAAATTGACAGAAAATTGTCTGCCAAATTTTTGGTGAAAAAATATATAAATATAATTTAATTTTAGATAATGTTTCAAAAAGGAAGTGTTGGCATATGCTCAATATTTTTTTTTATTTTCTTTTTTTTTTAATCTTGAATAAATACTGGCATCTTTATGGCGGTGTCTTTTTATGGCAGAAGCACGCGAAACTTTGACGTGAACAAAACATTTGGCATGAGAGGGTGTGTGACTTGCTTGTACATTGTCGTCACTGAAATTTAATTGTTTGATTAATATCGGAAATAATGAAATATATGCTTTTGAGGTCGCAGTAAGGTGAATAAACTAGAATTATTAACGGAATGAAAATAATTTTTCATTTTCACTTGAAAATTTGATGATCTTATCTTAGTATTTTTATGTTCCAAGTGATTCCTCAGCGCAAAAACAAATATTGTCAGTCGCGGCAATTACGGTATTGCAAAAGTTGTTGAAATATTTGAGAAATGTATAAATCAACCATTGCCATTACAAATTGTGCGCTGCTCACTTTCTTCAAAGAGCACTGGAAATACTAAATAAAAACTGCAGTCTAACTGCACGTATTCCTTTGATTTTGTTATTTATGTTTGGATGAGTGCTACAGATTTCAATTTTAATTTTCTGTTTAGACGATTAATTAGTGACTTAGCATAGATATTAGGTGAAGCAAATCGAAACACATTTAATGCTTAAACTCCCGTCGAATCATCACAAGTATAGGCGATCACTAGAGTTTAGATGACATGCTTGCCTATTCTGAGGTACAGACTTGTGAGCGCTTTATATTTTTCGTCACAAATCAAACGAAATTATTTAACCGACTGTTGTCCATCCAATTGCAAAGATACTTGTAACGGTTCGGTGCTCAGCTGATAGCCCCAGCGCCTAAGTGATAACGGAAGAAAATTGGTGTCTTCACGTGTCAAATGCCCCAGCTTACCAACTATGAAGTTGAACGTTTTCCGGCTGACGCGAGAGGAGTTTTAGAATTTCTTTTTACTAAAGCGTACAACAGATACTTTCGAGTAGATTGAATTCCCCGCCTAAACAATGTTTTGTTTGCTTCGGGTACAAAGTTTAAATTGACTTTATAGTCTTCCACACTTGTCAGGTTATACGTTTTTAACCACCATCAAAAATGCTCTTGACCGAAACATGTTTCTACGACGGTGGACCCGAAGCGTTAATTAGCTTAGCCTTTTCATTTGCGAAGCTAACACCCTAGTTTTGAAATGCAACTGGACCTAACTCTCTAATAGTTGCAACAATTTCACTTTCGATTTTTTGTACATTTGTATCTACACTCGATTTGACAGGTAATGTCACACAATACCACATAGGCGTAATCGATGCGGTGGTATCGATACCCTGGTATCAATACCAGTAATGTATCACTACTCTAATAAACAAAGCATTGAAAACTTCGATTTTGCCAGTGCTGCCTCTGCCGCATGCGCTTCCGCATTGATATGTTGAAATTTTTATTAAGAAACTATCTTCTGTTAGCCAGCTCTTCTGTATTAATAGGTAAAATGTTCTTCTGGTAATAGAGTCCACGAACAGTTGCTTTTTACCTCGTCGTTGCATTTTTTCCTCCCACAAATATAATCTTGAGGTTAAATTTCGGCTTCTGCAAAGGTGTAATAGTGCTTGAAACAATTGTTCTAAACGTCATGCTTTATTTATAGTACGCTGGATTAATAATAATTGGCGATGCGTCACATCGCATCGCAAAATCCTTCAATTTGCCCGAAAGTTGAGTCTATTTCAGACATTCTTTGCAGTAAGAAGCAGATTTATTGGTTTCACGTTGATTAAACGTACTGTTGAGCCGTTGCCCGATACATTATCCTCCACTGCTGTTGGCAATTTTCGGATTAGTTTATTCTTTTAACATATTCGCAATCTTTGTTTCAATTAGAGTTGGGTCGCACTAGTTTTTTCAGATACTAGGTATAGCTAGTACGAGTACAGAAAAATACATGTATGGTCAGAAAATCGATTATTTTTTTTTGTTTAGTGACTAGTGTATAGTGACTCAGGAGTGTCCATAAAAAATTTCAGGTCGATCCGAGCAAAATTAACGAAGCTATCGGCTTAACAATACAAATAACTCAAATTCATATTTTCGCGCAAATCGCGTTCCTTTACTGCTTTATTAGCCGCGCGCAGCTCTCATATACGTGATAGTAGAGTCTTCCCACTCTATCCACACCTGTCTGTGCTATATTTGTGTAAAAACACTTATATATGTGACTTGTAGTAGTATACATTCATTTCATCGAGCAGTTACGGCACACGTGTTTCGTAATTTTTACGCACTTTTGTTGCACAGTTAAAATTTTAAAACGCGTTTTTTGAGGAATTTTATTTTTCAAGTCGGTGAGACATGTAACTCGAAAACTACTCGACCGATCTTTCTGAAATTTTGCACACTATTTCTGTAGGCAATTTACTAGGTAACGCTGTCGAGATATTTTGTTTTTTCTTGCTTTTTTTTATTTATGGAATTTTTTACAACTGAAAACAGAAATTTCGAAAAAAAAATTTCCGTTTTTTTCGTTTTTTTGACTTCAAACTTATACCAAAAATTCAATAATCTAGATGTTTGGAAAAACTCGACAGCGTTATAGTAGGGGAGTCCAAGCGGGGATTTCTCGCGTTACTCGAGCGCGTCAGAAAATCATATGGGGAGAAGCCCTGCACCCTGCAATGTACCCTACCATATATGAGCCCTTAATATTGTGGGGTGCGTTGAGGGAAGCCCGTCAGATTAGTAAAAAAAAATTGATCCTCAGAAAAACTCGAGCGCGTCAGATTAAGACAATGTAAGTTAAGTACATCCAGAAAAGAGTATATTTCAATAATCTGACAATTTGAGCGTGGCTTAAGGAAATGGGCGAGTCACAAAGTTGTAAAAAACAAAAACCTCACCTCGAAATACTCGAGCGCGATTAATTTTTTTTTTATTTTGAAGGAAATCCTATCAGGATTACGAAAAACATATAATCTGACGGTTTTCATGGGGCGATGTAGCTAAAATCATCAATAAATGAAAAAAATTGCAGGATAAAAACTGATCTTATCTTGTTTAACAGTGGGCAAAAAGCAGGCAACGAGCTCATTTCTGAATATTTCAGATGGAAGCTGAGGGATACCATTTTATGGAAAGGGGGGGATAACTTTTCGGAGCACACTTTTCCATCTACCCTGGAGTGTGGTAGATAAGTTTGTTTGCATGTTTTTTTCTGCGCTTCTAACATAGAAAAATAAACTTACAAACATTCCAAGTCGTAGTCAAAATCGGATATCAACATTCCGTTGAGAAAGAAGATGCTGTTAGTAGCAAATGTTTAGATCAATATATCCCCAAAACGGTTATAGTTACAAGAAAAAGATAGAAGATATTTTTTGTTGGAAATTTGTTAAGCTACAAATTCGTCATACATTGTTTTCTGAAGACGTGACCGTTACTGTGATATTTAGGAAAGGTCACTTTTGGTGACCTTTGACCCCGTATAAAAAGTAACGCAGCACTCGGATCGATGGGCACTTTTGACATTTTGTTCAATACGCCAGTGCCAAGGTTCACACCAAAATTCAGCTTTCCCCTAATTTTGCCGAAGTTCCGCCTTTTTTATGTCGGATTTCACTGGACCAGACGCGTTGGTTTGTTTGTTGTGTTTTTTAAAATAATCTTGTGAATTAATAATGAGTGATGCAAGTGTGAAATGTGTATTTTATGAAAAAGAAACTTGTGAAGAAACTAAAAAGTTTACACATGAAACATTAAAAAAATGTATGAATATCTTGCAATATCGTAAAGTGAAACGTGTTCGAAGAAAATCTAGCAACGCTTATGCTACGGTCGTAATTTCGGATGTAACATCTTTAAACGATATATATATATATATATATATATATATATATATATATACATTTATATATATATATATATATATATATATATATATATATATATATATACATATATATATATATATATATATATATATATATATATATATATATATATATATATATATATATATATATGTATATATATTTCATCCAGTAATGAAAAGAAGAAACGAATTTTTTTTTTCAAATTGTCAGATTAACAATATCCCTCCATATAATTGTCAGATTATCATTTAGGACAACTAAGACATCAAGTTGAACCCTCTGTATAAATCTCTGACGCGCTCGAGTATTTCAAGGTAACATTTTTTTTTACATTTTCAGAAATCAGTCATGTCTTTTGGTCACATCCAAATCGTCAGTCATTTAAATAGGACACTTTTTTGAGTTCACTTAACATTCCCTCTGAATATCTGACACGCTCGAATAACTTTTTTTGTTTGTGTTTTTTTACCTCTTTTTACGGCCACCCCCCACCAGTTAATCGTCAGATAAATATCTATCGGCTATCAGAAAGACAAAGCGCGTATACACTATAAATTTCTGACGCGCTCGAGTATTTCCATGTAACTGTTTTTTTTTACGTTTTCGAACATTTTTACACGCTCTCTCCCCCACTAAAATGGAAAACTTGACATAAACTTTTTTTCATTCTAGACCCTAATCTTCACAATCCAATAGGTCCCCATGACGCTTTAGTAACTGCAAATTTAGCATCCCGGGCTCCCCTACTATTACCTCACAAAAATCTCAAACTAACGAAATATTTTTGGTTTTTTTGTTTACGATGATCCAGTCATTAGTTATGTGTCTCACCGCAAATCAACTCTTTGTCCTGAATGAAAATGTCAAATTCATGTCACGAGCTTAATTTTCGATATTTTTCAATAAAATTTTTTTTGGATACTCTTCAAAGGTGGTTCTTTACTGTAGATATTATCCCAATCAAGTTACTATTAACAGTTTTCTAAAAAAAAATCTTGAAAATGGGTATAAAATGTGCTGCTCTGACCATACCCCCCCTTAAAACGAATGGTGTTTTACTTTCTGGAACTCTGACCTTAAACCCTTGTTAACACTTGTAAACTCTTTGTGGACTAATTCAATGGTTTGCAGCAAAACATACCGTTTTAGGAAAACTTGAGTATCCTGGTGAGTAGAGCACTGGTTGGTTGTGTGTGGGGTCCCTGGTTCGAATCCAGGTTCGGGCAAGAAACCGTGCACCGAGCTTTGAGTTTACCTATCTCTAAATAGGTACCTAAGGTAAAGTGAGTCGGGCAATAAATCACTCCACACTCGTATTCACATTGATTTGAAATTTTTGATGAAGCTCTCTACCAGCTTCAACGGGTAGATCCAACAAAGGTTGTCGTGCGATTTCTTTACTTTACGAAACAATAAATTCTGATTCACTGAATCGGTTTCCACATTTTCGGAAACCATTCATGTCGTGATACAGCCAGATCGTTTATAGGAGTATAAATAAATTATTCTAGTTTCATGTTACAAATTGAGAAGAAGCATATGATTCACAAAATTTATGGCAAAGTTACGTCGATAACATATTTTTCACATGACTTATCGCAGAAAGTAAGTACTAAGTACACAAATTCATTTTTTTATCATGAATAAAATTTGTATATCAACCATTTCATTTGGCAAAACTTTCCGCCAAAAAGATAAAATTAAAGCTTATAAGCTATGTGCTGAAGTAGAAGTATGAATATTGCTTAAGCATATATATATCGAATTGTTTTTTGTGGGGTGATTAAAATTGAAAATTTTTAACTAAGTGAACTGATTTTAACTAAGTTTTCGAAACCACTTAGTTAACATTTTTCAATTTTAATCATCCCACAAAAAACGATTCGATTTGATTCTGCTTTCGGAGGTTTATTCCGGAAAACGATCGAGTTTCCCGTATCAAATATTCTCTGCTTTGATAAGCGTTAGAGATGATATATGTAAGTTGTCTATACTAATTTATAGACACGAAGACAACGGTGATCACAAAGATAACTAACAACTAAGATAAATTCTGATTTCATAGCAGCATTTATGATGTCTGTAGCATTTGTATTCATTTTACTTTGCTATAGCTTAAATCAAACAATGTGACGTAATAAACACACTAATTTCAAAGCTGTTAACACGACGGTTAATAACTATCAGCTACCGATAAACAGTTGAATCGAGTGGTCCAACGTAGCATCGACATAGTCACTATCTTAATAAAAATCAGATGCCATCATCGTCTCCGAACTTAAGCGATTATAAGAAACGGATCAGCTTTTTATCTTTTTTGGGGGCAAATTTTAAATTCCACATGTGTGTTCTAAACAAAGTGAACAACTAATATATGCTATACGTCATGAAATTCGACCCAGCTTTGAGTTCGTGTGCGAAGTACACTTGATAAAATTTTGGGGGGCCAAATTTTGATAAAATTTTCTCGTTATCGCGAATTTGGAGTGTCGGATTTTTTGCTCATTCATATAGTAAGTACTTTGACACGAACCAACAATTACGATAGTATGACGATAGCAGATTCCTATACATCGAAACCTACATGATTATTAAATAAGTACGGATACTTCTGGGAACTATACATGCTGAGTTAGCGCAGCTGTAAATGACTTTCTTGGCGCACCACTTCAAGAAGTACCCGCACGAAAAGTTCCGCCGAATAATTCAAAACGTCGAGACCGACGTCGGCAATGAAGATACAATATACAGTCTGAACATATGAGAAATACGGCAATTTCAATGTGCAATAGTACTTTTCGATGTATGATGTATCTAAGTTGCCGCTGCCGCGATTGCTCCACCAGCTATAATGCCGCCGCCGCCGACAACAACAACAACAATCAGTAGCGATGGTGTGTCCCGTGCGACACGATACACACTATATGGAACTTTCGATAATAATTTGCTATCGTAGTATGAGTCGGTAAATACAGGTCCATTTATAAAATCGCAAACACTAGCGAATGTCACGATATAAAACTTGGCTTCCAACTTATAATATATTTTAGTCTAACTTGAGAGTTATGTTGAGACGTCAACTAAGAAGCGTGAAATAAAAAAGTAATAAAACGATAGTGAATTGTTGAAATAAAATTTATTTTTGACTATAATAATTAAATAATTTTTAAACATTAATCGCGAATCAGATAAAAATAAATTAACGAATTTCGAGTGACATAATAAGATAAACTTGAAATTAAAAATAGTTAAATTCGTTCTAATTTAATTTTCGCAAATAAGTTTTAGTTCGGTTCAACAGACAGTCAAGGTTTCCCACGAGTGCGTTAACCAATCAGATATTATCGGTATTTCCCGAGCCGTGAGCTAGATTAAAATTCTGCAACGATTGCTGTATAGTTTTTAACAGTAGTTAGTGATGAATTCACAGAATAACAGAACCTAATAAGTTCTCGCTTATAATTTTATCGAAAATCGAAGAATATTGAAAGTAAATCCCAGTGTCTTAACTCAAAAATGATTATACGAAAGTTTAAAGAAATAGAAACGAACATTTGGTTGATAATCAGATAATTTAAATAGTGCAGCAAGTATTCAATTCAAAAATTTTTAAACATCATTGACTCTCTTCAGCTCAACATACAGTCGGGAAATCAACATTCGAATTCCAATTTGAAATAAAATAGCGTACACCTAGTGACCTTGTGCTCTATTTTACGCACATGATATTCGCACTTGTGCCCGCTAAAAAATAATTTATATAAGTCAGCTGTTAATTGTAAAGTGGAGAAAGCTAAGTTGCACTGCACTAAACTAGATCACTTCACCACTGTACCGTTGTGTTGTGTACGGAGTGTTCGAAAACTGAAAGTTTAATTCGAGACATGAACCAGTAATCGTGGTGAATAAACGCGAATGCATGTGCACTTGTCTACCAATATCGGTTAATGTTTTTGTTGTCGTTCAGCTGTATTGCATTTTTTTGCCGCTTGCATTCAACCGTTATTAATAATTTTTGATAGTTTACCCGCAAAACAAAACAGACGAGAACAATTAATTTGGGAATTTTGGATGGAAAGTGTGAAGTGAGCTTGCAAACGACGAACAAAAAAGACTTGAAATCGGAAAGTGTTGTATGAATATAGTAAAAAGTGACTATTTCTTGTTGTTTATATCGGTGTCCGGAGCTTGACAGTGATTTGAGCATTTTTTTCGGAGAAAAACATTGTTCTTGTGGAGTTTATAATTGAAAAACAATCAAAATGAGTGGCAGAGATAGATCCGGTGGCGGACAATTGTCCAATGCTGTGGGGAAAATTAAGGATAAAATTATGCGAACGGTTTCGGATAAGGTAAGATTGATTTCGAATTAATAGTTGAAAATGATGTCAGGAACCTTGATGATAGTGTGTGAATACATAATCGATTTAGTTTAGATAAGGTTTATCAAAATGAGATATATGTTGAAAATGATTCAGTGCTTTGAAGCAAATAAAGTGAGCAGTTAGAGCGTATCTAAATTACGTTCGAGTGATAGTGAAAGTTGGAATTGTTTTAATCGACATCGATGTTCCGCTATTTGAAAGATTTATAGATAAATTTAATCATAGAATGGGCAGAAATGAGTTGATAAGCAAAAAAATCCGATGAATCGATTTTATGAAAATATGAGCGGCATTTGTAATTAATTAACAATTAAATGGTGATCGAATGATTAGAGTTACACAGAGATCCAAACTTGTCCATAATGTCTATTCAGATCTCAGTTTAATCAAACTAACAAATATTAGTTTGTGAGAATTTAACAGCAAACTATTCTGATGCAATTCTTTTTCACGATTTCTGGAAATGTATTCAAGTAATTCAATACATAGTGACTAGATGTTTAAACTTGTTTTCCACAATTTTTGCATATGTAGCCTCAAAACAGGTTAATGATATGATGATGAATTAGTTGTTTGCTTAAATTTCTTTTACGATATACTTTTGCGTTTTTCCGAATTCAAGTCGTTGAGTTACTTTCACAATGACCTAGGGTAACGCGAATTGAAAACAGTGATTCTTATGAAAAAAGGTGCAGATGCTGCTATCGGGCAACACAAGCTAGATATAACATTTCCTGGGGAATATTTTTGTTTACGATCGTTTGAAGGAAGGAAAAATGTTGTTGCTTTTCGGCATTAAAGTGAAATTTGAAAACATTTCTATAGTAGCAACAAAAATATGTAACAGAAATTTACACGATTTATGTAAATTGAATAAAAATGCATCATCCGTTTTTAGAGATTTAGATGCTAAAACATTTGCAGCCATTTTTAAATTACAATAATTAGAGGTGGTAATTTTATAGTAATGAACCACCAAAAATGAAACTTAACGCATAGCTTAAAGAAACCTATAGGGTATATCGACGAACAGTCAATAGAAGGAGGTTGATTTGATTCCCTTCAAAATGGAATATACCCTAGCCCCTGCGATAGAAAAATAGTTGTTAATTTTTTTGTGCTGATATCAATTATGCTTCTAATTTTTTCGCAAAATTTTCTATTCTATTCAAGCTAATAATTATTTTAAAACGATTTTACTTAAGTAAATTATTCCCATTATTCAATGGCGAGTGTAAAATTCCGAGATTTTATTCAGCATTAAAAAGGCAAAACTAATCAGGCGAATCGATTATATATTAAAAAATTGTTTCGCAAACAAAATTCTTAAAAATGAGACAATTTCTCTTGATAACGATTAGTCCTCAAGTAGCATACTTTTTGGTCTTTTAATGAGCTATTGCTATAAATGCAGAGTGTCCAATAATTAAACTAAAAATAGATTAGAATTTTCCAAAAAATTATTCGAGATACCATTCAGGTACATGACATAATTTTCTGCAATTATTTTAGATGATTTTAAAAAAGTGATGAGATGAATATCAAAAAATTAAATTTATTATAAAATAATGAAACACTCGTATACGATAAACCCATATAAAAAATATATTTTTTATTTTATTTTTCAACTAAATATTCTGTGCCTGTTACAGTCACTAGTACGAGTAGTAGGCGAATCCTACTTATTAATTTTGAATTTCTATGTTCACATACACTCCTTCTCAATTCAAATTTCTAGTAAAATAACATTTACTATCAACTACTGACTTGATATGAATATGTTGTTAGGTTGAAGTGGCTGCCAATCGACAGCCCGTTGTGTAATTTTCTCTCCTCTATCTACTAAAATCAGAAAACCATTTGCTCCCTTTGATAAACTGCACTATCAACACGGGATAGGTCAGTCCAATTTGGTCTTCTCGCCAAAACCGGACACTGGTACATGATATGGAAGGCGGATTCGTTCGAGTCACAGCTTGATATAAAAAAAATAAATTAACAAATACATTTTCTGAATGATTGCGAAACCATAGCTTTTTTAGAACTGCACTTTTTTCGTCAGTATAAGTCTTTGGTACAGAGTCCTATGCTAATTTCTCGGAAGTGCTTTCGTCAGCACGTCCGCTATCTGCTTCTTGGTGTTGTTGTAATTCACACAGATCCTCTTCTTCTCCGACATGTAGTTTAAGTCAATGTGCTTAGGACGTTTGTGTTCCCATCGATGTAATAGGTGAAAACAAGCTTGCTTGGCTTCGTAGATAAGCAGTAGTCTGGTTTTTCTGCAGTCTTTTGATATACATTAAAATTTGTTTCGGATATTTCCACAACATTTTCATCTATCGACCCTGGAATTACAATACTGAATTACAATACATTAGACATCCTATGAGCTCACAATAGGACCTTGACTCTTCAGTATATTCCTTTATTTGGGTGTCTTCTATCTGAATTTCTCACTTCCTTTTCATAGGGTTAACTGCAGGGTTGCACTTTCGCAGTTCGAATCTGGCATGTAGGCTTTCAGGATAATTTCTTAAACTCAAGACAAGTGTCTAATTTTCTGGATTTGTTATTTTGAGTCTCATAAATTTATTGAGTTTTCCCAAGCCTTTCATTTTGAATTTGCTCTTCGGTGCAGTTTTCTCAGAGATAACTTTTACTTTATTGGTTCCAGCGAGTGTAATAGCGAGTGTGACACCAAGTTCAGTGTTCGATGATTTGACAGGTGTCATTTTCGATAAGAGATATTATCTTTTTTTTGACTGCTCGTTCTTAGTCTTCCTTATCATTCAGATAGCAAATTGCTTCATAGCTTTTAAGGACATCGACAACAAGTGATTTTGCATTTAGGGCCACCAAAGGCTAGTCGTTCAAGTATCGGGGCTTCGCTAAATTTTTGAACATCTGTGTAGTCTTCCCGAGAAATCTGAAACAATTTCTTTAGCCTTTTTTTTAGTGAGCGTATTTCATCCTTTTCTGGAAGAGATATTTTTTTTTTATATTGACTCTTTTCTAATGTTGCATTCTCTGATCGCTGAGGTACTGGTAGTCTATATATTCGATGAAAAATCGTATTTTACGCTTAATTGATATAAACAATTTACGTTATTAGCAGTGTTGCTGCTACCGCAGTTACTGCATTTTCAGTTATACATTTTCCTTTGTCAACTGACTATTCAGGTAAACTTTGATCACCGCATTTAAGATCGAGATTTGGAAGAAAATAAATTGGAGCATTTGATAGTTTAGAATAAAAGGGTTTGGAATTACTTATCTATGAATTTCATCGGGGTTGAAGCAATAAGCGAAGAATAGAAAATCATATGTTAGCCTACGTAATTCCTTCTGCTACTTCGAGTTTCAACTTTCCAGGCAAAATACAAGTACGTATTTTGAATTTTTACTGATAATACATCAACTGTGGAATCAGTTAAGCTTTTTAAGCTCGAGAAAAATTTATAAGACTTAAATAACACTAGACTTTGCATTTTTTTCAGGAAGCACATATCACTTGTTAGCATAAATTGCCAATAAATTTCTGATTGCTTTTTTTTTATCGTCTACGCCTAATATAATAATCTTTGATTTTGATGAAGGTTGATATGAATCAGAACTGAAATTTAGGTAACAATCAAGGATAAATGATGCAAATCATTTTGTTCGTCATTCTGGCTGCTACTTGAATTTTTTGGAAAAGTTTTACAAATTTCAATCTTGGAAGAATATAATTAGAGCAAACATAAAATAACTCTTAATAGTGAGCCGTGTTTCAATAAACTTTAGAAGCAAATGTTTGCCCCGAAATTGGCTAAATATTCGTAGAAAGTGAGAAATGTCAACAAATTGGGTTTAAAAATATATTTTTCGGTAGACTTGTAAAATGTTCTACCTTCGAGATTGTTAACATACATTACATACGTAGTGTTTATCAAATCCAGTGATTTTTGATGTGCATAACTAAATACTTTTTGCAGACGCTTTCTTGGGTTATCGATTAGCACCCGTGATTTTGTATATTTTTTATTTAGGTGGGAATTAGAGGCATACAGCTTACAATTAGCACAATTATCAGCATTTATATGTTGATTAAAATTGTTTTCAACATTTCTGGAATGTAAAATTTTTAATTGAATGATACCCAATTTGAAAGTTTGTTACACATGGCAGTAATGTAATAATTTTGTGAAATGTGTGATGAAATGTTTGAACAATGGTATGTTGTAGGATGATCAGCGTTTGAGTTTGAATATTTGAAGCCAATAATACTAAATTATTCTATGAAAGCACGGTCTGCTCAAAACTAGCGTCTCTTATATTTTTTAGTTTTTCATTCCGTTCTTTTTTACATGAAAGTTATTGAATAATATTAATTCAAAAATTTATTGAATAATTAATAATAATAATAATAATATATATAGAATAAATTAATTCAAATTTTACAGGTTTTTTCCTTTGACTTTAGTATTTAAAAGCCACTCCACGTTTTTGATCGGACTCGCATCCGGTGATTATGACGGCCCATATAAAGTCTTGATTCCGTTTTCCCTTTTGCACTCCGTGCACTGTCGACTGCGGTGTTTTGAATCGTTTCTTGCAAAATCCTATCATCATTTCCCGATCCAAATATCTTTTTTATTGGCTTCATAAGCCCATGCTGGTAAAATTTCAACATTTTTTGAGCATTCAAATTCTCAGTAAGTAAGTATAGGAAACCGAATCCCTATTCCGAAAAGTATTTCCAAACATGCATTGTTACGGGGTACTTAGTCGTTTGGGTATGGGTATATGGGTTTCAGAGAGAAGGTGTTCGATACTAACACGGATACCTGTTTGTCCAACCGAGTTTTAGCTAGAGTAGGTTTTGCCTCAAAGAACTTCACTATCGCTTGATCCACTTTGCTCGAGGTTGCTCTGGTTGTCCGACAATTTAGCAGATCATCGACGTTTCCGCATTCCGAATATCGTTTCGCAAACTTTTTTACGAAACTATGAGATTTTTTTAACTATTTTTGCAGCATTGGCGACTTTTTATTTGGGGTCTTTCGGATGCAAACACAAAAAGACTTGTGTGAAGCCCTTGGGGTGGACGGCACTCATTTTGTAAATGAGTGCTCTTCTCGACAATTCGTCAACTACCGAACGGAATCAAGACTAGAGATATAGTTCAGGGATAGGAGAATTCGCTGTAAAAGATGGCAAACTTGATTTTTCAATTTTTTGAATAATCGAAGACATGCTTTTGTTGAACAAACTGTAGTTTGGGTCCAATATAGTTAAAAGACTGTCTTATTTGAAATTCATGGTCTATAACTCTTATTGTTTGCTCAAAGAGATGCCTCCATGTACTAAATTTTCCTTTTTTATGTCCAGTCCCAGTTTTTCTTCCACCCGCTCGATCTGGTTCGCCAAATCCGGATGATGCTCGTTTTATCTGCGTAAGCCAATATCTGGCTAGACTTCGGGGACAGTATCTGGCTGGACTATCTGTAGCTGATGTGCCATTGTCCTGGATTTCTTTTTTCTACGCCAGGCTAAAGAGAAAGTAGACCACACCTAGACCATTTGAGACCATTTGAATACCAGACGACGATGAAGAATTGTAGTTGTTTGGAGTTAGTACTATTGTACCCTGAATTTATTTCTCTGGAAGACCGCTCTTGAAGCTTGCTATACTTTAATTACTAACGTTTGCCTTTCGCAGTCCAGCTAATCTGCACTGGTCTCCTGATGTGAGGATAAGCTTGACGATCATTGTTGATCTTTAGCATGATTTGAATGTCTGTCAATTTCGTCAAAGAGCTTAAATGCTTTGTCGCGTATGACTTTGCTGTTTCTAACCGCAAGTGTTAGTGTATGTATACGTTTCGAACTTACCACTGAACTCTAAATATTCTTCTCAGGGCGAGATTTTCGCTTCTGTCCTATTATATATTCTCAATAGGCAACCACGTCACCAATAATGGTGACAAGGGTGATCCTTGCGGGACTCTAGCGTCTATAGATCATTATGAGGAGAATTGATTGTGTATTCTTACACGACAATTTCTGCTCTGTAGAAAGGATCTGACTAGTTGGATAAGTTGACTGAGTAGTTGAAATGCGTGCGGCTTAAATATAAGCCATGCATGCCAGACTTGGTCAAGGGGCTTAGCTGGGTCAATTATAAGCAAACCTGTTAATTTTCATCACTGTTCGGATTCATTACATTTAGATAACGTTGCTTCGACCCACTTGCGCTACTTGGTGCTTCGCGGAATGAAGTTGCTTGAAACCAAATTGTTCTTCTAGAAAAACGTTATCTTCGTTTCCATTTGCGTTATTTTGGCGATAGAGGCGCGATTGGGCTCTAATTTAGCGGAAAGAAGAGATTTCACCTGGTTTAGGTGAGGTTGTGATAATGGCTTTTTTGCACGCTTCTAGACACATCCTCGAACACTGTATAACACGAATCGACGCTAATAAAACAGTGGACTGAATTTATATCTGAAAAGCATTGTCCAACCGGAGCCAGATTGAGCCTTTTGTAGAAAGTTTGCTGACTGTAAATGAGAAATGAGTTGCAAACGAAAATATTGCGCGTGGTCAAATTTGAGGAAAAAAAATATTATGAAATGGTGGCCAAGGCTTTGCTGTGTAATTGGCGGGTCCGGAAAGGAATCATCTACTGCTACTTTAAATACTAAACTTGTACTCTACTGTCAATGATTGGAATATTTGAAGCTGTCGATCGACCAGAAGTCACAAACAGAATAGAAGTTGTGCTCCATCAAGAGAACGACATGCCACTTGCGTCTATATTGACTCACTAGAGCTTGGTTTGGAACTTTTAATACATCCACTTTTTAGTCCCAACCTGGCACGAAGCGATTACCATCTTTTTTTTTCAAAAACGTCTTTGGTAATAAGAAATTGTCTTCAAGAGAAGATAATGAAAAACGTTTAGCCGTAGTTTTGCCAATATGGACCAGGGCTTCTATGAAATGGGCACCGTGAAGTTAAAAAAGGACAATAAATTGTAGAACAAAATGATGTATATTTGTTTCACATTGAAAAATGTTCACTATTTTCAATAAACCGTTGAAATGATGGATTTTTTACTCTCAACCTAATATGCATTTTGCTGAGTCATTCTGTCATTAATAACAAATGTAAAGTCATTCTGAGTAGCGGCTTTATTGATTGCTTGACTACTGTAAAATGTGGCATTTAAACGACTTTTATGAGGTAGTTAGTATTAAATTTATGGTTTTTTCAGACATATGATAAATCCAGATAATTCAAACATTGGTTGTATAACTGTTAGGTTTTGAATAATATCATTCACTATAATTTTGCAATCGTAAATTATTGATATCAGCTATTTCGAAAATCTTTTACAAGTGAACAACCAATCTGTTTTATTTTAAATTGGTAAAGTATTTTGGTTTTATGAAACAAAATGTCTTTTATAAATGACACTGAGTTTTATATTGTCTATGACGCCAAGCATCTGATCAAGGGTTTTATACAGTTTAATCAACCCTTTTACATACGAACTAATTTTTTCGACTCAGCAACAAAAGTAGCCATGTGTCTGACATGTGGAACGTGGGGCATAGTCGAAGATCACCATTTCCTACTGCATATCTGACGCAATTCATCATTGATCGACACTGTCGATACGCATAACAATATTGCACTTTGTTTCTGTACCGAAAAAAAAATAATTTCATTGTAAGGATTGATAGCAATCACAAGCTGATCTATTTACGCTATGTTCTATTTTTCTAAAAATAAAACCCGAAGCCAGTTAAAATCCTAACTTTTTAGCTTTTGTAGCTACTCAGTAGAAAATATGTCAAATAAATAAAAAACAATCTGAAAAGCTTTCAAGAGAAAACCAGTAGACACTGGATGATAACGCGTTCGAAGAATTTCCCCTGGCAGCATTTTGGACCTTGGCTGATGCTCTGGCAGCAATCAGCATGTCATCATTATTATTCGTCCCGGAATACTAAGAATCGTAATCAGAAGCCAATAAGCTGATATTCCATGCTTTACCCCCATATGATCTTTGATTTTTTCATAATTTTACAGAGCGAGAAAATAAAAAAACAAAGTCTGTAACTCTGGTAACTCCACTGCTAGTACCAAGAGTGGTAGTAACAAAGCAAACCGCTGAAGAGAGTATGAGTACATTGGTACATTGATTATAGTAGATGCATATTTGAACATGTTGTATGTTATGATTTTTCCTTCTTTGATGATAATCTAAGGAGGAATTGAGACGTTTTTTTAATCTATTTTTCAACTGCGTATAAATACTGAAAAGATTCTTTCCTCGATGCGACTTGCATAGTAACTTTAGAAGTGGCTTTACATATTGAATATTTTTGGCAGTTGGTTTTTTGCGGAACATAATTTAAAAAAAATCAAATTAAGTTATCAGTTTCAGAGTGTGAAATGTGTAGTGTTTTTAAAAAAATATCAAAAAAATTGTCTGAACTGTCACATCTACCAGTGATTTGAGAGTGTTTTAAAGGCTTGCGGCAACAAGTTGTAATAGTTTGCTTTGAGTGGTAATTATTTTTAGACATTAATAGTGTTTTTTTTATTATTTCTATGTGTCATACACAGGAATAATTCGAGCGGTGACTAATTTTTAAAAATAGATAAATAAAAGGTGTGCTTGAAAAATTTAACCCTTTTAATTTGATTTCTATTTCGATGCTAAATATCCTACGGATTGCTTCTTTTGCAATTGCTTCTTATCGAAAGGACATCTTTTGGTACTTCAAATGTCGGGAATCGAATATTACTTACTGGGCAAAGTTTGAGTTGGTCACTTATTAGCTTTGGCAAGTTTGACTATTAACTATTGCCGTTGCGTTACCAATGAATTTTTCAATATTTCATTCTCAAAATTTACCGAGTCGGTAGAACATCTGCTTTTAGCGTGTGGTCTATGGTTCAAATCCAGCCATAGTCAGACATCGGGTTTCGATATAACCAAGTTCTGTATAGGTACATATGTAGGTACCTGAGTTACCCCTTATGTAACTGGGTTAAAATGAGTCGTAGAACTTATCATTTTACGCTCGTACACACTGATTGTGCATGAGATTTCTACTGACCTGTCAGATCAGACAAGGGTTTTAGTGGAAATATTTTTCTTCATTAGTTTACAAAATTATCCCATACAATTTATTTTAAATGTTATAATCTAGTTTTGAACGTAGGCAATGTTCGGCAATGTGGTTGAGCAAGCTAGGATTCAGTTTTAATTTTTCGAATTGAACAAACTGATATATCATATTCCCAGAGACGATGAAAAAGAGAGGCTTAAAAATCTAAAGTCCAATATGTCAAAAAAATTGTTTCCATATCTAGACTCTTAACAACACACTTTTGGCCATGATTCATCTGACCCCTTATAGTCTTTAGAGACTACTTGGAGCCGTCAAACTGATTAACTAATCGGACTTAAAAGCTTATTGAAAGTCAAGCCGTTAAAGCAGCATATTCACTTGAAGACGGAAAACATTTGACCTAGTTTTCACCAATCCAACCATTGTCTATCGTAAGTTGGAAGCAATCAGTTGTTATTGGACTATATGAGTCCGTATATGACACTATTCTTCAGACACATAAATTTTGGAAATTCACTAGCCAATTGAGAATTAAATTAAATTCAGTAAAAAATGTACATGATTAATTATGGAAAAAGCTGAATCAAATGAAGAGCTGTGCTCTCTGGCTGATTTTCATTTGCAGAGACGCTAGTGAAGTCATGATGATGATTTGTCAAAACACACGTGTCAGCTGATTGATAGCGATATTTTAATGTAGAGCTGGTGATGATGGTTTGACGTCAGCAAAGTTTGGGGGTTAAGGAATATAGGTTGCTAAGCGTTGATAGAGGAATATGCTGATTTATTCGATTTTTTTCTCATATTTGGCCTCGTTTAATTGAAAATAAAAACTGGTTTTACGATTACGGAAACCAGAAAGAGATTAGACATTTTTCGCCGTAATAGTAACTTATTTTTTTTTACTGTTGTAGTTATTTTTATAACTTTATTATTATACAATTTGAACAAATATAGTGGTAAATTTTTTGTTAATTGGATCTGGATTTGTTTAGACTAAATCTAATTTGGAAGAAAAGTTGGCGGATATTGGTAGGGCATCCTTATTTCAGACTTTCAGTTCACTTGAATATATAGGGTTTAATGATATATTTATTTAAAAATGTGATCGGGCTGCAGTCATAGCAAGAGTCAATTCAGATACATTAGTAACTGAATTTGGAATGGTTTTTCAGGAGTGGAGTATTATCAGTAGTGATGGGCTACTAAATAGCAGACTGCTATTTTCGATCTGCTGTTTGCAAGTACCAGTAGCAGTGTTCTATTTATAAATCAGATAACCTGCTATTTTCTTCATATGCTATTCGGATAACGTAATCGAAGACAGTAGACATCGGTGAACATCAGCAAATAGCAACAGCAGCATGCATAAACAAATTAACGGTGTTTTTGGGGCTTGTGGACTTTTTTTTTAAATAAAAAACAAAGCAATTGATATTTAAACAATGCAAATCATTTTATTTGGTAAAAAAAATTTATGGCATATAGTGCTCAAAAACTATTTCGGGTAATATGACTACCGTGACTATTTAAGGATGCAAATGTATCTCTAGTGTTTGCTCTGGCTGTTTAGAGATCCAAATACGACAATTTTACTTTTTGACGTACCTGACGTACCACAAATGTGCCCCGTCGCTGAAGATGAATTTGCGATAAAAACTTAGCATCATTTTTTAATTTGTTCAGCGCCCAATCAGCGAACGCACGTCGTATGACCGGCCCTACTTTATGGAGTAATTGGATCTTATAAGCCCGTAAACCAAGATCTTTCCCCATAGGTTTCCACGTAGTGGACGGGCAAACGTCAAATTCTTCAGCACAACATCGAATTGACAATTCTGGATCCCCACGATTACCCTCGTCCGCTATATTTTCAATTGTACGCACTGTTTTCATTTTTGTTAATGAGAGATTGTCACAAAGTGTGAAATGCTCATTTAATCTTTTTAATCAGGACAGCAATAGCGTTTTCAATTGGTCGATGATGTTGGCCATAAATTGGCGCGAAAAGTTTGCTTAACTAAGCGCCCATTTTCGTACTAAAATAATTTGAAGTCGTTCAAGCGAAAGGTAATTCATGACGAATTTTCCAAACAATACTGAACAAAAAAAAAATTGAGGACTTTTTGTCACTACTTTAAAATATCTTACTTGAAAAAACACATGCGACAAAAAAGCACCGGTTATAACACAGACTACCTACTACTGTTTGATCTTTAAACTGCGATCGCACCTCACCCAAAGCAGCGAAATTGACGAACTGCACAGGAGTCATAGCAAGCGAAGTCCTAGCATATCTTTGGCACAGTAAAATTGAAGACGTTGCAATGGCGCAGCAATATTTTCTTTACATACACACTGCTATTTTCCAGATGCTATTTGGCAATAGCAATAGCAATTGCTATGTAAAAATAGCAGTTTGGCCCTTCAATCAAATTATTTACGAGTGGATTTCAGCTCTAGCGTTTTGGGAATTCTTGGCTTTAAGTTCGGATTTAGGTGTTACTCACTTGCTAGATAAATTTGAGAGCTGACCTTTTTCAATTAAAGGTTTCGAAATAAAAGAGTCTTTTTATGGTAGGGAATCAAGGTTTCAATGCTATTTTTAATTTTTTCCGTTTTTTTGTTTTCAAACAATTACCAATATGTTACTTCTCTTTTTCAGGATGATACACAGCATCCCGAAGCGCACGGCTATCAAAGAGTTCAAAACGCTGACGGAAGCCTATCGACATCGACAACCGGTACCAGTTTAGATACGATCGTGATCGATGACAATCACAGTGGATTTGCAGCTATACCTCCACCACCATTCGATCATGCAAAAACCGATCTTGCATTCGATCCCATATTAGAGGCGGAAGATGCTGTCCCAAATCCAACTGGTTGGCAAAGACACGTGCCCAGTCAAGAACATTTGAAAAACTCGAAACAATCCCTGAAAGGATCGAAAGTATCGTTCGGGACAGTACATGATAGTAGTGACGAGGATAGTTTCGAAGATAAACGAGAAAAATTTCAGCAAGCCAAGACAGTTAGTGTAGACCGAAGAGGCATTTTGAAGGTGAGTAAAGAAAATGCTCTTTTGTGCAAGGAAATAGGATGATTATATTGAGTGGAAATGCCCAAGAGTTTTTTTTTTGGCTTTGTTTTCATTTAGATACAAAATAACTAAAAGAAATTTCAAAACACAAAAGTTTTTCGGTAATATTGACCACTCTAGGTTAATTTTTGGCTCTCATATTAACAAACTAACTACATTTTCAAATCTTTTTTTCAGGATCTGAAAACTATCCTAGCAAACGAAAATCGTAAACAATTTCAATCGAAAAAGCACGTTTCTCTCGACATCAAATCAACACCGTTCCTTGAACAAATCCTGAAAGGATCATCATCTGACGAAGAATTTCGTCAGAATCGTAAAGATTTCCAAGGACGTAAACATCAAAGTTTAGATCCACGTGTCAGTTTTAAATTAGACAAAGAACTAACACCAACTTCGACCAGTAGCGATGACGATGGTGATGTCGAGAAGAAGAGTTTAATTCATGTGCAATATGATGCAGATATTACAAAACCGATTGTGGTCGATTTAAGAGACTTCGAAAGTGACGACGAAGATTTCATTTCAACGCGTAAAAGTTTTCAAAACCAGCGATCTATCAGTATTGAATCAAGAAAAAGGTAAGTTTTAAGAGGGATGATTGAAAAAGGTCGGATTTTAATTGAAAAATGTATATATTGCAGCCATAGATTTTTGGAAATGGATGATATGGGTAGTAAGAAGAGTGAAAACCTTCGAAATACAGTTCCTTATGTGCGGCAAATCACCGAAGATGGTAAACCAAAACTCGAAGTATATAGGCCGACAACAAATCCAATTTATATTTATACTCAAGTAAGTATATTAGTAGTTGATGACAACATTTTGATAAAATCTTCTATAACCTGCTCTATAATATAACTTGAACATGCAAAAAATTGTCACATCGTCAAAAGAAGAACTCAAAATGAATAGAATACAGTATAGAAGCTTCTGGAGCTCACTTCCGACTGTGATAACTAAAAATTTTCCATACTGTTTTATACAATGCAAGCCGGGGGTCAAACATGCGTATGAGCTGCAATGCAGCTTCAACCAATTCGTGCTTTTCAAGCATAAATGTCAACATGCTGCTTACGCATAAATCAAACAATGTTATTTATTATGAATACCAAAAGATAAACATAAAAATATTTGTATTTTGGCTTGGCAATAACGTTCGACTTGCTAATTTCGCTTTCGACGATTCAAAACATTTTTAAAAAACGTGACAATTTCCGTCAATAAATTTGAGAAAATTTTCCTCCATGGAAATTTCACGTTGATTAAAAATGTGTGATTGAATTTAAAATAAGATTGCTCGATAAAATATGTCCTGAAGCATGATATATGGGATTTATAAGACTTTGAGAGACTTTTCAGTTCGACTACTTGCAAAAGAATCGGCATTAGTGTTACTCTGATTTCTATATTACAAACTATAGTTTTTAGATACTTAAATATCAGTCTGTAAAAATAGTTTTCATTTTGTAATATTTTTGTTTTCGTAAACAGTGAGTGATAGTTTCGGTGCTTTTTTTTTATCAAAAGTGTACGTTTAATGGGTGTGTGAGCAGTTAAAGTTGTGAAAAAGTTCAATAACACAGATTCCCAGATGCTTTGATGCTACTTCTCCTTTTTTACTAGAATTTTCATTAAAAACGATTCAAACTAATTTCAGTATTCGAAAAATCTATTCTTTTCACATCATTTAAATAAGATGCTCGCAAACTTTCATGAGATTGACATTATTTGCAAAGATTTGCAAAGATTAAATGCTAAAATAAAGGGGAAATTTCTCTTTAACTTTAATAATTGATTTTTGGTTTTTCCACTACTTTCCCTATTACATCACTACCGACATTCCTACACTCAAATATCGAAACAATATTCATTCAATATCGAAACCATGAACTAAGCTCCTTCATTCGAATTCTATCTTTAAATGCCCTTCCAATTCCTTTTGAGAGTATTCCTGCAAGTTACATACATATTCAACCCTTATGGCCTTGGGAAATTTTCAAATTACTTAAATTGATTGAAAATTATGAGTGTTGGACTGTTGAACGGTTGAAATGCAAAAGCTTGCCATTTTATCTATAAACTATAAATGGTTACATCCTTACTAGAAGTGCAGCCATAAAGCATAAACGCACGCTTTAGATCGGATATTCTGGCCTTCAATTTATAGCCAGAAGCTGTAATGTTTACCCTACTACTACCACTACTTTTATCCCATATAGGAAAAGGAAAATTTGTTATTATTCATCATTATTTGTTTTTTCGACTTTTAATAAAGTTCACAAAACCTTGCTGATAAGGAAGAAACGATTCAGGGTTTGCTGTAACCGAGCATGTGATCACAATACGCATCTTTTTCTTGATTTTCTTTTTAGTTCCTCTTGTATAACACTTTCAGCGCCTGGAATCGTGCTCGGTCGAAGGGTGTAAACGTACTTATGTGGTTTATTTTGAAAATTATTATTGTATTCAAATAGGCAGTTCATCACCGGAGGTTGAATGATTTCATTCGTTGGTTCATTGTAAAGTGGTCATGTATGGGGAATAATAGTAGTTAAGATTATAAGTTAGTCGGATCAGATGGTTTCAGAGTGACAGTAGATTGCAGTTGAGGTGGCTGGTTAGTTGGGCAGTGTTCTCTAGAGTGTTATAAAAGTGATGGTTGTTTTTCATTATGAAATTGTGAAGTATGAATAGTGAATATTTTGGCAGTATAGCTAACTACAAAAATGGTTTTCAAATATAGTGCAATAGCTCTTTAAATGATCAAAATAATAATATAGTTTTCGTGGATTTTTGGATAATTCTTTGCAACTTTTTTGATAATCTTACAATACTTTTGGTGGTGTTCTGCTGGCGTTGTGTATTTTCAATCTTTCTTGCACCAAAGTTAAATTATAGGACCTAAGGCCCTTTTTTTATACTGTCAATCTCTACTACGTCATCGTCGTACTTTTTAATTCTTGTTATATATTATTCCTTAGTAGCAGGGCTCGATGAAAAAGTTTTTTTGAAACTCCATTCGAATTTCCATCTTCTATAGTTTATTTGTTTTATGCTTATTACTTTTTATGCATCAAAAACTCTCTACGGAGTGCTTTAAACTCAAGTAATCTTTAGTTTGATCAATTCAAACTATCTACGGAGTTCTTTGGTTTGATCAATTCAAAACATACTTTTCCAGCTAATAATGATTTTATGAAACCTCTCGATCATATTTTTTATTACAATTTGGAATCCCATAATTTTTTATCTCTGAATTACATTTCTCTTGTTCTATTATTGCACAATCCGAAGAGCAATCTTTTTAACAGATACATGTTGTGGCAAATATTTTGAATGTGTGAGACTAAAATTACATAATGATAATTTTCTTGTTGAAACTAGGATGAGTTATTACCTCATAGAAGATTATTTCCTACCTCAAATATCGCGATCATATGGTTAATTTTCTATTTGAACACAAACCGTCAGATGTTTTTTTTGTACATTATTTTTCACTTCTTTGCCACTTATTTTGTTGAATCATGTTCAACTATCGGCATAAATTCAATTAGACGCTTTTTTGTGGTAACAGTTCTTCTTTTTTAAAAACAAGATAATGCTATCATTCGTAAATAGGCAATTATTAAGATTAAGGGGATGTCTTGATTCATATAAAAAAGTTACAATACTGGACTTGCCTTGAGCATTGCCAATTAATATTTAGCATATATCTTATTATCTTTTGTCATTCGAATATTTTGTCCTCTATTTTCACACAATATTGTTAGTTCAACGCTATATTTTTATATAGCATACATAAAGACTGTCAGATGTTATTTATCAAATATTTTTAAAGCAAAATATTGAGCAACGCTGCTGACATTATCAAAAATGTGACTGGTAACACTTCCACCAAGAATTCTGTGTTTAAAACTTAATCAATTGACTTCTAGTTCCTTTCTTTTAGTATCATTTCGAGGCAAACAATAGCCTGATAGATATATTTTTTTATTGTGCTGCGGATCTAAAGCTCTATACTTCAAATTTGAGCCCTCAATCCTGCAAACACTGTTTTTCTTCTCTCCATTTTCTGTGATGCTTAAATCCCGCTCAGTTACAAATACTATTTGTTCTACTGGATTTGTACTATTCTACCGAATGAACGATCAGCTTCGGAGACAAGATTGACTTTCACCCTAGTTTTGAGGATTTTGCGAAGATTTGGTTTTATCAGTTTATTTTCCAAAGGTTTCTAATTGCCCTGATTTGGTTTCTGGGAGCACAATTTTAAACGGAAAAATGTTTAGCTCTATGATTTGTAGTGCTTTTAAAATTATTTTAGATTCGTTTAGTTTGGATGGTATTTGCGTAGATGCTAAGGTTTTCGTTCTATTTTTTTTTCAATTAATTTGAAATGATTCTCTAAAATGGAACGGTAATAACAAGATCTAGCAATTAGATGATTTTACACACGATAGTCAACTAGGTCCATGACCTTTTCACTATGAAATTCCATGTTTTTGACCCTCAGTAGAATTGTTTATAAACTTATTGCTAACAATAATATTGTTTATAGAGTGACATTGGCTAGACTTATCGCTACTGTTACTATACATAATCAACTTTGCAAATTGCCTTGCGATTGAAGTTAATCAAGTACACGCGAAATTACGCAAAACTTGTGTTACATGTATTTTTGTCGTTTGTTTCGATTGACTATTAGTTAAGCTTAGGTTTTAGCCAATCCACCAATTTCTGTTAATCCTACCATAAATACAATCGAAGGGGACAAAGCAAATATTTTATTTTTACATGCCCTGTAAGATTGATCTTTATTTATTTTTATTTAGCGATTAAAGCATCGAAGAGCTTAAATTAGAGAGGATTAAATATTTATATTAGAGAATTTAACTAATTATTTATTTATGTACTGTCAAAACCAAAGAGGTAAATTTAATTATAGACTAGAAAAAATTATAAAAGGGAAAGCATATAGAGAAAGAAAGAAAGCATATACAACATAAAAAGCAAGATGGTATAATTCAAGGGTACATAGCATAACACAAACGAATTAATAAATATATGTTAGAACATTATTTTTCAATGCATTTTTAAATGCATATAACGTTCGGGAAAGAGGGTCAGTAGAAAGGTTATGGTAATGACGAGGCAATCGCAAGAGTGGCGAGAAGAAATAAGTGACTTTACAAGTAAAAAAAAAACAAGAATAAAGTTATATTAAGGCGGTCCGAACCTGAATACTGAAGTTTGCTGATGTACAGCCGTTTCAGAGTTGACATAGGAGGCGCTCGTGAATGATAAAAATGTATATGGGATGCTAGTTAGAAATGCATGAAATAACCCCACATTTTGTGGAATGAGAATATTTTTACGGATATTCACAGTAAAGCGAAAGTACCGAATGAAAAACTAAGATTGAAAATTAGTGCCAGAAGAACACACACAGGGAAAAGTAATTTGACAAAAAGATCTGTAATGCCATCATCACTGAAGCCAGTGCTTGCATCAAAAGAGCTTATCAATGATCAGGATACAAGTGGGTGAGGAAAAATTCACAGGATTGAAGGATTATCACGGGAAGTGAAAAAAAAAGAATTTAGCGAAAAACTCATAAGAATCTTGTGGAAAGGTGACAGACATATCATGAAGGTGCATCACAGAAGGAATACCAGAGAAAATTTTAAGGGAGTTGACATAGAATCAAAAAGGTTTTGTATCTATGGATATAATATAAGCTTCGATGTGTTCAAAGTATGCACACATTAACTCATCTTTTCTGATTAAATTGGAAAGTAAAGAGTAACATTTGAGAGCATCATCCAAACTTGGTTCTCTGAAGAAATGATATCAATTAGTTCAATTTCTTTCATTGGTCAAAGCAGTGCAATAGCTTTTCTAAAATTAAAATTGGAGAGTGTAAGTGGATTGTACCTTAGAGGAACGGTGCATAGTTAACTAAATAAATAGAAGAGGAGGATAAGGATCAGGACACAAAAACGGAAAAAGGGAGTTAGTTGAACAAACGAAAGACATGGAAATGTTAGTGAGAAAACGGTCAAGTATGCTATTATCAGAGTTGGGCAAATTGTTAAGTTGGAAGGGAATAAAGAGAAAGAAATGATTGTGTAGTAAGCGAGACCCTGCTTCGGGGTAAGATTCTCGCATAACTCACTTGCTAATCTAAGGTAAGAATATTGAAGGGATGCAGAAAAGTAACGTAAGGTATTGAGGTAATACTAGAGTTCCGCAAGGAAACATTCGTAGACCAGTAGTGGGCTATTAAAAGGCATGTACACTGAGGAGACAAGCATTACTGAGAATGGTAAAAGAAAAATACGGACAATCAGACAATCAAAAGGAGAAGAGGAAATGAAGTTACTACAGAGTGTTGCATTTTTCTACAGACATGTGACGTGATATGTGAATGTAGACAGAATGTAGCTACTGGAAGTAATATACCAGGATTGTCACTAGACATGTTACGTGATTTGTGAATATAGACAGAATGTAGCACAGGAAGTAATATACAAGGATTGTCACTAAATCAAATTGATAGTAAATTAATTACAAAAATTGACAAATTGACATTGAAAACGTTTGGCATTTATTTCTTGGCTTCTTCAATCAACACAGCTGACACCATTGGCTGTGCGCATTCAAATCATACTCTAACCATTAAAATCAAATAAACCAAGAGCTGTAAAAGCGAGCCTTTATCGAACATTGAGCGCCGAGATGACTTCGTTTTGAAGTACTAGCTCTGAATGGAATTGATCTTTAGAATGAACTTTTATCGAAGATATATCAACGAAATTCAAGCTGAAGATGAAAGAAATAATTAAAAGACTTCAATAGTTTCTTTGTAAAGGATTTCTTAAAGTACACTATAACGTCTGGGAAAACTTTGCAGGGTTTGAAGGGAAGAAAAAAATGTAAAAGTAACTAGTGTTAGTACAGTTTGTTAAAAATGTTGTGTCATTTCAATAGTTTGAACCACTTGCTAATAGCATGTGTTCAATATACTATAAACACGAAAATGCCCATTAAAAGATGCAAGAAATCTCTTATTTATTATCTTCCCCTCGCAATCACTTTTGCACGATGCTCGCAGACAAATAAGTCAAGGTCAAAATCTCTAAACATTCACTAGCACTACACCCCCAAAAGACCTTGATTTTTGCTCTGTGAGCAACATCAATTAATTGAAATTTATCGAAAACATTATACAGTGCACTTTGCCATGCTTTCGTCGTCAATTTTTTCGGACAATATTTTTGTGTTGACACTTTTTAATTAAACAATTTTGATTGGACGCAACAGACGAGCCCGCTTAATATTTGGTTTGCGTTGATGAAATTGCTGAAAATCGTCACAACATGTCGCACTATGCCAATTAACTGGACGAGTCACAATTGATGTCATCAAATCAATTTAATAGTGTGGTTCTAAATGACGTCAGGCTTTTTTCTGTATACTTAACAATTTTTCGCTGTTGACATTGGACACGAAACAGTTTTGCGTCTTTGTGAGGGCCAATCAAGAATTTGTGTAAGTAGTAGCACGTGCCCGTTGAAAAAGTAAGGCAAGATTGTTTCAGAGTTTAAAGATAGGTTAAACAATTTCAGCAGCTGTAAATGAATTAGCCAATGTGGTTGAGATATAATTTTCATTTGCGAGAAGATTTGATAGATTTTTCTTGGTTGTGATATAAGGATTTCTTTGAACTATGACTACTTGAATTTGTCAATAGAATTGGTAATTTCAAATATGTATAAGCATATCTAGCCAACTATAATATATTGGTCTTCAATTACTCGTATGGATTGAATATAAAAATATTTTTCAATTTTATTTGGGTTTAACATACTAACTACTCGAGAACTCAAGTTTCCAACAACTAGCTTAGTATAAAGGTAGTATGAAATTGAATAAGTGTGCACTTCCAAGTGTCTGGCCATCTATCGAATATGGTTATATAGATTTTCTAATTTTCTAATAGATTTTCTTTTTCTCAAAGTTTCTCATATTAACGTTCACATTTTGTACCAAGGCACATGAAGTGTAATTGAAATGGCAAAAGCTTCTTATCCTGTCTGAGATATATTTGTCGAGATTGTTTTGATTCCTCTTGGCTTTTGAGCTTGAAAATGCTACTTTGCACTATTTTCATGACGTTTATGGTCGAAAGAAATCTAAAAATATAAGAATATCTCATTACTAAGTTTCTTGTAATAAATTGTTGAATTGACTTACTTTCAAATTGTGTAGCTCTGACGCAGCTCGAGCCGATTATAACAAGTTCATAATCAAGGCAGCACTTAATCTGTTCAGTCATAGTTACAAAGATTTTCATTTGCACGCTTTGTCCTCATGATACTGAAATCGTTGTCGCTGAGCAGGATGTTTATATTTTCAATCCCTCAGTTCTTCAGAAAAGCCCTCGACTTTACATAATTTCACATGTTATTCGATCGAGTTACAATGAAAGCATTTCGAACTTTGAGAACTGATTTTGAAGTACTTTGAGCTTTGAATGTCTCATGGACGGTTAATGTTTTGTCATCAAACCACAACAGGCTAAAACCGACGTCATTTTTATTTTGCAAAATAAAAACAGTTGCAAACAATCGGGATGCTTGCGTAAAGATCCTCTGACGGTGAGCAAGTTTATTATGCGGAAGATCATCTGATTTCAAGCCGCATGATAGCCCTCGTTACAATATTATTGCTGTTATAATAGCAATATTGATACACGTTATGTTCGTGTTCGACGACTGTGGCGGCTATCAACAAATTTTGACCCCAATGCGCGCTTCACAAAAAGCTATAATATTTTGGATCAAGTATATTCATAGCGATCAATTCAAACTGAAGTTCGGTTCTCTTAAACGAGATAAGTATATAAGAGCTAAGAGTTAAAGCAGTGGTCGATTTTGCAAAGACCTAATATTTTTGAGAGAGTGAAGAATTCTATCTTTGTGAAAATATTCTATAAATTTTACAGTATTATTGGAATTTTCATGCAGTTCTGTTAGAGTGTACTAAGCGCAGATTAAAATGTGGGTCATTGAATTGAAAATTTCGTTTTTAAGCTCAAGTCATTGTTGTGCTACATCCTCCATCCAATCGGATGGAAGCGACTAATTTCGTGTTTTGGCAGCTGTAAGTTGTCCCGTAGTGATTTAGTTAAATCAATTTTTCGGTGTTTTTGTTAGATTTCGACTACAACAATTCATTTGCGTAACCCCTAACTGATTTTCATGGTTGAGCACGAACTGGAGCCATCGTGTCGAGCTTCAATAAGTTTCACTCTCGTACCGTAACGAAAGCGACCAGGATAGTGTCGTTGTCGTCGTCGTTGTCCAAATACTTTCTATTTTTATTTCCCTCGATTCACTCTCTTCTAAGGACATCTAATTACATAGATAGTTTTGTTTAATTTAGCTGCTGTCTCTTTAATATTACGAAGCGTCTTAGCACAATCTCGTCGTGCTGAAGCGACGCAGTTGCGCGCATCTCATCAGAAGCGCGACCATAATTACAGACTACTGCTCGGTATGGTCATTTACAAAGAAACCGATTTCACAGGCAAGGACATACACAAGAAATTCGTATCTTATATCCGAGTGGTGCAGCTTGAATTATTCGCAGATTAGATTTTGAGTGCGTCTGATGTGTCGAAACGGTATAATAGAAAAAGTGACGTTCTATAGTATGTGTTTTAAACACAATCCCAAATTCGGGACTCATTTGAAGAGTTTAAAAATCACGAAAAGGCTTTCGAAAACGATTTAGTTCCCTCCTTAAAAGTGTGCATTAGTCTTAGAAGTGGTTGGTTGTAAAATTTAAATTTATGTTTTACAATCGCAAATATCTTTTTAACCGGTGTAATTCGAGTTCATCTATATTCAGTTCGGAATTTTCATTCACAAAATATCGGTTGCCGCACTATCAGTTCCTGAAAATGCTGTTTTGTGACCACAAAAAAGTTGTTTGTAAGATAAATAGAGTAGAGAAAATGGTAATTGAAAATGGTAACGGTTGGATAACGTATGTTTTGCAATATATTTCAATAAAGCTTTGGTTATACTTCAGTGTTTTGTTCTGTTTAGTTTTGTGGCAATATTTCTTGCTATTGAAACCAATTGCACTACTGTGTAAAGTTTCGATTTATTTTTTACTATTACTTGTTTTTTGTTCTTGCCTGAGTGTCTGAAGAAAACTGAATGGAAAGTTCCTTGCAGACGTCGTCCCCTTGACCTCGATCGGATTCAATTTCTATTGACAGTCAGTACGCTAGATGTGATTTCGGTTGATGTTATTTAGAATGTGAAATATGTGAAGATGATTTTAACATTAAACAGACGCTAAAAACTGAGATACATCTTTTAGTGTCCATCAGACAAATGAAACATGTTGAGAGGATATTTTGATGAATACTGTTTCGGACGTTAGATATAAATGAAAGATGATCCATTATTTGCTCGCACTTGACGTTTAAATCTAAAAGTGATGTTTTTATGCAGCCAATTTAGTCGCGTGTGCCTAAAATTTTGAAAGAAAATATTCTGGGCGATATCTCTTGTATTCTACACTCGTAAACTCAGCAGCATCTTTATGCACTTTACCGTGACCGAAAAGGAAATATATTGAGTATTTTTCTCATCACTGATTTTACATTATTTGCAATAAAACAGCTATTTGCAATAAAACAGTATACTTCACAATGTCGTTGTAGTTGTATGTTGCAGTTGTTTATTATTTCCAAGCCTCAAACAAAAAATAGAACATTTACACTCTAACAGTCAATCAATTTAAATCCCAATTCTTTTGCTCATCATATATCTGGCCATCTACAAAGCCCATTTGCCACACTCCGCTTCACTCTTTCTAATTGATTCCTATAAAAATTGAATACGATTGATAGAGTTTAGGCAGTTAGTGTAAAGTTTTCGGGACAAAAAGATCTCCACCATCAAAGCTCGGTTAAATCAAACATAAAAACTTATCTGAATTTTTTTCAGTGAAACATACACTTGAAAAGGACGAGAATAGTGCGCAATCAAATCCAAGAGACACATAAAAACATTAATTAACGAAAAATAAGTGTGATTTAAATTGATAAAACTATTCGTTGTCGTGAAATTGTGTTAAATATTTTCGTTTGATTTTATGAAGTTGTGTTTTCGATACATTTGAGTTTTGTGCCGTTTCTGTTAATAACAAAAAAAAACTACCTCGCTGTCAAGATGAAGCTTCTTATGCGTGCTGACACGCACGTGTCATTCGCTTTACCCGTTGACGAACCGAAAGCCAAATGTACAATTTCGCAGGTTATTGTTGATTTTATTATTAGTTTATGATCTTGAAATTCAACTTGTCGCCATTATGGCAGCCAAAAATTGATTGTTAATATTTTTATTGTGATTTATAGGTATTGGCCGCTTTATCAGTATCATTAGGATCAATGGTTGTCGGTTTCTCGTCAGCTTATACCTCACCCGCCCTCGTGTCGATGATGGACAGGAACATTACCTCGTTCGGTGTAACGGAACAAGAGGTAATTTAGTTGATGTCGAAGTTTATTGAGTTTTTTTTTAAATTTACAATTTTTTCAGGCTTCCTGGGTTGGTGGTCTTATGCCACTTGCTGGCTTGGCCGGTGGTATTGCTGGCGGTCCGTTTATTGAATATTTGGGCAGAAAGAATACAATTTTGGCAACTGCGTTCCCTTTCATTGTTTCGTGGCTACTTATTGCTGCTGCCAGTAATGTGACCATGGTATTGGCAGGTCGCGCACTATCCGGTTTCTGTGTCGGTGTTGCTTCCTTGTCACTGCCTGTCTACTTGGGCGAAACTGTTCAGCCTGAAGTCCGAGGTACGCTTGGGCTCCTGCCGACCGCTTTCGGTAACATCGGTATCCTGCTCTGCTTCGTCGCTGGAAAATACATGGATTGGTCTATGCTGGCTTATCTGGGAGGTATACTTCCGGTTCCGTTCCTTATTTTGATGCTGTTGATTCCTGAGACACCACGCTGGTACGTTGGTCGCGGCAGGGAAGAAAGAGCCAGGAAAGCTTTGAGATGGTTGCGTGGCAAGGAGGCTGATGTTGAGCCTGAGCTGAAAGGTATTATCCGGTCGCATGCTGATGCGGAACGACACGCAACGAAGAACACGATGTTTGAGTTGCTGAAACGGTCAAATTTGAAACCACTCTCGATTTCTTTGGGATTGATGTTCTTTCAACAGTTGAGCGGTATTAACGCTGTGATCTTCTACACTGTATCGATCTTTAAAGATGCTGGATCGACGATCGATGAGAATCTGTGTACAATCATTGTTGGTGTTGTCAACTTCATTGCAACTTTCATCGCTACCATGCTAATCGATAGATTAGGAAGAAAGGTAAGCTGTATTGGCAACTTTCATTGCGGAATTCCTGAAATTTCAGATCTCTCTTGGGGCAGATTTTACTCATGCTCACATTTTATTTTTTCAGATTCTTCTTTATATTTCCGATGTTGCGATGTTTATCACACTCTTTACATTGGGTGGATTTTTCTATGCCAAAAACTCAGGCGCCGATGTCAGTTCAATTGGTTGGTTACCACTTAGTTGTTTCGTTATCTTCGTAATTGGTTTCTCGTTGGGATTCGGTCCGATCCCATGGCTGATGATGGGCGAAATCCTCCCAGGAAAAATCCGGGGCTCGGCAGCTAGTGTTGCTACGGCATTTAACTGGCTGTGCACATTCATTGTAACCAAGACATTCAGCGATCTCAATGGTAAGTCCAAGTCGTACTTTTAAAAAAAATTCTACAATTTTCTTATACTGATTTTCTTTCTTTTTGCAGCATCAATTGGCATTCACGGTGCTTTCTGGATGTTTGGTTCTGTTTGTTTCATAGGCTTATTCTTTGTGATATTTTATGTGCCTGAAACGCAAGGCAAGTCCTTGGAAGACATTGAACGTAAGATGATGGGACGTGTGCGGCGTATGTCTTCAGTTGCCAATATCAAACCGCTTTCGTTCAACATGTAAACACTGTACATTGTATACGATACGCTTATTTTGTAATTTGCCGCCGTGTCAAGCACATCACTTAACAGGGATTATAAAGACCAAAAAGAAGAAGAAATTACTAGAAACACTTGATAAAAACTAATTACTTATAATATTGAGATGTGTATGTGATGCATGTGTGTATGAGAGAAACAACTGAAGTCGGGAGGATATTGATAAGTCCACGAAATGGTGCCGTCTTATTGGCTATGGCCAGGATTGATATGTTTGTAATAAATCGGAGAAGACAAGAAATTCGTTATTTAGTAGAATGATAGAGAACAAAAGTTAAATTAAAGATAAATGTTAGTTAAAATGAATGTGATATAGCATGTGAGCTCTAAAAGCTACTCTTTAATATTATTACCGATAAAATGTTGAAAAAATATTATTATTACTATTATAAAATATCATAGATAATTGACATCCATTACTAGAATATAACTATAAAATCAATAAATTTTTAAATCCAACTTAGTCGTATGTATTACTAAATCACTAAATTCCAAAATTTGGAGCACACTTTAATCAGTTACTTTTCGATTTTATATTAGCCAGTTTTTTCAAAGTATTTGTTTGCTTTAGCAGCGTTGTTTTCCTAATCGAGCTCTTAAGAATCTCCCGCTAAACTATTTTCTTTTTGTTTTTAAGTCTTCGATATTATAATTCGTAGAGTAGTTGAAATGAGTAGAGACAGCTTTAAACAAAAACACTAAAATATTGTGAAATATATGTGTGTGACTAGTTTTTTCACCATTATGTGAACATCCACTGCGGTTCGTCGATCAAAGCAATCAATTGATTAAATTGTTGAGCAAAAATAAATAAGTTGAAAGGTCAAACTAATGAAACATTCCTTAGGATCAAACGGATTTTGAAAGAGAGGATGTTCCGAGAAGAGAAAAAGTATCATACAACTGTATTTAGACTGCTTAAAATTAGTTAAATTATATTTAAAGTATAAAATAATAAAATGTTTTTGACATTTGATTAATTATTTATTGTCTTTTTATCGAAATGAATCGCAAGAGCAAATATGGTACTGGTTAATCTAGATGAATGGGTTTATTTGCTTTTGAACGTGCTTAAGTGGCTGATTCAAATAGCATAAAACTCGGCTTTACTATCGGGTGCAAGCTCAAAAGGAGAGTTTTTTTTTACGGAATCGGAGGCATTTTGAAAACAGCGAGACTAATAAACGGATTATACTAGCATCGCTCATCGACTAAGTACTGCCACATAAATACTACATTTTATAAATGTGTTACAGAATACAATCTTTACTAGTTTAATTCAATTTGTGAGGCCCAACTGAAATGATACCAAACAATAACAATCGATGAAATTCGTGAAGTAATAGGACAATGTAACGATGGAGGCACCTGGCAGTAACAGGATACTAGTGAAGTATAGAACAGAAAATTTAGAAAATTTGTCAATCTCTGTGAGGAATTGAATAGGATATATACCACCGTATCTATATAGAGCATATAACAATACAGTTGAATTCTGCGATGCAATAATCTTTCCGTTGTTCAAAAAGGTTTATCTAAATGATTCTATTTCTCACCAAGGCATTTCTTTTCTTCACGCTTCAGGAAAAAAATTATACGGCGCTGCTACAAAATCGTTCTGCAACTTGGCTAAAAGAGGGAAAGAAAATATGGGAATTCCAAGCAGGATTTCGTTTAGGCTATTCAACAACGGACCATCTTTGTGTAATTTTAAATTGTACTGAACGCTTTCTTTATTGATTTGAAGGCAGTATTTGATATTGTTTATCGCCAAACTTTTTTCTACAAGCCTTAGAGTCATGAAATATTGGCGAAGTTTGAAAAAGCTCTGGAAATTTTGCATCATAGTGCGAAAGCAATGGTGTGAACTCAGCTATCTGAGCCATTTTCGACAACAATGCGACAGGGATGTAGTCTCAGTCCTCATGCGTTTTTGGTCTACATCGATAACATTTTGGAAGAATAGTTTATTGAATTTTAAGAGTTTATTCATTTAAAATGACCAGCAGATATACAAAGCATGATAAATTATCTGTACACATATTGCACCCAATGGAAACTGTCAATAGCCTGACCAAAAACTAAAAATTATGGTATTTAAGAAACGATACCGATTAGCTCGAAACGAAAATTGGTGCTTTAGAGGTGAACTTATCGATGTGGTCAAGAAATATAAATATTCAAGTATAACCATAGCCAATAATCTGTGGTTGGTTGCTCGTCTACAGGAAAAATTAAATATAGTGGAATGGGCTATAAGCTCAGTTTGGACAGAATGCTTCAATTTTGAGACAGCTCATTCAGAATGCTTTAATTTTGAGGCAGCTCAAAATCAAAATACTATAGGCCGTATCCAAATCAATAGTACTGTATTGGTCGCAAGTATGCGATAGAAACAGATATCAAGAGGTTGTGAAATTACTCTAATACTATCTAAAGCGTATATTTCGGCTTCCAATGACTACTCCCAATAACCTGCTTCAGCAAGAAACTGGATGAAGACCATTTTTGCGAAAGTTTTAACAAGTTACGCAAATTGTCTTTTCAAAGTATCAATGATGGGCAGTAAGAGACTATCTTACAGCGGGTTGTGATATGCAGTGGAACCCAGCTGCTTATCCATTGAAAATCTTCACCCAGCGAAAACGGATGCGAGGTGAATATTAATTTGGATGACGATGTGGAACGAAACTGAAAATCATCCTTTATCAAGAAGTTGGAAGATTATCTGATTGAAGAAGCAGTGAGGTCAGCAAACGGTGACCAATGTAAAAAAAGGCTGGGGTATCTTTAAGCTATTCAGCGCAAATAATTTATGTAAAATCAGCCACATAGAAATTTAAGCTAAACAAATTCACATGGCTAAAAGACGTTAATATTTGTTCAGAATTATATATATGGAGATACAGCCATAGCTTCGTAATGTTAACAGAATGCTTGTTAAAGCAAAATAAATTTAAATATTTTTAGTCATACTCAATTTGGTAGACGGTGACGGTAATTTGAAATCAGTTGATTTCAAATTATTTTTGGTTTTTTATTGTGAGTCTAATTTTAATGAATTCTCAGTAAAATATTTGTCTATGTATCTATCTATTTATAAATTGCATTTGATAATATTTTTAATTGTGTTGAACAAGTATTATTCAACGGTCGATAAAGTTAAGAAATTAAAAAAAACTACAATCAAGCATAAACTGTAACAAGAGACTTAAAGCTCAATTAGTTGTAACTTGCCGTAACGCCGTTATCATAACTCAAAACCGTAGCCATAACTGTAGCCACTGATAGTGATTAGTTATAGAAATAGAAAGAGTAGAAATCAGGAAATGATGCAGTGTATTGAAAATAACATGTGGACACAATCAACTGCTACGGTTGTGGCGAGAAATCAAAATTTAACAGGTAAGAACGATTACGGTTCTGGTGACAATGGCACCTCTAAGCGACTAAATATACTGACTTTCGAACCTTTGATCAAATCAGTTGCTATGGAATACCGTATGCCTACGATAATTACTACTAGTTGTACCTTTATGCATATCCTTTATGGTAGCTATAGATAATCTTTATTTATAATATGAGATAAGTGAATGCAGGATATGATGGATTCGCACATGGATTTCTCTAAGTTCGTGGCGATTTCTGTTTACATCCCTCCTAGCAAAACCAACTTTAGCCCGAGCCTAAGCAAATTATTTGAACGCGAGGTTTTGCATTTTTCGCAGGGACCTAAACGCTTATAAACGTAAGAAATAATCAAGCTGGAATCCTCGACGAAGCCACAAAATTTGGCACAGTTCATAGTCGTGTCGTAGATATATTTCTGTCCCAAAACTTCCATTACAAACTGCGACTGACTGGACTCGATGAACTTCTGTTCGACCACAAGCTAATACCCTTCATCATAGAAGATGCCTCTTCGGAGAACATATTGGAATGTTTTCCGGGATGGAATGCCGAACGAACATGTAGAAGAAACACGAACGAACATGTAGAAGAAACACGAACGAACATGTAGAAGAAACACTCGTAACCAACTGGAAAATAAATCGCGCAAGAGAAACTCTTTCAGCCAAAATTAAGCAGATAAAAGAGAACAATACAATTTGTGCTCCAATAAATGAGAAGAACCTTTACGAACTCTCAACAGATAAATGATCTTTTACGAAGGAGGAACAGTATGCGAAGAAGAGCTAGGAGCAAGGGTGACCCTGCCACATTCAGAAAACTATCAGCTGTCAGATTGCGCGGTTTCATAATGAAAAGTAACGTGATTTCTTAACAAGGATGAAATCTGGGGATGAAAATTACTGGGACATGACTAAAAACTTTCCCCTGAAAAATAAAACGGTGGTGCTCGCTGTACATGGTCCACATGATATAAAATTTGACAATACTTGCAAGTTGGAGGCTTTCATTGAGGTTCGGGAGACTAGTTTCAAGGAAAACCACTTTTTGAGGAATAGCGTTAGTGAGGAATACGAAGTTTCTGAGGCTGTTGATCAAACACTTCTTGCTGCTGCATCAGGAGATTTTCGAATCAGACCAACTAACTTCAGAGGGATTCAATAGCTAGTAAGTGGATGAATAAGCCGGAAACATCTGGATCAGACTCTATTGGAAATGAATGGCTGGCATACTTTACCTACTTGACGGACATAACTAACAACATCTTTTGAACGAGGAGCTTTCTTGAGTTTTAAATAGGCAAAGATAGCCAAAGACTTTCACTTCCCAAAAAACTGGAGGCTTTTCAGTGCTTTATCTTCCGTGGAAAAAATCTTTGAGTTTGACTTCTTAGCCCCTAAATAAGATAATTGAGGATTTACTGGCTTCAAGCCACTACACTCCACTGAGCTTTAACTCGCAAGAGTGGTACAGTGCTCACCCACAGAAAATCAACAGCCTGGTTGTTTGATGTGGCCGGAGCAGAGCTTTTTCTGGTAGAATTAACAATCTTGCTGCTGTGAGACTTAATTGCATCTCGGCATGGAATAGAACAGAAGTCGGCCATGCGAGAATTTTGGCCGAGGGAGTTCCCGCTCCAGCGGGTGTTGACTACATCGCACCACAATGCCTACTAGATCTGGAGTTCACAACTCGCATTCCTGGTAGGGATGAATGGCGTGATGGCGTCACCCTCGAAAGTGGGCTTGTCCATGTGTACACCGACGGCTCTAAGCTTAACAACAGAGTCGGGTGTGTTGTATACTCGGACGAGCTGAATCTTAAGCTGTCCCTCCGTCTGCCAGACCACTGTAGTGTCTTTCAGGCATAGGTTGCGGCTATTTTTCAGGCTATCGACTGGCTTCTGTGTAATCGAATATTCGGGGTCAATATTGGTATTTTCACAGATAGCCAAGCGGCTATTAGGTCCCTTGCTGGTCCTTGTACAGTGTCCATCATTGTTGTTGAATGCCGCGCTCTTAGGGAGATATCGAGACATTCGGTTGTTCAATTGATTTGGGTACCTGGACATAGGGGGTTTCAGGGCAACTGTGAGGCCGATGGGCTAGCAAGGCTTGGAACCTTGTTACCGGAGGTCTCTTGCTCCACAATAGGAATACCGATGGCATCGGTGAAATTGGCCATCAGGCAAAAATATCTTGAGGACGCTAGGAAGTCCTGGGCAGAGGAATCATCCTGTGCGATAGCAAGGCAGTCCTGGTTATCCATGGATGCGCATCGCACCAGGCAGCTTTTAGGCTTAACTCGAAGCGCTTTGCGTTGCACTGTCGGTGTGTTAATTGGCCACTGCCTCATAGGGCGGCACGCACAACGACTGGGCGTAGAGTTTAACGATTTTTGTCGGAGTTGTGGCTCTGAGGATGAGGAGGAATCCGTCCTCCATCTCATGTGCCAGTGCCCGGCTTTGGCAAGGAGAAGGTTGGCGGCACTTGGTGCACCCTTTCTCTCAAATCTGACGGAACTGTCCCCGGTCAATTTAAAGGCGATAGTCCGTTTTATCAAAGGAAGTAGATGGTTTCCTGATTTTAGTGAGTAGGAGAGAGTCACTAATTTAGTATGGTATCACAACGGGCCTCTCTTGTGCCTATGTGTGCCGGTCGTCAGGTTTTTGGGGATCGGCAGCCATTTCAACCTAACCTAACCTAACCTAACTTTCCATATTGTGGACAATAGAAGTTGGAGTCCTGTAAGGTTCACCACTCTTCGCAATATTGTATGGTCTATACTCAGCTAATATTCCAAATATTCCCAATGCAAAGGAAGCTCTGTTCACTAACGATACATGTAGAAACTATACCTTTAAACACGTGGAAGCTATATCTTGAAACCGGCAAACCTTTACAGACACGCTGTTGGAATAAATCCAGAAGTAGAACATCCAAAAAACGACATAGTCAACAGCTGCCACAAATAACAGTTGACAATCAGGCGATAATCTGGCAAAGGACAGCTAAATACTTATAATACTGAGCATACTGAGAAGACTTCAATTCATGAAAAGACCAGACAAGATGAACATGACAAGCAAACCACTACTTTACAAATAAATTATACGACCAATGTTTACCACTGTGAACTAAAATGCGTATGATGCCTAGTTTACACATATGGTGAACGTTTCGTCGAGGAACGTGGGAAATTACTTCCCAGAACATTTGACGAGTATTCAAAGTCTTCACTCAAAACTGCTTATTTAAGCGATAGACCCTTTTTTCCAATAATGTCAAGAATTGGTTCACACATGTCGTGATCTTGTCTTTTTGGTTCATGAAATAGCTTCAAAGTGACGAAAATGTTAATTTGCACATAAAAACATAACTTTTTTAATAGAAACTAGCTCGCCAGATTCCATTTGACAGCAACAGCATTTATTTCATCCAACATTTACTGAAGAAATATAATTGAAAAGGAAATTTATAGTGTGTGCTTACTGATAGTGATTGCGAAGGATGTCTTTGGGAGCGGTTTTCTTGGTCAAATCAAAGATGGCCGGCATTCGCTACAAAAAATCAGTACTGACTTATCTATTGACCCGGCGTGTAGAGACAACTCATGGCCAACTTGGCAAGTAGTGCAGTGAACCATCATGGGCCATTGTGTAAAAGGACTATAAAAGTCATGGTACGTCCGCACTACGCTCCAATCAGTTTTACATAATTCGACCAGCCAACGAAATCATATGGTGGTGCTCGTTTTCGTCGAAATGATCCATAAGTGATATATTGAGTTATGGAAAAAATTTTGCGGTTGTTTTTGCACTAAAATTTTTCATATGCCTGGCACACTGTATTTACTATTTATATCTTGAACTGGCAGGTTATTTAGTGTACGCAAACTTTATGAAATTTTTTGGTTTAATTGAATTTATTTTAGAGGTAAAAAAGGTGATCAAATGGAAGAGAACAAGGTCCATATTAGAGAGGTTTTTCTTTTTTTTGTACAACAAAGGTGTGAATAAAGCGACCAATGCCAAACGAAAGATAACTGCTGTGTACGGCGAGGAAGCCATTAGTGAGGACACTTGTAAGAGGTAGTTTTCATGCTTCAGTTCCGGAAAAAAGGGATTTAAACGATTCTCCCCGCACTGGTCGCTCTGTAACCGCTGAAAACGATGTAATCTTGGACCGTATCAAAACCGATCGGCATCTGACAGCACGCGAGATCGTAAAACAGCTCAACATTCATCATTCATTCTTCGCAGCTTGAAGAGAAATCATTCAGCTAAAGTAGCTTGAAGTCATAAAAAAATTCGACGTGTGGGCTGGGCACCCCATGAGTTGTCTGAGCACAACATGTTAAATCGAATTTCAATATGCGAAATCCTACTGTAATGGCATTACTTGAAACCATTTGTGAAGAAGATTGCGACGGGGGAAGAGAAATGGATTGTTGACAACAACATCAAGAGAGAAAAATCGTGATGATCGCCTTGACCGCAACCATGACCAACCGCAACCGTTGAAAAGGCGGATTTGCATCCGAAAAAGTGTTGCTCAGCATTTGGTGGGATTACAAAGGTGTAGTCTACTACGAGCTTTTTCCACGCGATCAAACTATTGATTCGAAGAAGTAAGGTCCTCAGCTGCAAACGTCTGAAATTGGCGAACAGAAGAGGGTTCGTTTTCCATCACGACAACGCCAGACACCATACTTCTCTACAAACGAATCAAATCCTATAGATAACGGCTGGGGACAATGCAACATCCGCATTACTCATCGGATCTTGCGCCGTCAGATTACAACCCATTCCAGCAACAGATCGTAAGCGTTTTAATAGAACAATGACGCGAAAAAAATGATCCATCACAGAGCAGCTGATGTGTTCGTTAAGCTTTCTATAGGTTGCTGTATTCGCTGTGGTAGCGCAAAACAGTTGAAAATAGAGGGAGAAAGAAAATAACGAGTATAAACTACCACAGTCGATAGAAAATAGAAAAAGAACTTACAAAACTACCTTTTTTAACTTTCTACACATTATGAGAGCTTTTTCTGATTTAACTACCAGATCATTCAACATAACCTTGAAAAAACAAAAGCCACCTCACAGCAAAAAAGACAACTTCTCATGAGCTTTTCCTTTTTCTATCAGCACATTCTGTACTTCAGCACGTGAACTACCAATGAGGAATAGAATATATGTACTAGTAAATTCACTGGGGCAAGAGGGTTGTTGTTTCTGTCTTGTTCTGGATAGAGGAGCAAAAAAACACGCCTATTGTTGTTTCCAATGCGTCTGTTCTGCCCTGTTCTGGATAGAGGAGCAAAAAAAAGCATCTACTAATAAATAGCGCGGAAAACGCGGGAATTGCGATGTATAGTAAATTACGACATTACCCCAGAAATTGTGAAAAATAGATCGCAGTACCTGATATCGAAAATTGAAGCAAGACAAAAAATACCCCGCCGACAACAATGCTACGATAAGATACGTTCTTTCATTCCCACTAAGCAATATACAAAAAACACTTTTTTAACAATTGGCATTATATGCAATATTCACTTTCTTAAAATCTAGTCTGTATATTAAAATGGTCGGCAATGTGATAATTAACGCGGAATATTATTTGCGATACCATTTAGAGAATAAAAAGAACATCTCCGATACGTTTATGCAGCCCACTACAGACAATAGAGCGGTTTACAGCAGGCGGACCAAAAGTGACCTGACCTAAAGCGCGGACTAAATGAACTTAGTCCTCAGGTGTTTATACCGATCTGACCTAAAATTTGCTTAGGTGGAATTTAGTCCTCGTTCGTATATGACAGCTGTCATTTAGTTTAATTTTCCATCATGCACTGTATTTATCGTTTCATTTGTCTCTCAAACATGTTTATTTCAACGATTTTGTGTCAAAGGGGAATGTTATGAGCTTATATTCAACATACATACATTATTAATAGTCGCGCAAAAATCAATGTTTAGGTCGCGTGTGTTTACAGCGATTATAGTCCACGACCTATATTTAGGTCAGGTCGCCTGAAATCGTGGACCGACCTAAATTTAGGTCGGTCCGCGAGTGTATACACCATGTGGACTAAAAAATTTAGGTGGAATTTGGTGTTTAGTCCGCGGACTAAATGTGCGCTGTATATCGCCTGAATATTGCTTGTTGCCAGCGAATTGTACGCTGCGTGTACTATTTTTTGATGGGATCATACGCACAACAGCACGTTCGCACCAATCATTGGTTGATCATCAGGGCCGAGAATATGCTTCTCTTACTTCTGCATGTGGAAAAATGTACTTATTTGGTGCGACCTCTTTTCAGCCACCAGCTGACCACCAATACAAAAATCTCATGTCAGAGCCGAGAATATGCTTTTCATTTTTTGCATATGGAAAAACGTAGCTATTCGGTGCGGCTTCTTTTCAGGCCCCAGCTGATCCGTAAATCCTCCACATTATACCCTTCTCTCCCATCGGAAAATATCGTGCTTTCCGTGCTATTATAGTATTTACGCTCTGTTCCAGCTGTCAAGCAGTTCCACAGCTGATTAATTTGACTAAACAAGAGGAACAAAGATATGAAAGGAGACGTCACTTTTGGCTTTTTTCTTGTTTTGCCTGTTTTTACCCAAAATCTGTTCCTTTACTTCGCTGGTTTTCAAGAAATTTTCTCTTATCACAGAAGTAAGGTTTTTACCCAAAAAGTTTTTACCCGCGAAATAAAGGAACATACCTATCAAAACAAACAGTCCTTGATTTAATATTGTTTAGTTTTTCGAAAGCATTGAAGAAATGAATCGCCGTTTTCACTCCTTTTTTAACTTTTGGGTTTCATGCAAAATCAAACATTTGTATGAAAAGATTATATTTTTTTATGCCAAATTTTATATATATTTTATTTATATATAAATTTTATATATAGTTATATATATATATGATGCGAAAAAGCAGAAATTATCCAGGCAAACGAAATGTGGTAGATTAGGTTGTACTTGATGCACCAGAAGAAAAACAGAAAAAAAGAGGAATGAAAGTTTCCAGAGAAGTAAAGTCAATATCAGAAAGCCAAGGAATAACACATTATGCGAGCAAGTGCATAATATATGATTTATTAAATGTACGTTTCGCAACCGGCTTTATTGGAAGGTATTACTGGCCATCATTTAATTATTGATTGATTAATTGAAAATAATGCTTTATTTATTCTGTAACGTAGCAGCTGAAAATCATATTGCGGTCAATATTATTTGGTTCCGATCGCAACTGGTAACTGCCAAAAGAAAATAAAACGAGCCCCTTATACAGATATTTAAATATATTGTGTCTGGGATATAATATTTGAAAACTTTCGATAAGCACTCGATACGATTTTGATATTATGGGGAGTTCGGTTGATGTTCCCGAGAGTGAAAAAATGATTCAATGATGGTGTCATCGAATTTTTGGTTGAAATAAAAGTTTTGCATGCTAATACGACTTCATCTTCTAAGCGAAATCAGAAAGTAATCATTGGTTGAAATATATTCTACTTTGCTGTATATAAGTTAATTTGAAATATATATTTTACTTCAATTCTATTCATATACAACCAGAGTAGCAATGATCTTAGGCGATACATTAGGCGCGTTTTTTTGCTCCCCCTGCGCATTGGAAACAATAACTCCTGTTATGGAAAGGGGTAGTTGTTGTTGTTCCCAATGCGTCAGCATTGTTTTGTTATAGATAGGGAGAGCAAAAAAACACGCCTATTATATCAAGTCTATACACCAAATTTTCACTGGAATAGCCGGAAGCACGTCAGTTGTACAAACAAAATGTTCTTGAATTTTGGCGAATATCTTCTACATTTCCATGCAACGAAAAATATTTATTTTAAGAGTAACAACAAGTAAGTAAGCAAATCTAATAAGAAAATTCAAATTATCTCAGCTTCGTACCCAAGTGAATAAATGCGAGTAGAGTAGTTATATTGAACGATACTACTACTTATTTAATTAACTCCAAACAATCAACATTAATACGAAAATCGTGCATATCACTCGAAATTCTTTCGCATTATTGAAATTATTTGCATTTCTCAGTTGGTGTGTAGTTTTTACTACTGAAGATAAATAGTCCGACAAAAGGGACAAATTCTATACACGCAATCGTTTCCATATTAACTTACTTGGAGCAAGATGTAACAAAAGTTTTAAAATTGATTTATTATTCCAATAAACACGTTTTTTAAACAAATATAACAGACTGTACCATAACATAAGTTGAACACAAGTAGAAGTAATGGAAACTCAATTAATGCATCGAAAGAATAGAGGAAACAATAAAATTCGTTTTGATGAACAGAATCTAGAGTGCAAGGTAGCATACTGCATTTTTCTGGTTTTAGTGCTAATAGTGAGCTCAATGGTAGTAGAAAGTGTCATATAAGCTACGTTGATTATGTCATTTTTAATAAATTAATAACGTCGAATAAAACAGTGATTTCAACCGAAATTTGAGAGGTAAACTGATCAGTATTTAGTACAGCAGTGCAAGTAGGATTTTTGTTATATACTTTGTGCGTTTCCGATGGTAAAATCTTACAGTGGTTTATTTTAAGGTTCTTAAAGTTTGAGAATATTGTTTTGGTTACATTGGTTTTTTTTTGTGGAGCTACTAAGTGCTATTTTAGTGACTCTCAAAACTGGAAATCTTTATACAACTACACGACAGTACTACAAGCGTTGAGATTTTCATTGTCTGCCAAATAAATTTGTATAAAAAGGGGCAGAATGCAAAACATATTGAGGACTTTCACTATTTTTTTTTCGTGAATATAGAAAAATAATGGAGAACATGAAAAAATTTGCCAAGAACATGTTATTGAAAGTATTGTCCATCGCTAGCGACAACTTTTCCCAATTTTTCCAGGAGCATACAAATGCCATGTCGAAAGAACGATGCATTTTCTAGGGCAATTCTCGAATTGAATTCTCGAATGATGTGGCTACACTTTTTGAGACCTTAGAAAAGTAGCATAAAGAAATAAAAACAAACAAAACGATGGCCGTTAATTTAAATATACGGAAAAAGTATGCTTCAGTCGTATTGATAATTGCAGTAAGAATAACATTCATAACACCAGGCTAAACAGTCTCGATGCCAACTTCGTCAACTCTAACATCAACGGCTAATGGAAGTATTATGTCAACCTGTCTTCTTCGGAAACATTGCGAAAAAAGCAACTCCAACACTTCTTCCACACATGGATGCAATCATTTTCAGTTTTCGTTTCCCGTGGAATGTGTTGTTCAGATATCCTTACCTGCTTCCAACATTCTGACTGCTGCCACCGTATACTTTTTTGAAACAATCTAATTTCGATGCCTGAATGCTTTTTTTTGGAACTCTTCAACTATCTAAACAGTCACTTATCTACGGCCTTTTTCTCAGGCTATCAGCCGAATAGCAGGAATAACATAAAAGATTATGTATTATGTTAAAAAATGGATATTTTTTGCCGTACCTATTTCAACTGGTGGAAGTCTGATCTTAACCTTATTGTGGTGATCCCGGGAAACAATATTTTTTGAAACAAAGGTTGGATCGCTAATCTGTATTAAAATATTTTTGATATGTGTATTTTCTAAGCCCATTTCTTTGTTTAACGTCCGCGCCTACGGTTAAGTTTAATCGGACGGCCCACCATTAGGACAGGGACTGAATGTCAGTCACCATCGACTAAGCAAACAAGGCAAGCCTTGCTACTCGTGTCTGCCAGCAGGGGCGGATTTGCCACTAGGCCCGATAGGCCCGGGCCTAGGGCGGCAAATTTCGGGGGCGGCAAATTTTCTAATTTTTTTTTGGGTGGCAGTTTTTTTTTCTGTCGTATATGTACATATATCTGAGTTGAATGAGCCTAACACCTAAATCCAACCGAATTCTCTAAAAAATCAATGCACGCAAAAATTAACTTCTGATGAGTTTTTTCGGACATGAAAAAGTTTGACTTATAACTAATATCGAAATGCGATCACGATAAAAGACCAAAAAAACTCAAAAATACCTAAAAAGTGCCTAGAAAGTATCCGAAAATACCTAAAAAGAGCCTGAAAAGATCTAAAAAGATCATAAAAAGAACCCAAATGAAACCTCTCCAATTTAGGAAAAGCTTATCAGAGGTAAATATTGGCACATACAAAACTCTCTTTATTTTTGACGTGTTTTTTCAAATTGTACTTCATTACTGAAATTAATTATTATAAGAAAAAAATGAAATCTAGAACATCATAGGTCAAAATATCTCGGGTTCATCCTTAATTAACATATCGTACATTAATTGACAGTAGTCGAGTTCATAGTTGATCTCCAGTCAAATGCGGAAGCAAACTTTGAACGGAATAGTAAGCTTACTTATAAAAATATGAGCGAAGACGTTGGAATTATATGCGATATTAAGGTGTATACGGTTGTGGACTGTTAAAAATTGGTATTTTTGGATTCTTTTTTTCGGTACTTTTAGGTTCTTTACCGTGTGTGTATTTTAATAATTATTTGCGTGGGAAGGGCGCATTGATAAGCAATTTTTACGAACGAACCGGTGCCGGTTTTGCTCTGATATTCCTATTTTGTGAGCTCGGGTGCAATGAAAAACAGCGAAGTATTCTAGGGAATCCAAAAAAATCGCGCATTGTTACATTTAATATAACTCACGAAAAGGGCGGCAAATATTTCTGAGGCCTAGGGCGGCAAAATGGTCAAATCCGCCCCTGTCTGCCAGTGTGTGCTGGGGGACGGTCCCAGTCACTATACTGGTTAATACGAGGTCTACCCACACCTTTGATATACTCCAAGGTATAACGCCCGGCCATATACGCGGCTTCACGTCGCCTCCGGAGATAAATCTCCGGAAGACTAACCAAGCGCCGGTTTGGATACTACTTAGATGTTGTGTAGCATCCTCCCCGGATTAGGCTCTAAAATCACAGCCCCCGCGTTGCTCCCACAAGGGGGCCTTTCCCAGCGGTAGGGCTGGACCGAAGTCCAGGGGCATCCCTACCACCCGCGGTCTCGTGTATTTTACAGCCCCGGTAAACTGGTTGATTACCCCCTCGGTGGCTACCATCAGGCACAGAGAGGACCTTGACACTTCTTGTTACAGCACAGTGGGGACACTCACTGGCTTTCCTCTATAGACCTCCGTCTTTCTTTAGAGCTTCTTAAAGTCCATTCTTTGGTCCGACTTTATTACTTATTATAGTTATTTCTATTCTTATTCTATTTTAGTCTAGACATTTACTTATTCTACCCAAACTTACAACTAGGGCGATAACCAAGGTGATGGGTAACTCTTCTAACACAAGCCTTCTTGTGCCTTCTTATGTACGCATCGTTTATTGTAATTCAAAATTACTACGATTTAACCGTACGTCATGGAGAGGTGTAGGGATTCGCACTCCCTGAAGCCAGTCCCGCAAGCGGGACTGACCCTCCATACACCTGCCGAGGACGTGTGGGATGAAACCCCATTTGGACCCGTTGCGATTCCCGAGGGAAAAGCAGGGGTCCTCCTCGCACGAATCTCCCAGTGAGGGTGTACATGAAGAACATATATAGTTTAACTGGCGTTGTTTTCCCCCACTGGGGCTTGATATGTGTATATCAAACCAAACCAAAAACATGCAATAACAGGTTGAGCAGATCATTCGAAGGCATGATGTAAAATTCATCTTTGAAGATCTAGATGACACTTTCAAAATGGGAAGCCATTTCGGAAAAATTATTTATTTGTCTCTTTTCCCCCCAAAATGATTCTATCTCTTTTTGGTTCGCATTAATAGTGATATTAGTAATGAGCTATTTAACGTAGTATCATATAAACTTTATTATTGCGAATCGCATTAATTATGGCATAATCGATAGTTTCGCATTATTGGTCTGTAATGCTTATTTTCTCATATAACATGTACAGGGTGTTTTTTTAGAGGTATAGTACTTTAAGTTGGCAACACTTTTTAATGCTACGTATGGTGTGACAGCTGTCATGCGTTTTATGGTTAATTTCGTTTGCCATTTTGTCATGAGCAGCTTGACGCCCGAGCAACATCTGCAAATTGTGCAGATTTATTTCGAAAAAAAACAGATCTGGCCGAGAAACTCATTGCGCACTTCGTCAATTTTATGGCCGGCATAATCGTACATCAGAACAATTTGTACGCATCTATCCAGACGTCGCGCAGTGCGTAATGAAGAAACCATAGCAGCTGTAGAGCGTAGTATCGATGAAGACCCAAGTGAGTCTATTCGACATCGTGCTCAACAATGAAACTTGTGCCCATCCACATTATGGAAGATTTTACGGAAGGATCTTGGATTGCGGGCTTACAAAAGCCAACTCGTGCAGGAATTGAAGCCGAACTACAACCGTGCACGGCGTAGATTCGGTGTATGGACCCAAGAACAAATTGCTGCAGATCCCGAATTTCATAAGAAATTTTTTTTAGCGATGAGGCTCATTTCTGGTTGAATGGCTACGTCAATAAACAAAATTGCCGCATTTGGAGTGATGAGCAACCACAGGCGGTTGTCCAAACACAGTTACATCAGGAGAAAGTCACTGTTTGGTGTGCTTCATGGGCCGGTGGAATAATTGGTACATATGTCTTCAAAAATGCTGCTGGGAATAACATTACAGTCAATGGTGTCCGCTATAAAGAGATGATCAATGGCTTTCTCGTTCTGGAATTGACTCGCCATAATGCAGGGGACCTCTGGTTTTAACAGGATGGCGCGACATGCCATACAGCTCGTGCAACCATCGACTTATTGAAAGAAACATTTGATGAGCGCATAATCTCTCGATTTGGACCTGCAAGATCTTGTAATTTAACACCGCTGGACTAGTTCTTGTGGGAATACGTAAGATCACTCGTCTACGCCGACGAAATCCGAGACGCTTGACCATTTGGAAGACAACATTCACCGCATTATTGGCGGGATACGGCCCCAATTATTGGTTAGAGTAGTCGAGAATTGGACCTCTCGTTTGAACTGCCTCGGTGCCAGTCGTGGCGCTCACATGCCCGAAATCATATTCAAATAAAAATGGCAGAGAATTATCTTTTCAATCAAACCCATTTCATGGCAATCAAAACAATTTATTCATATTTTATTTCATTTCAAAGTTCGATACCTCAAAAAAAAAAACACCCTGTATATATAAATGACCATTCACTATTTTTCTCTAAACTCAATATCTAATATACGGCTTCAAAGTCGAGACGACCCAAGGAAACGATGCTCAGCCTGCCAAAAAATGAAACCTGCCTTATTTTTATTGAGTTCTGTCAACGTTTTGTTTAGGTCTGACAAAATTTTCAAACAGGAGCGAATAAATTATACAGAGTGATCAGTTTACACAGTTTTCGACTTATTAAATTTTGAAAAACTACTTGTTCACACCGTATTTCAGTTGAGTGATTTCCAATTCATTGCTAATAAAGAATACGGCTGATTTAAATGTAAAAACAACTCGAAAACGTTGCAGCCGAATAGTTTTGTTTACAATCTTTCATGTTTGCGTGAAATTTCCATTTGTACGTATTCATCTGCATAAATTGAAAGTGGCTGCGTGCAGCAAACTGTAAGCTTCTAATTTTTTTTTACAGCTTTTAAGTTAATATGCCAGAATTTTCTATCTTCACAGTTAAATTCGCAAAGTTTTACTGCTAATTTCTTATCATTATCAATCTTTGATAAATTCATAAATGAATCTCTGAGGGCCTTTCTTTTTTTTATTATCAATGTAACTACGCACTGGAAATTATTTTTCGAGAAATATGAGTGATATTGAATGATATTCAAGTCTATATTTGAGAGGAGAAAATCATAAATTAGCTATGCTTTTTATTGAATGTAGTAGTTCTTGCGATAGTTCCTATCGAATGACGTCTATTTTAAATTTTTTGCATATATTTCAATTTTATCTTGCCATAATTTACTTAAATTTTTTCGACAACTATTAACAGCATAAACTTACTTACATTCAGTGGGTTTTTTTTGTAGTCCTATTAGATACGTTGATAATCAAAGATTTGAATTTTAGCCTAATATTTTTTTCGTATTGATGTTCTAGAATTTTATTGGCCAACAAAATACATTTATCCAAATCGTTTGTCAAAATTGACATCAATTAAATTGAAACCATCTAATTTTGTAGGATTAAACTAAAAATGTTCTCAAGTTATTGACGATTATGAGTTCTAACGAAGGTACAACTACCGGAGGAACGGCACCCAAAAGTCAGCTGTCATGTTCCCAGGTTCGTTGTTTATTGTGTATTTTTCCAAGCAGCTACAATTCAGGACGACATTTTAGGTTTTGGTGACGTTGACTCTTTCAATTGGAGCTTTGTCTCTCGGACTGATACTATCTTATTCAGCCCCAGCAATCGAGTCTTTGAAGGACCGCAATCACACTAAATTCGAAGTTCATGAGAAAGAGGTAAGCATTGCATCTAAATTGGCAACAGTAATTGCAGACACAGATTTAGAAACAAATAAAATCGGTCTTTCTATTTCAGGTATCATGGGTTGCATCAGTAATGCCACTCTGTGGTGTAATCGGATCAGTTCTTGGCGGCCAGTTGCTTGAATTTATTGGACGTAAGTGGACACTGTTTGCTATGACTGTTCCAGCTTTTTGCGGATGGACGTTAATTGGAAGCGCTACAAACATTTTCATGGTTCTCTTCGGACGAAGTATGACTGGTATAAGTTGTGGAATAGCTGCAGTTAGTTTTCAAGTATATTTGGCCGAAACAGTGCATCCTTCGGTTCGGGGTTCGCTAGGAATTTTCGGTACACTGTCGGCTAATGCAGGAATAGTATTAGGATATACGTTAGGCATGTTCTTAAACTGGTACCAGCTCGCATACTGTGGATTGGCAATTGTTTTACCTTTCGCTTTGATGATACTATTTATTTTGCCTGAAACTCCAAGATGGTACGTGAAACACGAACGGGAAGAAAAGGCCCGGAAGTCTCTGACTTGGCTTCGAATTAAAGGCTATGACGTTGACGAAGAGCTCATGCAGTTTGTAAAGGCGCACAAACAAGATACTTTAGTTAAAACGAATCAATTCAAAGAGGTGGTGCGCAGTCAGAATTTAAAGCCATTGTTCATTGTGATAGGAGCAATTTTCTCGGCACAGCTTTCGGGCGTGAATGTGATAATATTTTTCAATGTAACGATTTTCAAAATGTCAGGAGCATTTATTCAACCAAACCTCAGCTCTATCATAACCGGTTTAGGCATGACACTGGCCACGTTTGTGCCAGTGTTTCTTACCGATCGTGTCGGACGGAAGGTATTATCCTTTTTCATAAATATGTAAAAAATTCTCTCGAACAAATTGTTTCTCAACTTTCAGGTCCTTTTAGTTTTTTCCGGAGTAGCTATTTTCATTCTGATGATGTTGCTCGGGACTTTTTTTTACCTGAAGAGCATAGAAACGAACCTAGAAAAATTCACCTGGATTCCTTTATTCAGCATATTTTCAATTTTCGTTGCTTATTCATGCGGATACGGACCCATACCATTCTTACTGATGGGTGAACTTATACCGATGCCTATACGAGGCATAGGAGCTAGTATCGCCATTTGTTCAAATTTTTTAGGAGCATTTGTAATGTCAAAAACGTTTCTAGATTTAGTTGGTAAGAACTTAAAAAATACCTTTGGCTTGGTTTCATCAAACTATCTATTACGTTTCCTGTTTGTTTCAGGTTTGATAACAACTCATGGTGTATTCTGGATGTACGCGATTTTAACATTGCTAACATTAATATTTATGTTGTTTTGCATCCCCGAAACTAAAAATAAGACATTAGAAGAAATCCAACAAAAATTGTCTAACAGATATCGTAAGGATGACGAACCCAAAGTTTAGCAGTATGATCCAAATCAGAGTAAAACTATTTTAAACGATCATTAAATAATCGAATACATTTAGTACAGCCTTTTGGCATCTTTTATCATGTACATTTATTTCTAGATGAATTTTTAAATATAATTTACTGGAAGTTAATAGTCTCTATTGAAAATGTCTGCTGTTGTTCGGAAATAAATAGAATAGAATGAATTTTTAGAATATATCAACACCCGTTTTCGTTAAATTTAATTGAGAGCATAAGATATATTTCATCTTCGGCAGAAAGCGCGGCAAGTCGTACTGATTTCTGTTGGAAATGCTATCGCACAAAAGGTAATTCAGGTATTTCGAGAAACAATTAACCAATTTGTTCCCATCAATGACTTTGGCAAAATAATTCTTCAGCTAAAAATGTACAGGTTGAAACTAAACTCTGGCTTTAAGGGGGCAAGATGGTTTCCGAGGCCGAAGAAAAACCGATTTTTGCGATTTTTTTTCTCAGCTTTGAGTGAAAATAATTACTAATTTTTTATAACACATTAAAGAACTATATTTTGAGAGTATGTAGGAATTATTGTAGAAAAAAATATTAATTATTTATCCCGTGGTGGCAGTAGATCAAAGGCGCTTCGAAAAAAACGCGTCGTGTGGTGCGTAAAACCTGGCCTGACAGTGTTATCTGAAATCAAAAAATCGAAGTGACTTACTTAATATATTAGTTTTTTTCGCGGATGAACGAAACTATATTGAAAAATATGCGATTTCCGATTTTTGGTGCGGTTTTTAATTTGGAGGTACCATTTTCACATAAAAAATCAGCCTTTGATTGCCTGTAAAAAATAGTAAAAAAATTTTTTGAAAAAAAAACGATCGTTCATCCGCGAGTATTTATCATATTAAAGATGTCCGGCAAAGTTCATTGAGATCGGTGCATTACTTTTTGAGTTATGTTACGCACCGACTTCAAAAATGTAGTTCGGAGTTACGAGCTAGACTATTTCGGTTTCTCGTGGAAATATACCTGGCAACACGATCATAAAATAACCGGTATCACTGCGAGTTTTAGTCCGATCGCCTCGAAATTTGCAAAGGATATTCCTAAGATGTTGTACTTCCATATAAAAAAATAATTGAAAAATTTTTTTTGTTCAAGTCGGAAACCATCCTGCCCCCTTAATTGATATGTGGAATAGAACAGCTTCTCGAATTTCACAGCTTCCTCTTTAACCTAATTTTCGCTTCTGGCCATCTTCACAAACTCAATGATGTGATAACTGCTCACCAGGCTAAATATCCAGCTAGATTTAAAATTACAGGCACTCATGACTCCGTAAAATGTTCAAGGTTTCGTTCTGCTCCTAAAATTGCCGACAATCATGCTATCCGCGATTATCAGCTGTAATTTAGATAAATATTCTGGTCTTATTTCCATTCTTTGAAAAATGTCTAATCCATGAGAAAATGGCAGTCTCTTTTCAAAATCCTTTTCCTCCTTTTCTCAACGCAATCCAATCTCACCTTCATCTCTCCGACTTCTATCAGTGCCTAAATAGTGCCATGCGAGGCCATACGTCCAGCCTTCGCACTCAGATATACAGTTGGGGACAAAACACTCCATACACCCTCAAAATTTCATAAATTTAGTAGAAAATGCAAATATTTATGAGAATTTTACATGCAACTTTACTGCAAATGTATTTTTATTAACATAAATTTAAAAAAAAATTACATTAATTAACTTATAACCGTAAAAACACAAAAAAAAAAGAAATTCAGTAGGGACAAAAGTGTTCATACATTATATAATTGAGCTGAGAATTCCACATTATTTAATATAATTTTATATTTCGATATTTTTTTGGGCCACCGTTAGCATCAATAACAGCCTGCAACCGTCGTGGCATTGAATCCACCAAATTTTAAGTGACTTCCGCAGTTATTCCTCCCCAGGCTTGTTGAAGCCCAGTTTTGAGTGATTCCTTGCTGGTGTGAATTTTCGAAATTTTTCTTTTCATAAGTTCCAAAATATGGTCAATAGGGGTTTAAGTCTGAGGAAGAGAATACAGCTGCATTGGTGCATAATAAAGCAACCAGTTCTTTACAAAACGTACAGTATGTTTGGGATCGCTGTCCTGTTGGAATATCCAATGCCGGCCAAGACCCTAATTGTCCACGGAAGGTTGCAAGTGTTCTTCTAACAGTTTTTTATAATAGTATTGACCCATAATACCGTCTGTAAAGACCAATCTGCCAACGCCACCAGCTGCATTTCCACCCCACATCATCACATTGCCAGCCCCGTGTTTTGCTGTTGGTATCAAATTCTTCAGTTGCAATGCTGTTCCCTTTTTTCGCCAGATTCTTTCTTTGCTATCATTACCGAACAAGTTGAATTTGCTTTCATCAGTAAATAAAACAGTTTGCCAGAACTCTAAATCCTTTCCTAAATATCGCTTTGCAAATTCAAGTCCAAGCTGCCTATTCTTTTCAGATATTAGCGGTTTTTTACGAGGGTCTCTACTCGCATATCCATAGGAACGTAAGATTCTTCGGATGGTTTTAGGGTGAACACACTTATTCGAAGTATTAGCGACATGTTCCGCCAGTTGCCGACCAGTGATCCTTGGGTTTTTGTCGACCTCTTTTAAGATCAGGCTGATATCCCGCCTGGAAAGTTTCTTTGGTCGTCCATTTCTTGGCTTATTTTCCTCTGATCCTGTGTTTTTATGCTTTGGAACAATGTATTGGACAGTGGCATGGGATAAATTAAACAAAACTACAATTGCGCATTATGACTTTCCATTTCTGTGCTCAGCAATAAATGATTTTTTTATTTCAACACTTACTTCCTTACGCTTGCTCATTTTTCACTCTCTTTGCTCACAGATTACTAAAACAAACTAATCATTAGATCGCATTCACGCATTTCATAGGAAATACAACGGTTCTTTGAAGAAAAACAACAGCAAAGCAATGCAATGAAGACCAGAGTACACTATCTAATCAATGTATGAACACTTTTGTCCCTGCTGAATTTCGTTTTTTCTGGTGTTTTTACGGTTATAAGTCAATTAATGTAATTTTTTTTAAATTTATGTTAATAAAAATACATTTGCAGTAAAGTTGCATATAAAATTCTCATAAATATTTGCATTTTCTACTAAATTTATTAAATTATGAGGGTGTATGGAGAGTTTTGTCCCCAACTGTATAAGCAGCTTTATACGTATAAATTACCTCCCTTAATATATTCCAAATTCTGTATGGATCTTCTATTACGGGTGCTGACAATTTTAAAGATATTGGTGGGTTCTTTGACCCAAAGCTCAAATTTGACCGGCACATTGCGCATATAACCACCAAAACCCCTAGTTTTTCCCGTTTTACCCTTAAATGTTTCGCCCTATTTACTAGCGTACCTAACTCTTTTCATTTGTGTTTTGTTTTCATTTGTTTGGACTATTCTTAAATATTGTTGTCAAGTATGGTATTCCCGCCATGATTATCTTATAGTTGCGATAGAATATGTTCAGCACTTGTTTACTCATTCATTGTTCTTTAAACTCCAGATTCTTGCTTGCATCGTGATTATTCCAAACATAAACTTCTCGGCGAATCTTTGACGAGAGCTTGCTTTTCAACCTACTCCACTGTCTCATGTTCTTCACTTTTCACTGTAATTTGTGCCTACAATCGGTCTTCGCGCGGACTGCGGTTTAGTGCGGATCCACAGGAAACACAACCTTCAGCTTGGTGCTTTACTACTTACTTTCTCCCAATTTAAATCTAAAAGCAAACTTGAAATCTAATGGATTTTTTTTGTTTTTTTTAAATATATATATATATATATATATATATATATATATATATATATATATATATATATATATATATATATATATATATGTATATATAACTGCTCATTATTCAATTCTATGCATAAAATACATGCCTACAACAAATACTGCCGTTTTATCAATGGATGATGTAGAACAACTGAAAAATTGAAATGCTACGGAATACATCGCAAGTAGTGTACAAATCTACATTTTGTAGCACGAAATATGTTATCTTGTCGATTCAGTTCATTCAGATAACTTGTTTTCAAGTTTAAGCAAAATATTCAATAAAACAGCTCATTAGAAAATTTTTTTTAAGAAATCCCATCAATTTTTGTCTCCCACTGTTGTCGAAGACTTGAACCTTCTTGCACTATCTACTCACCGCTAGAGTAGCAAAATTTTGACGTTTCGCCCCGACACCCGGCATTTAACTCGTAGTGTATAAACCAAAAAACACAATAAAATCCGTACTTAGCACTCTAGCATTGTAATGCAAAGTTCAACCACTTACCCATAACTTGCACACGACAAATTGCACATATATCGCATTCGACATCCCAACTCCACATTGCTACGGCATTCCACTTTTTGAGTGTAAACATTTTCTCCGGTTTTCCCGAATCACTTTCATACTTATCGTTATCATCAGCCATTATGAGTTTTTATTCGACTGGAATTGTTCGTATATGCAACACAAAACACAAAACTTTTTAATGCGAAATTGCAGATGATTCTCCGTGAATACCGCAGCAACACAACAGTTCACTTTGACGTTCTCGGGCCACAACAGTAAAATGTCACCATTGACAGCTGAAAAGTCTTTCAAAAGAGTTTAGAGATCGTAGTGGTGAATAGATGTAGCATAAATTGTAGGAAGTAGAAAATATCGGTGCATTTGAATGATTCCATTAAATTGGAATTATTTGATGAACTTTTTTGTAAGTTAAGTTTATTGAGTTAAATTGTTGTTGTACTGACGGTGAATCCATACGCAATTTAAAGCTGAGCTAAAGAAAAATACCTAATTGACTACGGAACAATATAATTGCATAAACAACCGGAACAGTATTTGACAATGCTGTAGCAGAAATAACATATTGGGTAATATAGCAGTTTAATTACTTTAGGCAACACAATGTTGTACTAATATACTTATACATACATATGTGCATGGTATACTGAATTTTTTCAAATAATGAAGCTATCTAACAAAATCATACATATTCCCATGAACAGATTTAAAACAGAAAATCTTGGAATCGCGTCTTCCGTACTTGGTATACGAATATCTAAAATTGAATACATTATCTATCGATCAACAAGGTTACATAGCTAGGGTTTACATCCGAAAAAAATATAAAATGCTCAATTTTCTATAACGCCAACTAATTGGAAGCTTAATGCATCCAGCTCGTTTGATCAGGTCAGACTTCAGTTAGCTTCCTCAGTCGCTTCAACAACAATCCATGCCAGCACTCGTCCAGTGCATTCGCTCCGCGGGATACAATGTATTTTGACAATAAATATAAAACTGATAACTGTCGTGCATCGCTGCTTTGGAAACGTTACGACCTACACTGCAGCTCCAAGAAGCCCAATTCTCTCATAATCCACAGATTGCACAGGGGTGTTAAACCTGCAGATATTCACTCTGAGCTAGTGGCGCAGTACCATGACCTGAAAGTCAAGACAATATCGCAATTTCTCATTCGCAAGTACCGAGAACTGAGTAAGTCGATAGCCACTGAAGATTTCAGACCCCAGTCCGTGCTCTTCATGGCGAAATTCGAGCCTTCACAGCAGCTAGCTGCTGCATTTGAAATATCGTCCATTCTTTGGCAGAGAGTGACTTGGGAGACGTAAAAAAGAGAGGCTGCAAAGTCGTAACTGCCAAAATTACGGACATGTTGCACAAAGTGCTCCATCGTTGCGTGAGGTGTCTGGAGAGGCACGCACGAGACGACTGGAACAAAATTTAAGACGCATTGCCTGCATGCGTCCACTGTGGTCTAAATGGTCACCCAGCTAACTATCGATAATGCCCGGTTTACAAGGAAATGGTGGCCTGAGCCGAAGCGAAGAAATTCGCCATGATCAGGCCCGGAAATAACAACAGCTGTTTGTGACGCAGTGCGTCTCGAACTACAGGCCAAGTGATATCTCATACGTCCAGGCAGTAAAAAGTACTGCTTCTCCTGGTCCTGGTGCTTAGCGAGCTCCCGCACCCACAAGGTCATCTCCAGCTAATGCCAATCTTGGGATGATAAATGACTTTATCAGCCAAGTATTGGCAGCGGGAACTGATAGTGAGGAGCTGGTTGCTACTTTTAAGGCAGTCGTCTAGTGTGTCAGAAAATAAAAATCGATTTTTTTATTTTTTTCATAAATAACATCTTAAACATGTATAGAAGACGTGGGTAAAATAATTTTTCGAAATTTGAAGCCGTTGAAAAGTTACAGCCGTAAACCGTAGGAAGTATACAGTGTTACCCAAGGAGGTTTCCGTAGAGCGGAGGAGTTATACGCTTACTTTTGCATCGAATATTTTCGACCCAAGCTCCTTACCTGGCTCTTTTGTGTAACTAAATTGTACTTATTGTACACAGTACCAATTGTCAACTAACGGGTACCTAGAACTGTTCACAAACTCAATAATCTGGACTTTCGCTCCGAAGTATCTTCATTCTGGCGCAAAAGTCCTCTAAATCGCCACATTTCTTACTGTGCTAATCTTCAACGAAGGATTCGAACCTATCTTAAAGGTGACGGAAGTCATGGGAGTAAATACTGGCCTAAATGCCGAAGCCTTCGTTCATCAACGTAACGATTCTCGCATCGACCGCTCAGAGAGACGCTTGAGCGATTTCGCCAAACAAGCCCGGATATCCAGCAGAGAAAAGAAAACGGCCTTACATGGCTTCTTTGAAGAAGAAGAAGGTGTACTCTATGATCCAGGAATATCAGATTGATCGTGAGACGACTTTTTTAACACGAATTATATACAACAACTTTCAAACGCGTTTTTCTCAAAACACGATTTTTTCAAACTGCTGCCATGATATCTCAAAAACTATTTGATTGATTCTGCTCAAATTCATACATAATTTTAAGTACATAAAAAACTACAAAATGAAGTAAAATAATTAAGATTGGCTCATTACTTTTCATTTTACAAGGTAAACAAACCCAAAAAAAACCCGAAAAATTGATTTTATTTTTCTAAAGCGTAAAAAATTATTAGTTTTTGGAATTCTGACTTAATTTTACTTCTTTTTGGAGTCTCAAGTCTCACAATCAAAACTCCGTTTGATTTTTTGATTTCAGATAAGCAGAGCGGCCGGAATCATGGCAGAAGTAAAGCACCTCTTTTTATATATGTTTTCTTCTTGGGCGGTGTATCTCCGACTATTTTGTATAAATTTACTTTAAAAAATGCACAAAGTTTGTGTATATAGTATGAAAAATGATATGTAATTTATGAACTATTTTACTTCAATGGTTTGTAAAAAAAAAATTTCCCAAAAAGCTTTAAAAAACGGCCTTCACACTAGACGACCGCCTTAAGCGGTTGACTACCCTTCTGAAATAAGTTGGTTGACATGATATACTTTGGCAGAACTATGGATAGAAATTGTATATAATATGATTTAGAATAATAAAGCGTGCGAAAAATGTCCGAATTTCGTTCTTTTATGAAAAGGCAGGTCATTAATGAGGGTAGTTTAGTGAAACGTTATACGTTTAGAGCCTCATTATGCTCGTAAGCATAAATGGTACGTTATATATCAGTTGAGCAATAAGTTTTTGAATTATCGTCAACCAAGCAACTCAATCTGGAAGAAAGTGTAAAATAAAACAACAATCAAGTTTTTGACCAAAAACAAGGAAAGTTGGCTCAAACATTCCAAGTTGTAATCAAAATCGGATAATATCAACATGCCGTTGAGAAAGAGGATGCTGTTAGTAGCAAATGTTAAGATCAATATATCTCAAAACCCGTTATGGTTTCAAGAAAAAGTTATAATATTTTTGTTGTTGGAAATTTTTTAAGCTACAAGTTCGTCATATATTGTTTTTCTGAAAACGTGACCGTTACTGAGATATTCAGGAAAGGTCACTTTTGGTGACCTTTGACTCCGTATAAAAAGTAACGCAGCACTCGGATCGATGGGGACTTTTGAAATTTTGTTCAACACCCCAGTAAAAAGGTTCACACCAAAATTCAGCTTTCCCATAATTTTTTCTTATGTGTCGCCTTTTTTATGTCGGATTTCACTGGGCTATTTGCTCAAAACTGCTTAGAAACTTCATTTTATTCTTTCTGAACAGCAGAACTATCGTCAATATTGTTTTTAATCCACTTATAAAGTTTGTTCCTACGATTTTACATAAGCGTAAGGTCCCTATCAAGCCATGGTTCAGGCAGCTTTTTCTTTTTTTTATCTTATATACAAAACGTTCAACGGCCTCAAATATTTTGTTGTAAAAAGTGGAAATGGCTTCCTCAAGATCTAACGTTGAAAGAGTATTCGTCCAATCTATTGAGTCAAGAGAATGATGAATGCTTTCATAATTAGCATTAAGAAAATCACATACAAGTGAATTATTGTAGGTTTTGAAGGGGAGGGGAGGAGGGGGCGTAAGGTATTAACTTTTTCTTTGCTTTTTTTTTGCTTTCTTTACTTTTTATTTTCTTTAATTAAATGAATGCCTAATTTCTTAAGAATATTGTGTCCAAATTTCAAGTTGATTGGAACAAAATTGACGATGTCATGAGTATTTGAGCGTCCATCGCTCGAGGTCGGGCTTCTCGTAAATGCTGGACATCTGTGCGTTTTTCTTAAACTTGTTATTCTTGAAGTCCGTGTTCACCATAACTCAAAATCTACGGGACCAATCGTTTTGAAATTTTGCACAATACTTCTTCATATAATTTCCCAGGTATACGTGGAAGTTGTTTGTTTTTCGAAATAATTATTAAGTTTACAATAACAAATTAACCGATTTTTTTTTTAGTGAAAATCGGGTTTTTGGCTTCAAAGTGCTACGAGAAATTGAAAAAATAGAAAAAGAAAAAAATCTCCCAGTGTTACCTCCAGAAGCAACTCCGTTAACAAATGCATTTTGTTTTTTTTTGTTTCAGATGTTTCTGTTGCGTTTCTGTTTCACCACAAAACAACTTTTTTTCGAGACGCCTCGGGAAATTCACTGTAACTCGCTTAATGTTCAATATTTCACAATGAAATGTCGGAAAATATTATTCAAATGTTGTAGTATGGAAATTGATTGAATAAACTATCTCTCTCTCTCTCTCTCTCTCTCTCTCTCTCTCGTATAAACTTACCTTTTATTCACCGAATTAGCCTCAGAAGCGATCCTGTTGATCGATTTTAAAAACAAAATGGTCCCCATGACCAGAAAGTAGGTACAACGCTTCAATTTAAAGTGGTTGATAGAAGCCATCAATGAAAAAAGAAGATAAAAATTAGCCCAAGATGTCCTCTTTTCCACGACAAGCCACCTGTTAACAAAAGCCGCTTGTGTTGGCTTAGCTGCCCCGCAAAAGATGGATCATTATATTTTAGGTCATCCATTATTTTCTTCTCAAAACTGGAAAAAATAATAGCAATTATAATTGAAAAATAAATTGACAAAGAAAATTCGTGGGAATAAGTTTTCAAACAATGATAAAGTCATCGCAGTTTCAGTTTACTTTTCCGACAAAGGTAAGACATTTTTTAGAAGGATGGTATATTTAAACCAATTGAACGATTTGGAAAATTTATTATTATATTCAAATATATTGAAAAAGAAAAATAAATTTGTATTTTTCTTTGCACTTCTTCCCCCATTCCTCTAACTTTATGACCCACCCTCGTATCTGAGCATTCCGAAGTTTTGTTTCTGAATTTTCACCATTTTGAACAAAAGCCTTGTCAGGTGTGTAGAAATCAAGAAAAGTATAAAGTCCATAAATAAATTGACAGCATCTTTTAGAACCACTTTGACCGGAAATGATAAAGGATCTTTTATTGAGAACTAACAAAATGAGCCCTAGATAGATAGATTTATAAACTTTAAATTTGAATTCAAAGCTGTAATAGCATCATAGCACAGTGAAATTTTTGTCTAAAAGCTATTAAAAATGTTTGAATAAAAACCGGTGAATTAAAAAATGTATAACTAGTTGTGTTTAGTACATACTGATTTGAAATACTGGATTGAAGTAGCAATTGCATCGCCATAACATTCCTCACAATTCGTTTTGCAGCATCCGGTAAAAAAAAACTTTAATTTCTACTGAACGAAACAATCTAGCTTACCTTCAAAATAATTTCTGTCGAATGCAACAATTCATTCTGAATATTTTCAATGAAAACAAATCAGACCTAACAAGGGAATGCAATCAACAAAAGATGCGAATTCGAATAAATTTCGCGTTCATTGGAAAACAGGTCTTTCCCATTTCATGTACACATATTCGGCTCGGTCCCTTTTGCCACTTTGTGTTCAATATCGTCATTGCAGTGCAGGTAAAAAAACTAACCAATAAAAAACAATATCGAGCTCCATTCAGGATATCGAAGCCACAAAATGTGCCAGCGGATGGTAAATAACTAGTTTTTTCAACGTTTCCTCCATACTAGGTATCATGAAGCAAAATAATGGTATCGCATACCCTAACTGAACATTTCTCGAAGCTTCTATTAGAACTCACCCAGGCAAACTGCTTCCAAAATAGCTTTTATGGATTCTCTATGATATTTTCCGAATAGGCATAATGGGTTTTTTGCCTGATTTATGGATACATGTAGCGCACTGTAGTCTACGAAGGACATACTTGTTCATTGGCTCAAGAATAAAAGAGGACTTATTTTTCACGGAAACATAAGGACATTTTATAAAAGCATAGGCATATACAGTTTTGCGGAGCGATTGGCAACTGAAATGTAGTTATTGGAACGGTATATTGAAATCAAAGGTCGGTAGATGAATGGGCCAGATTTTTTTAAAACGTAAATAAACCCATAAGATTGACTTAATGCTGGGGATGATATCAATGATTGGTATAGAAACTTCGCACTCGTTGAAATTAGAGCAATGATAGGCAATAGCTATAGTCTAAAAATCCAAGAATAAAATCCAACCATAAATGAACATTTCACTAATCGTAAATGGTGCAATTTTTCTTTGTTCATTCCCTCCCTAGAAAAAAAACTATTTCCTTCTTTTTGTTCTGAAATGAAAGAATGTTTCATGCCAGAGCATAATATTCAAGCCGGATATGGATTTTCAAAATCATAATATCTTGCTCTATGCAAATGACTAATCTCCGTTGGAACGACCATTTTCTCCAATAAATTTCATGGTGAACTCGAAATGGCCAACCATTGTTCTTCCCATACTGCTAAATTTTTCACTTGAACGGTGAAACTCCGGCAGAGATTAGATTACACCTGGACGTTATATTGGGGATATAAATCCAATGGCTAAGGTGCTCTTATTGCCTCAGTCCAATTGTAGCTCTTATTACAGGCGTTTATCTTCCAGGGGCCATTTCCATAATCTTTTTCGTTAGGTTCATTAAGCTTCAAGAATCATTCAAGAATCGACTGCAGGTCTCAGTTATTTCATGATGGCTGTATGAAATTGGTGTAGGTGATTTGGATCCGGAGTAACGGAGTCATTTAGATTTGAGCAATTCAAACCCATTTTTAGATAGGATATGAGTAAAAGGCCCAACGAAGTAATTTGGCACTCGCTGTTCTTGTGAAGTGTACGTACAATAGCTGTTTTATTGAAATATGGAACAATTTGTCAATGATATAGAGACATCCTGTCGTAGACATTATCTTTTGAAATTTATACATCTTATTTCAATTACAAATTTAGTTCGTTCGAAAATTTTGAATTTTATCAAACGTTATGTCTGTCCAAAGACAATCTTTCATCACCGAACACTGCTTCACGCATCAGTTGATATGTCTGTTGTTCCACTCAACAAAGCACCTGACGGGCAATTTCAATTGGTGTTCATCGTTCTTATTTTTTCTGGTATTTATCATCTGTATGAATTCTACGGACAGACGTTATCAATGATTTTTTAGTCATTCCATCATCGCTCACTATTGTGCTCTACCCCAACATTAAAAAGGAATCAGAACGAAATAATTCCTCGAAAAACTTTTTTTCTCCAAATCCTTGATAGACAGGTGGAGGCGCATCATATTCTAGGATGTCAGATGAATCGAACACGGAGAAATTCAATAAATCAGGTCATCCAGACGTTGACAATTTTTTTTATTGTGCATTGTATTCATTTCTGGCCTTGTGGGAAGTGATGAACGTTGCCCGTAGGCAGTTGAAGTTTGTGAATAACGATGACGCTCAGTGAAATTCAATAGCAAGAGCTGTTAATTATAGGGATTTGTTATTCGCTTGTGGAACGAGGGCGTAGAAGCTTGATCTAGTTCGTTTATGATATATGCTGGTATGGAATTACTTTGAAAATTTGTCGTCTTTAAATATCGATAGTCCTATCGATACTACCAATAGTTCAGGACGATCGAAAACCTAGATTACTAATGTTCGAAGAAGAATATTAGTATGAAAATCACTTTGGCCAAAAATGCATATTTCTATATACATGTATATATTATATATATATATATATATATATATATATATATATATATATATATATATATATATATATATATATATATATATATATATATATATATATATAATATATATATATCATAAAAAAATTTCAGTGAAAAAATCTCAGGAACGCGCCATCCGATTGAACTGAAACTTTCAGAATACATTGGTGTATATGCAGAATAGTGCCAAGTCTCACAAAAAATTAATAATCTTTAACCCTTTCGTGCCGGCGGCCATCTTAGTGATATTTAAAATATACCTGTTCTTCTGTCCACAAATAACTTTCGTAAAAATTAAAGTCATGGAATGAATTTTGAACGTGTTTCAAATGTGAATATTATAATTTTTTTTAAAGTTTTTAACCCTATGTGTGCGCTAGGCGCCTAAAATGAAATTGGGAAAATTTGAAATTTTTTGAATTGTGATATCTTTTGACCAAGTTGTCAGATCATGATGAAACTTACAGGTCATATTGCCGTTGCTAAGTTATAAGCTTGTGTGCTCATAACTCTGCAGCTACAGCAGGCATTGAAAATGAAAACCCTCAAACCATCGAATCTCCTGAAAAATGTTCGCCTTTTACAGTAAAAACTAGCTCATATAGAAATCTTATGCTTTGTCTATACAATCAAAGTAAAACTTTTGAAATTTCACTTCGGACAAGAACGGTAACCCTCTTCCAATTTACCTATATTGTAAGCATCAAAAACTTCTGCTCACGAAAACTCACGACCCAATTATCAGATACAAATGAAATTCACAGAATGTATTGGTATTAAACGGGACCAAGTCTGATAGAAGCAATTTGGAAACGCGGGCAACTCTGTGCCAGTGGTGCCATCTGAAAAAATTATCAAGAAAAAAAAACTGCTTTTTGCCCTATGAATTCTGATTCAGTTACCAAATTTTCATGAAATTGACACGGTAGCTGAATCTTACTCTAAGCCGTGTTTGTCAGAAATTTAGTTGAAAAATTCGGTTGGTGCTGACAGCTATGGTGATTTTGGTATCTTGGGTTTTGAAAATTCGCACAGAAAAATATAGCTTTTTGCCCTATAACTTCCAGTGCAGTCATAAAATCAAAATGAATTTCATATGATATATGGAACTTATTATATGCATTATTCAGAAGGAGACTAGTTAAAAACCATAATCGGGTTGCCAGCTATTGTTGGCTTTGTGTTTATTTGCAATGTCTTTACAAAGTGATTTTATCGTAAAATTTTCAAACGGTAATGATCTCGTAGTGAAAATAAACAACAAATATTAAATTGAAATTGTTTTTGCGGGATGATTAAAATTGAACAACTTTTTATTTACATTAAAAATTTTAATCTACATTGAAAATTCTATTTTGACAAAGTGGTTTCGAAAGTATGCACTGATTCTCATCAGACACCAGCACACAGTGCATACTTGACTGGCGTGACCACTTGCAGTTGGAAATCATTACATTTTTATTTATGCTAGTTGTGACAAATTTTAACATCTCCGACTTATATCCATGGATATAATTTTACTTAGTTATATTATATTAAGTTTTCAAAAATTTGAAAACTTTTGCGACTGGTAACCTGTTGCGATGCTGAAAAGAGACAGTTATTAAGTAAAAAGAAAATAAGTAAATAAAAATATTCCAACCTCAGCAGGCTGCGACGTCGCAAGGGGTGACAGTTGTAAAGCAACTAACCGGTGAGACATTCTAGTGTCAAGTGTTCCACAATATGGTTGAAGAAATAACTTATCAGCCGATAGTTGCGATCCGTGGCGGTACTAATGGAATTGGTGATGCCCTAATAGTGTAGAAAAATGTATAATACAGGATATTTGGGAAGAGAACCGCTTTTGCGGTTCAGGGGAAAAAATGTTCGAACGAAAACAAAGGGGAATTCTTCTTGCTGAGACCGTGGTGGTGAAAAGGTGGAAAAATTTTTTTAAAAAGAAGAAAAGGGTATGTTATAGAAAATATGGTGCAGTTTTAAAGTTTAAAGATAAAATCTATAAAAGTTAGAGGTTTTCGCTAATTTATTTAAGAATTACTGCCGTGAAAATGCAAGAGTTTGTTTAATCCGCCGTTCGAGAGGAGATTATTTTCATTGCAAAACGAAACTAAGGTCAAGTGCACAACTCAGGGGGTGACTTGGACGGCAATTTCATACACAACTTCCAAGAATTATTGGCGTGAGGACAAATCCTGCGGTTTACGGAGCTCTTTGGTGCTGATCGTGGCTTGAGTCTAATAGATGGATAAAGCAGTCCAAAAGTAATCCATAAGCATTTTGGTTGAGACGGGGTGGCAAATTATGCTTAATGGACGATCGAAGATTGAGAAGCGAAGATTCACAGCAACCGTAGTGTCGGTTAACAGATAAGTAGCTAAAGAAAAATAAAGAAAAAAAATCTAAATGAATAAAACTAGTATTTAACCAGCAAAAATAACCTCTATATTGAATAATGAAAAGATTCGCTGTGTAAACAGAACTTAAAATTAGAGATTTTACTGATAATGGATTTTATTATATTTTGTCGTCTCTAAATTGGAATTTAGTCGACGGGATGTATTCACCAATCTTAGCGAAAGCATCGAGTACCAGTACTGTTATATTTTAATATCATTTTCGCAATTCATAGCTGTATAGACTACAAATGTATGGACATTATTATATTACATTAAATTTGGATAGAACAGATATCTCATGAAAAGTAATAATACAGAAAAATCATTGAACTCAATCGCAAGTCTCACAGATCTAAGCAAATTCTTGTCATGATTAGTGTAAACTAAATCCGGCCGGAATTAGGTAAAAAGTTATTTACGGATGTATGTTCTAATAAATTTAGGAGACCCTTTCCAATTGAAAACTGAATTTTAGTATAGTTTTGCAAAGAAACTGTTTAGTTGTCTCGATTGATTGAGATTTGTTTGTATGGATAATTTTTGGAATTATTAATAAATATGTACAATCTGGAGTGAATTCAAATTTTAAAATGGTGATTCCCAGCATTGAAAAATCGCTGAAGTCGCTGGGCCATTCCGAACATTTCCGGCAACATATCAAAACCGTCTAACTTATGTAGAAGTGTACCATAGGCATAAATAATGTTTTCGGAATAAAAACGTTGGTTTGACTTTAGATACAGAGCAAATAGAAAGTTTATGCTAAATTTCTTCAATATAAGACATCATTGTTTATTTATTGCGCTTTTAACAAATGATATTGAAAATGGCTATAACATAATATGTAGTGGTATGTTACTATCAGAAGAAACTATTTGCAGAAATATAAAAATACTGATTACACAACTTTTTATTTCAAAAATATCATACGTAAAAGTATTTTTGGTATATGTGTTAAAAACTTTTAAACTTTTTTCAGTTTTAATCTGACTAGACTCGTTAATGTGTTGACTATTGACATATGCACATTCTGAAAATCGTTTTTTACTCGAATCTTTACCGCAATTCAATCATTGCGATTTTTGCTTATTCATTTTGGTTTGACTCTTCTTACAAAATATTCTACCAACAGTTTGTCTCCATAAAAATTTGCAAATCTTAAAAATAACGTAAGTCACCGCAGCTAAAAACGCCATCACATCTAACCCATAGTATGATATTGTGCTCATGTGAACTGCTGGGCTTTGCAAATGTGGTGCACCTTTATGTCTTATGACATACTCCATCCAGTAAGCGGCCGTGTCTCTTGCTGACAGCGGTCGATCTCTATAGATCAACGAATATCTCTGAACACTCTCCTTATACTTTGGATTTTGAAGCAATTCAATGATGGCATCTCGGAATGATTGTTCTGTCATTGTGTCCTTATTTAAGGTTAAGCCTTGATTGGCTTTGTGCACCTTGTTGGCGTTCGTGAATTGATCAGCAAAGAATGGGATAGCGACCATCGGAACTCCATGATATTGAGCTTCAGCAACGCCACCGCCTCCTGCGTGAGTAATAAAAACCTTGACGTTCGGATGAGCTAGGATGTCGTCTTGCGGTGCCCATTTTTTATACAAGATATTTGGTGATTTGCCTGGAAGCTCATCATCATCCCATTTCCAGATTATTTTCTGCTTCATGCCCGAAAGTACTTTGAAAACGATCTTTGTGAAATCTGGAGATATGAAATCACCTTTGAGGTTCGATCCCAGACAAAAGTAGATCGCACCGTCTTTCGATGCGCTGTCAAGATGCTTTTGAATGTCCTGTTGGCAATAGGTTTATTTAAAACATCAAACAATTGTATATTTTCTTTTAAAGAACTTACTTCAGGAAGCGGGTCTGGTTTGGGTTTGATTTGGATTCCTCCGATTTGTACGAGAGCAGGTACGTTTGGTTGAATGGGTCCTTGATTCAAGTATGTGTTTACAAAAAGCATTGATACGTTTCTTTTCATTTCGTCGAAAGAGGGATATTTACTTGATGGAAAATTAGATCTGTAATTGTAAAAAGATTGAAATAAAAGATTGAAATAAAAAAGATATAAAAGATTTTGTAACTTAAATAAAAGCTTCAAAATCAACAACACAATGAAAATCAATAAAAAAATATTACGGTGACTACATCGAAAGTTACAGCGATAGAAAGGTGTTTAGGGTTGCCATCCAAAAATAACAAAAACGCCTCCCGCTGGCACCCCTTTGGTAGCACCGAAGGAAAAAATATGTCACGTTGAAGTCAACCTACTCTGCGAATTTCGTATGAACTGATGACAGCATTGGAAGTTATAGAAATACAAACAAATTTAGGGTTACCACCTGCAAAAACTTTCAAATTTTCTAGATCGAAATATTTGTTGTCTATTTCCACTACAAGATGACTATGATTTGAAAACTTAGAAAAATTTATGATAAAAGCGCTAACTGAAGATAGGAAAAAAAAAATACAAAACCAACCATAGCTCAAACATTGCTTTTCCAAATATATTTCTGTTGAGTATTGTCTACAATAAGTTTAAGTTATCATATAAATTTCGTTATGATTCCATGACTGCAATGGAATCTATAGGGCAAAGAGCTTTATTTTCCTGAGGGACTTTCAAAATTTAAAACTCCGCAATTACCATAGCTGACAGCTCCAGCCAAATTTTTCAAGCAAATTTCTATCAAACGTGGTTTAGAATCTTAGAGCTAGTGTGTGAATTTCGTCAAAATCAGGTGACTAAATCAGAATTTGTAGTGCCAAAAGCAAATATTTTTCTTAGTGATTTTTCAAGATGGCACCACTGGCACAGAACTGCCCGCATTTCAAAATCGCTTGTATCAGACCAATACATTCTGTAAATTTCTACTAGATCTGATTATCAGGTCGTGAGTTCCCGTGAAGAGAAGTTTTTGATGCTAAAAATATAGGTAAATTGGGGAAGGGTTATCCCATGTCCGACATGAAATTTCCAAGGTTTTAGTTTGACTGTGTAGACAAAGCATACGATTTGTATATGAATTGCTGTTTTTCTTAAATACGCAAATATTTCAGGAGAGTCGATAGTTTGCATTTTTTCACTTTTAGCACCTACCGTAGCTACAGGGTTGCCAGCACGCTCATACAAAACGATATAAGTATACAACTTGGTAACATTAATATGTTCTGTACGTTTTGAAAGATTCAATAGCTCTGTCAAAAATCATCGCAATTTAAAAAATTTCAAATTTTTCCGATATCATTTTAGGCAGCTAGCGCATACAAAGGGATAAAAATTTCGAAAACCTTATCCAATCGTTTTTAAGAACACGTTCAAAATTCATTTCGCAAACTTTGTTTTTTTTAAACTAGTTTTTGATAGAATAATAGGCATATCTAAAATGAGACTAAAATGACCACCGGCGCCAAATGGTTAATGATAATTAACTTTTGGCGAGACCTGGACCTATTCTGCGTGTACACAAAAGTCTGCTGAAAGTTTCAGCTTAATCTGATGGCGTATTTCTCGGGAACACGCCATCAGATTAAGCTGAAACTTTCAGCAGACTTTTGTGTAGTCCCTGAAATAATCACTGAATTTTTCTGATGATATATATATATATATATATATTTATATATATATATATATATATATATATATATATATATATATATATATATATATATATATATATATATATTTATATATATATATATATGTACATATATGTATATATAAATGGAAATGCGAATTTTTAGCCGAATCGAATTTAATACTAATTGTTCGTCCAAAAAGACAGCAAATAGTCCACTCTAAGAATATAAAGTTCTGTTTGAGCCACTAAACTATATCTATGGAAAATGAAGCCTAATGGCATTTACAGAAATAATTTTTTAGTATGAATATGAGTTTGGATACATTTTGTGTCAGTTTGGCATTGTTCCAGCTGGATTGATTTGCTATGTGCCATTTATATATCAATACATTCTCGTTTTGAAGAGACTATTTTTTGCAGCAGAATTGAATTTGCGACTTAATTTTTCAAGTGTGGCAGTACACTGAAAAAAATCCACATAGCGCCCAGAGCCATGTAACATAGCGCATTATTTATGGTCCCATACGCCATGTACATAGTACTCTGAGCCATGCAATATGGCTCCCAGCGCCATAATCTCAGAATCTACATAGCGCGTGGTCCCATGTTACATGGCGCAGCATTTATGGTGCCACACGCTATGCACATAGTGCCCTGAGCCATGCAGTATAGCTCCCAGCGCCATAATTACATGGCGCAGAAATTATGGCCCCACACGCCATATTACATAGTGCCATGAGCCATGTAATATGGCTCATGGCACTCCAATTATAACTCGCAGCCATACTGTGTGAGGGGATCTATAAATGTCAGCAAGTGATACTCGAGTATCGTCGATAGATCGACAATATTCTCAATCGGCTAAGGGCGCATATTATTGAATGGCTCCTTCGGCGACTCTAATTGCAGCCAGCGCCTGTTTGTTGCAAGCAAGTGACTTCTCCGTGTGCTCATTTATGGTAAGTAGCACTGTTTTGACTGATTTGCTTTTTCAATGTACTATAGTCTTCCACGCCATGTACTATAGTCTGCCACGCCATGTACTATAGTCATCCACGCCATGTACTATAGTCATCCACGCCATGTACTATAGTCCTTCACGCCATGTACTATAGTCCTTCACGCCATGTACTATAGTCCTCCACGCCATACAGTATAGTCCTCCACGCCATGTGTTATAGCTCTCCACGCCATGCACTATAGTTCTCCACGCCATGTAATAAAGTCCGCCACGCCATGTACATGGCGTGGAAGACTATAGTACATGGCGTGTAGGCCTATGTACTTTTCGCCATGTATTATGGCGTGTGGCGCTATATTTTATCACAATCCCTAAATCGACTATGTACATGGCGCCAGAAGTCTATAAATTATGGCGTCTGGCGCCATGTGTTTTCTTAGTGTATATAGCAAAATTAATTTTACTCATGCGAATCAATAATATTGAGCAATAATGAGATCTTGCTTTGCAAAAAAATGGATCTGAAGTATATTTTATTCCATGTTAGTCTAAATGTGATATACGAGTAATATATATATATAGACAAGAAGAAGACAGAAAAAAGTCTTGATGAAGAGGTGGCTGGAAAATTGTTCTACATATGGACATGCAAATCTACCCAGGCGATTCACAGAAGAGCTGGATGATTATCGCAGTTTTGAACAATTTTTGAACAAATATTTTAGTAGCTAATAGCATTGGTTTTACTACTAACAAAAAAGTAAGGATGAGGTAAGCTATTTAACCGGTTGACAGACTCAGCGGCGTGTCTAGACAAGAGCAAAAAGGGAAAATTGCTCTCTCTATTGCTGGTCCACTCATGTAAGTTTGTTGCTGCACCTTTGCTGTACATTCATAGTTATTCACTGAATACATCATCATGGTCCTACGTGCATTTTATTTATTTTTTTGCCTTGGGAAATTTTTGTTGATAAAGATTTAACAATTTTTCAAATGTCTCATCTTTTTTATCCCTGTCCATATACTCAACTAATTTGACTTGCGTTAAAACTGGTATGAAAACGATGTAACTGAAACCATCAAATTACAAAATCAGAACAGTCCGGATTTTAAATTGTTAATTCTGTTGGAATGCTTTCAGACTTAAAATATAAATAAACTTTAAACTAAATTTTCCCCCATTTTGCATCAAAAAGTCAATAAATTTAAGGCAAGTTTTAACCTTGTGCGGTCAAAAAAATCGAATTTTTTGTTTTTGCATCTTCGGATAAATATATACGGATAGATAGATAGATACGGTAGATACATGAATTACGAAAGCTATTCCGTAAATCAGGGATCGGTGTCGAGCGCGCTGAGCCACCACCGCTTGGCGCGCTGCACCGCAGTTTTTGACCTGGTGGAAGTGATTGAAGTCAGCTAAGGAATGATCACAAAATTTTTTACAGTTGAGTATCAAAGGCTTGTTTATGGCTGGTAGCAGAATCATTAAAAAATTTTAATAATCTTTCATTTCACATAACAACTTGTGGCCAAAAAAAAATCGTTTTTCTTTTTCAAAATTGCATTATTTTTTCATTTTTCATTTTTTTCACAATTCTGGTAGGGTTTTATACAAAAGTATATTAAATAAGATTATGTTTAATTTTATGTTTCAGATCACCTGAATCCACGGCAGGACTTCCACCAGCAGCTAAAATCCGTTTGGCGCGCCGCCATTGCTCGATGACCCCCCTCCCCCCTTCACATATTTCAACTAAACATTTTTTTGTACATTAAAAATAAACTTATACCTACAATTGAAAAAAAGATTAAGTGTCTATCTTAAATACATTCCCCAAAAAAAACTTTCCTGAAGAAAGTACATTTTTTCGGCCGCGCAGGCAGAAACTTGCCTTAAAGGCATTCTATCAAAAATAAGTCGATTTAATTTTCTTCAATAATTTCCCCATCAATATTATTGCTGCAATATATCTCTCAGACGATCAATACATTGACTAATATCGATTTCGCGATATTAATATTGACCGTGTAAGGGGCTCTAAATCACATTGAATAGGCAAATTTACTCACTCATAATAAATTCCATTCTGATATTCCATCCAATAATTAATGAGAATTTTAGTCTCAGAAGCCAGAATATTTTTAACACGATCAAAAAATCCCATTGGCTGTTGAAGACCGGCTAACAAATCAGGAACATAAAAAATTTCCGCTGGATTCCCCACTAAATTTCCCATGCTTCGGCTTGGCGATCCCGTCCAGCTAACAATGATGGGACACTTGAAGTGTCCGGCGATTCCAAACAAGAAGTCATTGAAAAAGTAACCAAATACCACAAGGTCGAACGATTCCTCCTTCATTAGCTTCTGCATTTCTGATGTGTTTATCGTCTGATTACTGAGCGAATACATGCTGCTGGTCATTTTCGTCATCAACTTCATTTTAGCGATCCAACTACTATTGGTCAGGCCGTCCAAATTCGGAGTCGGCAAATCAAGTTGGACGTGCCGAAAATTCAAGTTGGGCTCATTTAAAGTCAGTGACGTGACAATTGTTACATCGTGACCACGCTCGATCATTGGACGAATCGTGCTCATGTGAACGATTAAATGTGACCTCGAGAACGAAGGAAAAAACCCTAAAATTCGGGCTGGATTCACTGCGGTAAAACATAATAATATTACAGCGAGGAAAACAAACACTTCACGGATTCGGAACATTTTTTCACGACCGATTGTCATGCGCTACTAAATAAATCTGTACTCCGTAATCTAGCATGGATGGGGAAGATAATGACGGCACGTACAAAGATAAGATACAGGTCGTAATATTCTACTACAAAGTTCACATTTGTTTTGCTTGATAATGGTCAAAAGAGTATGAGTACGATTATATGTTTTCGACAATGATGTATTTGGTTGATTTTGAATGAATTTTATGTACTCGTAACTATAAAAAGCTCAGGTGAGTATTTGAAAAATATTTATGCCAACCTTTCGGCCGTTGAAATAATGTAGTAATAAAATAGTTAATAGGGGTGGATCCAGATTTGAATAAACAAATTTTGATATGTATATATATTATTAGCTTGATTGCAAGAGAAGATCCTAAAAAAAGGTAAACCCGCAGCTATAAATACACAACCCGTGTCTGTCATTATTTGAAGCGTAGAATAAACAAATTTTCAGCTCAATAGGCAGAATAACAAGTGGCATATGTAAATATGCATGTGCTGTAATTATTCGGTCTAGTGGAAGTGTGGTCTAAACCTCCTAGTGGTGACTGCTAGGAACGACCTTTCTTGAAATGTTTGACGAATATGATAACACTAGGGCTTTTCAAGTAAGGTTAGCGAAAGATCGATAGCCCGTTCTGGAAAATGCTTTCCAAAGCGACCGTAACGAAATTAAAACAACTGGTACAAAACAATTTCAGTGTTAGATCTCTCTACAGAGTCGGTGCTCTGTCTCAGTATAAGGCTAATACACCAGTAATACAAGAATCACATGGACAAGGGATGATGTTTTTCAAAAGAATGAATATGACAGAAAAATTACATCTATCGTTCAAACCACCATGTGCTCGGGTTACGCGGGGTAACGCTGTCAATCAACCTTCGCGTGTTAGAAAAATTTGCAAACATCAGCATCTTAAACGTTTACGAATCTACGGAGGAGTATGTTGACAACAAAAAAGAAGTGTTCTTCGAATAGATCGAATAGGACCGGAAACACCAGCCAACGTATGATGTGATATGTGATAATCCTTGGAGATCTAAACACCAAAATAGGCTAGAAGCCGGTATTTAAGTACTACGCAAGTACCCATAGTTTGCATAAGAATATCAATGACAATGAACTACCAAGTTCTCGCTTAGGGTTGTCCATAAGACCATTTGGGTATCACCTCGTAGTCAGATAGACCACGTGATCATTGACCATCGCCATCACTTGAGCTTGATAACAATACGAACTTACTGCAGCGCCAACGTAGACACAGATCAACACCTTGTTGATAAGAGGTCTGTTCCCGTACTTTCAGTAACTGAATTTTACTGAATTTTCCTGAATCATGAGGTGGGGAATTTCATGAAAAGTACGGGAACACTCTCATTGTATTCCCTGAAAATTGATAACCAAAAGTGTCAGTTTTCGACTTTTGGGAGAACAATAGTGATTATAAAGTCATCCTAAGCGGTAATAAATTATCGCCACCAAAAAATTCGACCTTCATAGCAAATTACGCAAAAAATATGTTGCTAGCCGCGCACATTTGAAAATATTTACTCCGTTTGACATTTCAGTATTTTTCAGTAGCTCAGACCCTACTGAAATTTACTGAAAGAGGGGAAATTTTCAGTTTTCAGTAAAACGGAGGACGGGAACAGCTTCATTGCAATTAATCGCGATTAATCGCAATTAATCGTAGTACGGGAACAGACCTAATGTTTTCCGATCTCGAATTACTTTGCATGGACGAATCAAATCAGCAAATCGGATTGGCCGAACCGATTTAAGTCAAATTTGGTGCACCACTTTATTCAAGTATCTTGTGTGGTAATCTACCATAATATACGCCAAAAATCAACCCAAAAAAATTTGGCAAGTGAAACAAAGTGAAAAAAATACGTTCGCAAAATATTTTCAAACAACCGCCATTTTTTTCGATAATTTTTTTTAAATATTGTGAAAATATATATATATACTTTCGCATATTGCCTAGGCGATTTACATCATTCGGCACAATATGAAAAACCTATCTTTTGTGGAAGTATGTTAAAAATAATAGTGAAAGTGCCCTTTTCATTTATATATGCATGCTGCAGAAAAATTCAAATCATTGAATATTTCTGAAGTTGCTAAAATGAAGGTAGGTCGTTTATGCTAAGGACAGCAGTATCTGTATCTTACAATTTAATTGTATTTTGCCTGCATGCAGCCCTGAAAGTAAATCTTAAAAAAAAACAATATTGAAAAAGACTCACTACTTGATGATCAAAACCAATTTGAATTTGCAAACATTTTCAAATGACGGATATTTTGTGAATTTTTATGAAACGACTTTCAAAAAAGTTAAATATTTTTTTGATTGTGGCTTCAATTCAAAATATATTAATATTTTACAGTGTAATGATGCCAACGAAAGCTACCAGAAAAATCCTACAACAAAAGAATTCATATTTCGTCTCTAAAAAGTATCACGATTCTGATTGAATTAAACGGAAACTAGAGCCAGTTTAGCTCAATGCCTGTATAATTATTTTCATGCATCTTCGGTGGAGAAGAACTAATGATATGAAGATTTAAAATATAGGAAAAATACAAATACTCGTGTCAAATTCAGCTATTTTTAAAATGATTTAAAAAACAATGCATTTACTCCAGGAAATCGCTTTAATAGTGTACAAATATTTTCGAGCCAAAAGTCTAATTTGACTCTAATGCCTAGTACTATACTCTTCGCGAAACGAATTCAACGGTCAAATCCCATACAAAAAGAGCTTTTCAATTCGTCAGTAAAGCTCTTTTGTATGGGATTTGACCGTTGAATTCGTTTCGCGAAGAGTATAGTACTAGGCATGAGGTGGAATTGTTTTTGCGGGATGATTAAAATTGAAAAAAAATATTAGTTTTTTTGACAAAGTTGTTTCGAAAGTATGCACTGATTTTCATCAGACAACAGATCACAGTGCATACTTGACTGATGTGACCATTTGCAGTTGGAAATCATTAATTTTTATTTATGTTAGTTGTGACAAATTTTAACATCTCCGACTTATATCCATTGACATATTTTACTCATAAAGGTTATTGATTTGTGATCATGGTTCAATTCTTGTCTATAAATCAGCATAGACAACGTATATCGTCTCTAAAGCTTATCAAAGCAGAGATAAGTTATACATTTATCAAATTGATCGAAACACCAAATTTCCGCATATTTGGTACCAAAGTGAAAATTCTGATTGCTGTATATTTATGTACAATAAACTAGTACTTACTCATAGTATACTCCATTTTTATAGTCCATGAATTCGAGCAAAATCAATTCCATTTCGAGAAAAAGAAAATTTTTCACACGTTCAAAAAAGTTCATGGGCTGCTGAAGACCAGTCAACGTTTCCGGAACATAAAATATCTCCCCAGGATTTCCGATCATGCTCGCTAGATTTCGTAGCGGAGGTCCCATCCAGTTGACAATAATCGGGCATTTGAAATGTCCTGCAACTCCAATTAGGAAGTCGTTGAAAAAGTATCCGAGCACGACTAGGTCAAACGACTCTTCCTTCATAAGTTTTTGCATTTCCGGGGTATTTATCGTACGATTACTGTGAATGTACATGTTATTTGTCACGGTTATCATAAGCTTGACAGTATCAAGCCAACTGCTTTGATTCATAACTCCCATCGGCGGTCGTGGTAATGATAGTTGAATGTGTCGAAATTTCATGTTGGGTTCATCTAGAGGAAGTGCCGTTACAATCGTGACATCATGACCCCGCTCGATCAATGGGCGAATTGTACTCATGTGAACAATGACATGTGACTTTGAAAACGACGGAAAAAACCCTAAAATCCGGGCTGAGCTGACCGCTGTGAGACATATCGAAACAATCACTAGAAAAAGAAACGCGACACGCAACTGAAGCATTTTTGCTAACACGAATGATAACCGAGTTTAACTGAAGCATCCACTTTTGTATAAACTATTTTATACGCGAAATGTAAGTGAAGCTTGGAAAAAGATAAGATAGTGGTCGATTATTCAAGAAATGATCATGATCGAGCTCTGAACAAACATATTTCCAAGATTATGAAAACGAAACAAGTCATGATGAAATTTAAACCAATGATATAAATTTCATTAGATTTAGATATGTTTATCTCACACTGAAATTAATTTTATTTCGCCAAAATATTTTGTTTTGGTTTGGTATTTAATTCTTCTAATTACGTAATGAAGCATTGAATGAGAGGTGTGATGCTGAACATAGGTCAATTAGTAAACAAGACAAGAACTATTGTAAATGATAAACTCATCTCGAAAAATTATATTGATCTCCACCTGGACTATGTCTATTTATAGGACCACCATAAATCTTAAAACTAAAATACTAGGTGGGGTGAAAAGTAACCTCCTTGGGAATGAAAAATATGTTTTTTAAAAGTTTTTATTTTATTTTATTCAATGTAGTCTCCTTTTAGGTCGATACGCTTATTCCAGCGATTTTCAAACTTTTTGAACCCGCCCAAAAAGTACATTTCCGGAAAGTCTGCAAAATACTCCCCCGCGGCGTCGATGATCTCCTCGCGCGAGCTGAATTTTTTATTGATGAGTCATCTTTTGAGGTTTAGGAACAGATAATAGTCCAAGGAAGCCAAATCGAGCGAATAATGTGGATGGGGAAACAATTCGAGCTCTTAATCGTTGATTTTAGCCATTGTTGCGATGCTCTCGTGTGACGGTGCATTGTCTTGTAAAAACAAAATTTTTTTTCGCTTCAAGTGAGGCCGTTTCGCAGCGGTTTTGGCCTTCAATCGCTTCAATAATGTGCAGTTATACCCGCTGCTGATGGTTTTTCCTTTTTCGAGGTAGTCCACGAAGAGTATCCCATGACAATCCCAGAAAACCGACGCCATGACCCTTCCGACCCATTGAGCCTCTCTCGGCCGCTTCGGAGCACTCGTGCCGGCTTGAGTCCATTGCCGGTCACTCAGTGGATAACGGTATCATCAATAGTCACCAATCGACGCCAAATTCCACCCGTTTCCACATCAGCATAGGCAAACACGCTTCCGAAGTGCGCTCGCGTTCGTGTTTTTGGTCCGGAGTCAGCATGCGCGGCACCCAGCGGCAGGATAATTTTTTCATCTGCAGAATCTTGCACAAAATATAGCGTGTGTGCTCAGTACTAATCCTAATGGCATCTGCTAGCTCGCGCACCTTCACTTTCCAGTCGGCCAGTCGGTTTCATGTACTTTTTTGACATTGTCCTGTGTAACCGCATCGGAGGGCTTGCCGCTGCGGACTTCATCGACAGTGGAGTTTCGGCCACCACGAAACTCTCGAAACCAATATTTCACGGTGTAATCTGAAGAAGCGCTAGCCCCATAATATTTATTCAACTTTTCTTTTGTTTCGTTTGCCGTTTTGCCTCTCAAAAAATAATGTTTTATGAGAGAACGAAAATCATTTTTTTCCATACTCACCAAGGTGCCAAACAAGTCAACAAAAATCGGCTGTCAGAACAAAACAAATGACTGTATCGCGCTGAAATTTGACATGTCTGCCTAAATATGAATAGACTATAAGGCACAATAATCTTTTTTGCGATTGCAGCGCGTTCTGGAGGTCAAGGAGGCTACTTTTCACCCCACCTAGTATATGTGAAATAAGCCCTTGGAAACCAACATAGTACCTTTAACTAGCGAAAGGTCAATTGAAATAGGCACCCTAAAAGTTAGGGCTACAAAGTAGCATCTACAGGAAGAGGTTAAGTATGCAAGAATCCCTCTGAATACGAATACCATCAAGGAATAAATTGGTGAATCAACGGCTCCCCTCACATAAAATCTCAAAGGTGGATTGAAAAGTGGGAGCGGGGATCGTAGGACCCAAATGCGAAACGCTTTTTACTCTCCCTACTAGGCCACTATCTATCAAGCAGAACTATATGCTATATTAAAGGCCACGAGTATAATAAAGATAAGGAACAAGAAAATGGTCAGTATTTATAGTCAAGGGCTTCTTAAGGCTACCAGTCGGGATCAAATAAACTCAGCTATACACTTGGAGACAAGAGAAGTGCTTACTGAAAAAGGGGTTAAGAACAGCTTCGACCTGATAAGAGTCGTTGAGCATAAAGGGCATCAAAGAAAGTTTTTACTGAGGCCAGAAAAAGGACTACATTGATCAAATTTGATATTGGGGCTTTGTGAAGGCAGATATGAACAGGAAAATCAAAACTTAGTCTAAGAAAAAGATTGAAACCTACTTGCTGAGTTAAGAAGGTTTGAAACACTCAGAAGACTACTGTCAAAACAAGCAGTTGTTCTCTTTATCATTTGCATAAAGGACACGATAAAGACCTTCTAAGAGTTTCTTGGTACTGCTCTTCGCTTCTTCTAGAACATACAAAAAATTTCCATCGTCAGACTTACCTGGCTTCATAAGGAGTCTTGATATCGTATAGGACATAGCATTGCTAAGGTATGATAGACCTAAGAGGTCGCAGTGCAAGAAGCAATCTGGACCCATTCTATACAATTAATCAAGCTCAATCAATGAATGCACTGTGGTGTCACTTAGACTTGCCCAAAACAATTAAGGGAGAGTACGTTTCACTAGATCTCGCTCATTTGTTCTTATCTTTTGCTATGGGCACGATTGGATGTAAAAAAGTAGCCAAAACTTATATATGAGACGTTCTGAGACGTTTGGACATGAATTGGTGAGCCTTTTGGACATGAAATGGTTATATAGCTCGTCATATCAACACCTTTTTGTTCGTTCGTTCATGAATGACCCAAGTCTATTTTCAATTATATTTAGTTTTTATTTTTTGAAATTACTGCACCTTATACGGCTGAAGACTCAAGTTCTGATGTATAATTTGACGTCAGAGAAATGTCAAATGCTTGAAAGCAACGTATTCATAATGAATTCCTAGCTGTGAAATTGGTAGAAACCTCATTCTCAGACAATACACACGAGTGAAGCAAGATAAATTCTTTGACTCACTAGCCCTTAATTTGGCTCAGGCATTTACTCACAGCTAGGTTAACTCTACGGCTGGTTTTTGATCATGGCCGAATTCGTACCGTGGGCCACAAACGCTGTAGCTTGAGCTATTTTTCGCATCCTGTGTTATTTTACTCATAATTTTGAATTTTCTGTGAGAAAATACCTCAACGCTTGGAAAACTATTCCGTGTTGGGCTGCAAAGCTTTGTAGGCAAAGTAAGTTAATGAACATACACGGTACGTAGGTACTCCTCATTCAGGAGTCCTGGATATGTGCAAACCATCAGATAAACTTTGCTGTGAGGTCCCTGGTGATTTGCTCGGAAGCATTCTTGTATGAAGTCCGACTCCTACATATTTTGCATAAAACTTTCATCATTAGGCCATACTTTCCGAAGATGATAGATAGTTGGAATAATATTCACCCTTATTGTGAGTGTCGAGTCGATCGCTAGTCGATTGTCGACGCAGTTGTCGATTCGATGTCGTTTTGGTATTATGAGAGTCGATCGAAACTACTTATAAGTACTATGATATTGAAATCGAGGAAAATGCTTGAATTGAGTCCTATTGTGAACTTAATTGCCATTGTGAGCAATTTTAGCATCCGCTAATTGTCAAGTGCAATTTTGAATCTGGTTTTTTTCTTGAATGTTCGTTAAATGAACACATTTGATTAATTTTTTGACTACGAGTTTGATAAAGATAATCAAGCCACCCTCCTAGAATTAAGACGAAAGAGAAAATGGCTTAGAGACTCGTCAAATCCTTTGGATATGGACAATGTAGAGTGAGAACTATCGATTGGAATAGTCTTGATTTATTTAATGAAGAGTAGATTTATACAGAATTTCAGACTTTCCAAACATTTTTCTAAATAAACATTTTCATTTTTACTACACAATTAGAAAATATTTTAATTTTTACTTAACACTAAATTAACGTTTTTGTGTTTTTGGTAACGGTAACAAATCTGTAGCTCTCTCGCATCTTCTTCATAAATCTGCAGGGTTTTTCGCTTCGTTTGCAAGGACTTTTCTTGCAATTTGAACTTGTCCCTTTTAAGGTAATACATTTTTCCAGTCAAGATATTCAATATTTGTATTAATGTTGTCCTGCAGTTCAGTTTGGCTTTGGAGTAATCGGAGTCTACTTTCATGTTGGTTGGCGGTGGCAGATCTTGGCGTTTATAATTTTCATCATTTAATAATTATTTTATTAGCGACTGAATATTCCAACAAAACAACTTACATTTTGTGTATGTCCAACTACCTGTCGATGCAATGTCGCGAAACAAATTGGAATCGACAAAACTTGTCGATCAAATCGATAATCGGCAATCGATATGGACAGTCACAATAACACATCTGTCGATCTGCTGTCGACGTCGATATTATTGACATCGACTCGACACTTATGATATGGTTGATTACCTCATATTCGAAGCACTGTTTTGAGATGATCAACAACTTTTTTTAACAGCATTATGACGAAAACGGCTTCCCATTCGACGTGTGTGATTTCAAAATAATATCAAGCGAATTTATTCACTCTGTATGCATTGGCGGCTCGTCAGGGATGGCAAGGTTGGCAGTGGCAACCCAAAACTCCTGTCCAGTGCATGCAGAGTGAAATTGTGAATTTTATAAAATATTCCTTTTTACTAATTTTCGAAGAAAATTAGTATTAAACTCAATTCGCCGAAAATTCATATTTCTTTATATATATATATATATATATATATATATATATATATATATATATATAAATATATATATATATATATATATATATATATATATATATATATATATATATATATATATATATATATATATATAAAATATATACACATATACACCGTTTGGCAGAAGTTCTGTTACGTAAAAAAGAGGCCATAAAATCTGATCGGAAAATAATTTTTATTAAAACTTAAGTCAAAAATGCTGGAAAACAATGGAATTTTTAGATTTTGATCACTTTCGCTCGATATGACCACCTTTTGCTTTGGCAATTTCCTTCAAACGGTCTTTGAACGCATCGCATGAGGCTCGAATGGTATCTTCTGGTATTTTGGCCCATTCTCGAACAATGGCTTTCTTGAATTCATCCATGCTACTGTATTTTTTAGCGCCCACCTTGGTCTCCAAAATGGACCAGAGACAATAGTCCAGCGGGTTTGCGTCGGGAGATTTCGATGGCCATTTGATGTGCGAAATGAAGTTTGGAACATTGTTTTTTAGCCATTCTTGGTTCACACGTGCTTTATGAGCCGGTGCTGAGTCTTGTTGAAAAGTCCATGGCTCCGAACCGAATTGTTTTCGTGCCCACGGCTTCAAAGCAGCTTCTAGGACTTTTTTCCGATAGTATGTGGCATTCACTTTGACACCAGGCTCGATGAGCACGATTGGAGAGCGCCCATTTGCGGCCACGGCTGCCTACACCATAACTTGCGGTGGATGTTGGTTTCGGCCGACTGTGCGATGGTCCAAATTATCGCTTGACCTTTCTTTTAACCAAACACGATCATTTTGTTTGTTCAAATATTGTTCAAGTGGAAAGTTTTTCTCATCGGAGAACACAATGTTCGGAAAATCGCCACGAGCGAGTCGACGGAGCAACAATTTTGATCGATCCAGTCTAACTTTTTTTTGCTTAGCGGTGAGATCATGCACTTTTTGGCGCTTGTACGGCTTAAGTCCAAGGTCCTTTTTCAATACACGCGACATGGATCGGGATGATATTTCCATATTTTTTGCCATTTCGTTCGCACTTCGACGTGGATTTCGACGAATTCGATCTTTGACGTTCTTGACGATTTTTGTTGTTGTTGCACTTTTCGGGCGGCCACTTCTGGGTTTGTCATTCATGCTACCGGTCTCATTGTATCGTTTTATGGTTCGGTACACAAACTGTCTGTTGATTTTGAGGTGTTTCAGCTCTCGAACAATGTCCATTGTTGATTTTTTGCCCAAATGAAGAGCGATCACAGAATTGCGTTTCATTTCCATAGTGAATTTTTTTTTTGTGTGTACAAATGTAAACAAACCGACTTGTGCCGCTAGTGCACAACTGTTTGAAGTTTCATCAGAAACAATCGGTTCGCAGATAGAACTGTCGGTATTGCAGATTTAGCGGCCAGTTTGAACGTAACAGAACTTCTGCCGAACGGTATATATATATATATATATATATATATATATATATATATATATATATATATATATATATATATATATATATATCAGCAAAATGATTATGGGATATAATCTCTGGAGTGGCCAATCCGAATGAGCTGAAATTTTTGGAGAACGTAGGTGTATATAGTAGGTAGATCCATGATGTGCTAAAATTCAGATATTCTAAACCTTTTGGAGGCAGCGAGCGGATTAGTGAATTTTGAGGTACTCCTATATTTCCAAGCAGTGTGAATTTTTGTTAAAATAAATGTTGGATAATGAAAACTTATTATGTTCTTAGCTTGTTTATGTAAAAAAATTGGAAAAATTGAGCCGTGTGCGGGTGCAGCATGTTTAAAAGTAGGTAAGGATTTTTTTCATCGTGAAATTTGCAGAACGTATTGATGTAGACTAGACTTTAACACACATGGACTTTCAATATTGCGCAGGCAACTCTGTAGCTACAGCAGGCTTCTGAAAAAAATCCTCCAAATTATCGACCTTCCTGAAAATTTTTTGATTTTTGAAAATGAATTCAAATTATTGATAAATTTTGACTTTTGTCCACGAAGTCAAATAGAAATTTCCAAAATTCCGCTGTAAACAAGAACGGCAACCCGTGATCAAATTACCTCTATTTTCAGCACTCAAAACTTCTGTTCACGAGAACTGACGATCGGATAATGCGATCAATATGAAATTTACAGGACATGTTTGTATTAACTAGGACCAGGTCTGCTAGAAGTGATTTATAAATACGGGCAACACTGTGGCAGTGGTGCCATTTGTGGTGCCTATAGCTTCGGATTTAGCCCCCAGATTTTAACAAAACTCACGCAGTAGGTGAATCTTACTCTAAGATAGATTGCATAGAAATTTGGTTGAAATATTAGAACAGGGTCGCTAGCTATGGCAATTTTCGTCTCCTAAATATTGTAAATTTGCTCAGGAAAATAAAGGTTTTTTCCCTTTAACTTCTGATGCAGTGACGAAATCAAAACGAAATTCATGTGATAAGTGGATCTTGTTGCATTTCTAATTTTGTAGGAACTTCGTTGAAAAATTGTGAAAGGGTTGCCAGCTTTGATGAATTTCGTATTTTATTGACATTTCTTTATTGAGCGATGTTGTCATAAAATTTCCAAATGGGAATGATCCTGCAATGACAATTAACAACAAATATTTACGTTTCACAAATTTAAAAAGTTTGGATGGCGTTAACCCTAAAATTATACTCACTCCTATAACTTAAAGCGCAGCCATTGAATCGAAACGAAATTCTTAGAGTGGGTTTAACACAACGTGAAGCAGCTATGGTGCTAGCACATGATTGCCAGTACCAGTCGATTTCGTAAATATTGCACCAACAGATGCTTCCATTTTGTATTCATAAGCAAAGCATTTACAATAAAATAAGCAACCAATATTTAAATTTTTCGAGTTTTTGAAATTTTCCGGATGGCAGCCCCAGACATAATTTAATCGAATAAACTTTCGATGATACCCTTGGATGAAAAGGAAATTCAAAGGATAGGTTGATTAAGCACGAGCATGTTATGGTAGATTTATTGCTGCTGTGTTGGACAAGTGTTGCCAGCACTGAACATTTTCATCATTTGTGCTATAGGAAATGCTGACAGAAAATGATATTTGTTCCTTTAAGTAAGAAATGGTTGATATGATACTACAAAGAAGTGTATAACGTCTTCACACATTTTTAAATCCCTTAAAGATAATTTCTTCGAAAATTCGTTTTCTAGCGGTTCTGATGCGCTAGACTTTTTTTTTAACAGCATTATAACGAAAATGGCTTTCCATTCGACGTGTGTGATTTCAAAAGAATGTCAAGCGACGTTATTCACTCTGTATGACGTTAATTAACCTGGTCACCTCATTTCTAAGTCTAGGGACATACGTTTGGCTCCTCGTTCTCATAACTTATCTATTTCTAATTATTTCTAGACGGAACATCTCAATGTACGTGTGTACGAGCTATGTGCACTGGAAGAAGTGAAGCAAGCGATTCGCGTGGATGACGATTAAGTTGACAAAACGATATTAAATATATTGGACGATGACTTCGAAGAATGCCTTCACTAATGTCACATGATACATTTTTTTTCACACTTGGTTGTATTAAATATTATTATAGTACGAATTCAAATCTGTCAGTATATAAAACAAGTTTATTAATCTTTAAAAAACGTCCAATCTTTTTTTATCACCCACTCTTTTCATCACCGACCCTAAAACAATTACCATCCGAAACATAAACAATGGAACGAGTGTGAAACAATTGTGTTAACTGCCGGTGTTACTGAATACTTATTTTATTAGATTACTTGTTGAGCAAACTGATTTTCCATTTGTCTATTCGTTTCATTAATCACTTCATCATCTACTTGGCTTTTTACTAATATATGATGCACTCGACTATCTACTTTTTGCAAAATCAACTAGAAATAACTTAGCATATAAGAATACTAGCGCAGCATATGCAACGAAACTGTGGAAATACGATGCACTTGTCTATTCACTTGTCATCCCATCTGACCAGCTACTTAATTGTCCACGTGACGTTACATAAAATTGTAATCATAGAGGTAAATAATTACAATAGAAATATACAATGTTAGAAAATAGAAGATTATAGAGCTAACAAATGATAGTGGGATGCACATTTCGAATAGTTCTTATTAAGATACCAACTTATCAGCTAAGTGAGACGTGGTCATCGCACATAATTTCTGTATACTGAGCTTCCGTATACAGATATTGGTAGCCGTAGAATTAGTACTCGTTCTGAATGTACATTAATCGGTTGTGCGGTTGCTAATAGTTATTACGGTTATGATGAAACGACCTATTCTCTTGATTGTCTTCTTAATAACATTCTTGGTCTCGCTAAGTGAATCCGCGAAGATTCTCGGGCTGTTTACATCTTTCAGTCGATCTCATCTCATTATCCATAAATCTGTAATCCAAACTCTGATTGACAGAGGCCACAATGTTACCATAGTCACTACACTACCTCTGGAGGATTCTAATCAAAATTATCGTCACATCCAGCTAGATGTGCCGCCGTTTCCATATGATTTCATTTTGAATGCAGCAGCCAAATCGACGAGTCCTTTTTCCGTTATCCATTCTTTGGTGCATAATATGGATCTGATAATGAACTACAGTCAGAACGCAATCACTCATCGGAAAATGAAGCAGTTGATGGCAGAAGAAACATTTGACCTGGCCATCATCGGGTTCTTCTTCTATATTTTCGAATTTGGTGTCGCGGCACATTTCAAATGTCCGATCGTAGTTAGCTTAACTTTAAAACCATTCTCACTGATCAATTCAATGATTGGAAATCCGCATGAAGTTTTATATATTCCTCCAATGATATTGGGCTCGAAGCCACCTACAAATTTTGTCGGTCGACTGAATAATGTTTTCGGAAATGTAGTGGAAAGTATGTTTTTCTCGTTTGTCGAATATAAGGCTGAGCAGTATTACAAGTAAGATTTAAAATGATTTAAAACTGCTCAGTGTGTTAGAGCCTTTCTTTTTATAGGGCGAACTTTCCACCAGAAAAATATCCACCACTTAAGGAGCTTTACGAAAATATATAATTAGTATTGGTCACTAGCTATTTTTCCCATGGTACGATCAGGCCTAATGTCCCAGCTTTAGTGCCAATTGAAGGAATTCAAATTAAACCAACGTCTGACCCATTGCCTCAAGTAAGTATCATAATAGCAATTTATCTTAAGATGCACTAAAAACAGTTTTGAAACTTTTATTAAGTAGCTGTTGACTACGGTTTATTTAGAGGAGACTCTAATAGCAGTTTGCCATTTACATGCAAAAAACACATGTTGAATGCCACAGATTACCCACGCTTATTATCTATGTGTCTATTTTTTATTTAATTAGGCTGGAGCAGACCGAAATTTGTAGACAACTAAAGCTGAAACATAGCTTTTTGCATGTAAAATATACAAAATATTCCTTGTTATATGTGTATCCACGATAACTCTCGTTTTAGACGTTTTTGCAATAAAGCTACTCAATCTTTAAATTTGTATCATACTGAAAATCTGTCTCATACTTTATACCCAATTCCATCTAACTTACCTCAATTATTAAGTCTTAAATCTTAAAACGTAATGCAACATTAAGCTTCGTTACATCTTTTGTGACCTTTGTGTCACCCCTTGGACAAACGATGCTTCAGCCTGCAATAAATGTTCGTGCCGCAAATGTATCCCAAACACTGAACGAAAAACGTACCTTCGGCTAACAATATTATAGTAATGAAAAAATCATTAAATTGGAGCTGATGCGAAAGTTCATTGCCTCAGCGATATGGTTCCTTAGTTTGATGCACCCATTCGAACACTCTCACACTGGCAGAAGAAAGACACAAATTCATTGCAACTATGAGCAGAAATTCATTGCAACTATGAGCAGGTTATGAACGAATATCCAAGGAAGATTTGTTTCTGACAATGAACAGCCATTTAGTCACCTGTAGCTTTTTCATCCTAATAAATCACAATTACCTAAACGGGATGAGCATATACTATATGCATGTATTATTAATGAATATTTTTTATTATTTTACATCAAAAATAAAAAACTCTAGTCCATCAGAGCCTCTAGAAAACTGATTTTTGAAGAAATTATCTTTGAGTGACTAAAAAATGTGCAAAGACGTAATACACTTTTTTCTAAGTACTTATCATATCAACCATTTCTTACACAAGGCACATAGATGAGAAACACTGTTTTATGGCTACAAATGTACATATATCCTTTGAATTTCGCTTTCATCCCAGGTTTTCATCGAAAGTTTCAACGATAAAACGATATTTGCGGTTGGCATGCGAAAAGTTTCCAAAACTCGGAAAATTTCAAAATTGGTTCCTTATATTTATTGTTAATGTTTTACATGTGAATATATTAGTGGAAGCAATTGTTTTTGTAGTATTTACGAAAATGTATACTGCTGGCATTCCTGTGATTGCTCTACAACCAAAAATATACCAAATCTGCTTCACGTTAAGATCAAACCATTCTGTGAATTTCGTTTCATTTGGATGAATGCGCTGGAAGTTACAAGAGTGAAAAGAAGTTTAGAGTTACCACCCGCGAAACGTTTCAAAATTTTGGAACCTAGATATTTGTTGTTAATTGTCATTGCATTGTTAATTGTTATTGCATTCTCATTCTCTAAAAATTCAGTTTTTTTTCTCAGTGATTTCCAAGATGTTTCGACTCCCACAATGTTGCCCGCATTTCAGAATCACTGCTGTCAGACTTGGACCTATAGCTCAGTGAAATCCGACATATAAAAGGCGAAACTGCGGAAAAATTAGGGGAAAGCTGAATTTTGGTGTGAACCTTGGTACTGGCGTGTTGAACAAAATGTCCAAAGTCCCCATCGATCCGAGTGCTGCGTCACTTTTAATACAAGGTCAAAGGTCACCAAAAGTGACCTTTCCTAAAAATCTCAGTAACGGTCACGTCTTCAGGAAAACAATGTATGACGAATTTGTAGCGTAGAAAATTTCCGACAAACGAATTTCACAACTTTTTCCTGTAACCATAGCCGTTTTTGAAATATATTGATCTAAACATTTGTTACTAACAGCATCCTCTTTCTCACGGCATGTTAATATTATCCGATTTTGATTATGACTTGCCATGTTTGTGACTTTGTTTTTCTATGTTTAAGAGGCGCATGAAAAAAACATGTAAACAAACTTATCTACCAGACTCCAGGGTAGGTGGAAAAGTGTGCTCCGAAAAATATTAATATTACCAAAATCCTTAACAACAATCAAAAAAAGGTTGTTGGCTATGCAAGCAGGATAAAGAAAATAATAAAAAATAAGATATAACAGGCTAGTATCTCAGGTGAACGGTTCAGTTTGATGTTTGATTAATGGACCTTGACTGCAAATAAGCGCTATATAAATATAAACATCTACTTAGTAAATTCTTACTGGAGCTTGGTGCGAGTAAGAATATCAATGACAGCTGGAAACTACCTAGATATGAGTTTAATGTTTCTCTAGGAAAAGACATTGTTACACTCAGAAAAATGTCACTTTTTTTTAGAATCACTTTAAATCAAAAGTTGATATCACATTGAAATAAAAAGCGAACCTTGTACGAATTCCACTTTATTATAAAAATTTTCTTTTCAAATCAAAATTTTTCATCATTGAATTAAAAAGAAAACGTATATGGATTTTTGATTCAAAACCATCATAACTGATGGGTCAATTGAAATGCGAAAAGTAGGCAGACTAGCTAATACAGAGCAACATATTTATTTCGCGCATAGCATCCTTTTGGCAGTTTGCGATGTTCTCTATAATAGGAGGTCCATTCCAGATTAAAGAGTTGATGAAGCAGCTGATAGTCTGAACGACGACCACGAAGATTTGGATGGTCCTGAATCAGCTAACTACGTTGAAACCGGTCGCCTGCAAGACACGCTAGATCAGACGAAGGACATCAGCGCATGCAGCGCATATATTTTAAAAAAGCTCCAACGAAAAATAATAACGATCTTTAAAACTATGTCGGATCCGAGCAAGGCATTTAACTGTCTCCTTTAAATGGATTGTAAAACAAGATGAAATAGTCTCTTGACAATGCTCGAATAGTTTCCCATTTTGAAAAATAGTATAAATTAATAGGCCTGCAATATTCAGAGCAATTAGAAGCAACAGAGTTTGATTCGGTTCAGAAAATTATTGAAGTTCTACTCCCTGTAATATTGGCTGTGACGGCCTTTAGTCGCAGACTTGTTAATTTATGCACTGCTAATACTTCATCAAGATTTGTCTTTAGGCTGTTAGGAGAAAAACGGTCTATTCTTCTGAATGCTATGAAAATTGCAATATTGGACCGAATAAAAGAGCCTCAGTGGTATGCTAAACTATCTCCAGAATCCACATTGCACCAGCGAAAATTTACCAAATGAAATAAAATCTCTATTTTTGAAACCAAGCAACGCAAATATTAAAAAAAATACTACAATGATCTAGATGCTGAACCCTATGCTTGGTAGCCAAAGAAATGAAGAGAACCCAGTAGATACCCATATTGATCAGAACAAGATAGTCGTCAATTAACGCTACAAGAAGAGCTGCAAAAGTATGAAAATAATCAATCATGAAATGCCGCAAGAAACTAATCTAATTAAAACCATTGCAAAAGAAATGAATCTTTTCGAAAGTGGTGGCACTTGCATAGTTTGGAGCAGGCGTACCAATATTTCTCGACCGTTTCCGCGGCATCCAAAATCGGGAATAAATTTAAAAGCAGGCTTGGAGACGATACCTTAGATGCTTTGCTATTGCTTCAATGTTACTTGCGAAAAACCTAATGAACTTTGGCCGAATTTTCTATATGTTACTTTATTATGTATCTCAATTCTAAGAGTTGTGTTTTGTTGTTGTGGTTTTTTGTCGTGATTTTTTGTTGTAATTTGTAATAGATGTAATTTTTAATATCTGTATTCATACTGTCAACGTTTTGGATAATTAAAATTATTGTTTTTATTTGCATCAATAATATAAATTAGTAATAATGCAATTTTTTATACAGTTTTGAGCTTACTTATTGTTGTAGTTTTGAAATGATGGCAAATTATATAATCTGTTTACTAGAAACTAGACTTATTTTGTTGTGTTGTATTTTGAATTTCAAATCCCGGAATCCCGGGATCCCGGGATTTAAGATTTTTTAATCCCGTAATCCCGGGATTGAAAATATGGTTCGGGATTGGAATCCCTAGACATGACCCGTCTCGAAACCAATTTGCACCTGAAATTACGTGACCTTGCCCTGATCGTTCATGGGATTAGACTGTATGAAAAAAAAACTAAAAAACCGATTATTTCGGGATGATTCGTTTGCGGGGGCTGGTAGGGTGTGGGTACGGTGTGGGTGTGGGGCTGGTCTTGCGATGTCAAGAATAGGCAATTAACAGGATAAAAAATGATCCTATCTTGTTTAACAGTGGGCAAAGAGTAGGCAACGAGCTCATTTCTGAAGATTTTGGATGGATGCTCAGGGATACCATTTTATGGCAAAGGGGGAGGGGGAACTTTTCGGAGCACACTTTTTCATCTACCCTAGAGTGTGGTAGATAAGTTTATGCACATGTTTTTTCCCATGCGCCTCTTAAACATAGAAAAACAAACCCACAAACACGCCAAGTCGTTGCATGAAAATCGGATAACATTAACATGCCGTGAGAAAGAGGATGCTGTTAGTAACAAATATTTAGATCAATATATTTCAAAAACGGTTATGGTTACAGGAAAAAGTTATCTAATCTTGTTTGTTGGAAATTTTTTAAGCTACAAATTCGTCATACATTGGTTTCTGAACACGTGACCGTTACTGAGATATATAAGAAAGGTCACTTTTGGTGACCTTTGACCCCGTATAAAAAGTGACGCAGCACTCGGATCGATGGGGACTTTTGACATTTTGTTCAACACGCCAGTACCAAGGTTCACACCAAAATTCAGCTTTCCCCTAATTTTTCCGAAGCACCATGTTAGATTTCCCCGGACTACTAGTTAATACAAACAAGCTCTGTAAATTTCATATTGATCAGGTTAGCCGGTCGTCAGCTCTCGTGAACAGAAGTTTCAAGTGCTGAAAATAGAGGTAATTTGGGGATAGGCTGCCGTCCTTGTGCAACGTGTTATTTTGAAAATTTCAAATTGACATGATGTACAAAAGATGAAATTTCCTAATATTTTGAATGTTTTTTAAAAATGCGAAATATGTTTTTAGGAGTCTTAATGGGTTGAAGGATTTTTTGCCCGCATCGTCCATATGTATATAGGTTTAGTCAACAACAGTACGCTTTGCAAATTTCACGATGATTGAATGTTTCTGTCAAAAGCTATGCCAAATCGAAATTTGAACAAAATGCTTGCTTACTTTTAAGTTCGCAGCAGAATACATGCAATGTAAGGAACATTGCATGTATTTTCATTAACTCTCAGTTTATATTCTTGTTTTTCATTTTTACTAAATCGGTAAAATAAAGTGCTGAAAAAAAATTTATTGAAGGCAAGTAAAGTATTGAGAGCTAGATTATCGCCAAAAAAAGCCCAAAAATTAAATGAGCTCAAAAGTAATTGACATCAGCCATCTTTATTTGACATCAACCATCTTTATTTCAAGACCTTTATTTTCAAAATATTGTTATTCTTCTATGAATAGCTACAAACAGTTGGCACTCTTATATTTTTGCAAATCTTCTGATTTTCTAACTGCTGCTAAATAAATGTTGTCCAATTTCATTGTTGGAAAATATGGAAATGAATAGGGAAAATTGCAAAATTGCAAAAATTGCAAAATATTTATTTTAAAACCAACCGCATATAAAAAGATAAATAACAAATTTACCGTAATATAAATTTCTGTTTTTCCACAATGGACTTTGTATGAAATTTTTAGTACGTTTAACATTTATTTGAAGACTTTTAATAAGACCAATGACTTCTGAAAGAATATTTTCGTGCTCAAAGAGTACTCAAAAGTGTGATTTTAATGGTCAAATTGATGCTGTTGATGCATTTTGACCATCGACTATGTAAATTACCCCGATGAAAATTTTCTTCGAAAACAGTTCTTTACCTTTAATATCGGCAATATGACCTGAAAGCCTCAAGTTTTTTTTTTGCAAATAGTAATCAGCATCTCGATACAGGTTACAAGATTCACTTATAATTCTTAAAATGTTATTTATAACTGATTTATTGTTTCGTAGTTCACATTTCGCATACTGTCGAAATAGTTCTAACAAGAACCAATCAAACACAACTTAATATTTTCCTGAATATTATAAATATCTTTTCTTGAAAAATTGTTGCTTGCTTTGACGTACTGAATCTACACGGCAAAGACAAAGCCGCTGCCTGGTCTAGTGGCCGGTAATAAATAACATCAGTTTGGTTGTCGTGGTAAACAGTAAACAGAGTTCAGTGTAGTTCTCTGTATATCAGTAGCCACGACACCTTCGCCTGCGTTGAGCTTCTTAAACTTACTTCTTAAACTCTAGCAGCACTTAGCATCTGTATCGACCGATTCCAAACGACTGCTGGAGTGGATAATGCAGCTTACTCTGCAGACCGCGATATAGAAGCACCCTTTAGGCTTTCTTATCACTGTAATACTTTCCAGACGGATGTCTTTGCGATGCGAAAAACCGCTGAACTAATATATGTAAATTAAGATTTTCACGGACAATCCAGCTGCGTTAAAAACACTGGTATCTCACATACAGTGGCTCACAGCTTATTTCAACCAGCACGTAAAAAAAACTTTAACTTCCTATAAAAACTAAACGAAATAAATTATCAACATTATTTAAACGCAGATTATTAGACAAGTGTTCACAATTATCATATATTTAGTTGAATATAATTTTTATTTGATTTCAACAGGTCATAACAATTAATGAAGAAAAAAGTAACAAAAAACAATGTCACAGCTTATTTCAACCAAGTAACAGAATCAATGTTTAAATTAAGTTGCAAGGCACAAAAAAATATTTTAATATTTAGTATGACCACCCTTCTGATCAACAACAATTTTTAGCCTCTTAGGCATTGAATCGACCAGCTTTTGTGTCACTTGTGGGGTAATTTTGGCCCATTCCTCAACCAATGCAGTTTTGAGATCGCTTTTGTTGGATATCTTCCGTTTTCGGATGTTTGTATCCAAAATGGCCCCCAAATTTTCGATGACGTTAATATCGCGCACTGTGCCGGTGGTTGCATAACATGCGGACAATTCCAAACCAGCCATGTCTGTACAATACCCGACTTATGCTTCGAGTCAGTGGCTTGATAAAATCTGAAACCATCGCGAATGCCCAGTTTCTCCGAACTTTCAATCAAATTGCACTTCAAAATTTCGAGATAATAAGACTTATCCATTGTAGTCTCAATAAATTTTAAGTTTCCAACTCCACTGTGGACATACAGGCCCAAACCATGACGCTGCCACCTCCGTGTTTGACCGTAGCTTTCAAATTTTTGTTTTGCAATTCTGTATTTGGCTTATGCCAAACATATGAGGCTCCATCAGAGCCAAAAATATTAAATTTCGATTCATCAGCGAATATAACGGTATTCTAAAATCCAGAATCTTTATCAAATGTTCCTTGGCAAATTTTAAACGGCACTTCTGATTTTTGGCACTTATAAATGGTTTCTTACGCGCTATTCTACCATTGAATTCATGCTCTCGCAGCACACGACGAATAGTTTCCGGGTGGCAGGACTTGCCCAACTCAGCTTCCACTTCACTTACAATTTTCGGAGCCGATAGCATTGGGTTTTCCCGGATTTTCCGAACAATAAAGCGCTCGTCCGTTTGATTGAAAATTTTGTTGGGGGCATTTCTCTCTTTTTCAAGCGTTCTATTTTCGTGGACAAATCGGTATATGATGCTATGCACTGTAGAATCACTTAGTCCAACCATCTTACCAATTTTCCTGCGTGAATGGTCACTTTTAAAATTACTGAGAACAAATTCTCGCTGGTCAATTGTCGTGCGTGGTCTCATTTCGAAAAACTAATTTTTCTGCACGATCTTTTCCAAGAATTCAGCAAAACTGAACTTGAACACATTACAAATATAATGACTAAAGCATAGACAAAAAAATAATTGCTGCATTGCAAGATAACGAATCATTGCACACCTACAAAGTATTTGGTTGAAATAAGCTGTGGCATTGTTTTTGGTTGCGTTTTTCGTTTTTCGTTGTTTTAGAATACTAAACAAATAAAAATAAATAAAAGAAGTCATATTTGATTAGTTTAAACATTAGACTAATAAACTGCCTTTAAATAATGTTGATATCTTCTTTAGTTTAGTTTTTATAAGAAGTTAAAGTTTTTTTTACGTGCTGGTTGAAATAAGCTGTGAGCCACTGTATATAAATTGAATTACGTACACGACTCTATTTAGGCGCTGAACAGGATAGGCAACAATAGAGGAGTCAGAACCTTCTTGTTTCCCAGTCATAATGACTTTGTTGGGAATGAGAAAGCGGATGCGTAAATCGAACAATCTTCCATTATTTGGATCGGCAAGCATCCCGATTTCTTTCCAAACGGTTAGGTGGCTGGTGGACATGACGTGCGTGGCAGAGTAGTAATGATAATTGGTTATTTCCAGTTCGGATAAAATTCCACAATTTATTTTTTAGCTCCCAAATATACTCACTAAGTCAGCATAAAAAAACATATAAATAGGCCATGATTCCAGGGAAGTACATTTATTTGAATACGAACAGTCGAAGAGAGAACATGAAAATGGAGAAAAATGAAATTAGAGCTGTCATTAAGTACCTCTGTTTGAAAAAATTGTCTACCAAAGATATACACTGCGACATGGTGAAAACATTAGAGGACTCTGTTCCTCCATATTATACCGTTGCACGCTGAGCCAAAGAGTTTAAGCTGGGAAGAACATCCAATGAACGGAAACACCACGAAGGACGTCCAACCACGTCCCTCACTAAAGGTAGTGTGAAAGAAATCAAAGATGTCATGTTGGTAGATCGAAGAGTGGCCATCAGGCAAGTAGCTGAGGTCACAGTGATCTCGAATGGAATCGTTGAAGAAGAATCGTTGCCCACGAATTACATATGAAGAAAGTATCTGCGCGTTGGGGGACGAGAATGTTAACCGACTGGCAAAAGAAGAAACGAGTCGACATTTCGAGAGTGAATCTCGAAACATTTTAGGTAGATCAGGATATTTTTTTGTCACGTTTCGTGATCATGGATGAGATTTGAATCTACCATTTTGATCGAGAAACCAAACAGCAATCGATGACGTGGAAGCAACCCGCTTCACAAACGCCGAAGGAATTCAAAGTGTCGAGCTCGGTGGTGAAGGTTATGCAATATTTTTTAATATTTCTCCATTTGTCAATGCAATAAACAGACGTCTACAATAATTATGTAATGAACTATTTTATTATTGGAGCTATCTGCTCGTATTATTTGGAGCAAAAACAACATATTTCCTGGAATCTTTTTACTTTTCGCACTAAAAAAACTTGAAAAACCATTCGAAAAACCATACATTTTTTGAGAAAATTGTTAGTCCGCCCGACGTTTTTGGATGAAGTTGTTCGCAGTGAAATGGATAGTGAATATGAAGTCGACTTTTCGATATCGAGGTCAGAATATATTGCGAGTGAAGTTGAAACAACCAGTAGTAAAGTTTCATTACCTGTTCAAAAATGTAGTTGGATATTAAATCTAGTAAGTCTCATACGGTGAGTTATATAGGCTACCACTGGAAAAGAAACACGATTAATAGAAAAAGAGCTAAGAGTAAAAAGTATATAAACTATTCTGGAAATATCTTACCGCCGAAAAACATATTCAAACCTTGTAGCTACAAACAAAAAATGTTTCATAAAAAATGGAGTTCTTCTCATGAATATTTTCAAAGAGTTTAATGCCCTCAGTGATAAGGAAATGCAAGATGCCTATTTATGTGGCTAAATACGACAACAGACAGTACAACGGCGCCGATCTTCTACTGGAAGCGAAAAAAAGCATTTCAGAATAAATATTTTGTAAGAGGCAATGCAAAAGAAAACAAAGTATGCAAAATAGCATTTGTGCTGCCGAGCTGAAAAACTATTTGATTTCTTGATCAAAAAGTGATATGAGAGGTCAGTATACCAGTGAACTAAATAAAATCTCGGACAATGTCTTGAAAAATATTGATAGTTATATTCGAAATTTTCCGAAACACTCATCCCGTTATAGCCAATATAAGGAATCCAAATATTTGTCAGCTGATTTAAATTAAGAAAGATGCACAATTTATATTTGGAGTAGTTTAAACCTGATAAAACGAACGAGTGTAAACCAAAAGTAACTTATGACTTCTATAGACAATATTTTGTGAAGAACTTTAATCTATCTTCTGGATCACCTTGATCTGATACTTATCAGACATACGATAGTTATGAGAAAAAAAATTTGACTGCCGATGTCGAACAGAAAAACTGTTCCATAATAAAAAGGCTAAAATATTTTACGTGGATTTGTGGGGAAAAACAGCATGTCCTTAAATGATCCCAACTTAGAGTGCATAACATTTGATTTTCTGCATGTGATGTATTTTACAAAAGAAAGCTGTATGTATTCAATTGCTGCATCTTTCAATGTAACACTAAAGTAGCTACATGTACATGTATGATGAAAGCACTGGAAATAAGGACCCAGCGAAGTAATAAGTTTAAATTATCATTTCCTGCACAATTTGTTTAGCAAAACAGTAACTAAACTATATTTATTGTCTGATGACTACAGTGGCCAAAATAAAAACAGCATCCTTGCTCAATACCTATACGCTCTCATAGAAAATAACAGTATTGAAATCTTTCAACATCTACCAGAACGTAGCCCCAGTTTTTTACCGTGCGGCTAATCTTTTCGAGTTTTTTTGAAGCAAAAACGCCTATTCGAACGACTGTATCTACCAAAATACTGGAGAAGTTTCGTAGATAAATGTTCTTTTAAATTTCATGTAGTTCGTGGAAGCAGAGAAATGATCTTTGATGTCAAAAGCAGTTTAGATACATTTTTTAAAACAAAGACAAGATAAAGTGGACTATTGCCAAATAAAGACGATTTTCATATGTGAAAAAAGGAAACATCGTTAAACTATCTGCTTCTGTTAACCACCATGGTATTGTATTTTGGTTGTATTTTTCTACTTTGCCATTGAACCTTAAGAAGTACGAGGGTGTAATGATACTAGAGCGAAAATATGTTTCATAGAAAGGTATCTAAGAGGCCGAGAGTTCCGATTACAAAATTTTGGAATGAGCTATTTATTTGAACTCCAACTCCTATTTAAATTTGCGGTGCAAAAGCGACATTTCCAAAACTTCTCTTCTATTTTTCTTAATGAATAAATGGAAAAATTTAATATGTTCACGAATCAAATGTTTTGTTTTGAGTTACTCTAAAAAGAATAAATTTTTTTTACAATACCATTGTTAAGTTTTTTATTAGGTTTATTTCATTATCCAAAAAGTTTCAAATAATGGAGTAATGTTGTTTTTGCACTGAAACCTTCAATTCAGTACGCAATTAAGAACTCAGATTGAAATGAAGCATGGTTGTCGTTAGATGCACTGCCATTGATAACGCTTGGATCATAGTCGATGTGGCTACTATGATCCCTATAGTGAAATGAACCCATTTCGGAAATACCAAAAATATTCTGAAGCCCATTTTATACATAGCTCGATTGAGATTCATTGTTTAATTGATTGACTCCAGGTGAACTGGCTATATTTTAAGAGAGCTATTAGATACTCCGCGGACTAATAAATCTGATGTTTCAGCACTGTAGGCATGGGTATCATAAGCAGTATCTCCTGAAGTTATCGCAAGTAGTATCATTATCTCCAAAAAAACGTATGTAAGTAACATTGACATTGCTATACCAAATATCAAGTTATCTACTTAAGTAATATGAGTAGAAACTATGAACATGACAATAAAATAAGCCATTAAAAGGTGTTACGATTTATCCAAAAGTTGTAACACTCATCTCAGTACATGTCTTCATCTGGCTCACGTCAACGTTCGAGCTACTGAATAGATTATATTGTATATTGTGAGTAAATTTGCAGGCAATTGGATTCGACATAATTTTCAGCATAACTCATATTTAAAGTTAATCGTTGGTTTAGTTGAATCCAGGTAGATCAGTCGTGAAGTTCAGTGTTTGAATTGCTTTTTACAATCAGAGCAATGAAACTCTTTATATTTTATAGTCTTTTGATTTTCACGTGGCAGGTTGCAGTGAGTGAATCAGCTAAAGTTCTTGGTCTTTTCACTTCGTTCAGTCATTCACATTTGATCATACACACCGCGATCATTAAAACACTAGCTGACCGGGGACATAATGTGACCATTGTCACAGCTTTACCGTGGGTCGATTCCAAAAAGAACTATCGCCATATCGAATTGAATATTCCTCCCATCGACAATAGACTGGTGTCGAATGTCGTTGAAAAGTCCCATGGACCAATTAGTATGCTGATAGCTGTTGCCCAGAGTGTAGACATTGTGTTGGAGTTTAGCAGCACTGCCTTGAATCATCCGAAAATGAAGCAACTAATGGCAGAAGAGTCCTTCGATTTACTCGTTCTTGGAACACTCTTCAATTTATTCGAACTTGGCGTTGCTGCTCATTTCAAATGCCCTGTCGTCATAAGCTTCATGAATCGCCCAGTCAGCATGATCAATACACTGGTTGGTAATCCGAACGAACTTGTGTATGTTCCGCCAATGTTCACAGGCGTCACAACGCGGACATTTGACTTTCGTTATCGTTTGAAAAATGTCGTTGGAAGTTTGCTGGAAAATTTACTATTTGCCTATGGAAATTATAGATCTGCACAATTCTATGAGTAAGAATCAGATGCGTTAAGTATTCTGATGGGTTTTGATTTTTTTCATCTTGCTTTGCAGCGTAAACTTTCCGGCAGATAAATATCCATCTTACAGCGAAATATTGAAAAACGTATCTTTAGTATTGGCGTCCACCCACTTTTCGAGTGGAATAGTGCGACCCAATGTACCTGCGATATTGGAAGTGGGAGGAATACAAATAAAACCTCAACCAAATCCATTACCTGAAGTGAGTATTTTCATATTGAGTTTGTTTCATTTTAAGTTAAATTATATTTTGATTCGGAGTTCATCCCAAAAAAAGTACAATGAACGGCCAGTGCGAAGCCAGCAAGTTATTGCTTGACTTTACGTAATGAGTGAATCGAAAGTCTGATGGATTCGTTGGTTTTAAATATTTTAATATTAATATTTTTTAAACATTAAAGCAAACTGTAATCTAGTTACGTAGATCACTTATATTCAGGTGTCTATTACGCCACAAATACATAGTCCATCGAGAAAAACTAAGACTATTACTACTTTTAGTGCGTGTAATCTAATACCTTTTAGATCTTGCTGTTCCAAATGCAAGCTGCTGGTAATAATCCTATCCAGATGTATTTTTCTGAGATTTGAAATGCTATAAACATTGAAATCATAGCTTTTATTCAAAATTTTAAAAACTTCCGAAAAATCAACATAAACAACGAAAAAGCTATTAGCCCAAATCAAGATCAACAAATCAATACCATACATATAAAAACAAATAATTAATTCAAATAAGGTAAAATAATACGTAACGACAGTCGACTGTTGCTTTGGACGGCGGTGCTGAAATTTTGTTAATTAAATACATTTGCAATTCAATTTTTCGCAAATTGGTAAATCGTATTTGAAATTTCAACTCCGTTTATGTATTTCAAATTTTGCTAGGAAGAGTTTTTTTATCGACTGCAGATTCTTTTAAAAACATCTTTCGTTCCAAGCGAGTAGATGAGTGGAGTGAATTTACTATTGAAAGTTCAAGGCCTTTTCGTCGTTTGTCGATGAAATTTTCGTCGAAATCACCGTCGTCACATTGAAATGGCGCTTGTCGCTCCGACGTCATTCCGGATAGCGGAGGAAAGATAATCTCACTGTCTCTCAGCTCATCTCACAATTACTCAAAAATATAACTGCGGCCCCACTCTTGATTCCTCAACGTTAAGTCGAAACTACCCTCTCGGAAAATGTTGGCGAGCCGAAAGTGTAAATGATCATCTAGTCTATTCTCACTTGTATTTAAATTTCACATGCAAAACATGGGAAGCAAGAGAGTGTGAATGGGCCTTTTTAGACTTGTAATCTTGATACAGTCCTACCCAACGGGAATCGCGGTAAAGTATGCTGGCGTAATGCATGAATCAAACAATGCTGGTAATGCACATTTCCGACTTCCAAAGCTATTTTCCAGCAATTATAAGATATACTCGTAAACATGACTTGGAGCATGGAAAATGCTGCAAGGGAGAAAGCTCATATGTTATAAGTCCAAGACTGGCCAATGAAATTCACTCGCAGAAACAAGGGGAAAAGAACTTGCGAGCATACATCGGTTATGAGTAGTCTGCTATATAAAGCGGAAAGATGAAAATTTCGAAGCATTTCAAATCATCACGCATGGGTAAGTAAAATGTATGAAGACAATTCCTCCTAGTAGCAAAGAGCATGCGCTATTGGAATTTCCAATAAGCGTCAGCATGCAAAAACCACACATGCAGAGATACGATCGGCCGCCGGCCAAAGCTTTCATTCATATTGAGGCGTATAAATGCGAGAATATGATGTCGTACTTTCCAGAAAGCTCTTATACATAAAGCTATAGAGCTAAAAGCATGAGTTTCCCCTTGTATAAATCTTCCCAGCCTAGGACATGCAATGTTAAAAAGAAACAACGCGTAATGGTCCGGTAATGCTTACACGCATTACGCGTAATGCTTACCGAATATATCCGTAAGCATTATTTTTCCCGTTGGGCAGTTTCAGGAGTGCTTCAAGAATACAAGTGTAAAAAGGCCCAATGGCTTTCTCATCGACTTTCTCCTGTTTTACGAGGGTTTTATGGGGGTTACTGAGAGTTTATGAGGGACTCATCTTTTTGTCGGTTTTACGTACATATCGAGTAAAAAAGATTGGAAAAAGAGGTCTGGTGCTGGCTCCGATGATATTTACAAACTTATTTGTTTAACCCATGAAATCATGGGCAAGATGCATCATACCGAACAAGATGCATGACTACGGATGGGTACGAGGCAAACTGTTCGAATATTTGTAAATAAATTTCTGAATAGAGAAAATGCTACTTATCTACACCCACAGAGCCTACACAACATGCATATCAGCGAACTTAAACTTCACACCCTTCAAATCTTTTCAAGCTGTATGGCGTACTGCGATAAAAAAGGGTCTATTGTTTGGGTTGCCAACTCTCCCGGAATTCCGGGATTTTCCCGGAAAAATGCAGCTCACTTAAAAAATCTCCCTACTCCCGGAATGCAGTTAAATTCTCCCGAAAATTGAAGTAAAATTGCCTTCACGGTATTTTTATATTATATGCTTGTAAATACTACAGTATTAATGATTAAAAATCGTAAATTGCACTAGATTTTTACAATTGATTATATAAAAGATCTGAGTGCTTCTCTAAACGTGTCAATTAATGAGGATAAATTGTACGACGATTACTGTTTGCTGCGAGAAGTGTATGACCTTGTGGCAAGTGAAGCAAAGAGGGTAGACTTGCGTTGGGTTAATTTTTTTGAAAAACGTAAAGAAGAATCGGGCAAAGAAATAAAAAAAAATTGTTACGCTCGCTCTATTGATCGCTATCACAAATGTTATAATATCAGCTCTGGCGTACTTAAGAAGAGCAAAAAAGGAGCAAATAAAAGGAGCAAAGAGGAGCAATAAAGACATGGTGCTTTCGATTATCGGCCCGCCCATGATGTAAGCGATGATCTTTGAACTAATAAACAGGTAAACTGGCCTGTTAGCTTAACAGGGTTTTTTTTTTATCAGTTCAACTACCCTGTTTATCAGCCTAACTGTGCTGTCAGCTCAACAGGGTTCTTTATTAGCTCAACAGAGCTGTTTATCAGTTCAGCTAGGCTGTTTATCAGCTCAACTGGGCTGTTTATCAGTTCGGGATCATCGCTTGCGTCATGCGTGGGATGCGCGTGGCGATAATTGCAGGCATCACGTCCTTATTGCTCCTTTTTGCTCCTCTTATTTGCTCCTCTTTTGCTCCTCTTAAGTGCACCAGAACTGGTGGTAAAAAAATCGTAATCGGCTTCATGAAACACATGTAAAATCAGAAATACAGGTGTGCAAAAATTTTAATTACACATGTAAAGAATTTTATAGCTTTATCCTTGCAAATCAAAAGGCATTAAAAGCAACCCTTAGTGTAAAGAAATATCATTTTAAATAAATAAAATTGTTTTTCACAAATTTTTTTATATCCACTAAGTTGGCAACCTTATCTATTTCCTAAACCAATAGTTTTAAGTGAAGACTTTGAATGCTCGTCAAATGTTCTAGGAAGTAATTTCCCAAGTTGCTCGACGAAACGTTCGAGTAGAGTGTAATTTTGGCTTTAAATACAGGTAAATTTGTCTTCATCCCATCTTCACAGTCGGTTTATCGCCCCCATCACATAACGTTGTCTATAGGGATTCCAATCCCGAACCATTTTTTCAATCCCGGCATTACGGGATTAAAAAATCTCAAATCCCGGGATCCCGGGATTCGAGGTTCAAAATATAACACAACAAAATAAGTCAAGTTTTTAATAAACAGATTATATTATGTGCCATCATTTCAAAACTACAGCAATAAGTAAGCTGAAAACTGTATAAAAAATATGTTACCGAATAATTACTAATTTATTTAATTGATGCAAATAAAAACAATAATTTTAATTATCCGAGACGTTGACAGTATGAAAGCAAATATTTAAAATTACAACTATTACAAATTACAACAACAAATCACGACAAAAAATCACAACAATAAATCACAACTCTTAACATATAAAATAATCAACACATAAAAATTCTGCCAAAGTTCATTGGTTTTTTCGGAAGTAACATTGAAGCAATAGCAAAGTATCCAAAGTATCGTCTCCAAGCCTGCTTCTAAATTTATTCCCGATGTTGGACGCCGCGGAAACGGTCGATACATATTGGTAAGCCTGCTCCAAACTATGCGAGTGCCACCACTTTCGAAAAGTTTCATTTCTTTTGCAATAGTTTTAATTAGATTAGTTTCTTGCGGCATTTCATGATTGATTATTTTCATACTTTTGCAGCTCTTCTTGTAGCATCAATTGACGACTACCTTGTTCTGATTCAATATGGGTATCTACTGGGTTCTCCTCATTTCTTTGGCTAGCAAAGAAAGGGTTCAGCATCTAGATCATTGAAGTATTTTTTTTTAAATATTTGCGTTGCTTGGTTTCCAAAATAGAGATTCTATTTCGCTTGGTAAATTTTTGCTGGCACAATGTAGATTCTGGAGATAGCTTAGCTAACCATATAGCTCAGTACACGGACGCTCTTTTATTCGGTCCAATATTGCAATTCTACATGGCATTCACAAGAATGGACCATTTTTCTCCTAGCAGCCTAAATAAAAATCTTGATGAAGTGTTAGCAGTGCATAAATTTGCATCTTTGCGATTTAAGGCCTCCACAGTCAATTTTACAAGGAGTAAAACTTCAATAAGTTTCTGAATCGAATCAAACTCAGTTCCTTTTAATCGCTCTGGATATTGCAGGCCTATTAATGTATACTATTTTTCAAAATGGAAAACCGTTTAAACATTGTCAAGAGATTATTTCATCTTGTTTTACAATCCAGTAAGTGAGATAATTAAATGCCTTGCTCGGATTTGACATCGTTTTGAAGATCGTTATTATTTTTCGTTGAAGCTTTTTTAAAATATAAAACTACCTTACAAACTTTCTTTATGTATGCGCTAATGTCTTTCGTCAGATCTAGCGTGTCTTGCAGGCGACCGGGTTCAAAGTAAGCTGTAGTAAACTGATTCAGGAGCGTCCAAATCTTCGTGGTCTTCGTCCAGATGATCAGCTGCTTCATCAACTCTTTGATCTAGAATGGACCTCCTATTATAGAGATCATCGCAAACTACCAAGTGGATGCTATGCGCCAAACAAATATGTTGCTCTGTATTAACTAGTCTGCTTACTTTTTGCATTTCATTTGACCCATCAGTTATGATGGTAACAATGTCTTTTCCTAGAAAAACATGAAACTCAGCGAAACGCTCTTTTAATATATCTAGGTAGTTTGCAACTGTCATTGATATCCTTACTCGCACCAAGCTCCAGTAAGAATTCACTAAGTAGATGTTAATATTTGTGTTGCGTCTATTTGTTGTCGAGGTCCACTCATCAAACGTCAAACTGAACCGTTCACCTGAGATACTAGCCTGTCTTATCTCATTTTTCATTATTTTTTTTTATCCTGCTTGCATAGCCCACAGCATTTTTTTGATTGTTATTGAGGATTTTGGTAAATCTGTGTATGCATTCGCTAGTATTAATTTCCTCAAATCATTCGAAGTTACTTTTACGAATGCACTAAATGCGAAACAGTCCATACTTATTTATTTACAAACCCCTTTCTATTCTCTTTTTAACTGTTACATCGGTTTGTTTTGCTCTATTCTTTACGCATTTTGATGTGAACCTGCATGCTAATTGCTTTCTCATAAATATGGATTCTATTTGCTCTTTTCGAGTCTTGCCGTAATTTGATTGCCGATTATGCTTGACTCCCGGCCCCGGAATCAAGGCCAATTTCTGATCCCGAAAATCCCGGGATTAGAACTCATCAATCCCGGGATTTTTGGGACCAGATATTAGCCGGGATCCCGGGATCCGGGATGCCGGGATTGGATTCGCTAGTTGTCTACCACGAAGTCGAAGAAACGCACAATATCCGCATAGACATCGTCCAATGTTTATTTTTACTGATTTTCCAAGAAAATTAGTATTATGCTCGATTCGCCGAAAATTCATATTTCTTGATATATATATATATATATATATATATATATATATATATATATATATACATAATTTTCGACGGAAATATATGTATTTAGGGAGTAGGTCCATGATTTGCTAAAATTAAGATATCTTTAACCCTTTTGCAGCGGCGTGCATTTTAGTGAATTTTCAGGTACCCCTATATTTCTATGCCGAGCATATATTCGTTAAATTAAAGTAATGAAAATACAAACTTATCATGTTTTATGCTTGTTTATGGAAAAAAAACTCTAGCGCACCTGAAATTTTCTGAAATTTTCCGGCAATTTTCTTCGAAAACTAGTAAAAATTGGAAATTATGATCTCTATGTGGGCACTAAGTGCCTAAAAGTAGACAAGGATTTTTTTTTACCAAATTCAATTTATCATAGCTTTCGACAGAAACATTGGAAACGTCATGAAATTTGCAGAGCAGATTGATGTAGACTGAAATTTCGCATACATGGACTTTCAATACTGTGCGGGAAACTCTGCAGCCTCGGCAGGTGCGTGAATAAAAATTCTTCAAATCATCAACCCTCCTGAATTTTTTTTTGATTTTTGAATAAAAATACAAATTATTGATAAGTTTTGACCTTTGTCCATTATATTGAATCGAAATATTCAAAATTCCGTGTTGCATAAGAATGGCAACCCATCACCAAACTACGTCTATTTTCCTTTAGCAGTGGTGCTACAGGATTCTTGAAAACTCACTAAGAAAAAAACTACTATTTGGCTCATAACTTCCGATTCAGTCAACAGATTTTAGTGAAAGCCAGCATTTTAATGAAGCCAGAAAACTAGAAATTTGGCTGAGAAATTAAGCTAGAGCTACCAGCTATGGTGATTGTCGTCTGCTAAATCTTGCAAATTTGCTCATCAAAATAAAGCATTTTTCACTGCGTCATTTAATGCAGTCATGAAATCAAAACGAAATTCAGGCAATAAATTGACCTTATTATCAACCAAATTTCTTTAGGATTTCGTTGAAAAATAATAAAAGAGCTGCAAGCTATGGTAGTTTTTGTAATTTATTGACATTTCTTTACCAAGTGATGTGGTCATTAAATTTGCAAATGGGAATGATCCTGCAATGACAAAGAACAGCAAACATTTAGATTTCGAAATTTTGAAAAGTTTTGCGCGTGGTAGCCCTAAAATTCTTTTCACCCCTATAGCTTACAGCGCAGTTATCCAATCGAAACAAAATTCACAGGGTAGGTTGAACTTGATGTTAAGTAAATTTGGTATCTGTGTTGCTTACACTGGGTTGCCAGCACCAGACATTTTCTTAGATGTTGCACCAACAGATGCTTCCATGATATATTCACATGCAAGGCATTTACAATATAAAACAAGGAACAAATGTTTAAATTTTCCGCTTTTATGAAATTTTTCGGATGGCAGCCCCAAATATCGTTTTATCGCTAAAACTGTCGATGAAATCCTTGAATTCAGAGGGTAGATTATTCAAAGGATATATTGATATGATATTACACGTTTTTCCACATTATTTAGTCACTCAAAGATAATTTTTTTGAAAATCAGTTTTCCTGCGATTCTGATGCGCAAGAGTTTTTTTTTCTGTTCAAACGACGAACAGCATCTGCTTTTTCGTCTGTTATAATTCATTATGAACAAATTTGGTGTAAAACAAATTCGCAACGAAACCAATAGCTAACGTAATCTCTCCGAAAAATTTCACTTCTGTCCAACTCGATAAAACGGATGAAAATTAATCGTTAATCGTTTTTAGATTGCTTATGCTTGCTGAGTCCCACCGCTGCACAGCATAAGCAGCCAGCATCCAAAAGATTTTTTGTTTTGCTGGTCTGGTAACACAGATGATCAAAGTATTGTTGCAAATCAGCTGCGTCTAAGCCAGTGAACCCACCGCAATGCAATCAAACACGTAACAACTAAATGCATTACTCAGCATGTGTTGGGTGACAACCTATTTCGACTGTTACACGTTGCATTGCATTGGCTAACATTTTGTGTGTGTGTGTGTGTGTCGCGATCTGGCGGCAAAACTCTTTTGGAAGAAGACATAACTTGAATATTACAGCCTAAGATTGGAAGATCCTGCTGATAACACAAGACGGGTGCAGCTGTACATACTTATCAACAAGAAGTCTGACCATCTGCTCGATCTGTGTTTTGGCAAATAAGCGTGGGGTACAAGGCAGCGTTCTCCTGTGCCTAAAAATTACAATATACACCCAAGAGATGACAATATCAACACCGTAGACTGGCGAAATTGATAGAGAGATGGGGAAAGTTGACCCACAGGGAACAAGTTTAGTCGAATGGATCGATGTCGCAACCAGCACTGAAAATCCGCAGGATTTTCAACTGATTTTTCACGAAGATAAGATTGCCGTGGCACTAGCTTCGAGAGCTTTGATGTCTGTAGAATTTTGGATTATTTGACTGGGGCCGCAGTGCTTCATTATTTGCTCCCTTGCAGCAGTCGCCAAAGTAAGAACGACATCGCTGGTGAGGGAGAATACTTACGCTGACCTTCTATCGTTTTCCAACACGGACCTTATAGCCAACGTGGTTTGTGAAGGAGACGTAGACGAACATGTACTCCTACCATCCGCCTACATGTCACATTACAGGGCCAGTCCGCCGGAGAAGTTGATGAAACTCACCAAGGAGACGCTCATTAACCAAAGATATGTATCACTACGCCGTTTTACTATCAATTATAATTTAGCTTTAGCAAATCAGGGTAGTCTTAGTTCAAACAACAACAAAAGGTTTAACAATTAATTTATAGAACGGAAATTCTCTGATCATGGATATATAAATTTCATTTCGAATCTTAGCTCAACTCATAAATCTTGCCGTTTCGTAGCCCTAGGAACACAAGCTAAGACGGGTTTAGTTCTACCCCCAAAACTGACTCTGTAGCAAACCTTAGTAGTAAATACACTCACGGAAACTCTAAAAAAATTAAGCGATCCTAAAAAACACTTCTTCGCAGGAATAGTCATTAAAACCTCTGCATGCCTCTGTCCCAGTGTTTGTTCTGAGAGAAACCCCAACCTGGTATGAACAGAAATCTGGGTTGTCACATAAGACAAGTAAAGGAGCTGTTCAAATCAGCTAAACCTGGTGATTGCAGAGAATACTTTGACGAATGCAATAACGTTCTCAGGCTTTATAAATCAGAAATTCGTAGAGCCAAGTGTAGCTCCTAGAAGGAGCTGTACGGTAAAATTGAAGTTCTTTTGGAAACGGTGGGACTAAGCAAGGCGCGCACTAAACACGCTGTCATGACAAGCCTAGTATGCAAGCCAGATAGAGAGTGAACCAGTAACAACGCAAACGCTACCAGCCAATGTTGAAAATCCTCATGTACACGTACTTTCTGAGCCGACACTTTTCATCGAATCTTTTCAAGTTCACAAGTCCAGGTGGAATTCTGGCTGCAATGCAGCAAAAAACAAAATTGCTCACCATATACCATTTATGAAGGTTTAGTAGTTTGAAGGCAGACCCAAAGCAGGTTAAGGCAACTATGCTTATCCAAAAAACTACAGGCCAATCAGTGTAATTTCTTCAGTCTTAAAAGTATTCGAAAAACTATTAGATATCCACATTATTTATTTTATTTTATATTTTATTAAAACATTTGTAAAAGAAATTTGTGGAAACAGCTTTCTACTGGGAAGTTGTTATAATAGAATAAGAGGCCTCTAGTACATTGAAGCTGACTTCAATAGTGTGTATACAACAGCCATTACGCTGAGCCTCTGCGCTACCAACATTTACTTGCTATATGCAGCTGGATCAGTAGCATGCTTAAATAAAGGCTCATATCAATGGATTGGGTAGGATTACAAATCATCAGAATGGTTCTAAAAGGAACACTCCAAGGAAGAGTTTTGCAATACCAGGTGACAAATACTATTTTAAAGAGGTTAGAGAGCAAGCGCCTCACAGTTGTGATCTAGGCCGATGATGGTATGAACTCCGATAAAACCGATCTCATAATTTACTGGGGAACAGCAGATTCCTAAAATAGACTCATTCTGGTTGGGTGGCAATAGATCAAGTCTCAAATTACATTAGCGGTTATTGTGGGCAGCAAGTTCTTCTGGAAGGTGAATCTAAAGGAAAGAGCAAAGAAAGCAAGTAATGCGATTTATACTAGCGAGAAAATGCTGAAGTAACATTGGGTCTCAGTTCTGCATTAACGCACTTTAACGGCATAAGTAGCGCTGATCTTGCTTATGGCTGCCTATTCTTTTTGCCGGAAATGAATAAAATCATCTTTGCTGACCTGGTAAACAGAGTTCAGCGATTGAAGGATCTCCATACTACAGGCGTCTTAGCTACGAGCACTTTGTCTGCATGAAACTTCCTGCTTTATGTTCCCAAAATTTTCCCTCTTTGTTAGAGGAGTTTCCTCTAAAGCTGCTATCACGCATAATGAATCGAGACATGACGAGTCAAGATTTTTTGGCTACAACAGTATTCAACAGCCATATTACTTTAAACGAAGATATCAAGGAATAGAATCAATACATGGACCGAACAGCCTTTAGAATTTACACCAGAGAATTTATAACGGCTGCAGGAGTGAGTACTGCAACTTACTCTACAAACTACGATATAGAAGCAGTGTTTAGACTTCCTAATCACGGTAATATTTTCCAGGTGGATGTCTTTGCGATGCGAAAAGCCGCAGAACTAATACATGTTAAGTATATAACAGAGACGACGATCAAGATTTTCACAGACAGTCAAGTTGCGGTGAAAGCACTGATGTCTACCACTTATAAATTGAAGTGCATAGTCAACTGAGTTTATAGTACTCAAATAAATAATAAAACTTATATATCGCAATTAAGCATAATTCAGTACGCATTTAAATACTCAGATCGCAATTAAGCATTGTTTTCATCAGATGAAATGTCACTTATAACGTTTGTCACTTCTACGTTTAATTGCATCGTATAGTCTGTATACAACATAATATGCAAACGATAAGGGATTATGAACTCTGCTCAAAAATTTCTCAGCCTCATACCTCAAAAACGAATTATGGTGCATGAGTCTGATTTATGAAGCTATTGTGCAGATTTTTATGTTGAGTAAATTTGATATGAACATAAATTCACATAAATTTAATAGTTAACGACATATTTAAGATAACCTAATTTTCGTTACCTTTGACCTTTATACACTTTTGTTGCGCACACGACTTTGTAATGGACTTTTCACATTATGTTTTTTATCTTAAAACACTGAAAAAAATCCACATAGCGCCCAGAGCCATGTAACATAGCGCATTATTTATGGTCCCATACGCCATGTACATAGTACTCTGAGCCATGCAATATGGCTCCCAGCGCCATAATGTCAGAACCTACATAGCGCGTGGTGCCATGTAACATGGCGCAGGATTTATGGTCCCACACGCTATGTACATAGTACCCTGAGCCATGCAGTATGGCTCCTAGCGCCATAATTACATGGCGGAGAAATTATGGCCCCACACGCCATATTACATAGTGCCATGAGCCATGTAATATGGTTCATGGCACTACAATTATAACTCGCAGCCATACTGTGTGAGGGGATCTATAAATGTCAGCAAGTGATACTTGAGTATCGTCGATAGATCGACAACATTCTCAATCGGCTAAGGGCGCATATTATCGAATGGCTCCTTCGGCGACTCTAAATGCAGCCAGCGCCTGTTTGTTGCAAGCAAGTGACTTCTCCGTGTGCTCATTTATGGTAAGTAGCATAGTTTTGACTGATTTGCTTCTTCAATGTACTATAGTCTTCCACGCCATGTACTATAGTCCTTGACGCCATGTACTATAGTCCTTGACGCCATGTACTATAGTCCTTCACGCCATGTACTTTAGTCCTCCACGCCTTGTACTATAGTCCTCCACGCCATGTACTATAGTCCTCTACGCCATACAGTATAGTCCTCCACGCCATACAGTATAGTCCTCCCGCCATACAGTATAGTCCTCCACGCCATACAGTATAGTCCTCCACGCCATGTGTTATAGCTCTCCACGCCATGCACTATAGTTCTCCACGCCATGTAATATAGTCCGCCACGCCATGTACATGGCGTGGAAGACTATAGTACATGGCGTGTAGGCCTATGTACTTTTCGCCATGTATTATGGCGTGTGGCGCTATATTTTATCACAATCCCTAAATCGACTATGTACATGGCGCCAGAAGTCTATAAATTATGGCGTCTGGCGCCATGTGTTTTCTCAGTGAATAAACAAATTTCCGTTAAAAAAACTTTACTTGGATTTATTCGTTAGAGAAAGTCTATATTTCCTGGTCTAACATTGACATTGCTATAACATCAAGTTATCTGCGTAAGTTATATGAATAGTTAGATATTACGAACATCCCATGAAATATGCCATTAAAGGGTTTTATGATTCCTCCAAAAGCTATAAAGTTCAAGTTACCAAATAAATTAAAATGTATGGTGTGCGTAAATTTAGAGCCAATTGCATTCGGCATAATTACGAGCATAACTCAGATCTAAAGTTATGCGTTGGTTTATTTGAATCTTGTTAGATCAGTCGTGAAGTTCAGCTTTCAAATTACTTCTTAACGTCAGAGCAATGAAAGTCTTTATTTCTTCAAGTCTTTTGATTTTAACGTGGCGGGTTGCAGTGAGTGAATCAGCTAAAATTCTCGGTCTTTTCACATCGTACAGTCATTCACATTTGATCATACACACCGCCATCATTCAAACACTAGCTGATCGGGGGCATAATGTGACCATTGTCACAGCTTTGCCGTGGGTCGATCCACACAAGAACTATCGCCATATCCAATTGAATATGCCTCCCTTCGACGATAGAGTGATGCCGAATATCGTTGAAAAGTCCCAAGGACCAATTAGTATGCTGATAGGAATGGCGCAGAGTATAGATGCTGTGTTGGAGTTTAGCAACACTGCCTTGAATCATCCGAAAATGAAGAAACTAATGGCAGAGGAGTCCTTCGATCTGCTGGTTCTTGGGATACACGTTAATTTTTTCGAACTTGGTGTTGCTGCTCATTTTAAATGCCCTGTCGTCATAAGTTTCACGACTCGACCGGTTATCATGATTAATGGATTGGTCGGTAATCCACATGAACTTGTATATGTTCCGCCCCTGTTTACAGGCACCAAAACGCGGACTTTCGACTTTAGTTATCGTTTGAAAAATGTCGTTGGAAGTTTGGCGGAAAATTTACTATTTGCCTATGGAAATTATAGATCTGCACAATTATATGAGTAAGCTTTAGATGCTTTAAGTATTGTGGTGGGATTTTTTTTTCTATTTTGCTTTGCAGTGTAAACTTTCCGGCAGATAAATATCCATCTTACAAAGAAATGTTGAAAAATGTATCTTTAGTATTTACATGTACCCACTTTTCGAGTGGAATAGTACGACCTAATGTTCCTGCCATATTGGAAGTGGAAGGAGTACAAATTAAGCCGCAACCAAATCCATTATCTGAAGTGAGTATTCCCATTTTTGTTTGTTTAGTTTCAAATTCAATTATTTTTTGGTTCAGATTTCATCTCGAAAAAAGTTGTGTGAATGACTTGTACGAATCTTACAAGTTAATACACGATCTTGGTGATTCTGGCGCCACAAATAATCCCTAGAAATAAAACTAAAAGCATTGCTACTTTGAGTGCGTGAAATCAAATCTCACTTAAAACATCTTATTATTCTAAGTTCAAGCTGTTGGTAATAATTCTATCCGCTTGTGTTTTATTCAAAATTGATATACTATGAAACAGTAAAATCGTAGTTTGTATTCAAGATCTTAAAAACTTCCCAAATAAACTTACCAACGAATAGCTATTTCAAACCCTCTTTACTTAATTTTAGCCATCGAAAACACCAGTATACGGATAATGCTGATAAAATTCGAAATACACGTACGATTTTTACACTGCGCTTTTTATAACCTCTCCAATAGTTCCGTGAGGAGAAATGGAAGTTTGTAAAACAATTCAGTTAAGATCATTAGATCAGCGAAAACTCATCAGTGCTAATAGTGGCTCTATAAATGTCGTAAAAGCTTAACAATGAATCAAATGTTTCTTTCTGTGTGTCAGCTAGTAGAGTCCGGTCATCAGCTAATAAATAAAGTTATATATTTTAAGTAAGGATTAATATATGAAGACTGAAGATGTCACCCTACACAATATATTTGCATGGGTATACTCGTGATGCTACTTTAGTTTAATTGTACAATGAAATTAGTTTCTGATAAATTAATATACGGAAACTGAAGCTGTTAAAACATAGATTTCATATCATTCATATCATTTTTAATTTTGTTCAGCAGTATTGCTATAACATTTTGTCCTGGTAGCGCTGGTCAGTTTTATTATTATACTTTTTTTGCACATATTGTTATCTTGCGTGCTAATATAACACGCAGCCTGTACAGCTACTGAAATCAGCTTGACAATATCCACATAAAATCTACCTACGAATTAGATCTAGCTTATACCCAATTGCACTATTAAAAACCGCATTCATAAGATGCCGTTGACACGCTATCTTTTTGAGGTGGTATTGGCTTATTGGCGCCATTTGTACGCCAAAGTGGCAAAATCAGCCGGTTCACATGTCCGTCTGTCTGTCCGCAGAATTTTGTCGTTAATTCCAAGGCCCAGTCGCCAACAGGGCTTGATTCTCGATTCCAGGCACAGGACAAACTTTTCAACCAATTTTTAGTTACCGGGTTGCAAAAACTACCAGTGCAAAGCTGTAGGACTTTTCATCCTAATAACTTCGCTACTTCATCTATGATGAGGATGTTTGAGTGATAGTGACCAGACCAAGACTTGGTAGTTACGCCTATCTATTTTGGTGGAAAAATGTCTGCAGAGACAGAAACAGCAAAATGCGAGATCTCAACCAAAATACATACATATGGCTTCATGAAAATAATGTTTCCATCAAGAGAAGGGTAAAGCGACAAAAATGTCGTTTTTCAAAAGAGGTTTCAATGGCGATTAAAAAATTTGACACTTCGGAACTGTCACCCAACAACTGATTAGATATGCAGAGCAACGAACAGGAATGGAGTGGAGGGGAATGAAACTAAGCAAAACGGATTTCATATGATCGGTCGATTTCCGGAAAAAGCTCCGCTGCAACAAGTACACAACCATTTTTGAGATATATTGATCTAAACATTTGTAACTCACAATATCCACTTTCTCAACGGCATATCGATATTATCCGATTTTGATTACGACTAGGAATATTTGTGAGTCTGTTTTTCTATGTTTAAGAGGCCCATAAAAAAATGTAAGCACACTCCAGGGTAGATGGAAAAGTGTGCTCCGAAAAGTTACCCCCTCCCCTTTGCCAAATTTGTTTATTTATTGAATAATTCGCGGAACATAGTTCAATTACAATTCAGTAACAACAATTCAATGTATCTTAGTAAGCATTTTGCTTAATTCTATACATAATTTTATAGCGAAGATACCTTTGAAATATTGTTTAGGAAATTGCACGCTATATAATTTTTGCAGATCAAGGCACCTTTGAAAATATCAGCACGACAAACTTGTTTGACGACTTCGAAAAAAAAACTTTGTTTCTCCGCCTTTTAACTTTTCCAAAGCTGATTATTACGGATTGTCTCTGAGCTCGATGTCATGGTATATTTTCTTTCATTGGCTGAACAAAACAGCTTCTTTCTTCAGCCAATGAAATATTTTTTCCGTTTTAATTTCCAACTTGATATCTATATATACTCCTAGGGCACATAGACGCAATTCCTCTAGTCCACCTTGCTTCTCTATTGACGCCTCTAAACCATTTCACAACAAATACCAGGCACGCTTGGAACACTTGCGTAATTTGTCTGACGATTCGCTTCAATTTCAAAAAATTTCCACCGATCCCGAACAGAGGCAAAAAATTTAATGAAACGCCTATACGGAGATACTTTACGGACGTGGAAACTTCCTTCCATTTTAATGGTCTGAAACTCTTTTGGTCCTACTTAATGTAGGACCAACACTTCATAGCGCTTACCGGATAGTTTTCTGTTTAACGGAGATGTTTGTCAACAGTATTATCTTACAGAAATTTGAATTTTGCGATTGCTTCTTTTCTTCTTGTCTATAATAGTACAGACAACATATATCGGCTCTAAGGCTTTTCCAAGAAGAGAATATTTGATGCGGGAATATGAAGCATTTGGGAAATTAAGCTTCTAAGCTTCCGTAAGCAGATTCAAATAGAAGCCCAAATATCTGCTCATTTTCAGCTTCTCGTTTTCATTTTGTTAATACATTTCCTGTGTCCTGATAGTATTTCGTGTGTATTGTTAAGTCTCTATTAACATCTTCAAGTATTTCTCTTTCCATTTGATTTAATCTAAGCTTGTTCTCTGTTTTTTTTTTATGTTTAGAAAGTAGCATAAGTTCTACTTTTTTACGTCAACAAATTTTGTCGAATTCGCCAATTTTGTTGCTGGTTCGTTGGATGATAGATAACGTCATTTACATGGATTTCGCATTGGACAAAACATACCATACTGTGTTCTTGGACAAGCTGCGAAATTTTGCATTTCCGGTATCCTTCATTGCTGGCTCTCCTCCTATATTTTTCGCCCTGGTGTAGATGGCAAAAAAAAAAAATTTGCTTACCAGACCCTCGGGTGATCTATCACCACGGGGTATGTCAGGTTTGACTCACTAAAAAACGAACACTTACAAGCCCACAAAGTTCCGAGTCGGAACCCGTTTTAGCACTACCTCAACCCGGTTGTGCTGACTGACCCATCGGCAACCACGAAATTCAGAAACTACCACAGCTCATGGGTCGGTAGGGCAAACTTCCTGCCGCTTTATGAGCAGCACTTTCTCAACGTATATTGGGACTGCGCGCCATTTCTTTTCGGTTCGTAGCATTGCATCCACGATCGTCTCAGGCGTTGCCAGGCCGATCGTGGACTCAATGGCGCACCTCAAACTTACGAAGTTACTGCACAAAAAGAATGTGTGCTGAGTATCATAGTGCTTAGTCACACAGTACCGGTAGTGCGGAGTGACCACCTTACCTATTCTGTTCAAGTATTTCCTGAAGTAACCGTGCCCTGTCAAGAATTGACAAAGGTAAAAGTTTACCTCTCCGTGGCTCCGGTTAAGCCAATGCTCAATAAGACCAAGTAGCTTAGTCGTGCAGCGTCTTCTATCATTTTCACTCCAACGTTGTTACCAAAGGACGAAGGTAAGCGTGCGCGCGTGTGTCAGAGCCTCAGTTCTACTCAGCTTTGAGCGAAAGAGATAACCTTCTTTGCGTTCTCGCGGTAGTAGGTCGATCGGAACTACTCTTGATACCACTATCGCAGCCTCTTCTGAGACCGCGTGGTAGCTACAGGTAAATTGCAGGGCATCACTGCGCTGGAAGCTGGCAATGCGCTTCCGGAACTTCTTAATTCGGAGTATATCTATCCGAATTTCGACTCCATATAGCAAGATGAAATCGGTCGTTATTATCACTAGCCTCCGTCTTGTTTCACTGGGTCCACCGGCGTTGACCATTAGCCTATTCAGTGAAATGGTGACTAATAAAGCCCTGTCACAAGCCCTGCGGATATGATCCCAATACGTCAGCTTGGTGTTTATGGTCACTGCCAGATACCTGACCGACTTGCTTGTATGGATCCCTACGGAGTAACTGTCATGTGTATAGCAGTTGGTATCTTCCACTTCGTCAGCATAACAATCTCTGTTTTTGAGACTGCCAGCTGCAGGCCATGCTCAATCATCCGCCAATCAACCCTCCCATGATTTGGCTAAGTCTCAGTTGAGCGAATTCAGCGGATTTGGAAGTGATTACCGGTGCAACGTCATCAGCTTAACCAATCAAAAACAATCCCACAGGCATTTTCAGCCGTTGTATATCATCGTACATGATGATCCAGAGGTCAGGTCCTAAGATCGACACCTGTGCCGCATCTAAGGTGACAGGCCTCCTGTGTCGGTATCGTAGAGCAACTATCGGTTCCTGAGGTAGCCCCACATCATGGCCAGCAAGTAGTCAGAGATACGGAACCTCTGTTCAAGGGCCCGAAGGTTGTCCGTCCACCTCGCCGAGTTGAAAGCGTTTTGTCCATCCAGCATTACCAACAGGACGACCGGTCTGGCTTGATAACATGCCTTTTCTGCTGACGCTACAACCCAACAACTTCTGAGTTGGCATCGATTGTTGAATACTCTTTCGGCATGCACTGCTGCTTGCAAGAAAGATTGCCAGCAGGTTTTACTGCTGAAAACAGCCACGGCTTGAGCAACCCTTCGGGAAGCTTCTCCGCAGTGTGCACAGTGAACGGTGTGCCGATAGATTGCCCAGGCTACTCTTCCCTTTGTCTACCAGTACCAGTCGAGCAGCCTGAGCAACCAAAGCTATGCGTTGCAGTTTGGCGATTTCATTGTTCCACCAGTGCGCATGTTGCCTCCTACAAAAAGGTTTCCGTTTGAGCCTCACACGCCCTGCGAATTCAGCTACTGGTGCTGTCAGTAGTCATTAGGGTCCCAGATGCTAGACGCTTTCCTTACATTGTAATACTTTTGTTGCTTTTCGTGTTTGATTTACTGATTTTACCCTGTACATGTTTTTTTCTTTTTATTGAATATTTTTTCTTTTATATGTATATATATATATATATATATATATATATATATATATATATATATATATATATATATATATATATATATAAATATATCTATATTCTTCCATTTGGTAATTGGATTCTGCTTACTGGATTCTAATAAATAAATACCATTATTGGACGGAATAAATAAATAACTATCATTACGGGTGATTATAAATAGAACTTGAAGCATTTAAGGTATTATGTAAAAATAGGCACAGCACTTTAGATTATCTTCTTGCCCATGTTGTTCTAAATTAATTTTTTTACATTCAAACGAATATATCATACATAAAATACTACTGATAAATATATACGATAAGATTTCTATGGCCCAATGACTATCTTCTATCAATTAGAATCATTTTAGTGTCTCCACAGTTGTTTCGTTTCTTCAAAGCTCGATGGGTGTTCGCATTCGAGGTCCCCAAAATGAAGTGTTCGTCAATATTATTCTCTATAACATTCCCCATTATGTGCTTAGTGTTTACAAGTGAATCAGCGAAAGTGCTCGGTTTGTTTACAACGTTCAGTCCATCGCATTTGATTATTCACAAAGCTGTAATTCAAACATTGATTGATAAAGGTCATGACGTAACAATTGTCACCACCCTACCATTGACGGAATCAAACAAAACCTATCGACATATCCACCTGGACGTTCCTCCCATGCCCACAGAATACCTGAATCGTTTAATCGCTGATTCTACGGGGCCATTATCGGTGTTCAGTGCTATGTTGAAGCAAATGGAAAGTCTTATGCAATACAGTAACTCAGCTGTGACACATCCTAAAATGAAACGCCTTCTGGCTGAAGAGTCGTTTGATTTAATGGTTCTGGGATTCTTTGCGAATACGTTCGAGTTAGGTGTTGGCGCTCATTTTAAATGTCCTATCGCTATCAGCTTTATGCATCGTCCGATTAGTTTGATCAGTAAAATGATCGGAAACCCTCTTGAATCAACTTACGTTCCACATCTAGTGACTGGTATAAATGATCAGCGCATGGGATTTGCAGCTCGTTTGAAAAATGCTATCATAACCGTTGTAGATGGCGTATTAGTTAATTACTTCGAATATCGAGCCGACCAGTTATATTCGTAAGTGTGACTTTTCTAAATGCTGCGGGTTTTGTTATGAAGTTATTTTACAGGGAAAGTTTTCCAGCCCATAAATACCCACCGCTGAAGGAAATGTATAGAAATGTTTCACTTGTGCTGTCTTCGTACCACTTTTCAAACGGCATCATAAAACCAGACGTTCCGGGATTGGTAGAAATTGGTGGAATCCAAATCAAGCCAACACCTGATCCTCTGTCAGATGTAAGTTGATTTATATGTTAGTTTTTGTTCACCAATATTCTTTGAAATCAAGTTCAAGCCACTATCAACGAGTCAGTATATATTTTTGAGTATATTATAAAAGTCTAAGAATAACATACTGATAACAAGATGAATGAACCTGGACATTTTTAAAGTAGTATCCAATGGAATTGATTTGTGAAGCTAAAATATACCGAAAAGATCAGAGTCAGGATGTAGTAAATATATTTTTGCGCCTTAAGTTTGATACTAAGATCCGTTTAAAAAAAAATTTCTTTCGGCTAAAATTTAGTTATAAATTTCGCCAGAGCGGTATTTAGAAAATCATTCGAAAATTGTCTTCCGCTATTCTGCATTGCCAAAATATTCACTCCAATGAATGAACAGGTAATGATGACTTGCCAAAATTTATCTTCATGCGAAACTTAGCGCTTTACGATAAGGATTAAACTAAATGGGTACGTCATCTTGAAGGTCCTTCTTTGAAGCTATTAGAGGTTTGCTATTCGTCACAAATGAATAAAAAAAATCACACGTCACTATACTTTGACACTGATTCACTAAATTCACTAAATATAGCACTATTAGTAGGTCCAGGGGTAAAAACGTTATGTTAAGCCTGTTGAAGGACTCGGATATTGTGCGCTTTGTGGTTAATCATATGAAATTCTGTTTGATGAGAGCAAATCTCCGGAAAAAAGGTTTTAGTTCCCCCTGCAATTTTTGTACAAAGTTAAATAATGACTGTGTTGCTATTGCGGTGAAAATTTTGAAAGTCGGCAAATTCATCGGGGACGTTGTACTCGTATCCATGTAATAAACTTAAATATTCATGAAATATGAAAAGAAAGATTTTGGTAAGCGGAGCATTTAATAGACATCTCGAAGCAGTAAACGAAAGCAAAAATTGTACCATGATTTATTATTTAGTATTCATTATTTAAAATTATTTATCATGTGAAAGTATTTCAAAACAGACTTGAACACAATTGATCTTTTAGTTCGTCATATGATTTCTGAATATATTGCAGTGATTGCGGCGATATTTCGTCTTTAGGAATTTCAGACATTTCAATCTGGCAAAAGAAACAACTGGTTTGACAACGAATGCCAGGATGCGTTGAACAAGAAAAACCAGCCATATAAACAGTTCCTTGAAAAAAACACCAGGACGAAGAGAGAAAAATATGAAAACCTCCGCCGAGTAGCAAATAAGATCATTGGATGTAAGAAACGAAAATATTATGACGAGCAATTAAAGAGCATTGACGAAAACCTGACGAGCAATAAAACTAGGCAAGCTTACAAGGTAGTGAAATGTTTAAGACGCGGATACCAGCCCAAGACGACACTCTGTAAAGACGAAATCGGCAATATCATCGCCGAAGATAGCCAGATTAAGGAGAGGTGGGCCTGCTATTTCAAAGAACTCCTTAATCCTGCACAGGACTCAATAATATCAGAGCCGATAAGCGTCTCTGACGAAGTCCCGATCGCACCTCCAAGGTCTGGTCGATCAACTACGGATGAGCTCTTCACAGTCAAACAAGTGCTTGAAAAATGCTGGGAATTTAACATCGACGTCCACCAGATTTTTGTGGATTTTAAAGAAGCATATGCCAGTTTTGACTGAAACGTACTGTACAAAATAATGTTATTCCTCGGCACCCCGGCAAAACTAGTCCGCGACTGAACAAAATGACGATGACGTCGACAGCATCACAAGTCAGAATCAACAACAGTCTGACTGACGCCTTTGACACAAATGTCGGACTAAAGCAAGGCGGTATGTTGGCCCCTCTGTTGTTCAACCTAGCACTTGAGTACGTGATTAGGAAGATTCCTGTCGACACAGGGGGTACGCTTCTGTATAAGTCGAACCAAATAGTGGCCTACGCGGATGACATTAACATCTTGTCACGTTCCTTCACATCCACCAAAGAACTCCTGTTGAAACTTGACCAGGAAGCCAAAGAAGTAAGCCTGAAGATCAATCAGACGAAAACAAAAATCATGACGCAAACAAGAAAGAAGACCTCCATTAGACGAAATATAATTCTGGACGAATATAATTTAGAGAATGTGGACGAATTTATTTATTTAGGCTCGAAATTGACAACGAAAGGCAGTGAAACTGATGAAATCAAACGGAGAATACAGCTCGCTAATAAAAAATTCTACTCCGTTCTGGCCCTACTGAAGACCAGCTGCATACACAGGAAGACGAAGCTCCAAGTCTACAAATCAATAATCAGACCTGTGTTGTGCTACGGATGTGAAACTTGGACCCTTACCCAAGCATCCGCAAATATGTTGAACGCCTTCGAAAGACGGGTCCTCAGGCGTATAATTGGAGCTAAACACGAGTGTGGCCAATGGCGGATAAGGTACAACCTCGAGTTGTACGAGGTTTTTGATGAGCCAGAGGTTGCTACAATAATCAAACTGCGGAAGCTGCAATGGGCTGGTCACGTGCAACGAATAGACGAGCATCGGGTATCTAAGAAGGTATTCGACGGAAGCGCTGAGGGTCGAACACCAGTGGGAAAACCCAGAAAACGCTGGTCTGACTCTGCCGACGAAGACTGCGCAAAGCTGCTCGGTTTTCAAAATTGGAGGACGCGGTCATTGGACCGATGCAACTGGAGGCATCAGCTGCGAGAAGCCAAGGCCCGAGAGGGGCTGTAGTGTTACGAGGACGACGACGAATCTGTCTGCGGTTTGACAAAAATTGTTCAGGATGGTCGATAATTTGAAAGATTTTATGTTTCGTTGCGAAAACATGCAAAAGGCGTACTTTTTATGCTTGAAATTGTACCCTGTGAATATCTCGATGATCTGATAACTCTGTAGAAAGTGATCACTATTTGAAATTTTACAAATTCCCTTCTAATTTGCTTCGATGTTTTTCCATCTCAAAGGATCGGAAGATTCAGTGCTGGCGAATTTAGCAAAATATATATGCTTCAACTCTCATCGGTTCGCAATCATGTTGCATAAAGTGGCACAACTATTCTATGACATAAAAAATCAAAATTGTGATCATGTCTTATTGAGAAATTTATATTGCAAATTTTAAAAATGCTTTCAAGACCTTAAGATTGAGACCGAGATAAATTAGGCTTTCGTTGTCAAAAAGTATATTTCAACCATTTCCCGAAACAGAAGAGGTGATTTAAACATGGATAAATTGTTCAAACGATTCTCTAACTATGAATTTCAAGTTATTTTGCTTAATATATGAAAGATTGAATATTCGAGCACTGTAACCAAATGAAATCAAACTAGAATCTTTAATCGATCAAATCAATTTTATTTTATGACACAGATATTTAAACTACATGACTCAGTTTTATGCACTCTATAATAGTATCCTAAAAAAAATTTGATATTGAAAGCTACTTGAATTTGATTAGCGATTATCATACACTGAAAGAAAAACTCTTGGTTGATTCAACTATTTTTAATAGTATTGCAACGATTCATTCAAAATCGTTAAATGAACTAAGGAAAATAGTTATTTTTACTATGTTAATATAGTTAATTTAACGATATAAAAGTAGTTGGCTCTGGTTATACAAAAAATATCGCAACGTTCATGAAATCAACTGTTTTAATTGTTTCATAACCACGAAAATTAGTTGATAAATAGAAAATATTCATCAATTCACTCAAAACTTCAACGTTTCGAATTATCAACAGTTTCTATGGTACTTAAACTACTTTGCAATAGTTGATTTCAACAAACGTAATTCAGTGAGCAAAGTCTTTGGAATTATTCTACGCAAAGTAGAATGATTTCAACATTTGGACGTTTTCATGCTCCGAATGCAATTGTTTATCAACCACGCGTTATGGTGCATAAAAGTAATCAACCATTTTCTTATGGTTGTTTTAACTATAGCCCTAGTTGATGGCAAAATTAAGGAAAACTGTTGATTTTTCATACTCCTCATACTCATACTCCTATTCTATCATAGAAGTTTCATATGATACATGGCAAAATTGTGTTCGGTTTGCTGTTCGATATAATTCATATTCATGTTATGCTGTGAAGCCTTTATATTACGTTGCATCACGCTATTTTGTTCAGAATACAGCGTTTTCCGCTGTGGCAAAGCAGTGGGCTGCGGCAAAGCGCAGTCAAAAAATTAGAATGCACTGTTTTGTTTGGTAACGCGCACAATGGCTTCGGCCGAATTTGCGGCAGCGGCAGAATTTGCCAAATTCCTAATTTTGCCGCACCGCTAGCGGTGATACCTACCATAGGTTGGCATCACCAGTAGGTTGAATTAAATCTGATTGAATTAGGTTGAATGGTGTGGTGGAATAGACAAGCGATGGCTGATGTGTATTGTGATAAGCCAACCTAATCCTCGTACAACAGGATTTAGCAATACAAAAGAAAAAAAATTAATTTGGTTGGTGCCTTGGTTGCATTGACAGCGACATTGTCGCTACATTGTGATACACCAAATTCAACTGCGGCATTCACGCCTCCCCTGCCTATATTTCGTACTATGTATATGGTTGGAATACCATTGTTTGTGGTTGCTTACTTTTTTTGCACCACGGACGTTGTTTATCAACCACGCGTCATGGTGCATAAAAGTAATCAACTATTTTTTTATGGTTGTTTTAACTATAGCCCGTAGTTGACGCAAAAACAACTAAGGAAAATTGTTGATTTTACCAAGATTTTTCTTTCAGTGTAATCAGTGATACTCACTTTTTATCAAGCTCTATATTGTCGATAGAAAGCATATACCATAAATTAAGACATACTGGCATTTATTTAGGTTTCATATGTATTACTTAGTCAAAAATGTACATCATGTTGACAATGACTTGCCGAATCAGTTAATTTTTTAGTAAGAGCTAATTTTTTTTATCAGCCAATGCCATAACCAAGCGAGATTACAAATTGATCATAGACAAAAGCTGAGAAACTATAGGCTTGCCAAATAGCCAAACGGAGGCTTGATAATCAACTTCATTCAATTGATAGCAATTGTTTTACTTGCTTGTGTTCTTATAATAAGCAAATTTAGCTTGAACAATCACTTGAACAGTGTCGATAGTAGTGAATTAAAGTTTCTAAGTGTCTACTTACAATTCGCGTTCAATATGTCGACAAAGGATCGACCAATGACAGTTTATTGTGTACTATTCTTAGTTGCCACGTCAATTTCAATTAGTGAGTCGGCAAAAGTTCTTGGCTTATTTACAACGTTCAGCCCATCGCATTTAATAATTCATAGAGCGGTCATTCAAACGTTAATCGACAGCGGCCATGACGTAACAATTGTCACCACACTACCTTTGAATGAGCCTAATAAAACTTATCGACACATTCACCTAGATGTTCCTCCGATTCCCAGCGAATTTATGACGGGCATGATCAAAAACACGAAAGGACCTATGTCGATGTTCTTTTCGCTCCCGGGACGTTTAGATATTTTCATGAGCTACAGCAATTCAGCACTGACTCATCCCAAAATGAAACGCCTAATGTCTGAGGATTCATTTGAATTATTAGTTTTCGGCTACTTTTTCAATGCATTCGAACTCGGTGTCGCTACTCATTTCAAGTGTCCGATTGTTATCAGTTTGGTGCAAAGACCATTCCGGGTAATAAATAGCATGATTGGCAATCCACATGAAATACTATATGTTCCGCATCCAATAGCCGGAGTCGGTAATCAACGTATGAGTTTTGTTGATCGCTTGAAAAATGTATTTGCCTACGTAATGGATTACGGACTTTTCTCCTTTATAGACCATAAGACAAATCAGTACTACAAGTAAGTCGACACACATTTATTTGGTAGATGTTGTTACCTATGAATGTACGTTATTCTACAGTAAAAACTTTCCATCCGATAAATATCCACCGCTCAAGGAACTTTATAAAAATATTTCATTAGTGCTGTCTTGTTCTCACTTTTCAAACGGAATAGTAAGGCCTGATGTGCCGGCACTTGTTTCGATAGGAGGAATCCAGGTTAAACCAAAACCAGATCCTTTGCCTGCCGTAAGTAATTTTATTTGATTGATTGAGATTTTTTTTGTACGTGTTTCAATCATCTTTCGTGAAATCTATTTTTATGTTGATATTTCGGAAAGCAGATGTAGCTTAAAAAAGAATATTAACAAATTTTTAATGGACATTTTTCCATTTTAGATATGATATCGTAAATATTTCTTTTTCATGATTTATTTCAATTCTTTATTTTGTCTAATAAAGAATTGAAATTTGCTTGCTAATTATTTATAAATTAAGACTTACTTATTACTGGCATTTATTTAGGTTTCCTATGTATTACTTAGTCCAAAATGTACATCATGTTGACAATGACTTGCCGAATCAGTTCATTTTTTAGTAAGAGCTAATTTTTTTATCAGCCAATGCCATAACCAAGCGAGATTACAAATTGATCATAGACTAAAGCTAAGAAGCTGTAGGCTTGCCAAATAGCCAAAGGGAGGCTTGATAATCAACTTCATTCAATTGATAGCGATTGTTTTACTTGATTGTGCGCTTATAATAAGCAAACTTAGCTTGAACAATCACTTGAACAGTGTCGCTAGTAGTGAATTGAGTTTCTAAGTGTCTTCTTATAATTTGCGTTCAATATGTCGACAAAGGATCGACCAATCACGGTTTATTGTGTACTGTTCTTACTCGCCACGTCAATTTCAATAAGTGAGTCGGCAAAAGTTCTAGGCTTATTTACAACGTTCAGTCCATCGCATTTAATAATTCATAGAGCGGTCATTCAAACGTTAATCGACAGCGGCCATGACGTCACAATTGTTACCACACTACCTTTGAATGAGCCTATTAAAACTTATCGACACATTCACCTAGATGTTCCTCCGATTCCCAGCGATTTTATGACGGGAATGATCAAAAACACGAAAGGACCTATGTCGATGTTCTTTTCGCTCCCGGGACGTTTAGATATTTTCATGAGCTACAGCAATTCAGCACTGACTCATCCCAAAATGAAACGCCTAATGGCTGAGGATTCATTTGAATTATTAGTTTTCGGCTACTTTTTCAATGCATTCGAACTCGGTGTCGCTACTCATTTCAAGTGTCCGATTGTTATCAGTTTGGTGCAAAGACCATTCCGCGTAATAAATAGCATGATTGGCAATCCACATGAAATACTATACGTTCCGCATCCAATAGCCGGAGTCGGTAATCAACGTATGAGTTTTGTTGATCGCTTGAAAAATGTATTCGCCTACGTAATGGATTACGGACTTTTCTCCTTTATAGACCATAAGACAAATCAGTACTACAAGTAAGTCGACACACATTTATGTGGTAGATGCTGTTACCTATGAATGTACGTTATTCTACAGTAAAAACTTTCCATCCGATAAATATCCACCGCTCAAGGAACTTTATAAAAATATTTCATTAGTGCTGTCTTGTTCTCACTTTTCAAACGGAATAGTAAGGCCTGATGTGCCGGCACTTGTTTCGATAGGAGGAATCCAGGTTAAACCAAAACCAGATCCTTTGCCTGCCGTAAGTAATTTTATTTGATTGATTGAGATTTTTTTTTTGTACGTGCTTCAATAATCTTTCGTGGAATCTATTTTAAAGTTGATATTTCGAAAAGCAGATGTAGCTTAGCAAAGAATATTAATTCTTTGTTGAGCTATTTTTTTGTTAAGTTTTTTGTTAAGCTATTTTTTGTTGGACATTTTTCTATTTTAGATTTGATATCGTAAATATTATTTCAATTCTTTATTTTGCCTATTTATTGCTTGCTAATTATTTCTTTTATTTAAATATTTAATAGTTACAGTATTTAATTCAACGAATTAAAAATTCTTTGCAAAATATTGTAGTGAGACTAATCTTAACATAACTTTAGCAAATAAAAATAATTATGCGGCTAAGTAAATGTGCTACTAATCAAAAGTGCGACATTGTGGCATGAGTGTAAATAACTAATAGCAGCAATCTTTTTAAGGCGTTCAAATTAATACAAAAAATTACTGCAACGTTAGGTATTGCTTTTCTCAGAACCTTCAATCTCTCCAGTAGTAAATACTTAGAGTAATTAGTATGACAACAATTCATAAGAAATTTATTATTGACACGCGTTTTCGTGAATGGATTTTTAAAAGTACACCCGTCGCAGGAAAACCCTCGTTCTAGTCAGTTTTCCGCTTTTCGTTTACATTTTTTCTACAAAATTATTAAATTAATAACTGCCGCTATCGTTTTGAACCTTATAGGATTATTTTTTTTAGATAATTTATTAAGTTTTAAGAAAAGTGCACCACGGCATTCTGATAAAAAGAAAACAAGTCGACTGAAATACAAGCAGCTAAAATACCATTGCCGATAAAACTCTTCTTCCAAAATTAGGGGAAACTGTGACAACTGAAATTAACAAAGGACATTGCAAGCCAACAAATAATAATAGCGTGCCCCATTTTGAGTTAGATTTTTTATTAAAATAATAATGAATAATTCACAGCACTCCATTTAGCCTTAATTATAGCCTTTACCTTTGAGAGTATTTACTTATAAAGCCTATCGATGATACCGAGGGTTATTTCGTTGTCCCACACCTGTTGCATTATACTTTCGAGCTCTTGGGTTGTCTTCAGCTGCTTTTCCTTCAATTTTTTCGACTTTATCCCCCAAAGGTTACCTATTGGATTCAGTTTAGGGCTATTTTCTGACCAAGAAAGTAACTCGATGGCAAGTTCTTCCTTATTATTTTGTGCCTGGAAAAGAAAAGATACTTCAGTTAATCAGATGCAATGAAACAAGTTTAGCAAAATGCATTCCATACTTACTAAATGAGCATGGTGACATGGTGCTGAGCCACCCTGGATAATAGGATTGGGATATGCTCCATACAAATCCTCCAAAGTAGGAAGTAGGCCTTCAGTGATGAGAGATCTATACTTTTCGGCATTAAGAGTTTCCAGTAGTATCAGAATATAGCCAACGCCAGTTCCGGTTATGCATCCTCATACTTTTGGGCACTAACAGTTTCCAGTAGTATCAAAATACAGCCAACACCAGTTCCGGTTATGCATCCTCATGCCATTTCGTACGAAGAATATTTGGTCTTTGGTTGAATACATTCATCGTTATAAAGATCGCCTTTCCTCTGCTGAGCTTTCAAGGTTCCATCTGGACCAATAAAATTAAACTTTGATTCGCCAGAGAAAACAACTGTATTCCAGCCTGTTGAGGTTCAATTCTGTCTCTCCTTGCATGATTTAAGATGTATCTGCGTAATTTTCTTGTTGAGTAACGGCTTTTATTCTAGAGTTCGACAAGCTAGTCCCATCCCGGTCAACCTCTTTTGCACCGTCTGAAGTGAGCACTTAATTGATAACGTACGGTTCCACTTTGCCTGAAGCCGTGCCGCATTTAAATACCGATTTGACAAGCAGAGGAACTTCAGATGATTGTCTTCTCTGCTAGTTGTCCTTCATTTCATACCACTACCTTCCTTCCTCTGCACGGTTCCAGTTTGGACATAATTATGTAAAGCGCTTCTCACCATTCAATCGCTACTGCTAATACGTCCAGCAGTTTCACTTTTCGATACATTTTCCTGTGCCCATGCTACGATTTTCGACTTTTTCTCAACACTCAACTACTTTTATCTAGCCATAACTTTCCCTTGTTACTAATTGAATACTAAATACAGGCCTATCCTTTTAAAACCTCTTTAGAGGTAATCCAGGACACTACTTTGTGACATCAGAGAAAAAATTTTGGGTTTGACAATTAGGTTGTTCGGTAAAACTCAACTTGATGCACCCCAGCCCGGAAATTTTACTATGAGAGAGCAAATAGGTGGCAGCAGAGGTCAAAAGTTGAACAAAAACCACACAAAAATATACAAAAAATACATGAGAAGACAACACGCTTAAGAAAAAAAAAAACAAACAAAAAATACTCCCAAAAATAAATACACAACATACTAGCCAGACATCTATCGGCAAAACGATCTAACGGCTCTGGGTGGCTCGTAGTCGAGTTTAACCAAAAAATGTCATCAAATAGTGGCATTTATTGAAGTTAGCTTCTAAACACCATCAATGGCTTGATCGGATTTGCAGTCGTCAGCAAAAAGTAGGAATTCAACTGCGCCAAAAACTTCTCAAATTTTATTGATGAATAATAAGAAATGCAATGAATTCAGATGTGAACCTTGAGGAACACCGGAGTATGTAGAGAAAGTTTGAGAAATGCTCCCCACAAAAGCTTTAACAACGGTTCTATTAACCAAACCAATCAAGCACAGAACCAAAAAAAATGCTACGTAATTTATAACAAAGAAGTTCAATATTTACGAGAGGCAGCTGATAAGTTCGCGACCTAAGGTTCTAAATGATGACTCATCATCTCGTTACACTAATGGTATGACTTATTGTTAGTATAAATATCACGGCCATTAACACTTCATCCCTGGAACAAAAAACGACACCATGTCAACGGAAACTGGATATTCTTGCAATTTGGAGAACCGCGCTCTGAATAAATTCCTTGTTAAAAAAAATAAGCCGAAAGAAATTTTTGAAGACATGCTATCGGTTTTTCAGGATTGTTGACCTTCATATATGATGGCTACAAAATGGGTTCGGCTATTTCAACAAGGAAGAGATACCTTTGAATCCAACCCTCGCCCGAGCGCCCAGTGGCGGTGGTGACCGAAGAAAATGTCCTAAAATTCCAAAGATTGGTACTGGCTGAGCGAAGAATTAAATTGTGGCAGATAGCAGAAAAACTATAGATTAGCAAAGAACGAGTTGGAGAGGTTTTACATGGATATTTGTGCGCGTTGCGTACCGCGAATGCTCACAGTGCTCAACAAGCAGCGACGATTGGGGAATAGTTAAGATATTTCTGAGTTGTGTCAGGGTGATTTGGGTTAAATATGTATGTAACTGCATTGTAACCGTTGATGAAACATGGGTTCGTCTTTATGATCTCGAGCTAAAACAAAGGAGAAAGGCCACCAAAGAAATTCAAAGTGGAAAAGTCGGCTTCGAAGACTCTGGCTACCATTTTTTGGTACAGCCAGGTAATTTTATTAATTGATTGCCTGCCTAAAAAATCTACAATAAACGGCCAGTATTACGCTAATTTACTGGGTGAGGCACATGAGGCAGTCCTACAGACGTGGTGAGTTGGCACGCGGAGTGCTGTTTCTACAAGACAACGCACCCGTTCACACCGCTTGGATTGCGAAGGATGTGAGATTCACAGGAAGTGATCACCCTCCCTACATTCCGGACATGGCTCCTAGTAACTTTGCCCTTTTTATTTTTCAAATTTTGAACGGGCGATAGAGATATAAAAAAGGCCGTAGAAAACTGTTTTGAAGAGAATTAGAAAGAATAATTTTTTCAGTGTTATAAAAGAATTATAGTGACGATATGAAAAGTGCATTTCACTTGAAGAGAATTAAATTGACAAATAAAAAATGTACAACGATACTTTTCACTGGTCGAAATTAATCAGCTGCTCCTTGCACATTATTAAAAGATATATGAAGATTACATGCCCAGGAAAAAAATATTTAAAAGAATTGATCTCATAATTATGGCATTATTAGAGATTTAGAGCTTTCTTTCATGAATCCGTGCTGGTTGGCGATGATTCTGGAATTTAGTTCGGAGATCAAAAAGTCCATAAGTAAGTTTTATAAAATTTTGTGGAGTATAGATAAAATGCAGGTCGTGCTTTTATTTTTTTTATCAGTTTTATTGCCGTATTTAAAAATTGTGAGTCGAAAAATGTGTTTCTACAACAATGGGAAAATTCCACTTGATAATGATTTTTTAAAGATAATTAAACGAGGTAGTGTCAATCCGTCAGAACGAAATTTCAGATAAATAAAGGCTAATCCGCCAATCTCAGCTGACTTGGAGGCATCAAGTAATTTTAATTTAGCTTTTATCGACTCCGAACAACAGATCAAATTAAAGAGAGATATGAGAGATCTCTCATGACATGAGGCTGTACACAGTTTTCTGGTGCAGCGAAAAATGATTCACGAACACGTTAGCCATAACTTCAGAACCAACGCTATTATAAATCATTCAGCCAGAATGTAGCCGGCAAAGAGCTTTCAATTCTTACACCGGGACTCGATTAGCAATTTACTCTGCAATTTCCGATTGCAACGACTGTCAAATTTATGGTATGCAATCTGTGCGTGGGCAATTTCATGGCATGCAATATCATTTCGAAAATGCCTCTGAGCGAGAGAGATGTGCGCTGTATCTGAGCGTCAAATGCTCTTAAGGAGTTATTTGAAGTGCAGAGCGAAGAAATTCCCCAATTTCCCAGCATTTCATACTCTGTAGACTATTTTCATTGCTCAGCGAAATCAAAAAATCCCTTTGAATTCCCTACGCAAAATAAACCAGGCCCACGGTTCAGCGCCATTTTGAAATCAAGAACTGTCAAAATATTGCAAGGCAGATTGCCGAGCAAATTGCATACCATATTGCCTGCCATTTATGGCAGACCATAAAATATTGCATACCATAGGCTGCCTCCACTGGCAATTTCAAATTTCATGCAATGGGAAATTGCTAGTGGAGGCAGCCTGTTATTGAGTTCACAAACTTCGAACAGTATTTGCCAATTGATATCTGGCTTTCAATATGATCTATATGCTTTCTATGGACGAAGAATCTTTCGGATTTGCTCATAGCTCTAAGCTTGGATAATGTGTCATTGTTCGTGGGTCATCTACCTTGCTCCTAAAGGTCGGCCTACTCCTAATGGTCGGCCTAACGCTTTTTAAGCCCTTGTCTCAATGTCCCCTAATTATCATTTATGGTTGCGAATAAATCAAATTTTAGGTCGGGTGCGGTTACACCGATTTAGTCCACGACCTATTTTAGGTCAAGTAGCTTGAAACCGTGGACTGACTTAACGCCACATTGGGTCGCGTGCTGAATGTTTACACCAGATGGACTAAATAATTTAGGTCAAAGGTGCCTAGCCAGCGGACTAAGCGTTCGGTGTAAATTAAACCAAATGGCTGTTGCCGTACCAAAGGGTCACATCACAGCTAAGGGCCTTATGAATCGCACACAGTTATCAAAGAACCAGGTTTTTTATTTGTATAATCTTTAAACCGAGTTCAGCACAGCCAATGCTATCATAGAACCGCGTTTCCGTGAAAATTCTACAAATGAAAATATGTTACTGGGTGTCTTAGGGAGAAAAATTCCTGATATGTTGAAAATAGTAATAATACCTGACAAGTTGATATTTAGTTCGAACAAATTAGTTTTTTTAAACACCGAGGAGAAAACATCTGGAGCAAACCATTAATATACTGAATGGTTAGCGCCAGGTCCACTTTTTTCTACTCTGCCAGTTCGATCTGAAATATCTTCACCTTCAGACAGCCCCTGGTCACGGACGGTATAACTTTCCACCATTAGCCCCTTCAATCCTCTTGCGCACAAAACATGTTAAAGCTGCCTTTCCGCCATTTCGCTCTTATTATCAAATTGGAGGAGAACTACTTGGATTTGACCCGATTTGACAATGGGCAGACATAAAACTACTACCATCCCTTCAATGTAAATCTTATGGGCATGTTCACTCCATTTCTACTACCTCACTGCCTTCAGATAATTACGCAAGCAAAATTCTGTCAAAACAGCAAAATTCGGTCAGAAGTGATTTTTAGGTTGCGCCTTGATAAATAGTGTCGAGCCATGGTCTGACTAGATAATAAAGTCGTAGCCAATGCGATTTCTGGCGGATTCTATCAAAGTAAAATGAGTCCTCAAATCGTACTGCTACTTTACCATTTGAAGGAATTTATGGATAGCGCGTACTGCAATGGTATTTTTAATATGTTGAATAGCTTAAGTTTAATTTTCGATGGTTTGAGTTTCCTGCGCGAGCCTCTAACCGTTCGCGAGAGTCATTCAATCAGCCGATATGTTAGAAATTTAATTTTGTACTGATTTTAATAGCACCTTACTACCCAAATCGGACCTTTTTGTACCTTAGAGCTATTTTGCTTTACTGTTTAATATGAAATTAATAAATTTAAAAATTCAATGTCTATTGCATTGATTGGATAAAATTATGTTCGTTGAAAATTTATTAATATATAAATATGAACACTTTCCTACTGAAAGTCAACTATACAGTATATGATCTCGAACAATTTTTATTTTTAGGATCTCAACAAATTTATGGAAGGTGCAACGCAACATGGTGCTATCTACTTCAGTCTTGGATCGAATGCACGTAGTGCTGATATGAACTCAGAAACAATTCGAGTCGTCTACAAAGTGCTTTCATCGCTCAAGCAACGCGTAGTTTGGAAATGGGAGAGCGACACTCCGCCAGGTAACGCATCAAACATTTTCTTTGGAAAATGGCTACCGCAAGACGATATCCTCGCACATAAAAACACAAAACTTTTCATAACGCACGGTGGACATGGCAGCGTCGTCGAATCAGAGTACCACGGCGTACCGATGGTTGGGATGCCACTATTCGCAGATCAATTCGCTAATATGGATTCTGTGCAAGGTGCCGGATATGGTCTGAGTATTGGTAAAGACGAAGTAACTGAAGAAAAGTTCAGAAGGACAGTTGAAGAAGTTTTGAGCAATCCAAAGTATAGGAATAATGTACAGGAATTCTCAAGGGTGTACAGAGATCGGCCTATGAGTGCAAGAGACACGGCAGCCTATTGGCTGGAATATGTAATTAGACACAAAGGAGCCAAGCATATGCAAAGTCCAGCTGTTCATATGAATTTTATACAGTATTATGGTCTGGATGTGTTCGGGTTTTTGTTGGCGATAGTCTACGTTCTGTGGAAAATGATTTCTTTTGCTTTTAGAAAAATGTTAAGTCTTTGTTTTGGACGCAAAAATAAAAGTGAAGAGAGAGAGGCTGATAGAAAGAAAAAGGCTCAATAACATTTACAGCATTACCTATAATCGATCTTGTGGTGTGCTTGCACCATCATATTACTTGTTTGCAGGGATATTGTAGAACAATCAATGTTTTTATGTTTAAACAGAATAAACTTAGCTCGATTTTTAATTTGGTTTCTGCTCAATTTAGAATTTCAAGGTTCATATTGCTAAATCGTACCAGGTGAAGTAGAAATGGAGGTTATACTTCGAGCAAACATACATATATATATGTATGTTAATCAACTAATGCTACAAATACATATTGGCCCAACATATTGGCCAAAAATCCACTCAGGCTGGGAATGAGCCCAACATCAGCCCAGCTCGCACCAAGGTCTCTCTTGGTCTTACTTCGGCCAATATGTATTTCCTACATAATACGAAAAGCTAATAAAAGCTCATTGCACCTCTCACATAAGACGAAATTCGACACGCAGGGACTACTTGAAATTCAATAAATCATCGAACATTGATAAAAACCCTGAGGAACTCCTGGTGACAGACGGGAATAACCTTTTGCCTTATAGTTCAAGGAATACCTGTACTACATAATGTTGGCATTTGGAATCCTAGAAAAGTTGTTGCAATTAACGGACATGACCATGAAATAATCAAAACAGAAATGCTACTTAAAAGCGACTTGACTAACATGCTTTATATGAATACAGGGTTATAAGAATGAACTGGTGTACTCTCTTTTCTTTATAACTAAGGACTTGCGTGTACCAAAAAAAATTCGCGTTCACTCTATAGGCCAGTATTTTTAGACTTTCTCGGCAAAAAATGAATGTTAAGGTTTTTCAGCGGAATCATCTTTAGTGTGGATCAAAAAATATGCGAAAATTCCATTACAGAACCTTCTGAACGAAAAAAGGTACTCAACGTCAAATAACATGAAAAGTCAGTTTTTCTGAAATACCTTTAAATTTTTGTTTTATGTTAATTTTCGTTTGTTTTAGGTTGTACGAGAATTGTCATTTAATTGTTCTCTTCTTAAAGTTGATATTGTCTTCGATTTCTCGTGAAATTTTCAAACAATGTTTGTTTCAGCCAAAACTTAAGCTTAGTACTGTCTTCGATTTCATGTGAAATTTTGGTAGAAAATTTCGGCGAAAATTTAGCTTGAAAATAAGCAAGACATGTACTTACTTCTTAGCGTGAATAGCTGCTTCTTTCCGTCAAAAGTGAATTGAAATGCAGATGGCACTGGCACAAGTCTCCAATTATTATTTGTTACCTCATATCTTGTACTTTATGCAAACTACGAAGCGACAATGTTTCATATAATTCTATAATTAGCTGTTATTGAATACTATGTTGAAAGTTGCTATAGATTTTACTCTGCCAATGCTTCTTGATTTCGATCCGTGGAAGCGAGACGGAGATTTAATGGAATTTTCTTGCTGATGACTAACGGAGGCGGAAGTAAATGTTAACTTCGCACCATCTGTGGCTAATTTAAAGGTATTTAGCAGAATATTATGCTTAAATACAGCAATTATGTGCCTAATATACAACAAATGTAGAGTGGAATATTTTGATTTTATGTCAAATATAAATATTCACAAATCAAGTTCGTAAAACCTCTAGCGCCTAAAAACCGTTGGAAAGATAATTATTCAAAAAACAAATTGTTAAAATGCGCAAATTTTGAACACATGTTCTACCAAACGCTCCTGATAAATTTAATGCTTATAATGCCGAAATTATACATAGGACGAACGTTTCGTGAGGGCACCTGGCAAAACAATCGACAAGTCGTTCAGCAAGACATAGGGTGAACATTGCTTATCTTATGAAAGGATACTTACCTCCCACACAATATGCATATCTGTATACTTAAACTTCGCAGCCTTCTGCATGGTGTGAAATTTAACTGGTAATACGTGCGACTAGGTAGCATTTTCTCTATTCAAAAATTTGTTTACAAATATTCGAACAGTGTGCCTTGTACCCATTTGTATGCATGCATCTTGTCCGATATGATGCATCTTGCAAATGATTTCATGGGCTAATCAAATAGTTTTGTAAATATCATCGGAGTCAGCACCAGACTTTTTTTCAAATCCCTTGCTACATGCATACTTGAATTTGTTCTGAGCAGAGTGAGTGATTTCGGTGATTATTGATTTTGATTAGCGAAAAATTTAAATAGTTGCATTTCTAGTATTATCGAACTTCTCATCGAACTATCGTTCAGAGCTATTTTCTTTAAAAGAACGATCATCAATAATCATGAATGAAAATTCAAACTTGACCTGCTACAACATGAGACTTCCACAACATACAGAGTCGAAAATGTTGTCAATATCAAATCTGAAATTATTTATGTTTTTGAAGTGTGCATCATTACAATTGGTTGACCTTGATTAATACTTTGCCCTGCTTTTGTCACATTCTCTTAAGCTGCGAATATGTATACTACGTTCAAGGAAACAATTACGTAACGAAAACAATCGTATGCTGATAACGCTCTTAGACTAATGCGACCCCTTATCGGTTAAAAAATTACACAATTTATAAACAAAATAATTCGGCCACAGAAACTGCATGAGTAGCTCGGATGGTAATCAAAGAAATTATATCTTATCGCCAAGACTGATTCTATCGCTATCAATTCCTCATTTGCCAGATAAATGCATGCACGCTTTGTCAAATTTCCTTGCTTGTACGTATAGTTACGTTTAATTAAGCTCAAGCTTCGGAGTTGCGCTGCAAATTGATTTCGAGTAGGTAGCGCTGACTTTAATTACTTTTGGTGCAAATCATTGCCACGTATTCCTTTAAAATGAAAGTGAAAATCGTGTTAATTGTGCTACCATTGCTGTTTGCTGTTGGTGAAAGTGCGAAAATTCTAGGCTTGTTTACGACTTTCATTAAGCCCCATCTGGATTTCTATATGGCAATAGCGAATGTTTTGGTGGAGCGTGGCCACAATATTACTGTTGTTACTACTTTGCCTATGGATGACTCAAAACCAAAATACCGACACATCCCTGTCCAGCCAGCACCATTGCCGGAAGAATTCCGCACAGCGTCACAAAATATACATTTCCTGAAGCGATTGCAATTAGTCGCACACTATAGTTTAGCTAACGCAAATGCCACACTATTTGATCCAAGGATGCAGAAACTCATGAAGGACGAATCGTTTGACTTGATGATTCTCGGTTATTTCTTCAATGATTTACAAATCGGAGTCGCAGCACACTTTAAGTGCCCGTATGTTATTGCTGTCTCTCAACAACCACCCGGATTGGTAGAAAGTATGATCGGCAATCCTTTGGAGCCGCTGTATGTACCGCATTTAGTTATTGGCAAGGATCCACGCTTTGGATTTTTCGATCGGGTGAAAAATGTCCTAGCGTATGCCGCGGAATACTTAATTTTCGAAATATTAGACTACAAACAGCGGATGCATTATGAGTATGACTGAAGATAACTACAAGATAATCACAGAATAATCACTATTTAGTCTATTTTTTCTAGGTCAATTTTCCCAGCGGAAAAATATCCAACCTTTTATCAGATGCGTGAAAACGCTTCCCTCGTCCTCAGTAATCAATACCTTACCGACAGCACAATCGCCCCTAAGGTTCCTGCTTTCGTTCAAATAGGCGGAATCAAAATCAAACCAGACCCAGACCCGTTACCTCAGGTAAGAGAGTATGATAGAAATAATTAGCATATTGCTTGACTGCCTAATCCGAGTGTTGTTGAAGGTCAAGTTTTCTAGATAACAATCTCAAAGCCAAATAATGGTTGAAATTAGCTTTTATCACTGTGCATCGTTTATGGTATTTAAATTTGTTTTTCCAATTTTTTTTTTTGATAATATTTTACAATGGGAAAACATATCCAGAAGAGACTTATCTATCTTAAATAAAAAACTTGCAGATTCGTTATTTTATTTTTTCGTTAAACAAAGCGTTTTTTTGAAAATCATTGAAAATTTTTACAGACGTATGTCCTATTCTCAAACATGTTCAAACTTTTACGAAGTCTCTTGAAAACCATCAAAGCACCATTTGTTGATATTTTTGCTAATTTATTTAACTAAAATTTCAGGATATTCAAAAATTCCTGGACGATGCTTCAGAACATGGTGCTATATACTTCAGCCTTGGTGTAAGTGCTCAAAGCATCGACTTGGACGCAAGAGTCGCCAATACTTTGTTTAAAATTTTATCAAGTTTAAAACAGCGTGTCATTTGGAAATGGGAGGATGATAATTATCCAGGAAAAGCAACCAATATTCTATACAAAAAGTGGCTTCCACAACAAGATATCCTTGCGCATCCCAACATAAAACTCTTCATCACTCATGGTGGTTATACGAGTATCACTGAGGCAGAATACTACGGAGTTCCAATGGTAGGCATTCCACTTTTCGGGGATCAGTTTTCTAATTTGGACCTAGTATTTAGGGCTGGATATTGCCTTATTGTTACGGGCAAAGATATAGCGCAGGAAAAATTGAAAGATATAATAGATGAGGCTTTAACAAATCCAATTTATAGGGAAAAGGTTCAAGCTTATTCGAAATTATATCGCGATAGGCCGATGAATGCACGTCAAACAGCTGCTTTTTGGATTGAATACGTAATTAGACATAAGGGTGCTGCACATATCCAAAGCCCGGCTGTTCATATGACTCAAGTTCAATACTCCGGATTAGATGTGTTCGGGTTTTTAATAATCGTTGTTTATGTTTCCTTAAAATTGATTTGTTTCGTCTTCAAGAAAGCAATGTCCTTGATATGCAGGAGGAAAAGTAGAACAAATGAAAAAACAGATGTTAAAAAGAAAACAGATTAATAAAATTGCAAAAAGATTTTAGTACTTATCTTTCTTCATATTATCTTTAAGACTAATATTTGGAGCTCGAAATTGTTTCGTTCTCGGGAACTTATGTAGACCCGTGCTGGATTAGCAATACATATAAAAAGGTGACTTGTGATGATTCATTGCTTATAAAAGCAAAGACATTTGAAGCCCTATATATTTCTGGAAGTCATGCATGTTGCTTAACTCTGTAGTATTGACATATATATGTAAGAAGCGATCAGTTATAAAAAATCAGAAAACACATGTAATTTATTTTTTTCATGAGGATATCGTTATTTTATTAAAGTATGTATATCTTATCGTAAAATAAGTTAATGCTAATCAATTTGAATGTTTGACATAAGAAATTTGGTCACTCTGTATTGTACAAAACTTTACTCGACTCTTTATTTAATTATTTTGAACCCATTTTACATATGCTATAATCAAATAACAAAAAAGATATATATGACTAATATATATATGCAACTAAGAAAATGAAACAAAGCAAACGTTATTTAGCAAAGCACAATAATAGAATAAAAACGGTAGGAATAGAAAATTAGTACATTATAGACGATTACGCTCTGAAAAAACTCGTAGAGTACGAATTAAAAACCTAAAGAAGTGTTTAGGAAAGAACTCAGCTGGTGTTCATCGTGAATTCTAAGTATCCTGAGCAACGGTGAATCGAATCATACCTCTGTACGGACAAAAAGAACAGAAAAAGTACACTAAGTCTAGTAGACAATCACAAGCTCGCACGAGATGACGTTTGCATATAGTGTTGTATGCAGACAACAGGATGCAAATAAGTCACTATATGTAAACGATAAGGGATTATGCGCTCTGCTCAAAAATTTCTCAGTCTCACAAATCGAAAACTACTCTTCGTTCACAAATCTAACATATAAAGCTTTTATGCAGATTTTGATGCTGAAATTAAATTAAATTAATTCAAATTACGTAAAAAAATAAAATCACGAAAAATCAATATTTAACAAAACATTTAAGAAAAGCTGATTTTCGTGACCTATGGTGTTTAATAACTTTTGTTGCGTAAACGGTTTCGTAATGGACTTTCATAATTTCTTTGTCATCTCACTATAAAATATTTCCGTTGAAAAATTTCAACTAAGATTTATTTTGCAGAAAAAGTCTAGATTTCCTGATTTATAATAAATTTTGAGGCATCTGCTATTGCTGATGCTGCATTACTTTTTTCAAGGAAACCATATTGATATTTTTGTTACATACATTTTGAAAAAAATTCTAATTTCATAATATTATTTTTTTAAATAATTTTTTCGAAGCGAACTTGTTAAAGCACACGGCCGGTAGTTAGAACTAAGAGATAATATAGTTATATATTGGAAATAGCACTTTCACGGTGTTTTTAAATTTTACCATAAATTTCACAATGAATTAGAAGGAACAGAATTTTGAAATAACATAACTATTATTTCAAAATTCTGTTCGTTCTAATTTTCGAACTTAGTTACCTCTATATTCGGACTTTTAGGCCTCGATCACTTTAAACGCATTTTTTTTTCTGCAGCAAAGTTATTTAAAGCGCTTTGATTTTTGAGTGTCTGTATTAATGTTCAAAATTACTTTTTGGAGTTTTCTTATGATGAAAACGTATCATGTATCCGATAGGACACAAATATGTGCTCAGCTGTGGCATCAACTCAGAGGCTGATCGTTACATTAAGGCATTTGATATCTAAAGGATTTTGATTGTTTTTTAAATATATGGACCACAGCCATAAAATGAGCATTAATATTAATATAAAAGTAATTTTTTAATTGTTTTAAATCACTAATAAAAAAAACTGTTGAACAAAAAAACTGTTTTGTAGGTACCTAGTGACCGGAAATAGCTTTGCAGCTTTCTATTTTCTTTCTTGCTCGGAGTGCCTTGTGCCAATCTATCCAGCAGAGAAGACTTAAGCTTTAGAAATTTGCAATAGATATTTGTTAAAATGTGTATGTCTGATGGCCATTGAACGTTCGGCTCTATAAAGTATGGTAATATTTTCAGTTGCCTTAATGACTTTAGTTGAAGCAAATATTGATAAAAACGCTGTTTTGCACAAATCAGCTTTGCATTTGCCCACCTCAGCAATCACCTGCTTCTAAAGGACCATCTACGCTTTTGTTTTGTTTTGCAGACGAAGCATTTCCGCTATCTGAGATTGTATCCCAATAGGAATTTAAATTCTCTTTAGAGAATATTTAACTATACAGACACTCGAGATCGAGAAGAATGGTTGAATGCGATTTTTGATTTTAACAAACAAATGGCGGATTTCGAACCGATCTCAAGATGTTATGTAACGGCGGTAGATTCAATATGCTGCATTTTACATGGCTTTGTAAGAAAAAAAATGGCAGCATTTTTGGAGACATATAGCTAGCTCACTAGCAGATTTTATTTCAAGCGGCTTGAAGAGTATCTATAAAAGCCAGTAAATCCAGCAACATTTTGCAGGTCATTTTATTACACTAGGAGGTAGCCAATATAGGGTGAATTCTCCTAATGTCGACCTCCCAAAAAGTCGGCTACCCAAAAAATTTTTTTTGTTTCATAACAAGAATGAGACTCATCAAATTGAAATATAAAGTGCAATATTTGGATCAATCGCCTCTTTTCTCACTTTACAATTGGGCCCAAACTGGTGGCTTAATGCTGGCCGCGTAACTGGCAACGCTCTACAATTTTACTCACTTTAGGTGCCTTTCAACGAGTTTGATCTGTGTCAGGAGACAAGAAAGAGTTTAAAAAAAGGGTTGCAGCAGGCTGAACTTTTGCAAAAAGGTGTGCGACCTTTAGAACAATCACTCTAGCTTTCTTAGAACTGGTGGCTATTAATAAATAAAAACGTTATTGCTTTTTCGATTGCGATTCGATATGAGATATACATTGAGCATGGTAATTAAGTGATTACTACCGAGATAAGGCCTGATTTGCGGGTGATTTGCTCTTTACAAAAAAAAAAAAGTCAAATTATTGATAAATCTTAATCTTTGTCCACCATGTCAATGTGAAATTTTCCAAACTCCGAGTTGCCTAAGAATGGCAACCCATCACCAAATCACCTCTATTTTCAGCACTTGAAACTTCTGTTCACCAGAACAGACGACCGAATATTGCGATCAATATGAAATTTATAGGGATTGTTGGGATTAACTAGGATCAGGTCTGATAGGAGTAATTTTGAAATGCCGGCAACCCTGTGTCAGTGGTGTCATCTTGAAAAATCTTTGCGAAAAAAACTGCTTTTGACCTATAGTTTCCGATTCAGCTTCAAATAGCTTCAAATTTTGACGAGATTCACATAGTACTTGAACCTGAGTATTACTTGAGCCTTAAGCCACATTTGGCAGAAATTCAGTTGAAAAATTAGGATAGGGCTACCTGCCATGGAAGCTCTTGTCACCTTTTTTGTTCCTTATAGCTTCTAATTTAGTCATGAAAACAACACGGAATTCATGTAGTAAATAGCTTGTAAGCCAGTTGTCGTAGGAATTGATAATTTGATATTATTTGACAATTTGATATGATAACTTTTATAATTTTTTTGACATTTCTTTACTAAGCAATATTGTTAATAAATTTGCAAATGAGTAGGATCCTGCAATGAAAATTGACAATAAATATTAAGATTTCTAATATTTGAAAAAGTTTGCGGGTGGTAGGCCTAAAATTCTTTTCACATCTTTAACAGCCAGTGTATTACGCTGTTCCACCTTTTTTGCCATTTAAAGACAGTTGCTTCGAAAATCAGTTTTGTAGCAGTTCTGATGCGCTAGAATTTTTTTTCAATAAATAGAATGTGAATACCAATTACCATACAATACTTACCAATTGACTTCTCTGGCTAAAAGTCGGAATATCTTACCGCCTTTGACATCCCTGAGAAAAAGTTATTAGTTCTGCGATACGAAAAGGATGCGATTGAGTCTTGTGTAATAAGTCACAGAATTGTAATGATTTCATAAAATAAAATTTACTGTCTTTTTGCTTCATATAAAGAATTCTCTATCAGACATAAGCAGCGTCCCAGCTTACAATTAATTGTCGTACGAGATGCATTTGCAATGTTGATTGATTTTCAAGATCAAAACTCCGCAAAGGAGCTTGACAAAAGGTTGCACCACTCGAAACAATAGATATTGAAATTTGAATAAGTTTCAAATTAATATAAAGCTGTACGAAAATTATTATTTATTTTAGAATGAAGATTGTTAAATAAAGAATATCTTGGACTTATGTAAACATATCATGTTTCAAGATATTTGTTGAAATTCGTATACTGTGAAATGCAGTTTCTTAACATCAAAAACAATTATTTATTTTCATACAAAATATGAATCCATCTGGAAAAGATACGGTGTTTGGTTTCATTGCCATTTTACCGAACAACAATTGAAGCTCCAAATCTATTGTATGCATTAAGAAAAGCTTGTGTATCAAAACATAAAGCCCGGTCCTAACGCTAGGTTTTGACTGCGCAAATAAAACGTTGTGCAAAACTTAGCGTATGGACCAGCCTTTAAGACAAACCGCGACATGATCAGTGAGACGCCTCAACACAAGGTAATACACCTTTAAAGCACGTGCACGAATGAACATTTCAAGTTAAGCAAAAGAAAATAATTTACCAGTTTTTTTTTTTTAGATACAATCAAAGTTAACTTGTGCTCGATCATTTCCATTGAAATCATTTGCACCTACTCAAGTATTTGGTTTTTATGAATTCATCTTATAAGAAGGGATTTTTTTGAATGTATGAGAAATATTCTCATAGAGACTGTTAGTTGTTCCGAATCAACTAGTTTCTGAAGTAAGTCGACTGAAAGGCCGTGGAAGCTGTGAACAGTTGGATGACTGTTTAGCGCAATACTGAAGATTTTAACTGAGAGGCAGGTTAATAAATTATTATTCAATAATTTTTTATTAGTTAAAATACCAATTATTTATTCAATCTGGTTTGCTTAACTTATTTACAAAGACGAATCAATTCACTTCAACTGCTTCAATCATGCGAAACTATCTTCATCAAAAGATAAATTTAATTATGTTAGATATGTAACAGAAAGCATACAGCAACTAGTCTTACGAACGTCTTGCTTCAGCTTAAAAATCTTCTAACTAAATGCTCGGGTATTGACCGTCTGGAGTTTTGTTTTGATAATAACTTATGGACGAGGCATTTATTTGCATTAGTAATCAATACTATTATAATAGTACGAAAATGTGCGAAAACAAATCAATCAGTATATGATGCCAATTAATCAAACAAACCAAAGCGAAATTTCTTTCTCAAACCGAAATGTGTGAATTATATCAAAGGTAAGGGCATAGACTCGCAGTAATTATCTTTGAGCATGAAAACATGTATGTACGCACATATTATTAACATTAATTTAGTTTATTATCAAAGATCTTTAAAATCGGCTATCTGCGATTATTACACCTAAATCGAGCTGATATCAGTAGACGCGGATAAACCAGACATTTATCGTGCAGTAAGTTTTATATAGTAATCACTTCATTCTGATCGCTCAATCAAGCAATCACAGTTCGAGTGTTACGGTGTCGGGTCGGTTGTGGGTGGCTTAAGAAGACGATACTTATAATTGCTAGTTTGGGCTGAGACCTGTGAGATTTATAGAAAGAGTATGAATCAGTGAAGAAAGTGGGAAAAATGCGAATGGCAAAGACTTGTTAATTAGATGTTTAAATCACAATCTGCATATTTGTGATTTGATTTGAATGAAAGTTCAGTGTGATCGCGACTCGTTCTTCCGGAAACAGGTGTTTTGAACGAAGTTTAAAAATAATAAACAAAAAAGAAAAATTGTGTTTTTATATCCGTGATAAGAAAACCGTATCGAAGTGTTTATGGTGGGTAGTATCGCATACGGCTGTGCCTTATGAAGTATAAAATCGATTGCAATTTGGTTTCAAATAGAAAAACTATTGGCAAACACAAAAACGTGAGTTTTTCTTTAGAGATCTGTGCAAAATAAAATTATGAAGAAACGTAGCATTTATGCAGTATCAGACGGTCATCTATCAACCCAAACCAATGATTCGAATGGTAATTAATTGAAAAAAAAAACTAAATTTATTTTCTATATGTTTTTTAATCAGCATGGTTTATTACAATGGTTTTGCATTTAAACAAATGTCTGAAATATTTCACTGCACAACACACAATTGAAAATTAAAGCAAAAAATACACTAACATGAAAAAATGTCGTGTGCGAAACACCGACAAGAAGTCGGGGATTTACATTTACACCTGTGATCTGGGTACTAACATAAACTTGTTAGCTGTTTATTAACAAAAAGTTACTTAATTAAGTATTGTTTTATTTGGTATGAATGGAAATTTTTTTACATGTTCCTCTTTTACTAGCTTGTGTGAAGAGGCATCAGCAATTGTTAAAATTCAATCAGATTTGCAACATTTGATTACGTATTACTACAATATAGTTCTGTTCTCTGTCCCCGCAATAAATTACATTTGATGAATTTCGAAGTATGTAGCTGATAAATTTATATGTGATTTAAAATCTCACTAATTGGTGTAAAAACGATAAAAACGACATGCACAGGTTTCTTTCGAGTTACGTGGCGTTCGAGTTATGCGCTCTTCGAACAATGTTTATTTAAATGAAAAAATATGATTATTCAGCAACTAATATGTGCATATTTTCGTTTGCAATAATCTTGAGTTTTTTCTTACGCGCAACCAATTAGCCGCGTAACTCGAGTTTGAAGAGAGCTTCAATTTACTATAAAATCTTTACAAGAATGGTTTATAGTCTGAATGGCGCAGCACGATTTATTCGCAGTCGGTTGTTTTTATTGTTCGAGATCAGTCAATTAAAGTGGTAGAGAACTAGTCAACTTCACGTGATTGTGCGATAGAACAGATAAGATTATTTTAGAACAATCATTTTCAAGGTTCCCTGGAGTGAAGTATAATTCTTAGTAATTAGAATGTCGTGCTGGACAGATTATGAAAATTAAGAAGCAAATAGTATCATATTGGATGGTATTGGCCAGTGATATAGAGTTTTCGATCAATATTTCAATTATATTGCGTTACAAATGAATATTTTATCATCAACATATTCTATAATTTTTGCTTTCATAGGTTTCAAACAGCCGAGTAATAATTGAATTTTTAAATGAAATAAATTTGCTCAGTTTGTTTGTTAATATTTTCAAAATATTCTTTTATATGCAATACTATTACCTGTGTGTTCCACATTGTGGTGGGGTTACTCTTCTTGTCTAAACTATGTGTGATAAATCTGTAAATTAAGCCTTTATATCGTTCACAAATTCATATTTTGTCGAATTTATTTAATGATTCGGAATCTTGCTGGTATTGTGTCAATCTGTAATATTTTACTTCTCTATTTTCTCTTTTTAGACTCTATTGCTTGACCATTGCTTTCCAAGCTTTTTCTCAATTACCTTTACTCGTTTTCAATTATTTTCAGTCTTGCTGGATTTTTCAATAAGCCTTGTTTCATGAAAAAAAACACCTCTTAGCACTCAATTGATTGGTGTGGCTTGCTTTGAAGACTTGACGTCCACATTACTTGCGTTTGTTTTTGAATTTAGAGTAATGCAGAATAGTGGTAGTGCATGCGAAACAACAATAATATCCAGAGTACGAACACTTGCAAATCAGTGGAGTTTGTACTCGTGCACTCTGACCTAGTTTATGCGAGAACCCAATTTAGTCCCGATTTAGGATTATACCAGCCAGAACGTCGTATAATCGGTCAAATTCGAATTTTAGCTTAAACCCGAACAGTTGGGTTTACGTCCGATGACTATGAGTGAGTGTTCATATGAAATGTGTAAATGAAAGTGATTTTTCAACATGGAGATAACTATCCTTTTTGTGAAATCCATTCTTGATTTGAAACGAAGCCTCATTCAAAAGAAAAACGAGTTAATAAAATGTTCAGCTATCACTTAATGTGTCTCCATATTAATTCTAGCCTTCTTCGAAGATTAACTGAAATGTTCAACGTAACCTAAACTTCTTATCTTGCCACATTTATACAGTACAGTTTCTATGTGCATGTAAACTATTCCGTAAAACAAGTTTCGAATTCCACAAAATCCCAATTCCAATTTCGCCTGTTTATACGATGCGATATTTGGGATAATCCCGAATCGGGGTTAAATTGGAATTTCGCATAAACTAAGTCTCTGTGTAACGTATTTCGATAAGTCATATCAACTGAAACAGTTGGATGCAATGATGCAATGATAAACTCCCTAAAATTTCCCTGTCAATCTAGCAACCAGGAAACATGAAAACGGATGAATTTGATTAAAAAATCGTTGCTATCAACAGATTCCTCACCCTATGAGTAGGAATATTTTTCGATTACGTTTCAAAAAGAAATTAACCTGGTTCTAATTTTCTAGGTAAACTTTTTTTACTTCGAAATTTGAATTTTGAATTTTGAACTGACAAATGTCTAACAAAAAAACTGTTGCTAACGAATTAGGAATGGAATAAACTTCCATGCTAATCCGGATCGTTTTTTTACGCATGCCGAATACCTACATCACTCTGGATAAAAATAACTCAGCTATTGTAGCTAAGACATTCTGTACTATTTTCCTTGATGTAATTACCTCTCATACTCCAATCTGCCACTTATCTAAGTGTAATGAAGCTCCAGGGTTTACCAAGAGTGTCAGGGCGCTCTGGGTATTAAAACTGCTACATGAAGTAAATTTTTAAGTTTTCATCCTGACCAAGCGGACGCTGATTTTTCTCATTTACGTGGTACTGCAAAGAATGAATTAAAGCTTGCCATGCAAAACAATTGTTCGCACATTGATCCGCTCCGATTTCGAATGACCCTAAAAATGTCTAATAATTTTTTTTTATCTTTAAAATCCTACTCTTATATACCTGAATCCCTAACATTCATTAATATCACTGCTGCTCATCCTCAGATTGTTCTCTTCTGTACACTCTGGCTTAATGATTCCTCTTTCTCATAACGTTTTTTTCGATTTTCGACCTTGTTTCTCTTTTCTTCTCGACTCATCTTCTTGAAGTTGAATACATTACATTGTCTCTTGATTCAAATTACTCTTCTTATCCTGATGGCCTTCTTAACTTATTTTTTATTAATCTTGCATCTTCCTTCTGTGTTCTCCTATCAATTTGATTTAATATTAGTCTTTGTGCTAGTAAATGCTGGTTGATTCTATAAACATGATCTTATGATTCTGTCAATTTGGAGCTTGTTTAACTCAAATTAAAGCACTGTGGCATCTGTGAGCCCTTCTTTCTTGGATATCTTCGTTCCTAATTAGCCGCACTTGTTTTATCTCCCTCTTCGGGTTGTCGTCCTCACCGTTTTTCTTCTCTTCTGGTGTACCCCAAGGATCGATACTAGGACCACTCTTATTCAACCTTTTTATCAAAAATGTTTCAAATATTTGATCGTAATCTTGTTTGATTTACGCAGATGATTTAAACATATTTTGCACAATCAAAAGCTCAGATGATCATCTGCTTTTTCAGGAGGATCTTTATCCTCTTAGAGCTTGGTGTAACTCTAGCTACCTATTGTTAAATGCTTCCAAGTGTTTTTCAATGTCTTATTCTCTGAAGACCCAGACTTATGCTTTTCTTTATTTGACATGTGAATCCGTCCTTGTCTCTGGAGAATATTTTACTTCCTTCAAGTAAAAAAATTTATTAATTTTGTATTTTTGTTTAATATTTAATATTTAACAAGTGCGAGGGTATTTTAAGTTGAAAATTTGATATATTTCGAACGCTCTATTTAAATTTTCTAGGTATTAGTGATGCAGTATGCTCCACAAAAACGAGACTTATGCTATTTTTTCCTCCGTGTTTGCACACATGCGTGTAACAGTAAATTGCTTTTAATAAACTTTTACCAATTTCGCACTTCATTAATTTTGACATTATAGTTTGTACTTTCGGGAAGAACATATATTTAAAATATGAATGCTGCGTACAAGAAGCGTTTTAAAACTGTATTTTTAGTTACTCATCCCAAAGGTTCTAAAATGAGGATATAAAAGATAGCAAAATATACGAAAACAAGTTGTTCGTTTGTGAAAAAGTGGATAAAGAAGTATAAAAGAAGTGGGAATATGGATGATGAGTGAGGTAGAGGCCGTACTAGAGGTACAGGGTGGCGCGAAATTAATCACCCTATCGGAAAATGTTATAATTTTTGCAAATGGCGTCGGTCGTGAATCATATTTGATACGTGTTAACTATGAAAGCTGCAGTATACAAATATACAAGCAATGGAGCGCTAGTTGGAGGTAGCTCACAAATATCAAATATGATTCACTTAGCCCAGAGCAAAACTTCTTAGAAACTGTGTTCGAGTCTCAATCAATACAATTAGATGGAGGCTCCAAGAATCCGTCATAACAAACCGAAGTACGAACCCTAAACACTTACCGAAAGCAACACGAGTTGAAAAAATAGTGAGCTGGGCAAAAGAGAATTTGGAACGTGATTGGAGCAAAGTTATATTTACTGATAAATAATATTTTGTTGTTTTTAACTACTAGCGGAAGGCTTGGACAAACAAATGGAGAAAAATTTTGCAGCGTACAGTTAAACATCCAGCAAAAGTGCATGTTTATGACTGCTTCTCAGAAAAGAGATTCGGAGTGTTAATTACTTTCACTAGAAACTTGGATGCTCAATTCATGTTCACTTTGTATCAAAAAGGACTACTGAAGTCTGCAGAGAAATTATATAGAATTGAGAACGATGACTGGACTCTACAAAAGTATAATGATGCCAAGTATCGAAATCGCCTCTGCAAGAAGAAAAATGGTATACACACTTTGGATTGGCCATCACAGAGTCCAGATGTGATCCCAATGAAAATTTGTGGTCGCTGATGAAGCTTAAACTAAAAGGCGAAAAAATATTCAGTACACGGCAACTTATACGCACCTTGAAATATATTTAGACGCATCTTAGCGTGGATTATGCTGAAACTTGAGCCAACGTTGTAGCAGAAGATGCGAAGCAATTATAAATAATAAGGGCGATTGGGCCCCGTATTGAGATAATTTGCGAAACTTTTAATAATGCTTATTTCAAGATATAAATTGAAAACCAATCAATTATTCGTGTTTAATGCTTTTTTAAGGGGGCAAGATGGTTTCCGAGGCCGAAGAAAAGCCGATTTTTGCGATTTTTTTTCTCAGCTTTGAGTGAAAATAATTACTAATTTTTTATAATACATTAAAGAACTATATTTTGACAGTATGTAGGAATTATTGTATAAAAAAATATGAATTAGTTATCCCGTGGTGGCAGTAGAGCAAAGGCGCTTCGAAAAAAAGGCGTCGTGCGGTGCGTAAAACCTGGCCTGACAGTGTTATCTGAAATCAAAAAATCGAAGTGATTTACTTAATAGATTAGTTTTTTTCGCGGATGAACGAAACTATATTGAAAAATATGCGATTTCCGATTTTTGGTGCGGTTTTTAATTTGGAGGTACCATTTTCACATAAAAAATCAGCCTTTGATTGCCTGTAAAAAATAGTAAAAATTTTTTTGGAAAAAAAAACGATCGTTCATCCGCGAGTATTTATCATATTAAAGATGTCCGGTAAAGTTCATTGAGATCGGTGCATTACTTTTTGAGTTATGTTACGCACCGACTTCAAAAATGTAGTTCGGAGTTTCGAGCTGGACTATTTCGGTTTCTCGTGGAAATATACCTGGCAGCACGATCATAAAATAACCGGTATCTCTGCGAGTTTTAGTCCGATAGCCTCGAAATTTTCAAAGGATATTCCTGAGATGTTGTACTTTCATATAAAAAAATAATTGAAAAATTTTTTTTGTTTGAGTCGGAAACCATCCTGCCCCCTTAAGACAGGTTTTTGTGGAACATACTGTATTTAAAGAAGGTTTCGTCAAAATATAAGCCAAAATGACTTATTGGCAAAAAATTCAACCTTGTAGTGTGTTTTCTTGCATTAGCCTCACAGATCTTTAAATCTCTCGTTTTGAAAATCATTACATTAACCGAATCAAGAATTAGGTGGTCCATGTACTCCTTTGCAGGAAATCTATTTCGAAAGTATGATGGTTAGATTGAGCTTCTAAAATATTTGGAACTAATAAATAATTAATCTATTTTAGTAAATTGAATCAATTACAGTAAATTTTAGTCAATTAATTCGGTTTAGGGACAATTAATTCGGTTTAGGGAAAGTATCTGTAAATTAGCACTTGGTCAGTAAAGCAGTTCATTTTATACAAAAGTTTAAATTTTTGTTATAAAAAACAAAAACTTTCATGTAACTCGTATGGGTATATTTCAATTAAGGGATACAGAATCTATCAGATTACATTTAATGATGTTGTTTATAATATGGCTGTAATCGTGTTTATGATATAGCTCAATAATTTCTCAAACTTTTCTAATATCTAGATGGTAAGAACGTGTCCTTAGCACTTAACTACCGGCTACCACAGGTTTATATTTGGAAATGATTCGTCAGTGCGAAGCTTTTATTGTTAGCAGAATAAGAAGTAAAAAGTGAAGTTATCCCACAACAACGCTTGTTGGGTCTAGGCTATGGGTCTAGGGCTTGAAGCTGGTAGGGAACTTCATCACAAATTTACAGTCAATGTGAATACGAGTGTGGAAAGATTAGTTTCATGACTCACTTTACCCCTGATTAACTCAGGTACCCATTTAGAGCTAAGTAAGCTCGGTGTGCGATTCCTCAACTAAACTTAGATTCGAACCAGGGACCCCACATACAAAAAGCCGGTGTTCTAACTACTAGGCTACTCAAACTTCCAATGTAATAAGCACATGGAAGAAAATTTAAGATAGCTGAAAGTGTTTTCGATTGCAGAAACTGTTTCCACGACTAGTGTTTTAAGAGTTCAATTCATTCATCTCTGTTTTGTTGAATAGTATTCAAGTTCATAAAAATTCTATTTAAATTTAAAATTTAAAATTCTAAAACTATCTATTGGCCCTTTTTATAGATTTAATAGATTTTGTTGATTTATTCCTTTTATCATATTAATTTCCATTACTCTCACCAAAATAAGCATCTATGGACTACTTCGACAACACTATCTCGTACAACAATTTCGTTAATTGTATGCAGGAAACTAGTTTGATTGAAAATACAGAAGATGGAATGTAAGGTCAGTTCTTTGCCGACATCTGAACCCATTGGTATTTGTGAAATTTGTTAGAGAATTTTTACAAGAATGTTGAGGTGTTTAGTATTGTGATTCGTGTTTATGAAAGATTTGTTAGAATCTTTTCAAATAGTCGAAATATTAGAGTTTTTAAATCGTTTAATCATTCAATTGAATTAATCAGAAAATGAAACGTGAGAGTGGTGAAAAATGGTCACACAAGAAAAAAAACGGTCACGAACAAAAACCATTAACAAGTTCTGAAATAGCTTCAAAGGTGCAAATTACATTGAGTCCTGATAAATTTTCATTTCTACCATCTGAATGGGATAAATGGTCTAAACGTCTTGAGCAATACGATGCAGGAAACTCACTTACAGGTATGCTAGCTCAGTAAAACAGTAAATAGGTAATACAAATTTCTAGTTGGTATTGAAAATGTAATACTTTGAAATGAAAAAAAAAACAATGTTTTCTGTTAATAAACAAATAATCCTAATTGCTCGGTGTTGAATATAGTCCAATGAGTTTCAGAAAACACATAGGACTTTCTCCTTTTGATGTTTAAGGTTACCTTGAAATCAATACTCTATATAAGCCCTATTCGATTTATTTGTAGTTTCAGAGCATCCAAAGTATTTGGTTTTCAACTGCGATTTTCGAATCATCAGTTACAAATCTTTAAATTCAAATGCGTCATTACTTGAATAAGCCGAAAAATACGTTTAGAAAATCTTGATTTTCATATTCCATTTTTTTATAAGCAATGTTTGAAAAATAAACATGTCTTCCTCAATCAGAATACAACGAACCCAGAAAATTTATGCCATGGAAATAAGACGTTGAACTTGAAGAAAAGCTCTTAATCGTGCTGCTTGTGTTTAAGTATGCTAACCTGTTTGAGTACACGTGAATAATTTCTTCTTGTTTGTGGATCATTAGATAGAGTTATGCTATTGGCAATATAGACAGAAATCTTAGCATCTTAGCACACTACGAAGGCCGCACCAAAGTTTTTATCTATATTTTGCTGATAAACTAGTTGTTGTTTGTATACATGCAAAGTAACGAAGACACTTTCGTCTAACAAATTTAAACAATTTTATCTTGATTATATTTTTCAAGCAACTATGTATTTTAAATTTATTTTTCTTCAAAAACAGTTTTGATGAAATTACAGTAAAAACTTTAAGGTGTATGTACCTATATCGAATTAGATTTTGTAAAAGTATAGCGTATGTAGAATATCAAAGATCAGTTTTTGGCCAATTTTGTCTTAAGTCATCGGACAGATTGTACTAAAATCTTAATACTGAAGTACATTGGAAAAGCATAGCGTATATTAGGGACGGCTGAAGCGGTTTTCAATGTACATTTTTTTTTACTTGGCCAAAAAGGTATCGCAGTATATTGAAGTATTGTAAAACATTAGAAGCAATGTCTTTAGTCATCATTTAAGCTTTAGAAAATAGCTAAGAAATAATGTTCAGCTTTCATAATAATATTTTAAAATTACATTCTATTCGGCATCTTACTCCGACCTCTCAGTATAGATGCCGCAACTCATCAATGAGAGGTGACACATCCCAAGTTTATGTTAAAAACCTCAATAGCTTGGGAAAAATAGTGTTATATTTATATCGAATATAAAAATATACTTAAGGACCGTAGTCAACAGATTTCTCATTACAAATAGAGCAATATTCTTAAAGCTACTTTTCGTACATTTTACATTCAATCCAATTATCTTGTAGTAATTTTTGTAATATTAGCAACAACGATTAAGATTAGTACTTCTATCTAAATGTTTCTGTGTTTTCCGCTTCTTCTTACCATCGTCGTTTGTCCTCATCTTCTGGTACTTTGCATTTATGATTTTTATTTATTTTTATTTATATTATTTTGTATATATAATATTTTTTTACATACTTACATATATTTTTATTTTTAATTTTTCTTCAATATTGTTTCTCTCTATTGAAACGTAAGCTGTTGTCTTCTAGCATGAACCTGTTCCTGATAATGGTGCTGGGGAAATCTACTCTGAGAAACAGTTTCATTGGAACGTATTCCAGAATGGGCTTCGTTGACTGTCTTTCTGCTTTGTCAGAAATAGCCTAAAAATGATCAGGAATTCTATTAGAGCTCAGTAGGTAAATTCTTGCTGACTTAAACTCGCTTACAGTAATATCAACCGAAGTAGCTTTACGCCAAGCTGCACCAACAATTCTCTCCATTTGATATGGAGTGATGCGCCGTTGTGAATTGTGCTTCATCCAACTTGCAGCTTCAGTTTTAAAATAATTTTGGAGAAGCCCGAAGAAACACATTTCAAGTAGTTGCAGGCCATAAGTACAATGGCTCGGCAAATAAAGAAGAATCACTTCATCTTTGTAGGCTGTTTCAAGCAAGTGAAGGGAACTGCATTGACTAGAGTTTTTATCTAGGATTAAAATTACCTTTCCTGATGGTTTCTGTGGCAACAAGTTTTTTTTAAACCATCTAATGGATAGCTCAGGGATAATATAGGCAGACTTCCGATTCATATACAGACGAGATCCAGAAGGGAGGCCATTTTCAAATTTCTTTTTCAAGATTCAAACTGGAGAAAAGAACTAAATAGCAGCGTTGTGGCCCCCTACTACTGTCACAGTGTCATCTTTTTCCGCCAGATGTCTGCTCAAGGATGCCTTTCGATTCCTTTTGTGTAAGCGCTACGTCAGGTTTATTGTAACCCTGTACACCGCTTTCATCCATATTGAAAATGTGACAAGGCTTATCGAAGAGGTTGTTCTCAATTATTTCTTAGAAACGAGTTCAATCAATCATATCCAGCAGTTTATCTCAGCTAGATTTGTGAGCAACTCCAATTTCTTCCCCAATTCGATAAGTTTTCTTACCAACAACTGTTCAGTGATAATTTAAAATTGTAAAATATGCCAGGGAATATTCAAAGGATACATTTTTTTGCAAATAAAAAATTTACAGACGAGATTTTAGGAAACAGCTTTTGATCGTCTGTGTAAAGGAAGCATTTGACGAAGCCGATTTAAGAAAAAGGCCATTTAAAAATAAGAGCATATAATATAGGTCTAAGAATGGAGCCTTGTGAGACACCAGAAGATGATTGAAAAGAAAAATAACCTTTCATTATATCTTTGCACGTACGATTGAGGATATAGGATGAAAACGAGGAAAGCAGGGAACTGGATACGCTGAACCAAGTAAACTTAGCAAACATAATGTAATAATCGGCATAGCCTAAAAATTTGGAGAAACCAATATATATTTTTCATCAATTTGTTGCCCATTGTCAAGAACAGAGGACTCGAAATCGACAAATTCGACTACATTAATAAACATGGAGCAAGCTTTGATTTGAAATTTTACTTTACAAAGCACAGTAGACTTGCACGTGTACAATTTTTTCTAACAGCTTAGGAAAACATGAAAGGAGGGATATGGGGCGATAGTGGAAAACGTGTTCAATGTCATCCGTCTTTAGTATTGGGAAAACATTGGTGAATTTCCTGTATAAAAGAAAAGCGCCTCAGAAAAGGATTAAGGTAATAAATATGCACAAAAGGTCGCATAACGAGGATGAAAGAATATCCAAAATATGTTGGGAACACCATCGGAGCCAATACTACCACTAGAGTCAAGGCAAGACACCCAAGTTTCTACTTCAATGGGATTCACCGAAAGGAGATTATTAAAAGGAGTAGCAATACAAGGAGTTACAGTTGAGCTGCATCCATTAGAAGAAATGTGGGAAGCTACAAATGACAAAGAAACGAATTTAGCAAACATAGTATACATTTCAAGTGCACAGGAAGATGTTTTACAATCTAACACCACGAAGACACGATCTTGTTTGTTAGTTTTGATCGCGCGAATCTACGACCAAGGACTGATGACTCAATTTTAGCAAAGTAATAAGGTTTCCTTTTTTGCCGCAGTACGCAACCAGTAATTATGCTGACGCACCTCATGAGATACACAACGAAAGAAATTATGACGTATTATGATACCTTAAACACGAAGAGTTGTGTATCCGAGCACCAAGGGGAGAATATCATGGCGAGGGCGAACTACGGGAGTATGTTTTAGGTAAGAACAAAAGGAAAGGAGTGTCTCATTAATGTTATTAATGTTGACATTACCAAAAAAAGAGTACCAGTTATTTCCGTTAATTTTATCATAGTCTACTCTAAAAAAGTAAGAGCGAGCTTTCACAGCCTAAGGTTAATGGAAAGGAGAGGATGATGAGGGTCAAGGTAATCATAAAAGTGTAATGAAGAGGAAAGAGATATTCGATTAGCAGGAGTATTATAAGTTATATTATCCGAATGCGAATTTAGTGTTGGGAATGATATTGTACTGGGAAAAGGAGCATGATGAAATTAATAAAGTAAGATAAATATGGAGAGCGCAACAGTGGAGGAAATACACGAAAAATATTCATCCCCAATTACAAACGGTAGCTTGAAATGACGGGAAAATAAGGCACTAACTTATATCTCGTAGCTACAGAGCTGCCCCACACTAATCAAAAATCGTACATGAATATTTTTTGTATATATCAATATGCCCTGTAATGAGCAAATAGTAGTTGTACGACCGTCTATTTATGTATTGCAACTTGAAACGCAGGCGCATAGCACTGAAAATTTGAAGACCGTCTTGTGAAAACGCGGGAGTAAATCAATGAGAATTTCACAAACATCACAAAATAATCTCTTAATCAAAGGTAGTAAGTGACTGACTCTTATCATCATCAATTTCATGAAAGATTTACAGCCACAATTGATAATCAGTCAGAAAAATTAAGATAAGGAAATTGTGAGCCTTTAGTTGATGATAAATGCGAATCATACGTACTATTTTCCTACATGATTTGACCTGATATATCTTTGATGCATATTTTTGCCAGCTACCGATTTTTTAAGCGTAACGTCTAATTTTTCATTATTTATGGACCTTGAGCTAAATAGTACATGATCTTTGTAAAAATCAAGCTATCGAAGCCACGGAAGCCAAATTCATATCTTTCTGATTCACTTGTTCTTCTATACATGGATTTCTGTAGGTTTTTTTTCATAAAAAAAAATCAGCAATATTGGGTAAAGACAAGCCAATGATGCTGATTTTTTTTTCAACTATTATTTTACTACACAGCTTTATATCACTGAAAAATATAGATCCGTTTAATGCAAACTTATTAAATCTGTGCAATTCACTCTTTTTCAACCTCAATTATAACAATTTCAATTATACCAAATATTAATTTCTTATGAATTCATATATTTAGACAAAATTGTCCTTGCGTTTTATTTCACATCTTCCATTGAACACCTAATTTTCACGCTATTTTCCAGAAAACTTAGACACATACTATAGAGAAGAACTGCCCGACGTGCTTGGTGCCGTTAAACGGAAAGCACGCAATGCATGTGGAAAGAAGTTACTCTACGAACGACTGCCCATATTAGAATGGATGCCAAAATATCGTCTAAGCTATTTGCCACAGGATTTTCTGGCTGGATTAACGGTGGGATTAACAGCTATTCCTCAAGGTATAGCGTATGCCGTCGTAGCTGGACTACCGCCACAGTACGGTCTCTATTCGGATTTTATGGGCAGCTTTGTGTACATTTTATTCGGTACTTGCAAGGACGTTACGATTGGTAAGGAGCACGTCGGAAAATTGCAAAATAAATTCCTCGAATATATTAAATGTTTGTCTATGTGTGAATGTGTTACACGAAGACTCGTGAGTGTTGCTCTTACTTGCACTTATTCGCAGGACCGACAGCTATTATGGCACTTATGGCGCAAAAATACACCGAAGATAGTCCGGATTATGCCGTTCTCATGACATTTTTATCAGGATGTATAATTTTATTGCTGGGTTTATTGAATTTGGGCTTCTTGGTGCAGTTTATATCAGTTCCTGTGACGGCTGGTTTTACTTCTGCGGCAGCTTTAACGATTGCAAGTGCACAGATTAATCCACTGTTTGGTATTACGAATTATAGTAAGTAACTTTTTCATATATTTTTTGTTTTCGAGTACTTTGTAACGAATTGTTTAATGATTGGCAGCAAAATCAAGTGAGTTTATTGACTCGTGGAGTAACTTCTTTAAGAATATTGGTGAAACAAGGCTGTGGGATGCAATTCTTGGTGTTTTGACATTAATGTTTTTGCTCGTTTTGAGAGTAAGTTGAATTGTTCATTTTTATACATTTTGTTCATATTACTCTAAGTCTATGCAAGTTATCACTATTATTTCAAACCTACATTGATCATAAAAAGATATGACGTTCGTGGAAAATATATCTTTTGCGTCGGATGATTTTACACTAATCAGCATTCGCAATAAAAGATAATGCGGTTTTCGTTCGTATAAATATGATTGCACTTAATTATCGTAGCATTAACACGTCATGGAGCTATAAAGTTCACAAAATTCGGAAAACTTAAAATAACAATTCAATAATAAAACCATTCACGAATTCATTTGTAGAAATTTTCCTCGAAAATTACTTGCATTGTTTTTGTTCATTGAAGTGTTTGAAATACAGTCGTCTGAACATAAGCTACCGCAACAAGTGAGATGATTGCCCCGCAAGCCATAGGGTAGAACGACTTCCAGGACTACCACTGTCAAGAGTTTACAAATTTAGGAAAATAAAACACTTATTTTGGTTATATGATTCCTATCATATGCTATTTGAGGCCAGCATCTTCTAGTACAAAAATGTTGAAACCACTTAGTGCTGGCAGCACTTTACTGGAGCTTTACTGACAATTTTGTTTGCATCCGATAGCTTCACCTAAAGTTACAGTGATAGAAAAACGTTTGGATTGGCCATCCGCCATATTTCAAAAACTTGGATAATTTAAACATTGGTAACATATTTTGGTACAAAAATAACAAAAATGCGTTGGGCTGAGAGTCTTTGCCAGTATTATAGCCTGCACCACTTACCGAATCTACTTCACCTTGACGGCAACCCACACTGCAAATTTCGGTTCGACATTATAGGGGTAGACAGATTTTTATGGTTCCCGCTCGCAATTATATCAATATTTCCGAAACTGAATCGTTTTGTGTTAATATTCACTGTGAGATCTTTACTTAAGTACACAAAGTTATTACCATTATGAAAATTTAGTCGCAACATTTTTTTACAGCCAAATTTGTCAACCTGATTTCTATAAAATTTGGCTTTCATTAAGATCGTTTAAATCTGCCAGCTGCATCGAAATTAATACTGAAAAGAGCTTTTATTTTTCTTGGTGAATTTTGAAGATGGAACTACTGCTACAGGATGGATCATACTAGGCCTAATACATTCTATGAATTTCAATTGGTCGTGTCTATAGCCCGACATATTTATGTAAATAAAAAAGACTGAATACTGGCGAATTATTTAAAATGCTAATTTTCTTCATAAATAATAAAAACTTTAAAGATACATTTTTTTAAAGAAAATCAGAGGATATATGTAATTTTGCTTCAAATCAAATATGATTGAAATGTCCTAGCAAAACAAATATGATTGAAATTTCAGCATTTACGACTGAATCATAATTTTATAATGGCGATGACTACATCGGCAGCTATAGCGGTAAAGAGGCTTTGAATGTTTCCGTCCGCAAAAATTTCATTACATTTCAAAGCTTGATTCAATTATAAGGTATTTACCGTATGATATTTATTAATGGGAGCATGTCGGGGTCCTATAACAACGAAATGACTGAAGCTGGTAGCTCTTTGCTACCACCAAACCCAAAGTATCCAAATCTGCTTCATGTAGAGGTTGAGATTAATTTACCCTGAGAATTTCGTTTTGATCGGATGCTATAGGCATGAAAAGATTTTGAGGGTTGACACCCAAAAAATTTCAAAATTAAGAAAAAAGCCTTCGTTGCTTATTCCTACCGTAAGATGTTCATCATATGAAAATTTATTGCTAGCATCTCGTGGCACGAAAATAATAGAAATTCTTCATGAGGACAACTTTTTGCCGATACCACAACTAAAAATTTACCGAACCGGCTTCATGCTTAGATCAACGCACTCTGTAAATTTTCTTCTTCTAATGCAGTGATCACATCGAAACTTGTGGGAATGGAAAAGGGCTAATAATATTGCAAACGCAAATCCGTCAAACTTAGCATCTGTCAATCTGTCAAGCCTACTGTGTGATATTCTTTTAAATTTGATGCCTGCGTCGGAAGTAATATGGAAATAAAATATTTTTCTGATTGACGATATTCCAAGATGGCATCATGGCCACAAGCTTATCCTTATTTTCGATCGATGAAGACCAATACATTTTGTTACCTTTGATTCATTCTGATAATCTGATCATGAGTTTTAATACAGATTTTAGGTGCCTATTTGAAGATGTGAATGTTGTGTCTATTGCTCCTCCTCTTTTTTTCATAACTGTCTTTGAAAAAATAATTTGCACTTTTGTACCTTCACAGTACATCAATGAAAATTAAGAAAACTGTGTATAAAAGTCTCGTGAATGCTCCCTCTATTTCAATGCCCTGTGCACGCTATGATTGCAGATTACTTTTTAGCAACATCGACATGGCTAACTTCAAACTCTTAACGAATTCTCCAAAACAACGTGAGTTGTATCTTCAGGCCGAACTCTATTATCTCAACTAGAGCTAAAATTATTGCCGATAAGCAATTGGTTAGACCGATCCTCACTTACGGTTCCCCTATCTGGTCTTCGGCCCCTTCTTGCAAATTTGAGAAGCTGGCAAAATTTGAACGCTCTGTTCTTCAAAATTTATATCGTCCCTTTACTTTAAGGTCAATGGCCACTACTATCGGAATAGTGAGCTTTACCAAAAATTAAAAATAGCACCTTTTTCTTCTTTTTTAGTTCAAACAAAAAAACAATTCAATTCACCGTGCCATAGACTGCCATCCAAGATCTAAATTTCAATGATCATACCTTAATCTAGGGAATAGCTCATAGGCTCACTCACCACACAAGAAGCTACCAGTGAACTTGTTTTTTTTATTCACGTGATCCAAACATCTCTAGATCTCTCATTTCTCTCTAAAAAAAACTTTACCAAAAACCAACCAACTTTTCTCCTTTCTCTTCTTTTTAAAACATCCATGTTAACTAAACTCAGCTACAAAACATATTTTGTAATAAACAAATTTTCAAAAAGGTTAAAATTTCGAGCCACTAACCATTAAAAGGACAGCTCAAATGTCCATTAACCTGTTAAGAAATAGTTTCAGGTTACCTATTTCAATTCTCCTTCAGCTAACTGCCGCAAAACCGACCTACCAGGCTGGAATACTACAAGGAAGTTATCTAGGTCCCTTGCTTTTTAACATTTCATTTCTGATCTGTCTGAGATACTCTTTTATCTAGATAACCTAGAAATCTGCCACATCGTTAACGCACGATCTGATGAAATCTTTCTACAATTCAAGGTTCAATCTATCGAACTGTGTTGCAACTGGAGTAATTTTAATCTTAACATTAGCAAGTGCCATGTAAAAACACATCCCGTAAAAATACAGTTAAAATGTATTTCTACTGCCTTAACAACATAGAATCGAATAGGATTGATCTTATTATAAATCTTGGCGTAGTATTGGACAACAAAATGCGCTTCAACCTACACTATGACGAAGTCTTAGACAGTGCCAATAAACAGCTCAGGTTCATTAAATGCTAAATAGTTCAAGAATACGAGTATATGGGCTACCACGTTATTATATATTAATCTGGTGCGGCCTCTATTGAAATATACCTACATAATTTCGAACCCAGCTTTTGAGCCATACAGAATGATTGAGAGGAATCTGCTCAGAAACAGTTTTTAATTTTCGGTTTGATCTTCCATCTAACAAATACAGACTGAACCTTATAAATTTAATGTCTCTCTTTTCTAGAAGAACATTGTTAAATCGCTTGGCCAGCGCCGGATTCACCATAGGGCTAGCAGGGGCTGCAGCCCCGGGCCCCTGGGATCCTGGGGGCCCCTTACTCTCGAAAAATAAGAATAAAAATTACGAATAATATAACAAAAAACATTATATCAAACGTAGAAAAATTGTTTTTTTCAATTTGTTGACTCAATTTTTTAGGTATTCATACTGCGGATTTGATTTTTGTTATTTGAAAAGAATTTAGTTACAGTATCTGTCAGAGAGAAAAATTATTTTACAAAAAGTCAATATATTTTTGTAAAAAATAGAAAAATATTGTTTAGTTCTAGCTACACATATCCGCTGAGAAAATGTAGAAGTTTACTCAAATGATTTAGACAACAGTTTTTTTCTCGAGTTGAAGCAATTCATTCCTCTTTTGAAATTGCAAGAGAGAGGTTTCTTTTCGAACCGTTCAAAAGAATCTGATAAAGCAATTGACGAACTACTGAACCCTGTGAAAGTATTGAATTGGATAGTCGCTAATGACATGATCTCAGTATTCCCTAATACGTATATTGCCTACAGAATTCTAGTCACTATTCCAATAGCTAATTGCGAGACAGAAAGGTCATTTTCTACGTTAAAAAGAATAAAAAATATGTTTAGATCGACAATGCTGAACGAAAGACTGTCCTCTTTAGCAAGATTGAATATTGAAAAAGAGCTGCTGAGATCGCTTGATTTTGATGATGTAATAGCGGAATATGCAGCAAAGAAGGCGAGAAAGAAATGTTTTTAATTATAATGTATATTGTAATTACCTGTAAAAATAAAAATGTTTACTTGTCAAAATAAAAATGTTTAACATTGAATAATTCGGATTTTATTCTCTTTTCGCAAAAGTTGGGATTTTCTTTGCCCTTAAGAGGGCCCCTTCGTTGTTTAGCCCCGGGCCCCTATAAAGCTTAATCCGGCGCTGCGCTTGGCTAACTTTTGATATTATAAGTCACGCAGTCAATGTTGAAGATCTACTCGAAATTACTTTCAGTGATCAATAAAGACGTACAGTCACCACCACACTAGCTATCAGGTGCGGCTCGTCGATGTACGCAAAAGAAGCAGTGCTTCCCTTGGTAAAGCACAAAATTGATTAAATAATCAATAGGTAACAATCAAAAGATTTACAATCAATATTTAACAATTAATGTAATAACATTTATTTTCTTACAAAAGTCAAAAATCAATCGCTACTATGAATCAAATGGTTGTATTTTATAGCAGTCCAACTACAGAGCTTCCAAGACAAATTTGTAGCTGTATGTTTTGAACTGAATGGTATGCAAGCACTGCATACCATTCAGTTCAAAACATCCAGCTCATTGAGATATACTGCACAGAACGCTGAAGTGATCTTGTTTCAATCCTCAAACTCGTGGTTTTCGCATAGATCTACTTAGACGCTTTGCCTAAATGATGCCCACAAAAATTTTACAATCACTGTACTCAAATAGAATCGTGGAAACTGGCTCAGTTCGCAGCGTCTTGATGGAGAGAGAAATTCAAAAAACCCTTGCCCGATTCACCCGCTGAGCGACCCGAAAATCTTTGCTTATGAATGAACTTAATACACTGCAAAGTTATCCGCGTCTCCTGTTATGTTACTGTTTCCCCTCATGATTTATCTGTATATTCTCTTCTGCTCCTCTTCTAACGAGTCGTCCCGCTTAGAAATTGATGCATTTTCTGCTTTGTTCAGTGTATACATGTACGGTGCAAGCTATTGTGATGTTCATGTGGGGAATAGAATAGTAGGAGTTACATTTTTTCGTGTGCAATTTTCCCCAGATTGGTTTTTGTGTCTGCTTTGGGTTTGCTTTCCCAAAAGACGTAGTTTTTCGGTTCAGATGCTTTGGTGAAATCACCACTTGATTGCTGTGGACGTCTATGTTGACGCTGAAAAGTCATCCGCGTTTCTATTGTGTTTCTGTATCCCGTCATGATTTACGTTACAGAATTTGTAGATTCTCTTTTACTCCTTTTCTTACGAGTTGTTCCGCTTCTGATTCGATGCTTTTTATGCTTTGTTTGCATGGGGTATGTATGGTGCAAGTTATTGTGATGTTGATATGGGGAATATGTAGCAGTTAAATTGTTTCATGTGCAATTTTCTCCAGATTGGTTTTTTTGTATCTGCTTTGGGCTTACTTTCGCAATATGAATTTCTCGGTGCATGTACTTTGGGTGATATGACCACTTGATTGCTTTCGCCTATTTTATTCTATGTTGAATTTCTGAAGCACTTTCTTTAGCATTTATAGTTTACATTAGGTGCGTTTTTTTGTGTCTTCTTCTTTAAAAAACGCACCTGTTATAATTCTTTTAACTTGAATTTTTTGTATTGTCAGTACTAAAACGGGCGTTTAAAGATGGATAAAAGGATAGTTTTTAAAGAAAATTATAGCATAAAACTCTTTAAATTGAAAGCGTATTGAATAGATTCTGTTTCGAAAAGTTAATATTTACTCGTCTAATATGGATTTAAATGTGGAAAACCAAATTTGATGTGATGGTGCCATAGAGTATATACTGCGGTAGTCTTTTTCATTGAGTATCTTATTGAGTCTTGGCAACCAAGACCACTAATTTCGCTTAGTCAACTGTTTGCAAAAGGTAACTATATTAGGCACTTTTATTGCAAATTATATGAGGAATTTATTTTTATTGTGGTATTGGCTATCTAATTTAATTTGCTAAAAGATGCATTATATCCTCTAATATGAGCTATCAAAAAACTTTCAGCATTTATTTAGCCTGTAATATGTTTTCATTTTAACTTTTTGTTATAATTTAAAAAAAATTAAAGAAATTAGTAATTTTTTTTTTGCTTTCAAATACTATACACAATTTGAACTTTTTTGAGAAGTTTGAGCCTAGTGAGTAGAAATATCATGAAATAAGCTATGCCAATCACCAGCTTTTAATGCAAACATGGTCAGCATTGAAATACCTGATTGATTTTTACACGATATTTCAAAAAAATCGCATGTATAGTTTACTACGCGCTTCATAAGTATGGTTATCTATATTATATGCTTATATATGGTCTGTTCGCGTACTACGATTAATTGCAATTAATTGCAATGAAACCGTTTTTGTACTCCGTTTTACTGAAAACCGAAAATTTCCACTTTGTCAGTTAAATTCAGTAGGGTCTGAGCTACTGAAAAATACTGAAAATTGTCAAATTGTTTTTGGCGTAAAGTTATTATGAAGGACGAATATTTTTGTGGCGATAATTTATCACCACTTAGGATGACTTTATAATCACTATTGGTCTCCAAAAAACCGATAGCTGACACTTTTGTTTGTCAATTTTCAGGAAATCCAATGAGAGCGTTTTCGTACTTTTCATGATTTTCCCCCACCATATGATTCAGGAAAATTCAGTAAAAATCAGTGACTGAAAGTACGCGAACAGACCTATATTTTGCTTGTGCTTCCCTTAGTCTCAAAACCACGAGCCGCCACTGCTAGCTATGCATATAATGAGCCCATGCATATATGTTGCAGGATATTCAACTCTATAAGCAGCCACTACTCTTCGGAGAGCTCTGAATGCACTTTCAAATCTAACTTGTCATTAACATTGTCAAATGAAAATATAAATATAATAAAGTAAAGGAACTACAGTAAAATTTTTGTTGCATTTGCTTTTTTTAATGTGTGTTCAGATGTGGGACAATTTGCATTTCGTAGTTATAATGAATTGTTAATATTTTCCTATTGTATATGATGCCTGTTTTGGTAAATAAATAAAATAGAATGTGGATGCTTGGTGTGCTACTATAAGGAACATATATATATATATATATATATATATATATATATATATATATATATATATATATATATATATATATATATATATATATATATATATAAATATATATATATATATATATATATATATATATATATATATATATATATATATATATATATTACTTTATCTGACCAACAGAGATTCTTGATTTTTGCTTTTCTATTTTTTATCCGCTTTCGGATCCTTTTTGTTTGTGTCCTTATGAAAACCGATGGCCTGCTAAAGAAAACTGCTTGCAATTATTGGCTATTGTCACGCTTGAAACTCGGCGTTTGTTTCAGTTTTTTTATGACGGAAATCCTCTTGAAATAAATAAACAAAACATGAATACATAATTTTTCCCTAACAATCTTATAGAAATTCGTTAATATTTATACGAAATATAATGGAATTTCAATAGATGTTCAATGCTATTTTGTATTCCATTCGAACACCCCATATCATAGTCTTTGCGTTGTATAAATCATTTTCTTCTCTGGAATATTTTATATCCAATATTTTATATACATTACATCTTATACAAAAAGTGGTATTTTAGCAACGCACAAAGTCGATGTATCATTGATGTAAATACTAGTTATATCTTGAAATCACGTCGAATTATGAATGGGACACAGAAAATGATAAACTGATCCAACAAAGAACTAGTTCAATTAATCCTAGTTCATTTAATCTAATACTCGTAAACTTCATAAAAGTAAATCCTATTAAACAAGTCATAAACATAGGCATTTGAATTTCAGAATAAGCTTTAGCACTACGTGACGGGTTACGAGTGATGCACGTATTATTAATTTAGATTTGCTGATAAATATATTTGGATTAAAATGATAAAATTTTTTTGGATGAGAAGACTCAGATATATGACAGCGAAATTGAGAAATCATTTCGGTTATGTCTGAAAAGTCGTTTACACTATTTATAGTACTAAAATATATTCAGTATCTATATTCCTATTCCAATTCCCATTTTTTTCTGGCCTTTTGTTAATAACATCTATTTCACAGAAATTCAGAGATTTCAAAGGGAAATGGAAAAGTTTCGGAAAATACATGTCACTGGCACGGAACGCTTTGGCAGTCACAATTGGTACACTCCTGGCATATCTGCTCCGAGATTGTGAGCCATTCAAATTGACCGGCCACATGGATTCGGGTCTTCCGCCGCTGCAGCCTCCACCATTTTCAACGACTGTTAATGGAACGCACGTCGATTTCGCTCAAATGGCGTCACGATTGAGCGCATCCATTTTCACACTCCCAGCTGTTGCTATTTTAGAAAATGTCGCAATTACGAAGTCATTCTGTAAGTATAGATTGCATCCTCAATTATTTATCATGTCGACTATAATTTTATTGTATTTTAACAGCCAAAGGCAAACTTGTGGCAGCATCGCAGGAAATGGTTGCCTTGGGAATATGCAATTTTTGTGGATCATTCGTATCTTCCATGCCAATCACGGCTTCTTTTACCAGAACAGCGGTAAACAATGCTAGTGGCGTGAGAACGACATTAGGTGGTATAGTCACCGGAGTTTTAGTATTGTTAACGTTAGGCTTTTTAACTGATGCCTTTTACTACATTCCTAAAGCGACACTGGCAGCTATTATAATATCTGCTATGATATTTCTATTTCACTATGAAAAACCGATTGAAATATGGAAGTCAAAAAGTACGGGCTTAAGTCCATCGGTTTTATGAAATTATTAACTCATTTTCAATCAACAGAAATCGATCTATTGCCTTATTTGACTACGGTCATTGTTTGCATATTTTTGGGACTCGAAATCGGTATTGTGACTGGAATCGTTTTGAACTTGACGTATATTTTATACGAAACAGCACGACCAAAAGTTGAATTTCAAACTGAAAAGGTACATAGGTGAAATCTGTCTCGTAACTTGGAGTTGTTTGTTATTTTAAAACATTCTTAGCTGAATTTTCGTAAAAATGATTATTCGATACCGCTTTAAAAGTGTAATGAGTTGTTTGTTTGGTTCAGAGTTTGTTTGGTTTACGTTAAATAATATTGGTTGTAAAAATGGTATCACTATCGAAAAATTTTAAATACACATATTTCATTGTTGAAATAAAATTAAACTTGGTTCAATAAAATTGAGTAAAAATTATTTTTCTTGCTTATTTTGCAAATAATTGATGGTAAACATAATCTTCAACCATTATTTTAGATCAGTGGATACGAGGTACTTATTGCCAGGCCTACACAATCTCTTCCGTTTTCGGCTGCCGAGAATTTGCAATATAAAGTTATAAAACATGTGACAAATATGAGAGCCGATCAAAAGTATGTAGTTATCGATGGTGAGCTTATTGGTTCAATTGATACTACGACTGCTTGGGTGAGTTTGAAATCAAATTGCTGCTAGCATATGAGATCGATTCATTATATTTTCTAGAACTTAATCTCGATATGTGATGACATAAAACTTCTTAACGCTGAGCTTTTACTGTGGAATTGGAACAAAAACACAGCTGGCATAGCGTATCGGTTGAGAAATAGCCTAAGCAAATATTTCCGATCTGGAACGGATGTTATAGAGTATATTAGGAAAGATATTGAAAATAAGAATCAGATTGCGGACATAGAATCTATACCTTAACCGAATGAATGTGAAACACATAATTATAATAATAATAATTTTATTCATTAAATTGTACATAGGTTACTTAACTTAAGGAGTATTTAACTCAAAAGAACTAAGCCGCTAAGGCTATTATATTTTGGTCTGTTGGCTATTTTTGGGTTTTGTTATTTATTTTCATCATTCATTTATTTTTCGGTTTACATTTATAAAATATTTTCCAGGTATTACAATACCTGGGGTAGACTTAGCTACATAATTCTTAAATACTAACTTAATTTACTAAACTAAATCTAGCTTATGTCTAACTACAATTAGCTTAGCTTAATTACACCTAAACTTAGCCTAGGTTTTATTTATCCTTTCCGGTTTGCCGGAAGTCCAGCATAGCTGAACAGCATGTCCATGAGCCGCCGTTGTCTTCCTATCTCCGTCGGACGCATAAACGGCTCATTAGAGTCACTCGTGTGTCCGATACCTGGGATCAGTCCGTTTTCATGTCCGGCTGTCTGTGCGCAAAACCTTGTTATCAGTTCCACAACCCGGTCCCTAAGTGACTCAAGTCCTGTCTCCTGATATATGATTGAGTTCCTCGGCCCCTTTTTAGTTACCGGGTTGTGAAACCTGCCTCTGTTCGAACATCTCCGCTTCTACCATGGCAGATTTGGAACATGTAATCCAGGATGGAGATGCGTATGTCACGATTGGCCGAATGAGTGTTTTATAGCAAATGAGTTCAGCCTTTGTCCTCAAAGGTTCGTTTGCATGTCTACTCCAAGGTAGCGCAATGTAAGACTAGAAGTGATTCTAGAAGTTCTGAACAAGCCAGCGAATTGTTTGGCCCTATTGCGGATGGTTTGAGATCTCCAATATTTGAATACAATCAACTGTGTTTTGGTGCTATTTAACTTGCTGTCCTATTCATCGAAATAAAATCTAAAGCTGACCAAGTAGTCTTCGAGGTCTTCGCAGCTTTGAGTGAGTCTTTGCTCGACGTCAATAAGAGCGTGTCATCAGCATAGTAGAGGATTTGAACTAGGGTTGGCCCACTGGAATGGGAAGATCAGCGGTAAAAATATTGTATGAAACAGGTCCAGTGACAAAACCTTGTAGCACTCCTGATGTCACAGGTCCCCGGAGTGAATTTGCTCCATTACATAAAATTGTTTGTTGCTAAGGAAGCTTGCGGCGTGCCGTATAACTATTTCCGGAAATCCTAATCTGATCAACTTGTATAAAAGACCTTCGTGACAAACACTGTCGAAGGCCTTCTCGATATCCAAGGTAGAAACAACCGTTAGAGCGTCTCGCTAATTCAATCTGATCGTGCAAGTACAAGATAGCGTGCTGGGTCTCATGCTTACCCGTAAAGCCAAACTGATAGTCTGGTATAATATTAGCGAGCTCGCAGTAGAAGGAAATCATTTGCAACCAAATCTTCTTAAAGAGATTTCCCAATTTAGGATGCAGAGAGATCGGCCGGGAATTGCTGGCCTCATTATTTTTGCCTTTTTTGTAGTAGCCGTCGTTCAAGGCATTATTGAAAATAATTGAAAGTAATCTGAGCATAGAGATTGGGAGATGATTTTTTTCGCAAAAATTAAGAATTTAAATTAATTTACAAGAATCAACAGTTTTCGAAAAAAATTATAACTTGGGGCTACAATTTGATTAGGATAAGTTATCTAGGGGAATATGTTGCATGTATTGTTGTTCTATATAATATTGTGATTATCGTGTTTACAATTACCCGTTTAATTTTGACATAGTGAAACTACTTCAATTAAATTTATTTCAGATAAAGTTTTTTTCAGATGTGCATCGGAAAACAATATGGTATGTCCCAAGTACGAAATATATGCTTCTATATTAGGTGCATTTTTTTGCGTCTCGATCAATAGCAGATAAGAGTTGAAAGCAACAACAGCTGAGGCAGGATTGTTTTTGTTTTCAATACTGCCTAACCTAACGTGCTATTGATATTTTTGCAACAAAGTTCTAATAAATGAGTGAGATTTGGTTTATGCACAGCATTCAAGTATCTTATTCCATCTTTCCTCCTCATATAACAGTAACCTAACTTCAAAGGCGCTTCTATATTTCCTTTAGCTTCAAAAATCAATTTTGATTTATTTTTTATATACGCTTAAGAGACGTAGAGAACATTCTCGCGGCATCGCCATTTTGAAAATGACAAACTATCAGGGTATAGCCAGATAATTGAACGCTTAAAGCATAAATATACTAATAGTGGAAACAACATAGTACAAACCCTTTAAAAACCCCAATTACGTAAGTAGAAGATGATTCAGAAGGGCAAATAATTTGATTCATCAAATTTGTTTAGCAACAAAACTTTATAATATAAACAAAAATAATAATATTTTATGTTATACAATTTAGCTTTTTTCCTAATATATAAAAATAAATATATGGAATATATAAAATCATATTCTTAAGCAATATTTTAATAAATTAAGGTGCTGAAATTTATAGTGATGGAAGTCGAAAGTTATATTTTCAAAAAGTTTTAACAGCAAGACGTAAATTAGATTCGATACCTCAATTCCGTAAGAAGCTGGTCCCAAGTCTACTTCGAAAGAAAGAGGCTCCTCGCTATCAAACGAAAATTTTAATCTCATATAATATCCAAATAAATAATCGTAACGCAACTATCTGAAAAATGGAAATAGAGCTTTAACAAAATTGAGAAATAGAGTTTTACTACTGATGTAGTGTTTATGTTTATACTTTCTTTTTAGGTGTTACCTATTTCACTTTTTCTAATGCCCGTTATTGAATTTCGACACAGAAAATATTCGATTTCTGCAATTATATAGTAATATTGCTTTAAAAATATATACATAACATTTGTACATAATATTTACTGCTTTCAAATTTTCGGGCCAAGCCAGTGGATCCACGTTTTGAATAATATGTCGGAGTATTCGTATATTTTCATAGTATGGGTGAAAAGGAGATAGACTACTTGCTTTGCTGTGATTCCAATATCTTATACAAAAAGGATGACTGTACAAATGATATGAGATATGGCTTGCCATCTATGGTATGCCATATTTGTCTTGACTAGCCATTTCTATGGCAGTTAGAATGACATGCCATGGTAAATGGCAAGTGGAGACAGCCCGTTACAAATGAAAATCGTAAACGTGAGTCACGGACATTAATGTGTGATGATACGATAAACAATTGAAACTTGGATGCCACTAACGGCAAACTATTGCAATGGAGTTATCTAACCCACATAGAGAAATATTGTTCCTTCCTGAATTACCAGAAGCATTTGAAAGATGCAGAGCTATCTCCCTTGTCTGAGCATCCATAGCATACCAAACATGCACTTGAAAAGCACACTGCGCGTATCTTGAAACTTTATGCAATTCAAAGTTTCACTAGTTGGCACATAATGATTTCTGTGACTAACGATGCGGTAAATTGACTGCCAATTTCAGTATTTTAATTAAGGTAAAGTTCATACATCACTGAGTTATGGCTGCAATCAATTAGCTCAAATATTTTCAATTAGTCCGTCGAATGCAGTGTACAACTCAAACACATTGATTGTGTTATCCAACCCAGTAGTTAATTAATTGCCGTCATGTTATTTAACAACACAAATACAGTGCATGAAACGTCAACAACAATAGCAAGACTTTAATTGCATCACTGGTAGACAGGATTTTTTTTAAAATGTCGCTGTGAATTGCTTTAAAGCTCTGCATTGAATGTGAATCGATCAAAAGCAGTAAGAAACAAAAGAAATTATTTATGAAAATATCTACATCCAAGTATTTTATTGAATGTGCCATTTTAATGACATAAGTGACTCAAAATTTGTTACAGCAGCGAATTGGCTCGCTTACGGATGGCAAATATTTTCTGTGCTCATCAAACTTTCGGACGCACGTTTTGGTTTTTAGCACATTTTTTTGTTGTAATTCCTTATTGACTCAAAAGCTTGTCAATGCATTTCAAAAAGATCTTTAAAATAACATGCAATTATAATTGTTGCCCTTTTCCCCTCTATGAACCATAGTCAACCGATATAAGCCCTGCTATTATCTTTCCTTCTCAACTTTATGTCGCCCGTTAGTCATGTTCTTCTCCTAGATTAGATTGAGTGCGAAAAGTCAGCCTGAGTACTATCAGGATGACTTTTCGCACCCAAAAACTCTACTGCAACCGAAAATTGTTAGGGGGAGTTTACACATCCGTCCATGCGATCAAACCTGTTTTTCAGAAGTTGGGAGTGGAGTGACGGATAGTAGGTACGCTGATTTGTGCTTCCACTTCACTTCCGCTTTCTAAAAAACAAGTTTGATCACATGGACTCATGTGTAAAATCCTCTATAAGGCTTAGCGCTGACATCATGAAAAATGGACCAGCGTTCAGGAACGGCTCGTTCTTGTACGCAAACCCATTCGCCCGTGAAACAGACAAGGAATTTTCATGCATACAGGAATATATATATATATATATATATATATATATATATATATATATATATATATATATATATATATATATATATATATATATATATATTCCGTGAAACTATTAAATGAAACACTTTTAAATTTTCTTTAAAATGTATTTAAGTTAAAGTACGTTAGATATCCTAATGTACATACAACTTGTTGAGTACAGATGAGCTTAGAAACTGAAACTGGATCAATATCTGATCTTCCTCTTATATAGCATTTGGATTTGGCCCATATATATATATATATATATATATATATATATATATATATATATATATATATATATATATATATATATATATATATATATATATGTATATATATATATATATATATATATATATATATATATATATATATATATATACATATATACATATATATATATACATATAATATATATATATATATATATATATATATATATATATATATATATATATATATATATATATATATATATATATATATATATATATATATATATATATTAGGGTGATTTATTATGAGGTTTGGTTTTTAATCTCAAATAAAAGGCATAAATTTGAACTCTATAGTAAAAATTTTATTGTGAGTCAAAAGAACAATCTATGGCATTTACTTTTTGAAGATTATCTCATTTAAATGTTTACCACGACTACGCCGTAAATGGTATATCCTGAAGGTCCAATTTTAGACGACAGGTACAAACATAGCGACCGGTATCTCGCGAATGACACGAATGTTGGCTTCCGAAGCGTCGATTGAAGATGGCTTATCCCTGAAGACCAGAAACTTCGTGTAACAACAAAGAAAATAATCTAAAGGTATGATATCACACGATCTAGGTGGCCGATTTACTGGTCCAAAACGTAAAATCAGGTTCTTACCAAAATAATTTCTAAATAAGTCCATTGATTCTCTCGCTGTATGCGAAGGAGCGCCGTCTTGTTGAAACCAAAGCTCACCGATACCACGGGTTTTAATTTCAGTTAACAAAAAATCCGTTATCATGGTGCGATAGCGGTCGCCATTGACGATTAGAACGTAACCATTTTGAAAGAAATATGGACCGATGATTCCACCGGCCCATAAACCACACCAAACTGTGCATTTCTTTGGCTGTAGTGGTAGCTGTTGAAGCTCTTCAGGTTGTTCATCAGCCCAAATAGGGCAATTCTGCTTATTGACGTATCCATTGAGCTAAAAATGCGCCTCATCACTGAACAAAATTTCGCGATAAAACAGAGGTTTTTTGTGATGATTTGTCAAACAATACTGAATAAAAATTACATTACAGTTTGATAGGAGTCACGCGAGTTACACACTCCATAGATAAGTCCCTAGAAAAGGAGATAACCACGAAATTCCTCAATCAACCAACTATGTAACTTATATAGCATTTGCAACAATGTAACCATATCATTTCCCACGCAACATTGTATTAAGAAACTCATAAGCATCTTCTATGCAACAATGTATTAAAGTTCTCACAAGTCTGCTATGCAACAATGTATTTAATGTCGCATAAGCATTGCATCAAAAATCTCATATCATGAAATGATATCCGGTCAATTTTAACTAAATCGCAACAACTGCACCGCTGCAACGAATGCAATATTAAGATATCAAGTAGACATAACATCCGGGCCAATATCGAATGAAGAGATGATAATTAAATCTTGACCCAAATGCTATATAAGAGGAAGATCAGATATTGATCCAGTTTCAGTTTCTAAGCTCATCTGTACTCAACAAGTTGTATGTACATTAGGATATCTAACGTACTTTAACTTAAATACATTTTAAAGAAAATTTAAAAGTGTTTCATTTAATAGTTTCACGGAAGAAACTTAAAATTATTTTTTTTGTTAATATTACGGCAAGTAATATAACTGGCGCAGTCTTTCGTCAAAGGAGGGAGGAGCCCCTTTGAACTTGAACCAGCAAACAGTACCGCGAAGTTCCACTAAGTGTTCTGCACAAGGAACCATTCCGAAAAGGAATCGGGCTACGAACAAGTGAAAAAGTGAAAAGTGTTTTAAAAAGTTTTAATAACAAGAGTATTGCAAAGCTCTAGGCTGAATATTAAAAGAATTCGCCTCTGGCCTTTCTGAAATAGAATGAGTCAGCTAACAAAACGTTAAAGAAAAAACAATATTAGTACGAGTGTTCAAGGAATCTAAGATATTTAGATATCCGTACGAACCTGTAACAAAAAAAGTGAACTCAATAAAATAAGTGATAAAGTGGAAAAGGACTCGAAGCAAAAGAAGGCGAATCGAAGAAGAATTAAGGTAAAATAGAGTAAGAAATATATATAAAATCAATCAATATGCCAAACAACGTGCAGCAACTACCTCTTGAGCTGGCATTTGAAGAGCTGATCAAAGAAGCGAGAAGACTACCAACCTACATTGGACACGAGAGCGAATATTCCCTGACATCGTGGATTGAAGAAACCGACACACTACTGTCACTAACCGATGGAAACCAGCAAACATATATATTTCGACTAATCCTGCGGAAGATCCAAGGCAAAGCACGGAATGCAGTCCAGAAGATTCCAGAACCAGCCTGGCAAAGCGTAAAAGCAGCCCTGCTCTTCACGTTTGGAGTCAACGCGAGTTACCACAATATAGTTAATAAGATTCATAGAGTAAGTTATAATAAAAATACAGAAGAATTATATTCTTGACTAAGCGAATTATTAAATAGACTTAATACTAAATATTTGCAAGATCCCATGCGAAATTTGCATGATGAATTTAACCCTGTAAGAAATGAAATTCTCGTATTGAATAAATTCAAAGCACTTCTACCTGAATACAAAGCATATTTATTAGAATTTAGAAATTGTGCGACTCTGGAGCAAGCATATAATATTTTAACCGAAATAAAACAAAATAGGTACCGATTTTGATCATTCTCATCATAGACATAATCATGATGATAAGAAAAATAAAAAAAAAAACAAAAATTATCATAATAACCATAGAAATGAAAATCAAAATTACGACAATGACATGTATGATAATGTAGATAAACGCGATAATTATTCTCACAATTACCGTCACAATAACAATAATAATCGACATTACAATAATCGATACAATAACAATAATCGATATAATAATAACCGTCGATATAACGATAATTACCATAATAATCAAAATCACAATAGACATAGGGATAACAGAAATCGCCACCAAAATCGTAATAACAATTATAATAACAGACCAGAACCAATGGAAGTAGATAACTCTAACAGATTTAGGCAACATAACCAAAATCCAGAACCTATGGAGACAAATTTTCAGGTAACAGCCTCGGAAGTACTTTACCAATAATTAATTTAACCATAAACGGCGAAATTGTACCAACCTTATTTGATCCTGGTGCATCTACCTCTAGCATAGACGAAAACTATTTTAAAAATATTAAAAGAATTGAACTCAATTCCCCAATACCATTGAGAGGATTAAATGGAGAGTATTATATAACGCATCAAATTAAAACTGATATGCCAATAGAATTTAAACTACCCGAAAACCATAAAATAATATGGAATGTAATGAATTTACAATATAAAAGTTTTAAAGCTATAATTGGACAAAACATATTATATCCGCTAAACTCAAAATTAAATATAGGCGAAGGATATATAGAGATAAATGATATAAGATTACCTTTTAATTATGCCACTCCGGAAGAAATAAACTTTCAATTTGAATTAGGAACGAGGGATGAAGGAATTAACACGTTGTACAAAGGATTAAACTATGAAGAATCAAACTCTTTGAAGAAAATCCTCAGCGAAAATGAAGATTTATTATATAAAGAGGGAGATAATTTAACTTGTACAACGCAGACAAAACATGATATTATAACAAAAACAGATAAAGCCTTATACTCAAAATATATCGATTTCCCCAAGTGCATGAAAGAGAAGTTGAAAAACAAATTGACGATATGCTACGGCAAAACATTATAAAACCATCATCTTCACCGTATAACGCACCTGTTTGGGTTGTACCAAAGAAGATGGACAACTCAGGTAAAACTAAATGGCGTATAGTAGTGGACTATAGGAAGTTAAACGAAGAAACTATTGAGGACAAATACCCAATCCCAAATATAGAAAGTATATTTGATAAACTGGGAAAATCACAATATTTCACAACGTTGGACTTATGTAGCTAAAGGATTTCATCAGATAGAGATAGCTGAATCAGATAGACACAAAACAGCATTCTCTACACCACAAGGACAATACGAATTCAATCGCATGCCCTTTGGATTAAAAAATGCCCCTGCTACCTTTCAACGAATGATGAACGAAGTTTTATTCGAATATATTAATAAAATATGTGTTGTGTATTTGGACGATATTTTGATATTCGCAACCTCATTACAAGAAATGGAAGTAAATGTAAAGAAAATATTTAATACATTAAGAAAGTATAAATTGAAAATACAAATTGACAAATGCAAGTTTTTCTCAAAGCAAACTGATTATCTAGGTCATATATTATCAGTTGACGGTATAAAACCTAATCCAGCGAAAATAGAAGTAATTAAAAATCTACAAATTCCAGATACATCAAAGAAAATAAAATCATTTTTAGGCATTACAGGCTACTATAGAAAATTTATTAATAATTACGCTAAAATTGCATCACCATTAACAGACGCATTAAAGAAAAGTAACAAAATCGATACCAATAACCCTAAATATATTGCAGCATTTGAGAAACTAAAAGAACTCATTATAAATTATCCAGTACTTCGATATCCAGACTTTAAACAGAAATTCGTTTTAACTACAGACGCTTCAGACAAAGCCATAGGAGCTGTATTATCCCAACAAGGACATCCAATCTGTTTTGCAAGTCGTACTCTAAATGAGCATGAACGAAATTACGCAACCATAGAGAAAGAATTACTTTCAATTGTATGGGCAACTCAGTACTTTAGACCCTACTTATATGGAGTAAAATTCGATATTCGTACTGATCATAGACCATTAGTATGGCTTAGTGGTTTAAAAGAACCAAATAGTAAGCTACAGCGTTGGAAAATTAAGCTAAACGAATATAACTTCAATATCGAATATGTAAAAGGCAAAGACAACAAAGTTGCTGATTTTCTAACGCTGAGACACATGAAATAAATGCAATGACAACAGATAATCCTGATGATAATTACTACGATGACATAAGCGACAATGCGACAATACACTCTGGAGAGGAAGACCAGAACGACCTGATTCCAATCAAAGAAGGAATCGTCAATCTATATAAAACCCAAATTGTCATTGTAAAAAGTAAACAAAAAGAAATAAAAACAATAAATAAGAGTAGAAAAATATATATAGATGAAGTAGATATACAGAGCGAAACCATAATTAGAGATATCTTGAAACGAAATCTACCAGAAAAAGGAACAATTGGAATTTACTGTGAATTAACGGACAGTGAATGGAATAAAGTTCAAACATCGATAGTAAGTATGTTTTCTAACAACAAATGTCTTAAATTTATTAAATGCACAATTCATGCCAAAGACCTTTTAGACGAAAACCAATTTTATGAAAAATTAAAAGAAATTCACGAAAAAAGTAACCATTGTGGAATTATAGAAAATTTCCAAGAAATAAAGAACAAGTACTACTACAAAGGAATAATGAAACTAATCACAAGATACATAAATAATTGCAATATCTGTAACCAAGTAAAATACGATCGTAAACCAGTAAAACCAGAATTCAAAATCTCAGAAACCCCAACCAATATAAATCAAATAATTCACATTGACATCTTTTACATTGAGAAAAGACAATTCTTTACAGCTATAGACAAATTCTCAAAACATCTATATACCAAGGAAACAACGGATAAAAATGCAACAACCTTCATTAAACTCATTTTAGAACGTAACGCAATTATGGGAAAACCAAAGAAAATAGTAGCAGAAAATGAATTCAATGTAATAAACATTAAGGATGCACTTAGAAAAGAAAATATTGAAATTCATTTTACATCTCCAAAATCGCATACTGGAAACGTAGATATGAATCGATGTCATAACACTCTTATCCAACATATACAAACTCTAAAACTTAAATTAGTGTTGAAGAAAAAATTTTAAAAGCAACAGAATATTACAATAATACGATACACTCTATTACTAACTCCAGACCTACAGAAATCCAACAAGGAATAAAAGACAAAAGCGAAATACATAAACTACTGACAGAAAAGAAAGCAAAATGGATCGAATACCGTAATAGAAAACGTGAACAACCTCAGGAAATCATTCAAGATAAAGTTTTTATAAAAAATTACCATAACGAAAGGCATAAAGAAGAACCCAGATATCGAAAAGAAAGAGTAATAAAAAACAATGACAATGAACTGATCCTGATAAAGAATAATAAACCTAAAAATAAAATACACCCGGTAAGAATAAAAAGAATAAAGAAGTATACCAATAAATATGATGAAATAACATTTACGCATAAACAAACAGCCTTACTCAATAAAGCCCTAAACGAAGAACCAAGTAATGAAACCTTTATTTCTTACAATCAGTAAGAATGATATTAATACGTGATAATAATTGGATAAATGATCAAATTATAAATTTCTATTTGAATTTAATTGTAGAAAGAAACAAGGAATATGGACCAGATAACTTACCTAAAGTATACACAATGAGTACATTCTTTATTTTAAAATTGTTACAAACAGGATATGATTCGATAAGCAGATGGACAAGAAAAGTTGACATTTTCTCATACGATATCATACTAGTACCTATTCACGTAAATCAAAATCATTGGTGCATGGCCATAATTCATATTAAGAATAAAACAATAAAATATTATGACTCACTAGGAAACCAAAATAATCATGTTCTGAATACATTACTAAGCTATTTGGAACAGGAATCGTTGAATAAATTAGGAAAACCCTTTAACATATCAGACTTCAAATTAGAAAATGTAAAGAATACCCCACAACAAAATAATGGTACAGACTGTGGAATATTTAGTTGCACAGTTGCAGAACTAATAGCAAGAAACAAAGACTTAGATTTCTCACAAGAAAATATACCCTTCCTTCGCAGAAAAATGATAATAGAAATATTACAAGGAAAATTAATTACCTAAATAACTAATAGAAAATAAATATCAAAATTACAGATACCATCAACGAAATTCAATTGGATGGCAAACCTAAGAATAATTCTACCATTCCTAATACTCATGACTACTCAATTCGTGAAAACCGAAATAATAACCGAAGAATTGAACAGGAACTCAGGAATAATATTAATAAAAAAGGATCCTATCAGACTAATAAAAGACTATCACAGAATTTACCACAAGATAAACATAAATCAATATGAAGAAGCTCTTTTAGAAATAATTAAAGAAGTCAAACCAAACCCTTACACTTTGGAAGCCATTAAAACAATCAAAGGAGAACTAAAACTATTACGATTTGAAAATTCTAGACAAGTCAAGAGCAAATCAGGTAAAAGAACAGGAAAGAAACGGAAGATCCAAAATTCAACAGTAGCAACAAAAGTAACCAATGATCTTGGATACACTCCACATCCATTATCAGATATTTGTGTTATGTAATCTAGTACTAAAACATGTAGCCTAGTACTTAAGCAACATTCATTCTATACAACCTGTTCCTCATAATAGGTCTGTTCCCGTACTACAATTAATTGCGATTAATTGCAATGAAACGTACTAAAACGGTACGTTTTAGTACGTTTTAGTACGCTTCATTGCAATTAATTGCAATTAATCGTAGTACGGGAACAGACCTAATATTGAATATAGTGTGTAAGAGTTAGTTGTAAGTGAGACACCGAACAATACAGATGTTCTAATTGAAAACCAGTTGTTTTATTATAAGCTAAAATTAAAGAGAGCATACAAAACATGGCGCAGTCGTAAAACACAATGGATTAGTGGATTATGTGGAATTTGCGATCGAGAAAAGAAAAACCAGCAGAAATAGTCTCAAATGAAGAATCACTGGCGCAAATCGAAGACCAACATGACGACACAGTAAGTAAATTTGAAAATTGTGGCAAACAAGAAATCAAATCAGAAGAAAGTGAAATTGAAATAAAGACGAAAAGGCAATTAGTAAATACAGTGCCGAAAATGGAATTTAAATCACCCGAACCGCTATCAATGGATGGTAATCTGTCCGAAAATTTCAAAAAATTCAAGCAAAGGTTTGATATTTATTTGAAAGCATCGGAGAGTGATAAGAAAAGTGAAGAGATTAAAATTGCAATTCTTTTGAATGTAATCGGTGACGATGTTTATAACACGATGCAAATCTGTGGGAATGATACCGCTACACTTAACGGTGTACTTAAGGAATTTGAAAAGTATTGCAACCCAAAGAAAGACGAGGTGTATCAACGATATAAATTGTACAGTCGAGTGCAATTGGAAGGTGAAAGTTTCGACCATTTTATAACTGAGATAAAGCAACTGGCGAATTCATGTGAATTCGAAGGCAAGGAGTGTGATAAAGCGATTCGAGATAGAATAATATTCGGCATACGGTCAAAGAAATGTCAGGAGTCGCTCTTAACGGTAGGTAACATAACGTTAGAGGAAACCATAAAAAAATGCCGTCATTAAAAATAAAATAAAAAAAATTTTTTCAATTTTAGTGAAAATACAATTAAAAAATATGTACAGTGTTGTTCGCGATGTCACACGTCTTATCAGATAATGAAGTGTCCAGCATTCGGAAAGAAATGCAAAAAGTGCAACAAACTAAATCATTTCGCTATAGCATGCAAAACAAAAAACGTTCGAGAACTTAGCAGTAAAACTGATGAATTGGAAAAAACAGGTGATTCAAGTCTTTATATACACAACATAACAGAAAACTGTAAATATTGTTGGGTGCAAAATATACTGGTCGAAAAGTTGGGCATAGATTTCAAGCTTGATACAGGTGCCGAAGTGAATGTACTTCCTTTGAAATTTTTAAAAAGAATGAATAAGCAAAATCAGATACAGTCTACCAAAGTGACACTTGAGGCATATGGTGGTCATACGATTTTACCTGTAGGTATTATTTCCTTGAAGTGCGAATATAGAAGTATCTCATCAATACAGGAATTTGTAATAGTAGATAATAATTCAGTTCCAATTTTAGGCATAAAAGGGTGCATTGAGCTTGAGTTGATAAAGAGAGTAGATTCTATTGACAAGAAGAAAAAAAACTTAATGATGGAATATTCTGATTTGTTTTCTGATTTGGGTAAATTTCCCATTAAGTGCAGTCTGAAAATTGATCCGCGAATCAATGCTACAGTCAAACCTCCTAGGAGAATTCCAAATGCGTTATATAGAAGAGTTAGAGAAGAATTAGAACATTTAGAGAAACTTAAAGTAATCGAAAAAGTTAAAAATCCAAGTGGATGGATAAATAGTCTTGTAATAATTGAAAAGTCAGATAAATCTGTTAGATTATGTCTAGATCCAAGAGATCTAAACAAAGCAATTATATCCGAACCGTTTTTGATTCCAAATTTAGAAGAGATTAAATCAAAACTGAGTGGGATGAAATACTTTTCAGTACTTGATTTCAAAAACGGATTTTGGCAAGTAGAATTAGATACAGAATCAAGTTTACTTTGCACATTTAGCTCACCATTTGGATTTTATAGGTTTAAAAGATTACCTTTTGGCATAAAATCGGCTCCGCAAATCTTTCAAAAATACACTTACAAAAATTTTTGTCATTTGCCTGGGACTTTAGCATACATCGATGATTTGAAAATCTTCGGGAAAACAGAAAGTGAACATGACCGTAATCTTTTAAATGTTTTTGAAAAAGCACGTCAGCTTAATGTAAGATTTAATTCAGCTAAGTTTCAATACAAAAAAGAGAGCGTAAATTACGTTGGTCACGTCTTCTCGAAAACTGGAATCAAACCAGATCCTGATAGAGTGACAGCTTTACTTTGTCTAAAAAACCCTAGAAATAAGAAAGAACTACAAAGAATATTGGGAATGATAAATTACCTCAGAGCATTTGTTCCAAACTTAGCAGAAGTTTCAGAGCCTTTAAGAGCGCTATTAAGAAATAATACTGAATACATCTGGCAGCAATCTCATATTGATAGTTTAAATAAAATCAAACAATTAGTAGCCAGCGCCCCCACTTTACAAATATATGACGAAAATAAGCCTCTGGTGCTTCAGTGTGATGCTTCTCAGAGTGGCTTGGGATGTTGTTTGATGCAAGAAGGCAAGCCTTTAAGCTATGCATCTCGAAGCCTCACGCCATCACAGATAAATTATGCACAAATTGAGAAAGAGCTATTGGCGATTACATTTGCGTGCAATAAATTTCATTTTTATATATATGGCAAGACAACTACAGTCCATACTGACCACAAACCTCTTGTTTCGATCTTTCAAAAAGAACTTAATAAAGTTTATTCAACACGTTTACAAAGAATGAAACTTAAACTTCTAAAATATGATTTAAAAATAGAGTATGTTCCGGGAAGATACTTGCATATCGCTGATCTTTTATCCAGATCTTATTTAAAAAGTACTAAAAGCTATGAAGATGATGATTTTAATGAAATTATTCATACTATAAATATTAGTGAAGATAGACAACAACAACTTAAAACAGCTACAAGTGATGATTTTGTGCTGCGCAAACTGAAACAAGCCATAACAACGGGTTGGGTAGGAGGTAGAAGCAAAGTAGATGATGATATAAAACAGTTTTATAATTTAAAAGACGACATTTATTTAGAAGATGGAATATTATTTTATCAAGATAGAGTGATTGTTCCGTGTAGTTTGCAAGCCGAATATTTAAACCTTCTTCATGAAAGTCATTTGGGGATATTGAAAACCAAAGAAAGAGCCAAAAGTCTTTTATATTGGACAACTTTAAATAAAGATATAGAGAAGTTAATAAATGCTTGCACTGTTTGTCAAAAATATAGAAGCTCTTTGAGAAAAGACTCCTTAATTCCTCACGAGGTGCCATCTTTACCGTTCATAAAAGTTGCACTAGATCTATTTGAATTTAATAAGAAAAATTATCTGGTTTTAGTAGATTATTACTCTCATTGGTTAGAAATAGTCCCTTTGAATAACAAATCTGTAGGTGAAATCATCAAAAAACTTAGAACTATATTTGCAACGCATGGCTACCCAAAAGAGATAATTACTGACAACTCACCCTTTAACTCTTATGAAGCCCTTCAGTTCGCAAAAAATATTGGTGCTAGGTTCATTTTTAGCAGTCCCTATTATCCAAAATCAAATGGGCTTGCGGAAAAATATGTTGACATTAGTAAAAAGTTGCTATTGAAATCTTCAGCTATTGGATTTGAAAACGCTTTACTAGAATATAGAAACACACCTTTGGTTGGATTAGATTATTCTCCTGCACAACTATTGTTGAGTAGACGCACAATAACCAAGCTTCCTATAAATGATAATCTTTTAAAACCTACGATAGCTGAAGATGCGTACAAAAAGACCTTAGCCCAGAGAGAGAAGGCTGTAAAGTTTTACAATGCTAGGGCCAACAAAAATAAGGAAGTATTAAACGTAGGAGATGAAGTATGGATTCAAAACCAGAATAAGAGATGATACTCAGGTAAAATAGTGTCACAACACTCATGCCCAAGGTCATTCATAGTGGAGCTTGATGAGGGTGGCACATATCGTCGTAACCAAATACATATTCGGAAACGATACACCAACTTGCGAAGCAAATCCAAATGACGTGTAACATCGAGAACAACGTTAAAGATGTGAATGAATTTAAAATTGAAACTTAAATTTAATTTAATGAATTGTGTCTAGAATAGAAACTGATTAGAATTATGAAATCAATCATGAATTAGCTTTTGAAATATAACATGAATAGTTTTTGGAATGTTGTAAAAAAGTAAATTTGAATTAAAATGTTTCATTTTTTAAGAAGGAGGATGTTATGTAATCTATTACTAAAACATGTAGCCTAGTACTTAAGCAACATTCATTCTATACAACCTGTTCCTCATAATATTGAATATAGTGTGTAAGAGTTAGTTGTAAGTGAGACACCGAACAATACAGATGTTCTAATTGAAAACCAGTTGTTTTATTATAAGCTAAAATTAAAGAGAGCCTACAAAACAATTTGTCAAAGATCAATATTAGGAAAGAAACCTGGTTATATTGAATATTGTAAAGGATTCAACCTTGAAGCAAAATCCCACCACGTAAGCAAAAGAGGATTAATAAACCCTGTAGGAACAGTTTATAACTGGCTCTTTGGACTAATGGACAATGACGACTATGAAGAAATAAATAACCATTTAAATATAATAGATACGAAAAATCATGCTATAATAGAATCTATGAATAAGCAAATACAGATAAATGACGTTTTTCAGAATAATCTCAACAATATAATTAATAACATTAATCACACTAACGAACAATATAAACAATTTGTAAACCATGTTAATAATTCAACACATCAGATTAACGAAATCTTAACAACCATTCACAATTGCATCATAATCTCGACCTAATAAAGGACGAGCTTGAAAAAATCATAGACAATATTAATTCAGCTAAAACAGGTATAATGACTCGATCTATTCTTACATACGACGAAATTGATTTCCATAATTTAACTATCAATGAATTAAAAGAAATAAATTTAAATGTTTTAACTAAAGATGAAACAATAGTATTTGTTATCAGTATTCCAATACTCACTAAACCATTCCTTTCATATTATGTTAGAAAGATACCTAATGAAAAAGGAGAAACTTTAAATATAAGCATAAAAGTAACAGTATTATATAACGAAACATATTATAAGATAGAAAAACATGTAAAAAATTTAAAGAATACATTATCATGTAAAAATACAAATTGTGTAATAAAATTTGAAAATAATGGAACCAATATAGAAGAACTTGAAAAAGGACTACTATAAGTTATCAATGCAAACGAGATAATTGTACAAAATTGTAATGAAAAAGAATATGAAATAATTGGAAACTACATTATAAGATTCAGTAATTGTAAAATAAAAATTAAGAACGAAGATTTTACAAATCAAATTAAAGAATTCCAACAAGTATTGACGTTAGATCCTATGAAAAATTTAACAAATTATACATATGAAATAAATTTCGATAAGTTACATTTAGACAATATAGAAAATATGAAGAAAATAGAGGAAATGAAACATATACATACACGAAATAATATAACAATTGGATCTAGTTTTATCAGCATTATCATATTAACTATTATATTTACTATACTTTACCTATATTGCAAGAATAAGCAAACATCAGTAAAAATAAACATAGCCAAACAAAATGAAATTAAGCTACCAACAGTAATACCTGTTGAGGACAACAGTAATCTTAAGGAGGGAGGAGTTACACACTCTATAGATAAGTCCCTAGAAATGGAGATAACCACGAAATTCCTCAATCAACCAACTATGTAACTTATATAGCATTTGCAACAATGTAACCATATCATTTCCCACGCAACATTGTATTAAGAAACTCATAAGCATCTTCTATGCAACAATGTATTAAAGTTCTCACAAGTCTGCTATGCAACAATGTATTTAATGTCGCATAAGCATTGCATCAAAAATCTCATAACATGAAATGATATCCGGTCAATTTTAATTAAATCGCAACAAATGCACCGCTGCAACGAATGCAATATTAAGATATCAAGTAGACATAACATCCGGGCCAATATCGAATGAAGAGATGATAATTAAATCTTGACCCAAATGCTATATAAGAGGAAGATCAGATATTGATCCAGTTTCAGTTTCTAAGCTAATATGTACTCAACAAGTTGTATGTACATTAGGATATCTAACGTACTTTAACTTAAATACATTTTAAAGAAAATTTAAAAGTGTTTCATTTAATAGTTTCACGGAAGAAACTTAAAATTATTTTTTTTGTTAATATTACGGCAAGTAATATAACTCGCATGATCTGTCAAAAAAAGCCTATTGAAAATCAAACCTCATAATGAATCACCATATATATATATATATATATATATATATATATATATATATATATATATATATATATATATATATATATATATATATATATATATATATATATATATATATACATATATATATATATATATATATATATATATATATATATGTATATATATATATATATATATATATATGTATATATATATATATATATATATATATATATATATATATATATATATATATATATATATATATTGGGTCTATAACTTAATTCGTGCGGTTTTTTTTTTCAAAATAGGACGTTTATTTAAGAAAAAAATTGTATAATAGTATTATTTAAAGTATTGCCCATCTGAAACTATGACCTTTTCCCATCTTTCTGGGAATTTGTGGATCCCATCCCAAAAGAACTGCGCCGGCTTGGCAGCCAAGAATGAATCAAGCCAATTTTTGATATCCTGCTCTGATGTGAACCGTATTCCAGTGAGGGCGTTCTGCATCGATCGGAACAAATGGTAGTCAGAAGGGGCAAGGTCTGGGCTATAAGGCGGGTGGGGTAAAACTTCCCATCCATTGTTTTCCAAATAGTTCTTAACCGGAACAGCAACGTGGGGCCGAGCGTTGTCATGATGGAAAATTATTGCCTCGTGTCTGGTCGCGTATTCCGGGCGTTTTTCGGCTGCTGCTCTCTTCAAACGGATTAGTTGTGTTCGGTAGCGTGCTCCATTGATGGTTTCACCCGGTTTCAGCAGCTCATAATACAGCACACCCTTCTGATCCCACCAAATACAGAGCATTACCTTCGCGCCATGGATATTCGGCTTTGCCGTTGATTTGGCTGCTTGGCCGGATTTCACATATTATTTTTTTGTCGTAATGGATCCATTTTTCATCACCCGTAACAATCCGATGCAAAAATGACTTCCTTTTGTTGCGTTCCAGCAGCATTTCGGACATGCAAAACCGCCTTTCGACGTCTCTCGGCTTGAGTTCATGTGGAACCCAATTTCCTTGCTTTTGAATATATGCAGCTGCTTTTAAACGTTTTGAAATGGCTGCTTGAGTGACACCCAAAGATTATGCGAGCTCTTCTTGTGTTCGGCAACAATCTTCATCCAGTAATGCTTCCAGTTCTTCATCTTCAAACTTTTTTGGCTGCCCAGGACGTTCATCGTCTTCCAAGCTAACATCACCACTTTTAAATTGTGTAAACCACTTTTGGCAGGTTCGCTCAGCTAGACCATGTTCACCATAAACTTCCACCAAAATACGATGACTTTCGGCAGTACTTTTCTTCATATTAAAATAATGAAGAAGAATTCCCCGCAAAAACACTTTTCCAGGAACAAAGTTCGACATATTTGAGTGAAAAAAAAATATTGTCGTTGACACTTCAAATGAATGGCATACACTGACAAGACGTACAATGACAGTAGCTTTCCAACGCAGGTTCGGAATATTGGAACGATGTAATACTATACAAGTTACGCCATCTCTTAGAAAACCGCACGAATTAAGTTATAGACCCAATATATATATATACATACATATATATATATATATATATATATATATATATATATATATATATATATATATATATATATATATATATATATATATATACATCACGAAAACATGACTAGAAAACGCGGACTTGAAACTAGCAGCATCGCAGACGGAGGCAGTATTGATTAGCAGCCTCCGGAAAACTGAATCATTTGAAGTCACTTTGGGTGATCAAAAAATTAGATCCAAGTCTGATATTAAGTATTTAGGAGTGGTGATTGATGGTAAGCTCACATTTAAAGCCCATGTGAAAAATGTCTGCAGTAAGGCGTCAAAGGTTAGTGCAGCGCTAACAAGGGTGCTTTCCAACATCGGAGGATCAAGTCAGAACCACAGGATCCTGATCTCCAGAGCTGTAAGTTCAATTATGTTGTATGCAGCGCCAGTCAGGGCACGTCAGTTAGCTGTAAAAAACTCTAGCGCACCTGAACCGCTAGAAACACTAATGTTCGAAGAACAGTAGAAGAATCGTGCAGGTTTTGAGTGCATATTCCACCACATGAGCTGCTTATTACGGCCAGACGTTTCAAACGCCACGTTTTACATGGGTCTCAAGAATGCATCATAACTCATATGGTAGAAGGTTTCAGATATTACCACTGGCATGAATTTCAACGTTTATGAGAGCAAAACACGGGTTAATTATATTCGTTATCAGTTGCTTATTTTACAAAATTTTGAAAGCAGCATCTCATATAACATCAATGAAGAAAATGCTCAGTGCCTGCAGCACTGTAACTGAAGTTGGTGTTTGGGGCTGCGATCCAAAACATTTGCAGAACTTTGGGAATTGAAACATTGGTTATTTATTTTAATTGTAAATGTTTCCGGTATGAATACTAACTGTAAGCATTTATTGATACAAAAGTAGCACAACCGACTCGTGCTGGCAACCTTCTGCCAGTATCAAAGCCAAGAATACATCACATCTACTTCACGTTGTTTAATTACATTCGAAGTTATAGGAGTATAAAGAAGTTTAGGGTTACCTGCAGCGAGTTTTTTCAAATAATCGAAAACTTAATATTTGCTGTTTATTGTCACTACAATATCATTACCATTTGAATATTCTATGATAAAACCGCTTAATAAAGATATTGCAATTAAACACAAAACCAACAATAGCTGGCAACCCTATCGTGGCTTTTCAACCAAATTTGGCCTGAATCATGTTTATAATAGGTTCCATTAATTGTATGAAATTCGTATTGATTTCATGACTGCACTGGAAGTTATAGGCCAAAAAGTTTTATTTTCCTGAGTGAATTTTCAAAACCAAAGACACAAAAATTACCATAGCTGGTAGCACCAATCAAATTTTTCAACCAAATTTCTACCAAACAGAGATTAGAGTAAAGTTCAGCTACTGTGTCAATTTCATGAAAATTTGGTAACTTATTCACATTTCATAGGGCAAAAAACAGTTTTTTTTCTTTGTAATTTTTCAAGATGGCACCACCGGCACAGAGTTGCCTACAATTCATAATCGCTTCTATCAAATTTGGTCCTACTTAAGTCCAATGCATTCTGTAAATTTCAGCTGTACCTGATTATTGGCTCGTGAGTTCCCGTGAACAGAAGTTTTTGATGCTAAAAATATAGTTTAACTGGGAGAGGGTTACCGTTCTTGTCCGACATGAAATTTCCAAAGTTTTACTTTGAACGTGTAGACAAAACATAAGATTTGTATACAAATTGGTTTTATTGTAACAAACGGAAATTTTTTTGAATATTCGATGGTTTGAATGTTTTCACTTCCAAATTTTTTTTTTTCAAATTTAAGACACCAAAATTATCATAGCTGGCAGCTCCAACCGAATTTTTCAACCAAATTTTTACCAAACGTGGCTTGAAGTAAGATTCAGGTACCTTGTGAATTTCGTCGAAATCGAACGATTCAATCAGAATTTATAGGGCTAAAAGCAGTTATCTTTTTTAGTGATTTTTCAAGATGGCACCACTGGCACAGAATCGCCCGCATTTCAAAATCACTTCTATCAGACCTGGTCCTATTTAAGACCAATAAATTCTGTGAATTTCAAATAATTCTGCTCATCGGATCGTGAGTTTCCATGAACAGAAGTTTTTGATGCTAAAAATATAGGTAAATTGGGCAAGGGTTACCAGGAGTGCCCGTTATACCATATCTTTTTTTTTTTTGGTTATGTAAACAAAGCTAAAGATTTACATATGAATGGCTTTTTTTTTTTTGAAGAAACGGCATTTTGTCACGAGAGACGATGATTTGGAGGTTTTCACTTTCAGTGCCTGCCCTAGCTACAGGGTTGTCAGCACGTTCATTAAAAGCTACACAAATCTACAACTAAATAATACCAATATGTTCTGAAAATTTCGTAATGATTGAATAGCTCTGTCAAAAGTTATCGCAATTTAAAAATTTTCAAATTTTCCCATTCTCTTTTTAGGCACCCAGCGCACACATAGGGTTAAAAAATTCCAAAGCATTATCCGATTCACATGTAAAACACGTTCGAAATTTATTTCGTCAACTTTATTTTTGCGAAAATTATTTGTGTACGAAATAATAGGTATATTAAAAATATCACTAAAATGGCCGCCGGCGCCAAAGGGTTTACAATAACTGACATTTAGTGAGACTTGGACCTATTCTGCATATACACCAATGTATCCTGAAAGTTTCAGCTCAATCGAATGGCGCATTCCCGAGATTATCTCACTGAAATTTTTTGATGATATATATATATATATATATATATATATATATATATATATATATATATGGAAATATGAATTTTTGGCCGAATCGATTTTAATACTAATGTTCTTCGAACATTAGTAACAAGAGCAAAATGTGTTTGGTCTATCAACTTAGTGCTGTCAGGGTTATTCGGGGGTCTAGAACCATTTCAGGAGAAGTGGCATGTGTGATAACAGATATGATGCCAATTGACAACGCAGAGAATCAACGGAAACAATAATGTCGACACAAAGATGGAGCGGCAAATGGGAACAAGATTCAGTTGACAGATGGACATACAAGTCACATGCGATATTAAATCAAATGCCCACATGGAGAAGTAACATACAATCTAGCGCAGTTTCTAACTGCCGAAAATACCTACATCGCTTCGGTTTCTGTGACTCTCTGGATTGGTTTGTATGACTCTCCGAATTTCAAGACCAGCCTGCTGCAATGTTTTCGCAAGTGTAAATACTCATCGCATTGAAAAGCAATATCAGGTTATAAATAATAATTCTAAGCAAATGTTTGAATTTAAATACAAACCTTTTCCTCATTTTGCATAATATGAAGTGAAAAATTCGGAATCTGGTTAAGAGTGATGGGAATGACACGGGAATGATGATGTGGCATTTTGTAGCCAGTAGTGAAAAGAGCGTCTAATTTGATTGATACGCAAAAGAATTGACGTGGCATTTTCGCTGATGTAGGGAAATAATAGTAGACACGATGTATTTTTAACATCTACAATTTTAAATTGATATTCATGCGAGAACTGCGGAGTACTGTTATGTAATATATTGAAATCGATCTTTCGTCTATTAAACAAAATTTGATCTGCAATTGAATATATGGATATGAATTCCAATGCAAATCAAAAACTATTCCTATTTGTGTCTTCCTAGGTGAAAATCCTCAAATCCTGTGCATTGCCACCATACATATACTCAAATGTCTATGATTCCCTCAAATTTCGTTGCTTGGGATTTCTAATTCTCTTTTCGGAACTGATTTTCCACATGCATGTCAATATGCAATAACATCAGTCAAAAGTAATTCCAATTTCCATTTCGATATCAGAAGCATCATATTCAAATTAATTCATTTCAATTATTTTCAAAATATTGCAGATATTTTTTGATTTTTGTCGAAGAATTTGTGCGCTGCGGACGTCGGACGATACTTTACAACAGCTATGGAATACCAATAGATGAAAGCATTCCGAATAAAAATTATATTTAATTTCAAGATTATTTTTATTTATATTTTTAAAGTAGGCTCACGTAAACTTACAACAGATTATTGTAAAACGACACTACATATTTATAAATTACAAAAAAAAAATCGCAAAGTCGAAAGCTTTCAGAGCATTATTAACGCCAAAGACATTTGATTTAACATAAGACCTTAATATTTCTCAATAGGTAGATCGCGAAATCAGTTCAGTTTTAATCAGCTGACGGCAAAAAGTTTTGAAATTAATCTTGCAGGACATTCAACAATTATCTTTTACAATGACATTCACTGCGTAATCTGCAAGATATGTCAGATGTTTTGGTTTTTGCAGATCATGAAATATAAATTCCACAGTCATTGTAGATCCTTTAATATAGAATAACTGCCAAGGAAATACCTCGTATGGAAATTGCACCACACGTATAAAATAGAGACTTGCAGGCAGAGGGCAAACAGCAGTAAAATTAGTATGCTTCATTAAAAAGCTGTAGCCAGCACGCATAAACGGAATTTTTGATATACCGTGGTGTAATTTACACATTCGAATTCGAACGTCAAAGAGGACATGTTCACCAGTTCGGAAGTCGGTACGAGTCAAACGGGTCTGCCACGCAGGCAGCGTGACATTGTACAATACCTCAACGTCGAAAACCATTGCACTTTCGTTGGAATGAATTCGATGTATTCGCACATTATCGCTCTTCTGCATAAATCGATGACTTCCATAGATCAAATATGGGCAGCGCTGAAAATATTTCCGATTTACTGAAAAACAATCAAATTATAAACTACTATCACATTATAAACTTACTTGAGCTGCTACAGCAAAGATACATGTTGCTAGCAGAATAAGCATTGTAGAACTAACGATTGGATGCACAATTATTAATTTTTTGTGGATCGTCTTTGAAAATGATTTTTTAATTTCATGACCGTAAAGCAGAAAGTCAATGATTACAATCTGTTTTATTGTAAACTTGGCCCGTTTGCTATTAACACGCCAACGCTCGATGGATTTTAATCCCAAATACCAGCATTGAGTATGCAATCACAGGCAATTATAGTGTCTGAAGTGGTAATAATTTTTGTTACAAGCTCGAGCGAACTCAAAACTGAAATTATAGAACCAACTGCATGTGGAGGGGTCAGTTGGATTTGCGCAAGTGAACTGATGATTATATGATGGTTAGGTAGGTGGGTTAAAGTGGCTGCTGATGGACAGAGGCCTGCCGACTGACGCACATAAGCAGAAAAGAGGCCCGTTGTGATGCCACCGTACGTCACTAAAATCAGGAAACCATCTGCCTGCTTTGATTAATCCCACTCTTCACCAGGGATAGTTTGGTCAAATTTGAGATGAAGGTTGCATCATGTGTCACCGTCTTCGTCCTCGCCAAAGCCGGGCACTGGCACATGAAATTGAGGACGCATTCCACCTGTTTCTGTGAGCCACATCTCCGAGAAAAGACGTTGAACCTCAGAACAGGGAGACCAAAGGAAACGAAACAAGCGTATACATATGCGAATTATAGTGAAGCAATTTTACAACAAAGATAAAATCTATAAATAGAAAACATCGAGGGAATAGCTACCTCAAAAATTCTGTTTGGTTTTTCGGCTATCTAAGTTCTAGGAGCTTTTGTTTGTACGTGTCCATTTCACGTACACATGGCCAAGTTTCTCTATTTTCCCGGTCGCGACGGAAAAGTCTGTCAAAATTGCCCCTAGTGGCTATCGTTTTCCTTAACTACTACTAACGCTCAGATTCAGTCAAATTGCTTCAGCTCTCATTGCTGTTTTCATTTCTTTATATCTCTCTTTTGAGCCTTTGAGGCAGTGGCCCGTAAGAATGCCCATAGCACAACGCTGAGCATTTCGAGTCAAGCCTAATAGCTGCCTGGTGCGATGCACGTCCATGGAGACTCAGGACTCTCTTGTTATCGCACAGGATAATTCATCGGCAAAACAGTTTCTAGCGTCTCTGAGGTATTTTTGCACAATGGCCAATTTGGCCGATGTCATTGGGAAGCAAGAAGCTTTGGACTTTTGGCCTCCTAGTTGTTCTGAAAACCTTTATGTCTAGGTAACCAAATCAATTGTACTGCAGAATGTCCTCCTTAGAGATGCACGACGTTCAGCAGGAATCATGGACACTGTAAAAGGACAAGCAAAGGACTTAAAAGCAGCGTCACTATCTGTGAAAGTACCATTATTGACTCCGAATATTTGATTACACAGAAGCTAATCGATTGGCTGAAAAATAATTGCAACTTCCCCCTGAATGATACGAGATTGGTCTGGTATAGGAAGGAACAGCTTGAGATCTAGCTCATCCGAGCATACAACACTCCCCAGTCTATTGTATAGCTTTTCGTCATGAACGTATTCATGGATAAGCCCATTTTTGAGGATGACACTATCACGCCATTTATCCCTTCCAGGAATTCAAATTATAGACTCCAGATCCAGTAGAGCGTTCAAAGCGATGTAGTAAGCACCTGCTGGAGCTGAAACTCTCTCAGCCAAGACCCTAGCATGGCTGAACTTTGTTTTCGAACAGGGAAGTAAAAACTCCACTCTGAAGTGTGCCTATGGTGACCTCTCTTTGTACATGAGAGCTTCCCATGAAAGAGATTACCACTCTATTCTTAAGAAGCTGCACCATAAAAGCAATCAGCCAGCCATCAGCCTTCCGTACCAAGAGTGTCTCAACAATCACGTCAGACTTTACGTTGTTAAAGGACCCAGCAATGTTCAAGAAGGTGGCACGCGTATATTCCTTAAAAGGAAGAGATATTACAATTTTCTTAATGCGGACATGAAGAGCAGCTTCGGCAGACTTAGCTTTGACTGCGAGATCAACAAAGCATCGATTGATTTTTTTACATGGTAAACTTTTCCAGAATATTAAGCAAGATAAAGCTAAGACATATTGGACGATAGTCCTTTGGCTTAACATGCGAAACATTTTCTCTTTTAGGGAACAGCACAACTCTAGTCTCCCGCAAGACGGGTGGGAACATACAAGAAGCGCAGACAAGCGTTTTGAATCTCTCGGAGCCAGGTAACAATACTTCCATGGACTGTTGAATATCAGCCGCACGAGCGCCATCAATGCCCGGATATATAAGCGGCTCAAATAAGTTGATAGGTGAGCTCCGATGAGAATTGAATATCCTGAACGACGGCGTTTAGCTGGTAGCTTACTTCGTTTGGTACACCGTTTCTACATGGGACAGCAATTGCCCAGAAAATGTACGTCCATGAGAAACTTTAAAGCATTTGCGCTCGAACTAGTCCAAATGCCTTCAGAGCTCATGATGCGCCCATAGCTATTGGCGCCTTGCTTAAAAATTTTATGAAAGTGTTTTGCCTTGTTCATACTCTTCACATTACTGCAGAAAGATCTTAATGAGGTTCGATGCCTTGCGTTCGGCATACTTAAAAGCTTTCAGATTTGTTTCAAGCAACGACCAGTCATTAGACCTTATAGAGCTGTTGAGCTCCTTTCTACGCTCTCTTCGCAGGTTGGTGATATTCATGTTCCACCTGGGGGGCTTGTGATTCTCTCTGTATGTGGATGGGTTACACGCAGCTCTCGATGCGGAGTTGAGAGCACTAGGGGAGTCTTAACCGCTTGATCCAATCCATTTGAGCAGTCGATGCTCCTCGGAGCAGTTTCTAGTGAGGATCGAACCAGGGATTTTAAAAACTTCCACTCTGTTCTCTTTCTGTAAATAAAAACTACCTGGTCAGTTGAGCTATGGCTAGCCATGTCAAACGATATGTTCCTATGATTAGATAATCTCCAGTTAAAGAGAAGATACGATTGTCGTCCACTGACCAGGGTGACGTCAAGAACTACCCTTAGGTTTGAGATGAGGAAGGGCAGTTTGCTACCTGCATTGGCAATGAATAGATCGTGGGGAAGGATTTCTGCTGTGGAAATTATAGGAAAAGAAGTTGTTTTTTAATCAAAGACTAAGAGCCTATGATCTCCTACTCAAACTTTAGGAGTAAGGGGAAGCTAGGATTTTGAAAAACTCAATGTTTGGAAAATTAATTAAGCTGAAAGCATGATACTTTGGAAATCTTTTCTGAAAATTTCAAATAAATACAATGAATTGTTTTTTAAATATATTGAAACTTCTGAAGGGCTCTCTCATAAAAACACTGATTTTTTAAGGGTAGTAAACTAACGCGCTGGTGAAAAACTCGGGAAGACAGGATGCAGCGTAGAAAACCACAGATCAGTAATGCTAAAGCTTTCACATCAGCGGAAAGGTTGCTAACAAAGACTGCTATGGCCAAAGAATAGATGATTTGGCGTAAATAATAATATAATTGATATTTTTTACACAAATCGAGTGTAAAATTTTGAATGAGTTTTTCTCGAAACTAGGTTTTCAAAGTCGATAATACAAAAACCCTTCAAGTGATTTGAATGAAACTTATACAGCTAATAACAGTAATTACGTGTTCGAAAGTATTTCTTTTTTATTTAAACTTGTATATTTTATAAGTAATAAACTAGTGATTTAGTCCTTGAAAGTTCGTGAGTAAAATATCAGAGGCCGCACTTTTTGTTTATTTAAAAAAAAAAAAAATAAAAGGAAAAATCTTCATTCATGTACTAAGTACTTTTATTTATTTTTAAAAAAATAAAAGAAAAAAGCTTCATTCATGTGCTAAGCACCTATTTAGACTAATGTTTTTTGTTTGATCGTTTTAAAATAGAGTAGTAAAATGTTATGGTGGGCCTCGTAAAGCATGACTTGTGAGATAGCGTCCTACAAATATCGCGATAACTTCGTCTACGATTATTTTTTTTGTCGTATAAAGTTAAAGCACATCATAATAGCTTGGCATGATTTGTTTTACAAAAGGAATTCATTTGCTAATTCTCAATGAGAAGAAGAATATCTTGTACCTTCATCTCATAGATTAATTTAGGAATAGTCCTTTTATAGATCATGGTAGGAGGGACTTAAAAGTTTTTTTGAGTCGGTCATAGTGTTGGGTTTACTCCGAGTGTGGTCTTAGTTTAAGACATTCAAAATCGCTTCCTGTTCTTGTATCTTATGTTTGGCGTTTGGACTTGCTACCAGATTAAATTACTAATCATTGAAGTTGGCACGCGCTTGCAATTAGCGCTGGTTGACTTGCCTAGCAACCCATAGTTTGCACCTAAATTAGAGAGGTCTACAGACTTTGTTTTCATACGATATTTCTTCATTCTGGAGGCTTTCTCACAAAGAAACTTCACCTTATTATAAATTTGGCTGGTGCTGCGCTCACTCTTAAACAGTTTTGTAAAAAAATCGGTAATCATTTTCGATAGTATTTGCGAATAAAAGTCGTAGTCAAAATGCTTTTACACTACACAACGGCAGTTGGTGACTTGCAGCCGAATACTACTATTCATGCTGAACTCATGATGAAAACTGATGGATAACACTCTCAGACTAACTGCAACCTAAGACGCATGTGACGCAAGAAACTGTGGCTCCACCACAGAGCCGCAAGCCTCGCGCCACACCTTCATTTCGAGGTGTCCTATTTGATCATATGTAAAAACAAACTCGCGCTGTGTCCGGTCACGCTACACGCACTTCAATTCGCAGTTGGCCTTAAAATTCAAAAAGCCCAAGCTTATGATATAAAACGTGCCTGGAAGTCTTATTTATAAATGTCAAACTTAAGACTTCTGTAAGTTCTAGCGTCCCTGTCATTTCAGATACCTCGGTTTTACCGACACAAAATAATTACTTAAAACTCCACATTTGTTGCACTTTATAAGTTCCGCTTAGCTCTAGTTTCTACGAGTACTGACAGTCAAATGACATGAAAATGAAACTGAAGTTCGAACAAAGAGGAAAAAAAGAGAAAAAGTTCGTAAACGTTATTGTACTATCAGTCTGAAACTTGTTGTTCGATTTGTGCAGGAAATTTTGACAGCCTTTACGGGAAAAATGACCATGGTTACACAAATCTTACTTCGAAGGGACTATTCGGCTAACATTTTTTTTAGGAAATATTGTTTTCAGCAGCTACCACGTGGACCTTATGCATACGGAATCAAATTTCCTGATTCTTAACAATCTGACTCTCATCCACCACAACATTTTGTACATTCTATATGATTTGAGAGCGAAAAAAAAAACACATTTTCCTGATAATTGCTATAAGACACTTGTTCCAATTTTATTGAGAAACGGCCTATTTTCCTCTTCTACAAGGTGGACTTAATACAGAGTTCACAGCATAATGCGCAGCGAAATTGAAGTTTCCTAATGGTATTTCCTCATAGAAATTAAAAATAATTGTTATAATAGCGGCTCTAATATAAAATGCATGATACGGAAACACAGCCTCCAAAAAATTATCGCTGCTCACAAAGTAATTGTCGGCTGGTAGAGGACATTTTATTGAAAAATTCGACATCTCTAGGGCATATTTATCGGCGAACCTGATCATAGGATACTTTTTGGCTAATTTTTTTACATCGCAGAACCGAAACGTCACATTGCCCAGGACTTGGTCACCATACTTTTCACTGAAACGGACCACTAGAATCTGCCACGTTGGGTTGATTACAGTTTGTAACAAGTGCACACTAAAGTGCATCGTAGTAGAATTGGCAAAGTGCCGAATTAGTTTTACTCTATGACTGTCTTGAAAGAATCTGTAGCTCCCAAAAGTCTGCTTTCCACATGTCTATGGTAATAAATTTCAGTTGAGATAAATATTAAAATGATTTTACAACGAACCCTGCTATCTTTGACTCCATTGCCTACCGCATGCTTGCAAAAGGCTATAAGGAGTAAGAGACTAAGATTGGCCAACACTTTCTTATTTGTTCGTAGGGTAATGCAAACCATGGCAACCTGAAAAATTCAAAGGAATAGGTTTCATAAATTGATCAGCTATAAAAGAAATACACTATTTTTAGTTAAATCTTAATCAAATGTTATACTTTATAGGCAGCCAGAGCACAAATCCGACACTTAGAATTGAACAACGCATCCAGCTCGATTGCATTGCATAGTTTTCGCTCAATTAAGTTTTGAGCTGCATAAAACAGTGATGTGTTAGATATTGCAATAAACCAGAAATTTGTTAAATACCATAATAAGCCATTGATGCACTGATATGACAAACTAATGATCAAATAATGTTATTATCGCAATTTGTTTACGTTTAATTTGTAACTTAATGATCAAATATAAACACAAATTATAAAACACGTTTTATATTTGAAATTCATAAGATACTAATAAATCTCATCTGTGGCGAATGCAAAACATGAATCGGTTATTCATATTATGCCCTTTAGCCCAGTAATTTAAGACAAAAACAGATTCGTTGTGCCAAAAAAAAATCATTTCGCTTTCAAAGTTTCGCGTAGTTTCAAAGTTTCTCTTGAGTTATGAGCCTGATAAATCTTTGACGTTTCGATGCATTTATCGTTTCATTTCATTATAAGGCATAAATAATAGTGCAAAATAGAACACTCTTGGCCTCTCGCAAATTTTGCATATGAAACTTTTGAGCAACTTTTTGTGCTGAACAAAATTGTGATGTACAGGGTGGGCCATCTACATAGGCGGGCCGTGGCCTAAAATCTGGCAGGGGCCAGGGACTGAAAGGTTCAAGACATGTGATGATTTTGTTTTTGTTTGTACACGTACTGTTCATACAACTTATATAATTTACTAATACATTATATATTTGTTGATTTATTCTTTGTTATTTGCTAATGCATAATGTATTATCAAATAAACTTCTTGTATGTGAATACGTAAGAGCTACTACCACATGCATATAATGTGAATGGTAGGTATGAACTACACATGAATCATCAATGACCGCTAAGAAAGAAAGCTTGTATAAATTATACGGGAATAGAATGGAAATAATTAGAAATGTAAGAATATTTTTTCGTTTAGAAGCTAAATATATTGCAAATTATACTTGAAGAAGAAGATAGCTCAGTTTCAAAATATCTTTGAAAAAATTGGAATATATTAAGCTTAGAAAGAAGAAATTGATCTCTTGCTTCAAACATTTGTTACCTAGAAATCTAGAAAAACCGAAAATAATTTGGCAAGATCGGGGTTCATCCATAAAGTACGTCACACTAATTTCATGAGTTTTTGAGCCCCCCCCCCCCGTCCTTGTCACAGGTGGTCACATTTCTGAGACCCCCCCCCCCTCCCTAGTGTGACGTCACATGTTTTGCAATTTAACATCAAAAAATTATTAAATTAAAACAGCAGTTCCGAAATTAGTTTTATTTCCATTTAAATTAAGTACTTTTTTATGAAATCAACATAATATCAAATATTTGAAACAATAACAAAAAAATAAACTAATGAATATAAAGAAAAAGAAACTCAATCATCTTCAGTCCATGGACTTTGAACCCAGTCCTTTAAATTATTTATAACTGGCATGGCAGTCACTTCACAGTTCACTTCGTTTTTCACGTCAGGAACATTTGTGGTGTCAACATCTTTTTCATCCAACCATAAGGCATCATCATTAATATCCAAACAAAGAATTTCTCTGGCACGTCTAGCTGCTATTCTTTGAGGGCGTATCTTTGCAATGGGAACTTCATCTTGCTTAATCTTATGAAGTTGTTTGTGTTGGTTAGTGGCTTTATATGATGCAAAATATAGACCACAGAAGCCGCAAGATCGCTTACACAGGTATCCCTCAACACTAGGGCAGTAACTATCATACGGTACTTGCTTTAAATGTGATGACGCGCTCAGTTTTAAAGATAATTGAAGTAATAGTGGAGCGAATTTACCTTCGATATCATCCTTTTCTGTTGTTATATACCCGCTTGACGTCTGTTTAATTAAAACAGGTGGTGGCAAAAAACCCTCTCGTAGTAGTCGCCGAAGGCTAGATCGTTGCACACCACAGCACGAAACCACTTCACATTTTACTATTTGCAGTAAATATTGTGATTCCCGGACATGATTTGCGTACCAAATCGCATCACGTTTCAATGCCTTAGCCTGTTCAACATCCAGTCTAGTTTCTGTAGGCATAATATATTTGGCAATCACAGGATATCCATCAATGACCAATTGGCTCCAAATATTACTCAGTACTGTGCCTGCACTCTCAAAGTTTCGTTTTTCCAAGTCCAGGTCAGTAGTTTTATTACTGGAATCGAGATGTGAACCGAAATTATCGTGTTTTAATACAACACCAGTAAGTTCACGACTAAGAGGTGCCATTCGTCGTTCTACTCTGTTAAAAGCACTTCTTCCTGGGGCATTAGTGGCAATGTAAACAGCATCCAAATCAAAATCTTTAAAATGTTGTATAGCTGAAATTATAACTCGCTCGTATCTTGGATTTTCGTCGGGACCACCATCGCAAGTAAAAATAAATACGGGTTTTACAAAACCTTCTCGAGTTTTCATGAAGTTCTCGAAGGCCGATATTTCAGTAAGTTTGTGTATATCTGTGGCATGAGTCTCTGCATTAGAGGACGAATGCTTTCCACTGCGAATTGCTACATATGTAGGCCCGGAATGTGTCACAGCTTCAGGTTTTCCTTCACCATCTTTCTTTACAACAATACCTGCATAAACAGAGGGAATAAGTTTATGTTTTTCCGCAACCACGAAATCATGATCCGGTAATTTTACACGATAATCAAGGTGCATTAATATTGGTGCTTGAGCGTTTGCTGCTGTAATACCTAATGGCACGCGTGCTTTGTCATCCATCGATAAAAAGAAAACTTGTTCAGGGCCCAAAATTGAAGCTAACGATTCAAGGTTTCTTATCGTCGCAGTACAAAATGGACCATCTTGATGTTTCGTATGTAGCGTAGAGTCGGGTTTGCATAGTTTGACAGGAACAGTTACGACATGTCTTTTTCCTTCCTCTGTATTGACTCGTCTGGGCAGAAGTCTCAAGTATAACCCTGATCGACTGATAGTATATCCCAGTTTACAAAGTTCGGCTTGTAAGTCGTCTAATGTTTTACAGCACCTTATAGCTTCAGTGCGACGTCGATCATCAGTTGCGCCACCAAAAACTGCAAGGTCCTTTATGACTCCAAGTAAACCGGATTGTGTTTCTTCTATTCTAGACCGACCAAGAGTATCTCGAAGTTTTAGTGCTGCGGCTAAATCGGTATTTTTTTCGCAAAGTTCTACAATTTTTCGTTTTTTAAAATCACGACTTTTTTTCTGTCTTTCTGCTGCGCTAATCTTTCGCTTTAATATATTTTTTTCCTGCTGAATATTTTTCTTTAAAGTTGAGATTTTTTTTATTGCTTCATTTGAGGCTATACCAGCATCGCGTGCTAACAACAAGCTATTGAATTCAGATTCTAAAACTACAATTTTATTCCGTGAAGCACTCTGACTAGGCGTTGGTTTAGGTATTGTTTGAAGCTGACTTTCACTTGACGGTATATTAACCATATCAGTGTCTTCTGGTAGTGGTGTCTGACCTTCGTTAGTATTTCCCTGCAAATTATATGTTATATTGTAATAAAATTCCAATTAATATTATTATATCGTTACTTTTTATACCGCGGTCTTGAACCGCACCATATTAGAATTACTTGTATGAAGTCCTATGAAACCGTAGGTGTAAAAACAAACACATAATCGTAGTACACGCGGGCAAAACTACGAGCGGAAAGCTAGTCTTAAATAATTATTAGTACCTAATGCGGCGCGTGCGATGCGATTCAAGTCCGCGTCCATCTTTGACTCCTGAGCGCGATAATTAAGGATTGTAATTAAATTCGTAATAACTTACTTGTACTTTTCCCTCCTTTTCCCGCTTTAGTTTTATTCGTGATGTTGACGCCGAAGGAATTTTCGAAAAAAAATGCATTAGTGTCGCTTTTTTTTTCGTCATTTGTATCTGCAGCTCTTTGATTTTCAATTCCACATCACCTTCGATATTGTCACTACTTTTCAAAATTTTCCATAAGGTATTAACTTCTTCCTGTATATGCTGTTTTTTTTTATCAGCGTAAGTCGCACTGTATGTTTCGTATAATCTACGGTAAAGATTACCTAAATCTATCTTTTTGTTCATTTTGAACTTGATTTATTAAACTATGTTTATATCCACAAAATAGCACAACTAAAAAAACGACGTCGTTCACTCAGCGAAAGCAAATTGTCGAATGAAAATATAGAAACAAAAACATTACCTACGCGAGGTGCGGTGCGTTTGGCGGCATTAGTGAAAGGACTCGTCGGCGATCGGCACGTGTCAGAAGCGGCTATGAACTTGTCAACAAAACAATTTAAACCGTATTGCCCTAAAGATAGAGTTGGACATATTTTTTAGTTTAATTAATATTTCAAATTACGCGATTAGTACCTCTAGATTTTGAAATGTGATGTCACGAAACTTAGGACCCCTCCCACCCCTTGTCACACCATGTCACACTTTGTCGACCCCCTCCTCCCCCCTTTACGTGTGACGTACTTTATGGATGAACCCAGTGCTGTAACTAACTCTTTTCGAGCCATTTGGTTTGCAGGAATATCTTTGTAGCCCTAACTGCGTGTCCGGGGCTAGATGAAACAGCAAAACCTTTGAAACTAGTGCTTTTTGCTGTTTTCCGTTATCGCGATCCTCCGGTAAATGTGAGATTCAGACAGTTGTTTTCTGCGAATGATTTAATTTTTCTCCAAACTACATACAAGTCTTCTCGCTCACTTAGTAGTGTTCCATTCACAAGATTTATCCCATCCCGAAGAGTTGCATTTTTAGTTTGGAAATATGTGCTTAACATGTTCATTATAGAAAGAACATAGTGAAACATGAAAAGATTTACTACAAATTTAGGATTACTGATTGTATGAAAGATCTCCAATGAATAAACTGAGTCGTTGTATTTTCCTACATTTATTTCTTCCTCTAAAGCATCTTTCATAGTCCCATAGCTTTCGATCACATATTTGCAATTGTGAAATCTCATTGACTATCGAGTTGAGCTTAAACTTCTCATTCCACGCCTTGTGTTTAGATCAACTGCCTCTTCAAGCTGCTTCAACAATTCGTGTCGTGATGGCTTCGAAAAGTGTAGGTTAAGGGATTCGATGGCATTGAAAAAGGATATACACGTTTTGATGGTGAAAAATGTGTTCATCACAACCAGGATAATTTTATGAGCTAGACAGTGTACAAATGTGGCTGCAGGGTGTTTCATCTTAATTTAGATTTTTACACCACTTTCTTGTCCTGACATGACACTAGCACCATCATAAGACTGTCCAACAATAGACAATTCGAGAAGTCCTTAGCTGTCTAACAGGCTCAAAATTATATCTGCTAAATACGAGGCATTTCTAGCTCCTGAACAGTCTATAAAGCTTGAGAACCTTTCTTCGACTGCTAGCTTTTTAGCAAATCTGACAACCACGGAGAGTTGTTCCTTCTGTGGACCCTTGTTGCGTCTGCCATAATGGATATCAATCCGTAATCTTTTATTTCAGCTGTATTGTCCTCGCGAACGAATTCAGCAATTATTTTCATCAATTTATTTTGTGTTTTGTCACTACAGTAGTTCGCAACCTTGTTTTTAAAATTATTTTCAAAAGTTGAATCATGCTTCGCGAATAATGCACAAAATTCCAAAAAAAATCACGGTTATCACTGGCACCACTTTCATCATGTCCTCTGAAAGCACGTCCTTGGCGCCTGAGACACGTCGTAAGGTCGATAACCTTCTCCAAATAATTTCGGTTCATCTTGACAATATTCCAAGACTGTTCAAGCACCATATCATTTACTGTCTTCCAAGTATTATTAGAGTTTTCTCATTGTACATGAATTTTACTATCCGGATAATTTATCCGGATCGCGAAGTTTGGTCCAGCTAAAATGTTGGTGTATTTTTGGCGACAATGGAAACTCTATGGAAAATTTCGCATTGTGATAACTTCACACCGAGTCATCAGATCATTACAAAATTTACAAGACTCATCAATGGGCATAAAAAATAAGTTTCTGTCGTTTTTAAATAATGTCTGGGCAACCTTGTAGCTATCATACCATAAGTACGTAAACACAAATCTTTCATACGGCTGTTAGAAATGCAAATGGTTGATGAATTTGATACCATATTTATACAGTCAGATCTAAACTTGTAAAATTCCCAATCGCACAAAAATCACACCGAATTATTTATATTTTTAGCAACTGGAACTTGCATCCACGGTATCTCGCGATCGGATAAAATTCATAGGATATACTGGTGTTGAGTAGATACAGGTCTGACAAAAGTTTAATCAACGTGATAAGAACCATGTGGCGGCTGTGTCACTATGAAATAGCGCTGGGTGAAATTGAAGTGCTATGCCTTTTAACTTCCGATGCAGTTATCAACTTATAATAAAATTCACGCACATTTAACCTGATTGTAAACCAAATAGGTCATAGATAATATAAAAGTGGCAGGGATGCCATTTTTATTCCTATTTTATACCTTGTTGCCTACCATTTTAATACTTAGACTATGTTTTGTGAAAAAACATAATTGCATAAAACGCCAGTTTATAAAAGTGTTCTTACCTAAATACCTGTATATTGCCTAGTAGGAATGAACAGATAATCTTAATAAAAAAAGGATGATTGGCAAGGTGCTTTTCGTTTTTTTCTTAACGTTAAATTAAATATTGCCGTCCATTTCTCGAAAAAAGTCCCATAACATCGTAATTAATACCGCAAATAACACAGTCTTTATGTTATAAGTAGTGTGTATGCTTTGGTATAGGCTTACAGTACTACACTACTCACCTCTTGCTGTAACCACAAAAACCTAAGAGGCGAAAATTTAAGTGTCTGCTGCTGGAAATATTTATTTTTCTGGGAGGGGCCAACGTAGGGTCTGGGGGGGTCCCGGCCCCCCCTGGCCCCCCCCTACGGCGCGCCTATGGCCATCTAGTGGTCTCTTTTTAAATGATAGGCTATTTTGACACTGAAAGCTGTTTTCCGCTCGAAATCTTGACAGAAAGTCAGTATTATACCTCCGCGGAACGAAATGAGTCACTTTACGCTTCAACAACGTAGGAAAATGTTGAAAACTTATTTCGAGAGTGGTGTTGTGTAGCCCAAACAGTGCGTTTTTTGAAAATTAGTTTGGCCGAAATGAAGCACCCAGTACGCAAGTTTGTGCAAAAAGTTTAAGAAACTGGCATGCTAGTGGACAACACTCATAGCCCTCGTCATCGCACGGTGCACACAGACGAGAACGAGGCTGCTGTAGCCGAGAATGCGAGACTCACTTCACGAACATCAACTCGCCGTCGATCTCAACAGCTCAACACTTCACGCACTAGCCTGAGGAGAATTCTGCCCAAAGATCTGGGATTATTCATTTACAACATGCAATTGACTCAGCAATTGAATGTGCACGACCATCCGATTCGTTATCGCTTCGCAATTCGGGCCTTAGAGCAGCTTGAATTGGACATCGATTTTGGGCGAAAAATCATCTTCTCTGGCGAGGTACATTTTCATCTCGGCGGCTACATTGACAAACAAAATTGCCGCATCTGGAGCTCGAAAATCCCACACGTTGTTGTCGAAAAGCCAATGCATCCACAGAGGGTGACAATTTGGTGCGGATTGCGGATTAGTGGCACAATTGGACCATATTTCTTCGAAAAAGAGGCTGGGAAAAACGTTTTGGTCAACGGTGAACGTTACAGAGCCATGTTATCCGACTTTTTTTCTACTGAAATTGAAGACATGGATTTGAAGACATGCGACACAGCCCATGCCACAATCGATCTTTTACGCACCAAATTCCCAAATCGTGTTATCAGCCGTCTTGGCGATGTCAATTGGCCGAATCGGAGCTGCGATTTGACTCTTTTGGATTTTTTTTTGTGGGGAACCGTGAAGGACCGATGAATCCAGAAACGATTCAAGCACTTAAGGCCAATATCATCCAGCAATCCGTGAGCTACAGCCCGACACAAACATCAACAAGTTCTTGGAATATTGGAGTGACAGAAGTCAGCCGAGGTAGCCACTTGAATGAAATTGTGTTCCATCATTAATGGGAATTTTTAGTCTTACTAATAAAGCCATAATGCATGGAAAAATATTACATTTTGTTAATTTTATTGCATTTTTTAAAAAAACTTGTATTTGGCCCACCCTATACAAACAAAAGCAATAATTAACGAAATGTTTCAAAAAAAGTGATTTTCATGACCTTTAACCATTCCTAACTTTTTTGCACACACCATATTTAATGGAGTTTTCAATTTGTGTTTCTCATCTGAGAGTAAACATCATTCAAAACGAGTATAAAATCCAAAAAGCCAATTTTCCAAAGCGACTGAGAGGTTGGACCAGTTTCATGAATTCCTTCACTTCTGACTTATTGGAATTTTTTATAAAAAATGAAATTAATATGAATTGACTCAAAGGCATGTCAGAAAAAGATATCGATGAAATATATACTGGAAAACATTTGGCTCTAAAATGAATTACTGAAAAAAATTGTGGATTTGGCGAGAAGAAAACGAAATACCTGTTGAACTTTTCCTAAATTTACACATAATATACATACAATATGCATTTTTTCATTCAGGAAAAACTAAATACTGATATGGCAGTTTTTAGTTACTGATCAAACAGCTCATGCATTAAGTATTGTTACAAAAGCCGCAAATTCAGGCAGAATTGAAATCACATATGTCTAGTGCCAGTACTTCTCCATTTTCATCGCCTCAACTGTCATCTTCCATTTCCTTAATAGACCCTTCAAATTCGATAAGATTCAAGCAATCTTTTGTGTCCAACTATTTTATATGAAACACACATTTTTTTATAGAATATTGAAACGGCCATTTCTCTTTCCCTCACTGGCCACTATATTTTGAGAGATTTTGAAAATAACCAATGCTTAGGTGAAACATCACGGACATTATTAGTTGATGCAGTCATCCAATCGATCCAATCGTCAGTATATGAGTTCACTTAAAAATCCATAATTTTTTGAAACTCTTGTTTTAACTTCTGCTTCGATAGAAATATATTTTTCAAACATTTTCACCGATACCGCTTAAGTGATGTATTTGATTCATTTATTTATCATACCAATTTTTATCAGATCAACCTTGATTTTGACCTTCTGTTTCAACTGCTACTAGTTTACAAACACTCATTGTCTGTGCACTATTTAATTGTAGACAAAACATCTCAATTATTCTATGGTAATTCATTGTCGAGCGAACACATTCATGTTGTGCATACAATTTAATTGCCAAGCAATTATTTTTGTCTGCTCAAGATTGTTATTGAACCACTCATTCTTGTAGGGGCACCACAGACTATAATTGTTTACTATTTTGTACCATATACATTGTTGGAATATCATAGTTTGTGGTTGCTTTCTTTTCTGCACCATAGTTTATCAACCATTCGTCATGCTACATAAAAGTAATCAACAATTCTTTTATGGTTATTTTAACTATAGTCCGTTGTTGATGCAAAAACAACTAAGGAAAATTGTTGCTTTCACCAAGATTTTTCTCTCAGAGTATGCTAAATTTCCTTTGGACCAGTATAATTATAAAATACACAAGACCCAGTTTAAACAAAGTATAATTATAGTATACTGGTGTATAAGAAATTCATTTAAAAAAGAATGAGGTTTAATCTAATTTGTTTGTACTGAATTTATTTAGTTTGCTTTGTCTTATTTGATCATTCATCTTATAAAAACTCGCGCTGTGTCAGTTCACGCTGCACGTGCCACACACGTCCCAATCCGCAGGTGGTCTTAAAGTTCAATAACCACAAAACTTATGATTTGCAATTTTCTTTGAACTCTTATTTATAATTCTATAACTTAAGACTTCTGTCACAAGGCGAAAAGTAGCTTGGTGGATAGAATGGAAAACTTTCATTTCAGGTTGCTCAGGTTCAAATAACTAAGATAAAAAATTATATTTAGTTAGCTAAAAATACAGGAATATCTTAATAGGTTAGTGAGAGTTGTTGTACTATCAGTCTGATTCAGAAGCTTGTTGTTCGATTCGTGTTGGGCATTTCGACGTGGTCACACCAAACATACTTTGAAGGGACTATTCGGTTAACCTTTTTTTAGGAAATATTGTTCCCAGTAGCTACCACATGAACCTTATGCTCACACTTCCAAGAGCCCGAATGGATGCGGCACGTGCGAAAATTTCGTATTAATCATATTAATATATTACATGATATTCCCCGTAATCAGCTGATGACGCAAATTTCTCTATTTTTAATAATCTGACTCTCACTTACCCTGATCTTTTGTGCATTCCTAATGATTTGAAAGTGAAGAAAATCGTCCTTTCTTGATTATTGCCATAAGACATTTATTATAATTTTATTGAAAAAACTACCTATTTTCCTCTTCTACAAGGTGGATTTAATACAACGTTCACAGCATAATGCGCAATGAAAATGAAGCTATCTAACGGCATTTCCTCATAGTAGTTAAAAGTAATTCTTATAATAGAGCCTCTAATATAAAATGCATAATACGGAAATACAGCCTCCAAAAAATTATCGCTTCTCACAAAGTAATTGTCGGCCGGTAGGGGACAATTTATTGAAAAATTCGACATCTTTAGGAAATACTTCTGGGCGAAACTGATCATAGGATACTTTTTGGCCAATTTTTTTACATCGCAGAGCCGGAACGTCACATTTCCCAGGACTTGATCACCATATTTTTCACTGAAACGGACCACTAGAATCTGCCACGTTGGGTTGATTACAGTTTGTAACAAGTGCACACTAAAGTGCATGGTAGTAGAATTGGCAAAGTGTCGAATTATTTTTACTCTATGACTGTCTTGAAAGTATCTGTAGCTCCCAAAAGTCTGCTTTCCACATGTCTATGCTAATAAATTTCAGTTGAGATAAATTTTAAATTGATTTTACAGCAAACCTTGCTATCTCTGGCTCCGTTGCCCACAGCGTGATTGGAAAATGCGATAAGGAGGAAGACACTAAGATTGGTCAACACTTTCTTTTTTGTTCCTAGGGTAATGCAAACCATGGCAACCTGTAAAATTCAAAGGAATAAGTTTCATAGATCGATCAATCATAAACTTTAACCGAATGTTATACTTTCATAGCCAACCGTAGCATAAATCAGATTTAATTTTTTGATCGGAAAATTAGAATTTAAACACCACATTCAGCTCGGTCGCAGTGCATAGTTTTCGCTTTGTATAGCTGAGTTTTTTTATCGTACAGATCACTGTTTTTACGCAATAAATTAGAAACTTTTTTACATAATGAGCCATTGATGTACTGATATGATAAACTAATGATCAAATAATGTAATTATTGTAATTTGTTTGCGTTAAGTGTGTAACTTAACGATCAAATATAGACATGAATTAAAAACCACGTTTTATTTTTGAAATTCATATGGTACTAACAATTCTCAGCTGTGGAAAATGCGATTCATGAATCGTATATTCATATAATGCCTTTAAGCCCATTAACTTTAGACAAAAACTGGCCCGCTCTGCATAAAAAAAAACTTTTGCGCATCAAAACCGCTCGAAAACTGATTTGCGAAGAAATTGTGTTGAGTGACCAAAAAGGTTTGAAAGACGTAATACTCTTTTTGTAGTATCATATCAACCATTTCTTACCTAAAGCAACAAAAACCATTTCTTGGTAGCATCTCCTATAACATAATTGAAGAAATTGTTCGGTGCTGGTAGCACTGTTCGAACGAAGCAGCAATAAGTCCACCATAACAAGCTAACCTGTCCTTTGAACTTCGTTTTCATCTGAGAATTTCATTGAAATTTTCAGCGGTTTTTTTGTTTGAAGCTACCATCCGAAAATTTTTCAAAACTCGGAAAATTTAGACATTGGTTTCTTATTTTTATTGTCAACACTTTGCATATAAATATATTATGGAAGCATATGTTAGTGCAATGCTTACGAAAATGTATTTTGCTGGAAACCTTGTGTTAGCAGCATAGCCAAAAATATACCAAATCTGCTTCACGTTAAGTTAAACCCACCATGTGAATTTTGTTTCGATTGAATGACCGCGCTGGAAGTTAAAGGGGTGAAAAGAATTTTACAGTTGTCATCCTTAAACTTTTTCAAATTTTTGAAACGTTAAAATTTGATGTTAGTGGTCATTGCAGAATAATTCCCATTTGAAAATTTAATGACCAAATCGCTTAGAAAATAAATACAGAAAAATTGTAAAAATGGCCATAGCAGGCAGCCGACTCATAACATTTGTCCGAAATTCATACGAAGTTTGGCTTACAACAAGGCCTATTTACTGCATGAGCTTCGTTTTAATTTCATGACTATTTCGGAAGTTATAGGGGAAAAACCTTAATTTTGCTGAGCAAATTTATGAGGTTTAGGTGACAAAAATTACCGTAGCTGGTAACTCTATTCGAATTTGCCAACCAAACTTCTACCAAATATGTCTTAAAGTAAGCTTCAAATACTGTGTGAATTTTCAAAATTTGTAGACTGAATCAGAAGTAAAAGGCCGAAAACCAGCTTCTTTTGCAGTGAAATTTTAAGACGTAACCACTACCACAGTGTTGCCGGCATTTCAAAATCACTTCTATCATGGCCCTAGCTAATATCAACATGTCCTCGAAATTTCATAATGATCTGATTGTCGTGAACAAAAGTTTCGAGTGCTGAAAATGGAGGTAATTTGGTGATGGGCTGCCGTTCTTGTGCAAATCGGAATTTTGAAAATTTCAAACTGACATTGTGGAGAAAAGTTAAAATTTATCATTAATTTGTATTTTTTGCCAAAAACCATACCTCAAACTTACTCATACTTTACACGTTTACTCATATCTCATGTCTCAAATATATAATCATAGCGTGCTGGTTATTATGTGAGCAATACAAACAACTCTTTATCGAAAGTAACCTGCACATGAAAATAGCACAACGGGAGTACTGAATAAACCGATTGAAACTTTTTCCCATTTTCAAACCATTCGTAAGCCGATCCATTGCCGCTTATTTTCACCAGTTAAAGCGAGACAATGCTAGCATTTCAACAAGGAACGGAAACAGAAAGACACAAGGTAGTATAAATTTGGTCAGAGTCTCTAGTAACTTCCAAATAAGAATTCGCAAGCCGAAAAATTTTGGGTATTTTTACGCTATTCTATCATACAAAGGACGGCATGGTTTTTACTCAATTGAAATGTTATTTATGTTGCGTAGATAAAAATTCAAAATAAATTGAAAAAAAAAATTCAAAATAAATTGATATTTTCGAAAGAGAAACCGGAAAGAATCGGTGTGTATGGACGCTTCACCACTGTTGTTTACTTATTTTCATTGTTGCTTTTTGCCATATGAAAACACTAGGTGCTGGCAGCCCTTATTATCCCCCTCCTAAAAATCCCTAATCAGCTTCACATAGAGGCCAGCCCATCCTATGAATTTTATTTCGATCCGATGACTGCATTGGAAGTTGAAGGGGTAAAAAGCAATTTAGCAATTTGTCAAATTAACAAAATTTTAAGGCAACATAGCACCTCCAAATTTTTGAAAAATCGATTTTTGTTTTTTGATTGAATATGCTAGAATGTAGCTTTAAAAACAAGATTGTAATAATATAAAATTGAAATTCTAAAAAAAAATGTTGTGAGTATTTATAGCGAAGCGCCCGAAGGTCATTTTTTCTATGATTTTCGTTCACTTCGCTATATTGCTACATCGACTTAACCCAAAGTGTAGACAAAGATAAGTGAGACATCTCCTTTAAAAGAAGCAAAAAACAGTTAGCCTTGGCAAAACAAAACAAAAAACAAACAAAAAATAGCTGTAAAAAAAGTATAGAATCTCCAAAAAAGGTCCGAAAAAAGTTAAACTGACAATAAAATTAATGAAAAATTTTTCCACATATTATGGCTTAGCTATACGATGAAATCCTGATTCGGTTGAAAATATGCGCAAGTAAATTTGGGCAGCATATTTCCACAAAATTTCAACTGAAGAGAACCCTCAACACTCATATTGTCCTGCTTGAGAAACGACTTGGTGTAACTGGCGCAAGGCGGAGGCAGCTGGTGATAATGCATTAAAAAAGTTCAAGCATCCTCCACCTTTAGATGATGAGGTACAAGAAATTTTAAAGCCTATTTATGATGACTTATCATCAAAAGATTTATTAATTATTATTTATTATTATTTAAACCACGATTTTCGAAAAAAAAACGCCAACATTTTGTTATTTTTCAACCAAATTTTTTTTTTAGTTCATTCCAAAGCCACTTTGATGTTGATTAAAACCACTTTTTTGTTTGTTTTTTTCAGACTTTCCTGAGGACAGTTATCATGCACGCCAGGTTTTTTTGGTGTATTTCCCAAAAAATTGTAGCAGACGACAGGGGGCCACAAAACATTTTTTACAATTTTTTTAATGTAGTATAAAAGAAGTAAAAAGATTCATTAAGATATGTTTTTTTATTCAATTAAAAATAAGCCTTCGAAAAAAACTTTTCTTTTCAATATGAAGGTGCTACGTCCCCTTAATATTCGTTGTTGCCAACCAATTTGCCAACCAAATTTCTACCAAATATGTCTTAAAGTAAGCTTCAAATACTGTGTGAATTTTCAAAATTTGTAGACTGAATCAGAAGTAAAAGGCCGAAAACCAGCTAGATGATGTAAGGTAATAATATTTAAACATTTAATGAGAACATGGTATATTAAAGAAATAAGAGAAAAAAGCTAGAAAAACTCATATAGCTGGCAAACCTGTTATGATTTTTCCTCCAAATTCCTACCAAATTTGGCTTACATGAAGGTCCAGTAGGAATTTGATTTTAATTGCATGGCCACACCGGAAACTAGAAGGCAAAAAGCTTGATATTGCTGAGCGTATTTTCATGATTCAAGACACAAAAATCACCATAGGTAGCAGCTCCATCATAATATTAAAAACCAGACTTCTATCAAACTTGGCTTGAAGTAGAATCCAGCTTCTGTATTAATTTCGTTCAAATTTGCTGTCTGAATCCGGATGTGTCGAGTAAAAAGTATTTTTTTTTATTGTGACTGCCACAGTGTTGCCCACATATCAAAATCCCTTCAATCAGACCTGGTCATGTTAAAGGCTAACACAAAAATTGAATTTCATATTGATTTGATTATCCAATCGTCAGTTCTCGAGAACACAAGTAAAATAGAGGTATTTTGGTGATGGGTTGCCGTTCTTGTGAAAGAACGTTTGTATTTTTTATTTTTATTTTTCAAAAAGCGGAAATTTTTCAGAAGGGTCGATTATTTGTAGGTTTTTTTCACTTGCTTGCCATAGTTACAGGGTCGCCGGAACATTCACAAAGAACTATGTATGTATAGTTCGAATCAGCGTTTTTCCCAAGAAGAGCAAGCTGCTTACTTTTGATTGTTTTTCAAAAAAGTGGTTTTTGTAACATACTTTTGAGAATACAAATGAAGACCATGAGAATATTCTGTTCATAGGGAAATAGAAAAGCACAAATCAATTGGATTCGGATTTGATTTTCATCAGTTGGGTTGTATTTTTGAGTTATCATACTCAAAGACATGCTACACATGCTTTCATAAAGCAACATGACTCAATAAATTTATTGGTTTTTAGCCTATGGCCCAGGAAAATGTGTGCACAAAAAATTAATATTTAACATACATTAAAGATACAAATTAGACTCAATGAGAAAATGATTTTGAATCTTTTTGTTACAATTAAAATTTTAAATATTAATGAGTAACGAGAGCAGATAACAGTCTTAGAAAGGAGTCAATTTTCATACATTTTTCAGAAGGATAGGTAATTGCTTGGACATCTCAATGTCAAGGCAATGTCAACAAGTAAGGCTAACAAATTAAACTTCAGACAAGCTTAGCCTGAAGTAAGTGAGGTGAAATAGGGGCGCTGACATTGTAGAATCATTATTTAGAAACTTTTTTACTGCTAGATGGTAATTGACAGCACCACAGGCTGGCAGCTGAAATTGCTGAAAATTACATGAATTACGTCCTAAATTACCATTTCCATTTGTTTAGACATCCATTCCATCCATTCACCAGAATGGATGTTTCAACCAAGCAAGCCAGATTTAGATCCAAGTAAACCTGTTTTTGGTCACCACTAGTTAAATTTTTATTGTTACTATGATAATTTTCCAGTGTTATGAACCATCCCTAAATTTTCAATAGAATCATATTTGTTTACACTATGCTCGTAAGCCGATTCAAATGCTATCAACGAGTGTTTTATAAGATGGATAAAATTAGATATTTATGTTCTTGAATGTATCCTTTAAGTATCATAGATGACTCCACATCTACCGATTTTGCGACGCAATAGAACTTTCCGTTCAGACGAACTTCTCTATGGCACTTAATAATACCGTCTACCTCAATAATATGGATGTTCTTTTTCCATACATAAGAATCGATATAACGTTCTTCTTCGTTATACATATGTGAGTATGTATTTTCAATGATTGCCATCGATGTTTTCGACAACGGTCTAGCTTGGTCATAAATATGGACTTTATGAAAATTTATTGGACATTTTAGGGCCTGCATATCAAAATATGAAGGTCGTTAAACTGATAAGGGAAATCGAGCGAAAATACCTATAAAATTTCAATGAACTTAACGTAACGATACGAAAGATTTTAAATGTGATTTGTTGTGTTTGAAACATTCGGTAGTTGAATATTTTTCGAAAGAATTAATGTTTTTTCATATCGAAAAAAAGTTGCATTTTCTTTTTAAATTGTACATTTCGATATCTGACACATGTGTTTAAATTAGTTTGTCTAGGTGGGTTACGTAATAGGTGTGTTCCACAACATGACATATTAAAAAATACACCTGGCTTAATTGCACATTTAGGTAAGCAATGACATCAAGAAAATTTCCTTCCCGATCGAGACTTGTATATTTTATATATTGAATACTTCTCTGCAAGCACAATCAACCTCACTGATTTAAAAAAAAAAACATCAAATCAGTGTTGAGCACACTCGCTCACTGAACTTTCCAGCGAAAATCTGCTCAGGTCACTCAGTGTCAAAACTAACAGTCCTACGGATACGGCACATAATTCTGTTTTCTGCCAACAAAATACATTATCTGTTGGGAAAATTGACCTGAAAGAAAAGATTTGTTGCGCTCTTTGCACTGATGCTCATTTAGAAAATGATAAGCTATGCCCGAAACGTGCTGAATACATCACAATTCAGAAACGAGCTTCTCAAAAAAACTTGGTTTCGCTGAAATACAATAAAAATACTTCCATCAACTACTGAAAATTTTCAAAGTCTCAATTCAAGTCATCCACACAAAAACTACATGATCAGCTACGAAATCATCATTTAAATTCTAACATAAAACTGAATAATCTTGATTTAACCAAAACGAGCAAATATATGAATTTGACGTAAACACTAAAAAAAAACCATTCAAGATCGCAAATCAAGAAGTGCAATATGATTCGGCGCCAATGGTAACGCTCCTGGTTTCCGTGCATAAAAGAGCAAACGAACGAGCTGATCTGCCAAATCCGTGAATCATTTTCCAATCTTCGGAACGAACTCTTTAATAATTTACTTTCTGCTCAAAAAAACATTTAAAAAAGCTGCGACAGCTCCAAAAAACTAAAAAATGAATCACTTGCCATATGGTGTCGGTCCCCTTCATTTTATAATAACAACCACGACAAAGATTAACTACGTGCCAAACACTTTCAAGAATCTCTTACTAGGACAGATAATTTGATTGACATAGAGACCTCACAAGAGCTTTCCATCTGATTTACGGTAAAAACCTAAATGAACCTGGAAATCTGTGGCTTCACGATTTGTTGCGGAAAAAACCCCACCAGAGTCATTTTTGATGGCTTCAACAAAATCAAAGTGGTTAAGATATGAATGATTTTGAAGAGACCAAAAAAGATTAGATAGGCGGGTGTTGCATTGATTCCCAGCCGAAGTTCTGTAGCATTTGTTTCTTTTATAGAAAAGTATATGATCAGGCGTCACCGTGATGGAAAAGGACCCCACTTTTGTTCGCCATTCCTGACGTTGTTAGGTTATTGTTCGTTGCAGCTTTTGCCGCTAAGTGCAAAATTTCCTCGAATCAATAGTTTGGCCGTAGTAGACTACACCCTTGTAATCTCACCAAATGCTGAGCGAAGCTTTTTCCGGATGCAAATCCGTCGACGCAACAATTTTTTCTGCTTGATGTTATTGTAAAAGCCCCATTTATTGTTCTCCGTCACAATTTTCTCCAATAATGGGCTCAAAGCATACCATTTCGATTTAAAATGTTCTGCTAAGATAACTCCTGTCGACACGTCGGACTTTTAATAACTCCAAGCTGCTTTAGTCGTTTTGCGAAGTTTGAATGATTAACGATACACATTTCTGCAATCTTGTGAGTTTTCAGATGCCAATCGGTTTTGATAACATTGTTTTCAAAGGCCCTGTCAACTTTGAAAACGATGTTATCTTGGGTTTGATCAAAACCTTATCAAAATCAGTGCAGGGAGGTTCATTTAAATCCGTATTCCGAGACGGAAGCGATAAAACCACTCCTGAAAAGTGACCTTATCAATAGCTACCTTGCTTTACACAGCGCATATCTTTCGTTCCACACTTTTTCACACCTTTTTTGCAGAAAAACAACAAAACGCAGACCTTGTTCTTGAATAAGGACCTTGTTCTCATCCTTTTAATCAATTTTCACGTATAAAATAAATTTAATTAAATAAAAAAATTGCATGGAGTTTGCGCCCACTAAATAACCTTTTAACCTGCGGATTACAGTTCAAGATACAAATAGTATATTTAAAAAAATTAATGCAAATAAAGCGCAGAGCTTTTCCCACAGGAGTGTTTGAATCGAGCGCTCGAATAAACCAGACGTCGGAGGAGCGATTTTCAGTATCCAGAGTATTCAAGGAACACAAGTAGCTTCTGAGTTGGCCGACAGCCCTTATAAAAAGCACCAACTCAACCTGCGATGTCTGGCAGACGAAAAAAAAGTTTGCCACACTTCTTTTTCGCTATCACCTATTAGTCCAAAAACCTAGAAGGTTTCCGACGATGGATCAGTCAGCTACACAGAGTCTTCTCCACGCCGAATGGTTCCGAAACCTGCAGGAAGAAAGGTTTCAACTCCTCAAGGCCAATCCACTAAGGAAATAGTGGCAGAACTCTTACCATAATGTGCTACAAGCTGGAGTTTCGAAGCCACAGGAAAACACTTGAAATATTAGAAAAGTTATTAGTTAACCTCAGCAAAACCACTCTTTTCCCTAAGAGTCTTGAGTCGCTTCCGCGACTCTTTGATATCCTAAAAGCAAGGTATATCCTTTCTTCGCTTACACGCCATAGAGCTTTAAGAAGACAACCGTCCTCTTAAAAAGAGTTCACACTTCGTATGGCGAGGAAGAGTCCACAGAGCTCAAAAAGCTTTTAGGATTGCAAATTATTAACGTGAGGGGGATTTCCACTGTCCACTCACAAAAAGAGGCAATGAAGTTAAGGGGTTACACCACAGTAGAAATTTCAGAAAATTGATTTTCTTTTTATTGGCTTAAAAAATCCTTTGAAACCTCTAGAATAAGAGGCAAATGGTTTCATACCTGCTGGAAATCGTTTCCAAAGAAATTTCGAGCACTTTTTCGACTCTTCCCGACTGCTCGAATATGACTACCTGCGATAGATACGACACCTGCTCATTGGGTACCGCATTATGTCTTATCATACGATTTCCAACTTCTCTAATACACTAATATAAGTCGTTAGAAACATTTTCAAGCTTGTTGAATACAAAGTTCAGTAGTACAGTGTCCTTTGATGTTGAGAGAAGACGTAAATTTTGCGTGGAAGTTATTCGAATTACGATTTTTTTGCAGTGCTAATTTTTCACACGTTATTTGTAGCTTTTACATTTATGTGAATTACAATGAGTGAAAAGAAAGTGTATGCAAGCCCTAAAAGCTCAAAAATATCGTACAAGACGCGGCGACGGACCAATGTGACGAAACGACGACTGTTGAACAGATATGAGGCGGAAAAAGATTCGGCCGGTGTCAGCGCTTCGGCAAAAAAATTGAAAGTGGATTCTGACGTTATCGATGCATAAAGTAAATTTGGTTATTGATTGAAGGTAAAAAAAATTCAATGATCAAAATTTTTTATTTTATCATACTTGAAACACGAGTCTAAACTTTAAACGCGTTTTTCTCGAAACACGTTTTTTCAAATCGGCACGCAGCATAACTCAAACAATTTTCTATTTTTTCACTCCAAATTAATATCACATCTTTAAAACAACATTCCGCATAGAAATACGTAGCCGATTTTTAATAAGTAAATATCTCGATTTTTTAGCTACAAATAAGTGCCGGTTTTTAAGAAGGAAAATGCACTTTTTTTTTCAAATGCTCGCCAATTTTACAAAAATAAATATTTTCAAAATCCCCTACGTATTTCTCTAGCTATACTAATGTTCTTTAAGAAAATAATTTTTATTTTGTTCCAGATTAATTTTTGGTGCACTTCTACTGCGTGCCGCGGAGCCCCTCCAAAAAAAACCGTTCCGCAGAAACGGCTGTTGGGCAGCCATTTTTTAATATTTTTTAGTTAACAATTTTTTTAAAAAAACTTCAAAACATGCTTAACCAACATTTTTAAAGAGAATTACTTTTTTACTTTTCCTTCCACTTAAAAAAAAATCGCAGAAAAACGTTAAATTTTCGCTCTCTACTGTGGTGTAACCCCTTAAGCATGTTTATCGTTTAACTTGCCCGTAGAGTTGATGCGAAGGCTGCCCTTAGCATCAAATTCTTTCTACACAAGTGAATCCAGTGGGATCGTTCAGAAAAAAAGAACGTTATACAATGTTACAACTGTCAACGCTTCGGACAAACCACGTCCAACCGCAAACTTGGCCCACACTGTGTCAAATGCAATAAAGTACACGCAAGTAAATAATTCGATATACGAAAATGGTCAAAGGCAGTTTACTGCGTAAACTGCGAGACGACTGCTCACACAGCTAGCTACACGGGCTGCTCGGAGTACAAGAAAACTGAAGAGCGTCGCATTGCTACAAAAGCGAAGAAACCAAGCAAACGTGCAAAAATGACTTCGTGGCAGCTGCGGAACATAATACTGCCCGGTCTGGTGTTTCATACGTCAGCCACTTTGCGGTAGAAAGCCAAAAGTCGTTATGAAACAACCCGCTACTCTTCCAAATCAACCAACTAGTGTGGCTATGTGTGAGCTACAGTAGTCTTTGGAGAATCCCGTAATTTTTTTGGCTGCAATTTCTTCGCCTAGGTAAACCAAATCAAGGAATTTGTTTCTTTTTTCAAAAGTCTTTCTTTCCAAGCTCAAAACGATATGCTTTCATCTCACTCGCCCTTAAACATCTCTATTTTAGTTCCCATCTACAAAAAGAACTTCGTTCAGGATTTTTGAGAATCCCAATATTCTTTACTTCTCAGAAACCAAGCTCAAGCCTTATCATCGTGTAGCCATGGATGACTACAAAGTCATCCTTGAGGGCACCTTTTAGGACCCAAATTCGTCTAAACTAGGAGCAGATCGAAAACCAACGACACTTAATTGTAAGAATAATTGCATTAGTTTCCAATTAGAGAATGACCAAAAAGTATAAAGGTGCACCTATGTCCATCAAGATACAAGTGGTTCTGTGCAGGGTCAGGACCCCAACTGCATACTAGCGACGGCATCTTCACTTGAGTTGGTCATTCTCAGGGGTGGTCGCAATCATGGTGCAATCGCATACACAGCCCTTACGGCGTGGCCATAAGGCAATGGCTGAGGCAAAATCCAAGTTTAATCAAACTCATCTTCCCCAGGAACCCACTCTTTGACGGGCTTCATCCGTTATTGACTTTTTGTGTGTCCCCGAGCCTGAACAGATCTCTTCTACATTTCGGCACATACAAATGCTATTTCCACGACGCTGAATCTGATCATCAGTTGATCCAATTACGCATTCACAGAGAACGTGGTCTAGATATCTTAACTACTGACCTCGAACTATTCACCCCCTATGGCAAGATCAACTGGGATCAATTTGCAACGAATGTTGCAGTTCAAATTCAATATCTAGGTCTTGACTACTCCCGAAATCTTTGTTCGTAGGAAATCGACGAGACCCTTGACAAGCTCAACCAAATCACTTCCTCAATCATTAATTGCTTAGCTATCCCGAAAAAATCCACAAACTGTGATTTACCGCAGGATATCATTAAGCTCCATAATCAGCGGAAATCTTTAAGACGACGTCTTACCAGAATCAACCATAGATACCTCAATGCGGAAAATAGCTAATATAAATACACTTCTGCCCTGATTATAGGCATTAACATTTTCATCATGGTCAAAAACAGGGCCCTTGTCAACAAGGAATTCGAAGAGCATCTCCGGAAAACAATACCTGTCAAAGACATGTTTCAAGAAGTTAATAAAATCGCAGGCCGTAAAAGACTAAGAAGTAATTTCACTTTTAACGGCAATTTGCTCCTTGATGATAAGGTGACTACAGGTATTATTGCTGCCGCCTTTTCTCTCACCTATCGTGGTGAGAAGCATAGCTCTAGTCCCAATATCGTTTCAATTTAATTTCGACTTCTGTCTCTAACTTTCGGCAAGAAAATCGATTGTTGACTATTTCTTCGTTCTGTCTTACAAGTCAATTAACAAATCTCCAAGGTCATGGTACCTTCGTGTACAAGGAAACTCTTCCGACCCTGATGTCGACTTTATCCTCTAAAAAAAAACTTCCAGAGAAGATAAAATTTCCAACTTTATCTTAAAAAGGCACCCTACTTGTTTCTTTGAGCACTCCTCCGTTTTATTCAGCTCCTGTATAAACATAGGATATTTTCCTAGTACTTGAAAGCACGCAACATTTTTTCCTATACGAAAACCGTCGGGATTCTGCGATGTCCTCAACGCACGTTAGATTTTTTTTCTTAATTAATCTACAGAATACCTTCGACTCCGTTTGGATTAAAGGACTCTTGTACAAAATGATCGATTTCGGTTTTCCAACATGATTAGTAAAGTTTGTTGATAATTTTCTTGGCGGCAAAAGGGCTTTCGTCACCTGCAATGGAGCTTTCTCTGCCGAATTTCCAATCGAATCAGGTGTACCAAATTTGATCAACATTTTGACTGCAGACATTCCAGGAATCTAAAACACTTCTCCCTCCGGTGCTTTTATTAACCTATACGCAGATTACCTCCTCTTCTAGAGCTCACAGCATAACATGCGCTTTGTAACAGTGCTGTCACAAGAGTAAGTGAATCAGCTTGTTGCATACACTGTAAAAAGTGGGTCTATAATTAATACTTTGATAATAGGAATTATATTCATTTTTTCGTTCAAAATAACGAATCACAATTTTTTTACACAATCGATGTGCATTTTTGGCTTTTACGTCATATCAGTTGAATAATACACAGCTTTTTGTAAATTGAAGCAAAAAGAGTGTAAATTTACTAGTTTGACATTCACTTTTGCGCCAAAGCCATAAAATTGCATCATTGTTTAGAGTAAAATTACACGATTTGGTCGTAAAAAAAATTATTTTTATGCACTTTTGAAACTTACATCTTTAATAGTAGGAAACCAGTTTCGTATTATTATAAGGGTAAAAATTCAACCAAAATTTTTACAAAATAGGGCCTGCTATACAAAATACACAAATACAAATACTATACAAAATAGGGCCTGCAGATAAATGCCAAGAAAAGTGAGCTGATATTCTTTAGAAGCACCCACACGGATTTCAAGAAAGTAATCAAAAGTCTCAAAAGTTCCAAAATCGTTATCAATGACCAGACAATTACCCCTTCGTAGTCGACCCTCGCTGGAACTCCAGCTACCATATACGACCAAGTCTCAACAAGGCTGCCATCGCATAGGCTGCATCTTCAGGTCAAACTCCATTATATCTGCTAGAGCTAAAATGATATAATATAAGCAATTAATTAAACCCATCTTCACCTACAGTGTCCCTATCTGGTCTGCGGCACCATCAAATCAACTTGAGAAGCTGACGAAATTCGAACACCGTATCCTTCGAAATGTCACCATCCTTTATCAGAGGGCCAACGACCACTGTTATCTGAATAGTGACATCTATCAAATATCGAAAATCAAACCTCTCTCCTCTCATCTGCTTCATTTAAGCAACAATGCTTTTCGCCGTGCCTCAGAACACTCCAACCCTATCATTCAATCCCTTCATCTAAGACCTGGAGCTTAACGATGATACCTTGACCTTATGAAGAGCTCATAGGCAATGAGCTACTCACTCACCACAAATTTGTTGTGTTTTTGTTTGTTTTATTCTCTTGATCCAAGCATTTCTTACATTAGAACATTATTCATTCTTTCAAAGGTTCACTAGAAGCGAACCGACTTTTCTTTTCTCTCGTCCTTTAACATAAATATTAACTAAGCAATTAGAGCTCAGTAACAATCGTATTTCATATAAATAAATCCCCTTAAGGCCAGAATTTCGAGCCATAAACTAAAAAGATACTGCTCACATGTCCATAATCGTTTTAAGAAACAGCTTCAGGTAATCTATTTCAAATGTCCTCTTTTTCACTGTCGCAAAACCTACTTAACCCAGATGGAACTTTTTTCGCAACCTAATACTTAGACTAATCCTTAAATATAACACCGCACGTGTAGTTCTGAATTATTTAAAATCCTATCAGTTTCTGCACAAAATTTTATTATTATTTTTACTAAAACAATTGTATAGTGAAAATAATAGTTGAAAACAAAATATATTTTCATTGGCAAGAAGACCCAAATAAATATTGCAATTCGATATAATGGATCAACAAAAAAATATTTGTTACTTTCAAAAAGTATAAACAATTTGAATGCTCTTCCCGGCGTCTCTCATCATACGCGGTATGTAATCCTACACAATATCGTTTTCAAATGTGTCCAATTCAATTTCGAATTGCAACCTAATCAATTCGATATTTCCAATAAAATGCACCAGACTCATGAGGAATTTCAATTAAACTTGTCACTATGGAGTCAAAGTAAAGTTTGAAATCAAGTGTCTCTACAAAATGTCCAAGATATGAGTGAACGACAAACAAAAAGAACCATTTCGAATAATTCAGAGGAAACTTGGAAATACGATAAGGATACAGTGTTCGAATGATTGGAGCTGAAAGACAAGGGAAAAATGAGAATCACTGAACGATTATAATTGAAACGATAGTATGTTAAATGAAATTCCGTAAATTTTCAATGTGGAGAATTTGATTTTGACACAGTATAATTTATAGTGATTTTGATTTCGTTTGGATGTTTGTAAAGTATCATGAGATTTCAAATATTTACTCTGGCTTCTATAGTAGAACGTATTTAACTTGGCAAATGAAAAACTTTAGAAGATAATATAGCTGAACTTCATAAGAGGTAAACAGATACTACCAAATTTTTCGATTTCATTGTGGGCTTCTTTCAGTTTAAAAATGATAGCGAGCAGACAAGTTTAATTTTCCGAGACTTTTCGAGAGTCCAAATGCTCCCAAAAAAAACTCTGTATATGTTTGCTTCTTTAGCTACATGAATGCCAATCGAATACTAGACAAGAGGGAGTGATGTCAAAATGATGAGTGTAGGCTATCGACAGCCCAGCGGAATAGCTGTTTTCGGTGTCCTTTTCGAGCCTCACTCTGGATCCGCATACGTTTTTCCTCTTTCCAAATATGATGGCATAAAAAGATATTTAGCCGCTCTATAGCTTTTCGGGGATACATTGCGTTTGGTATCATCGGAACGGTTTCGGTCGTATTTTTTGGTCCGACCAGACTTTGTTGATATAAATAAGAGTACTTAGACATTTTATCACATGCTGGATTTGAGGCTTTTAGATGTTTCATTTTCAAATTATTCGTATTTTCTACTGCATTGCGAATTCATCTCATCTTGTTGCATTTCATTTCAATGTGATGGACTGACGTCTTTCTCAAAGAATAAATCTCAAATTTCAAATATCTCATATTTTCTGAGACCTAATTAACGACACCATCTAAATACTTTCGCTCAATCTATAGTATAGGTTCGAAAACCTTTTACTGCTGGGAATTAGCTCTATTAAAAGTTTCATAAGTGTTGGTTTTATTTCAATATTTGATTTGTCCGAACTCTTAATGAAAAGCCTTGTGCCATCAGTAGAAATATATTTTTTAGTATCTTATTCAACGCTGCACAAGGGGGTCGTAACGTAATTGGAAAAGTTTCGAAGAACGTTGTTTGTACAGTTTGTCATTTCAAAAGGATAATCCAATTAATATTTGATGAGATCATGGAACATTCAGTTTAGCATTAAAGGCTATGTTATGAAGGGAAATTCAGAAAATTTCAAGTAGAGAAAATACATATTATTCTTATACAAGTAATAAAGGAGATAATTATCTATATTTTCCTGTGGAACGTAAGTAGTTCGGAAGATGTTTCTTTAAAATAAGATGCAGCGTTTTTACAAATCCATGCATGGTGAGAAACTTTCCATTTTGTTTGAATGCAAATCTCATTAAATTTAAATTTTACATTTAAAAAAAAAATTGATTTTTTGAAAAAATTCTGTAGCAAATGAATAAAATGAAAGTAATCTCTTTTCTTTTCAAACATTATTGATAATAAAACCAACCATCCGCCTAGAATCCGATTTACAGTACGATTACATTGAAAATTATATTCTTTGAAAGATCGTTAAGACACGTGTCGAGACAAATGATTTTCATATAATTCACTTGATGATTACGTAAGATATCAATCGATTTTATTTTTGAAAAGCAAAGTTTTAAGACGAGCAATCTATATTCTTCGATATTGTTTCATTCTTTGTACTTGTCCAAAAGCAGATACTTGACGTTCACGTGCCGCATTGAAAACAGTTCAACGAAGACAATTCGAATAATTAATCCACAGTCTCAGAAACCTTACATTTCGAAGGGATTGAACGATTGAGTTGGCTTTTCGTGAATGTAAATGGTATGAATCATCTTTCGTTATTGTATATCAATCAGACTGACAGATTTAATGGAATTATTGTTTCAAGACAAAAGCTGTTGCGCTGATAGATTTTCTTTCGTAACTCAGAAGATTGTCTGTATTCTTAGTGCGTAATGGATATTTTTTCACATGTTAAAGTGAAGAAATACCGGCAAAGTAAACCATCAATACATCCGTACGGAACGGTTTGCTATTCTTTGATCCCTATCGTTTTTAACAATAAATTCTGAATGATTTTTTTTCATCTATCAGGATTGATGAAGTTAATGAAAATTAACCTTTGACATATAACGTGGGTTAATTTTAACCCCAGACTTTCAAAATGCATTAATTATTGTGTGTAACACAATCACTTAAGTTGAATTTCACAGAAAAAGCACCTGCACAAGTTACGTTTTTGTGTTTTTTTTATCTAATTCAAAAATATACACTTAATTCACTTTGTATGCCGAGGGTTAAGGTGAAGAAGGTGATTGCCTAGTTCTAACTAGAAGCTTATAGTCTATTAGTGCTAAACTCTCACCATGGGGAGCTGAAGTATACTTGTTTTGATTCATAGAATCTGATGCTGATGTACTGATGTACTGCATTTTCTTTTTCGACTTGACGCTTGTAAAACTCTGCTCTCAAGCTCTTGATTCATTTCAATTCTTTATTCTTTTTTACTTTAATTACTCAATACAACCTTTTTCTTTACAGTAATGGTAAAATTTTTGATCTGGTCCTTTTCAACCTTGATCCATTCTCTTTAACACTGTCTCCTGCCTCTTGTCATTATGTGAAATCGGATAACCATCATCCTCCACTATCAGCATGTATACGTCTCAAGGGTTGCATTCTATGCAAGTGGTGCAGGGTTAATCGTTACAATTTCTATAAAACAGACTTTGAGAGACTAAGCGTTGCAATTAAACTTAATGTCGACTAAGCTGTTCTCTACTTCTCCTAACTAATCCTTGGTTACAACACCATATGTCTGGCTAATAAATCTCAAGATGCTGCGTGGCTCGCCGTAAAATTCATGCGTGTTTTAGATGTTAAAAACAATGCTCGCCTGAAATACTTGCAACCCAGGTCTGGCGGTGCTTATGCCGGTTATTCTGGTTTGCGATTTGCTGCCAAAAAAGTAAAAATTACAATGCGCATCTCCTTTTTTTATTGAATCGTCCTTTAGCCCAAATTATCCTGAGAGGTTCTGATCATATGTCTATTGCTTAAAATCTTCTGCTTCTATACCTCATTTTCTTTAATAGTTATTTTGATTCTCCTCCGTCAAAAATATGTTGTCTATTTGGTGACTTTTTTCCTCTGTTTATTCTTATCCTTATTCTTGTGCCTCCAACATTCCACTCTTTCACTTTCTCACTTGCCTATCTTTTCTTGTGACCAAACCTCTAGAAGTGCAAACTATTATGTCAACATTTGACGCCAGTTTTTCTATGGGCCCTGATCGAATTCCTAACTATTTCGTAAAACAACTGGCTATTTCTCCTAGTGTTCCGCTGTCTATCATTTTCAAGATTAGCCTGTGTAATAGCATTTTCACAGCTTCTTGAAAAACGTCAAGGATTTTTCTTATCCACGAGCCTGATGATCTAAACCTTGTCACTTACTATCGTCATGTTTCAATAATTCCCGGGTTTTTCTAAAATATGTGAGCGACTGATTTTTAGTCGCGTCAGTCTTCACCATGTTTTTCTTACTCAACAGCACGGGTTAGTGAAAAGCTAGAGTACTACCACTAACCTAGTTGAGTTTTGCCGTTTTGTTGCTCCTGCTTTAGATAGTCACCACCAAGTAGATACTGATTTCGCACTCTCATAGACAATGATTTCTCCAAGGCCTTTGATTCAGTCAATCATGAGGTTCTCCTTCTTAAATAAGATCATAATGGCATATCTGAGCCCCTTTTTTTTTGATATCATCATTTGTTTATAATCATACTTGCTATGTCCCTCTCCATGGTTCCTCTTCCTTTCCTTTTTTTCTCCCTCCGATGTACCTGAGGGATCTATTCTCGAAGCTTAGTCATTTAATCTCTTCTTCAGCGATCTTCCTAGTGTTTTTACTTCTCCTTGTCTAATGTACGCTGGTTACCTAAAAAGTTTTTGCTGTCAAACCTCCTTTCTATCATCTTGATATTCAAAAACGATTTGAATCGTTTTGTTTCTTGTGGTGATTGTAATTACTCGTCCTTGAGTATCTCCAAATGTTTTTCTTTGCCTTCGGCATTCACACCTTGCGTTTTGAAGTTCTTTTACACTATTTGCAACATCACTCTGTTAGATGTGGATCATTTTAATGACCTGGGTGTTACTTTCGATCAGAACTTAAGTTTGATATTCATGTTCCTAACATCACTCGAAATGCTTCCGGGGCTGCTAGTTTTGTAATACGTGTTTGCAACAATTCCTTTGACATTTCCACTAGTGTGAGTCTTTTTCTTTCCATTGTTACTTCTTTCTTTTATTATTCCTCCATAAGGTGGGGTCCCAGTTTCTGTTATTTCTCTGAGGCAAATGGAAAATTGGTTGTAGTGCATCAACATTACTTATATTACATAGCGTTGAAGGCTATACTGTCCTACATAGCATAAACGCCCTATCTGTATTTTAGTCATTGTTAAGGTATTTGAAGGTTCGAGTTTTTCTAAATAATCTAGATTGATGTATAGGACATTTTTCACTATTGATTTAAACATACATGCACATAAGAAGGGTTTTCCATTTATTTAGAATGATTTAAAAAATTATGAAACTTTGAAATCCGTTGTAAACTCAAAAATGAAAAAAAAAAATTAAAAACTCTAGCGCACCTGAACCGCTAGAAACACTAATGTTCGAAGAACAGTAGAAGAATCGTGCAGGTTTTGAGTGCATATTCCACCACATGAGCTGCTTATTACGGCCAAACTGTTTCAAACGCCAGGTTTTACTTTGGTCTCAAGAATGCATTATAGCTCATATGGTGGAAGGTTTCAGATATTATCACTGGCATGAATTTCAACGTTTATGAGAGCAAACACGGGTTAATTATATTCGTTATCAGTTGCTTATTTCACAAAATTTTGAAAGCAGCATCTCATATAACATCAATGAAGAAAATGCTCAGTGCCTGCAGCACTGTAACTGAAGTTGGTGTTTGGGGCTGCGATCCGAAAAATTTGCAGAACTTTGGGAATTGAAACATTGGTTATTTATTTTCATTGTAAATGTTTCCGGTATGAATACTAACTGTAAGCATTTATTGATACAAAAGTAGCACAACCGACTCGTGCTGGCAAACTTTCGCCAGTATCAAAGCCAAGAATATATCACATCTGCTTCACGTTATTATATTACATTCGAAGTTATAGGAGTATAAAGAAATTTAGGGTAATTTCGTCTCGACCTGATGACTGCGTTCGAAGTTATAAGAGTTTAAAGAAATTTAGGGTTACCAGCCGCAAAATTTTTCAAATAATCGGAAACTTCATATTTGCTGTTTATTGTCACTACAACATCATTACCGTTTGAAAATTTTACGATAAAATCGCTTAGTAAAGATATTGCAAATAAACACAAAACCAACCATAGCTGGCAACCCTATTGTGGCTTTTCAACCAGATTCGGTCTGAATAATGCCTCTGAATAATAATCTTTCCATTAGTTTTATGAAATTCGTATTGATTTCATGACTGCACTGGAAGTTATAGGGCAAAAAGCTTTATTTTCATTATTTATTTTAAATTTCTATCAAACACGGCTTAGAGTAAGGTTCAGCTACTGTGTCAATTTCATTAGAATCTTTTAACTGAATCAGAATACATAGGACAAAAAGCAGTTTTTTTTCTTTGTAATTTTTCAAGCTGGCACCACTGGCACAGAGTTGTCCACAATTCAAAATCGCTTCTATCAGACCTGGTCCTATATAAGTCCAATGTATTCTGTAAATTTCAACTGCATCTGGTAATTGGTTCGTGAGTTCCCGTGAACAGAAGTTTTTGATGTTAAAAATATAGGAAAATTGGGAAAAGGCTACCGTTCTTGTCCGACATGAAATTTTCAAAGTTTTACTTTGACTGTATAGATAAAGCATAAGATTTTTATACAAAATAGTTCTTATTGTAAGAAACGGACATTTTTTAGGAGATTCGATAGTTTGAATGTTTTCACTTTCAGTGCCTGCTGTAGGTACAGGGTTGCCAGTACGTTCATCAAAAACTACGCAAGTATGCAACTTAGTAACATTAATATGTATATGAAATTTCATAATGATTTGATAATCTAGTAAAAAGTTATCACAATTCAAAAATTTTCAAATTTTCCCGTTCTCTTTTTAGGCACCTAGCGCACACATAGGGCTAAAATTTCAAAAACGTTATCATATTCACATTCAAAACACGTTCGGAATTCATAATATAAACTTTATTTTTGCAAAAGTTATTTTTTGACAGAAAAATAGGTATATTTAAAATATCACTAAAATAGCCGCCGGCGCCAAAGGGTTAAAGACTATTAACTTTTTGTGAGACCTAGCACTATTCTGCATATATACCAATGTGTCCTGAAAATTTCAGTTCAATCGGATGGCGCGTTCCTGAGATTTTTTCACTGAAATTTTTTGATGATATTTATATACAATATATATATATATATAGAAATATGAATTTTTGGCCAAAGTGATTTTAATACTAATGTTCTTCTTCAAACATTAGTAAAAAAATAAATATGAATCAAATATTTTCAAATATGATTTGGCGTCATATAAGTTTCTTTCTAATTCAAATAATCTGCCTTCATTTCAATAACGCTGTATCAAAGTGGTCTTGCTAAGCACAAAATGTTTTGTTTTACATTCAATGATGAAAATTATGATATGAAAATGCATTTACATAATAAAGTGGAATCATTTTTATTGAATGTGGGGGCTTATTTAATTCAAATAAGATTCGTTTTTTTATTTAAAAGTGGGTCAACTTTTGATTTAAATTTGATTCTATTAAATTTTAAGTGGTGAAATTTTTCTGAGTGTATTTACTACGCTCCTCGTTGCCAAGAGTATTTCTGATCTTCATTAAAGAATATATGCAAAGCCACATCCAATGAGTGCCTACGTGTCATAATGTCCATGGCGACGAGGAGCACACTTTTATCTAATCTAGCAGATGGGAATCACTTTCCTGTCACAATAGGGGGAATCATGCTGCAAGAGGGAACAAACTGGAGCAAAAAAGAAAGTTGATGTCGATCGATCGACGCTTTAATGGATGATAGGGTTATTAAAATGATTTAGAGCGTGATTAAAAGGATTTCGCCTGAAGGAATATGTTAAACAGTTCGGCAAGGGGAGCTTTAGTCAATAGTTCAAGTCTGGAAGTATAGTGCTTTAAAGCATTTTTGAATCTGAAAAATTATATTTTTCAATAATCAAATGAAAATTTATGCGAGAGTTTCTTTAGTTAAGCAAAACCAGAGATGATTAATGTCTTTCCTCTACGGGATTATAACTATAGTTGTATATTATAGTATAGTATATTATAGTTTGAGAATGTGTTCTCTCTAAAAAAAAAACCACTGTATGAGCTTTCGAAATCATCGAGTATAGTTATTTGCATTTTGGTAAAATTATATTCACACTATGAAGTATATTCGCCTTTCCTATTATCAATCGATTAACAATGTAATTCCAGAAAGGATTATATCAGTTCGTGCCTTCTGGAGTCTACAAAGAATTAAAGCTCACGAATTTAACGCAAAACGTGCACACGACATGAATTTAATCTCTCTAAGTCCCAACCAATGTTTCCTGTTGATTTTAGATTTTATTTATCAGTGGATTGATGCAAAACGTCGAGCGCACTGCAAATGCTACATCATCGGATTAACTGTTTGCAGGGAACGACTACGGCAATTGATTCATGCTATTCATTTTGCAAAGAGCAGGCCGCAACGAAAATGAACAGCAACAAACCATCACAATAAAGTGGAATTGATTGTCTTACCACAACACCTCAATCGAAAGATTATTGCTGCCGTTTAGAGTACGTTAGTCAATTTTACGTCTAACGATTTGTCGCACTTTAATTCTAATCTGAGAGGAAATGTTGGACGGCAGTATATCAAAGACGAAACCGGAATGTAATTGGTTTTCATTTTATAGTCGAAATGGAAATAATAGCCATAAGAAATAGTATCTGTCAATCGAGGCTATGATTCAGAGAGGAAAGGTACCAAAATATAATTTATTTTCCAGTAACCAAAGCTAAAAACGGTGAAATACTATGAACTGCTATCAAAAAATCACCAAAAAGTTGTTTCTCTGTTGTTTCGAAGAGTTGTGATCTACAGAGAGATGTTGTTTCGAAGAGTTATTGAAAGATGTTGTTTCGAAGAGTTGTGATCTACTCTAGAGTGATGGTTATAAACCTTTGGCACCATGCACGTAATTTCCATAAATACGTATACGTTAATGATTTGTTGAATGAAAGAATCGTGAATATTGTTAAATCCATATTTATCTCGTCGTCTCTACTTTTTCTTACCGACCTTTTTCAAGGTAAATTTCATAAGTAACTACATATGTATGTACTTGCAAAAACGTATTTGCCTCATTTCTTATAGCTTTTTATAAATAAAAGCAATATACATACAAACATTGCATTTGTTTAATTGGAAGATAAGATACAGCCCTTTTTGTCGAATCAATCAATTTCCAGTCAATTTCATTCGCCTTCATCGAATTATCTCGGCGAATTTCACTTTCAATTGTAAATAACTGACTTCAGCTGAAGCCTCGAAAAAACAAAATGTATGTAGCGCCAAGCAGCAGATGCTTCGACATGGCTTACAATACATCGATTGCAAATAAAACAAATCAATCCTTCGCGGTAGATTACCTACCTGCAGGAAGGAAAAGACGATAGCTTTAAGCTTTCAATATTTCCGGGTTGAATTTACGTGAAACGACCTTCAGACGGATAGTATAGTTGTGAAAGGCGGCTTTTCAACAATAAAATGTTGCATGATATATACTTAGACTTGATCCTGTGGCCCAATGATTTTATTGACGAGAAAAATGAACGATTCTGTTCTTATTTATAGTGGCTTTCATTTCAACGTGGAGTTTCTAAAAGACTGAAATATATTTAATGTCTTCAAGAACAAATCAGTTTCAACTGTAGTAAATCATTCTAGCTTGTGTTTAAATGTGAGCAAATATATAAATAAAGCTGCTTGAAGAGCTTCAGCAAGAAAATAAATTATATTTAATTCTATACAATGTTTCATAAATCCAAAAGAACAAACTCACAGGATTATCCTCTGGTTCTTCCACATACTTTATTTAGCAACAAATTTACACTATACTCTGCGACTAGCGTAAGGTGTCCTAACGGCACTTGTTCATAAAAATAAAAACTAGCAGTCAAAGTAGAATTGGGGTTGTAAAATACTCCCAAGGGAAATGTTAATTTAACGAATTGCGTCGCTCTGACTATATAAAAACCAGCTGGTAAAGGACATGTCGTCGTAAAATTAGTGTAGTCCAAAATCGTAATTAACGCATCTTTAATTATCCCATACCCATTTGCGTATTTACTAAAATCACAAGTGCGAAAAGTATGGTTCATTACATGCTGTTCTCCAAACTTTTCAGTGAAACGTCCCAGATATATGCGCCATGTTGGATTGACAAAAGCATGCTGCAGAGAAACATCGAAAAACATCGTGGATGAATTGGTAAATATTCGGTTGACTTTAACATGGTTGCTGAGATAGAAATAATTGAAGTTTCCATAAAACTTTTGGTCACATTTCTGAAATAAAATAAAAAAATTTCAATTTTCTTCCAAATGAAATTATAAGCATTTTACCTTGGCTGTATTACTTGGTTTTAACATACAGAAGACAATTATAAAAAACTTGCAGTAGGCCATTTCAAACAGCTGATAACTGAATTAACTTTAGAGCAAGCGCAGTAACCTAATGGTAATTGAAAAGAAAATGACCAGCGTGCCAACGAAACTTTGATCTCATTTTAATGTGTTTTTCATTCAACCGGCACAGAATAATATCAACGCTGTTAAATAACAAGCATATTTCATGCATGCAAATTACAGCACTGAAAATTGCACTTTGTCTGAAAGTGGAAGCTGAAATAATACAGGTAATTGAAAGATAGTAAAATTTCAGCAAACAGAGAGCAATATTAACACATAAATTCTGCACCGAATGAAGATATATATGAGTAAAATCAATAAACTAGAGTAAAATTATGTAAATACGAAATCCTTTTTACGTTCAAGTAAATCTTGTCTAAACTTTAGAGTCCTTGCTGTAAGCTTTATTAAAGTAACTTTTACTAAACTAGCTTTAAACAAATTGAGCTTTGAAGCTGATTTGCGGTTCATTATTCTCAAATTATGTGCTTCAAGCAGGCAATACAGTAGGCTAATTTGGTTATCATTACGTGAAAATTAGCTTGCACTTATTGCAATCAAATGATTCAGTCAACACAAACGTGAACTTAATGAGTTTTAAATGACACCAGCAAAATAATATCAGATGCTAGACTTAACAAAGCAGTTACAGGCCAGTCATCCCCATTGCATGGCATGTGATTGTTAACGATATAATCACTTCAGTATAATCTAATCACATATCGGCTTGCTGACACTATCTGGTATGGCTATGTTAATAATGGTCTACTGATTTCGACTATTCCAGAAAATCAATGCAAAAATCGGGTATACCGTAGCTTTATTTGATATGTAAGGCTGCAAAAGAGTTTCGCTGCTTACGCATTTTGCATTAGACCATCAGTTTGGCCCCATTTCGCTAATTAAAGACGCTAAGTAACCACTTTGCATAATTGAATCAACTGACTAACGCAGTAAAGGTGCTAGGAACTTAAAATGTTTGAAGCGTTTATTGTTTAGCGATTGACACTTGCAGAGAGTAATGGTGTCCTCTTCCACTTCATGTCACTTGAATGGCAGCCCTAACTTATTCGCATGAAAAAACAACACCCTAACAGCAGGCTAAGCACTGTTATTAAGCAGTGCCTATTAAGCTTGTTTGAATCGAGTTATAACTATAATATCCTTGTTCTTCAGAAATGACTACTCCCGGCTGAATTGTACTCAGAGCATGCTGAATTCCATCCATGGGAGGGAGAGTAGATTTCAATGAAATGTCATTCGAATTTCGTTCTAAAATAGCGAAAATTGAACAATAAATGAAAATGTGAGTCATACAAAGTGAAGACAAAATGTTCTTGGATGTTCTTGCAATATTTTCAACAATTTTCGCGCAAAAAAAAAATGTTGCACATAAAGTTGAATGTCATTTCTTGCTCCAAATCTTCTCTCTCCAAATCACTTCGAACAGTGCTAGCACTTCACATGATTAACTTGACATTATATGGTGTTCACACTACACTTCTAAATCAGGTAGATTTAGGAACTGTCAAGTTAATCAAGTGAAGCGTTCACACTAGCCGAAGTGATTTAGAATGAGAAGATTAAGAGCAAGAAACGTCATTCGAATTTATGTATACCATTTTTATTTTGCATGAAAATTATTGAAAATGGTGCAGGAACATGCAAGAACATTTTCTTTTCATTTTGTGCAACTCACTTTTTCTTTTTGAGCTCAATTTTCACCATTTTAGAACGAAATTCGAATGACATTTCATTCAAATCTACTCTCGCTCTCACTGATGGAATTCAGCACGCTCTGAGAATAATTCAGCCTGTACCAAAATCACAATAGTACCTGATTTGTGATTAGTCTCTAAATCAGGTAGCTTTCGACTGTCAGAAGCCGAGGCAAATGTATGGTTAATTAGGTAGATTTGCGGTCGATTTAGCTCTTAAGCGATCAGCTGATCGAAGTCGCCTGATTTAGCGCCAGGGTGAACGGGCTATTATTCGCTAATATGGAAGAAGATACGCACAATTTGATACGTACAATTGTGACTTGAACCATTACTTGGTAAAATGAAAATATATGTTTGTCCACGGCGTCTATTACGAAGATAAGTTGTCAAAATGCTGGTGGAATCTGATCAGATAATTTGTAAATAGGTTATATAAGAGATTAGAGGAAACCACACTCAAAGTTTATTCAATACATTTAAAAATCATCATCATCATCGGGGCACTACAGCCCGAATGGAGCCTTAGCCTCCTTAATACTTCGCCTCCATTCGTCTCGGTTCAGTGACCGCTTCCTCCAGTTTGGTGCTCCCAAAAGTGACCTGCTGTCAGCATCTATAGAATCCTCCCAGTGCTTGCGTGGCTGACCGACTGGCCTTGCTCCGCTCGCTCGCCCCTTGAGAGATCGTTTGGGGATTCGATTGTCGCTCATTCGTAGTAGTTTTTGGAGTCGTATGACGGTAGAGACTTCCGGCTCGTCATATATGGTATACAGCTCGTTGTTGTATCGGATTCACCATCCATCTTCTTCCCGTATTGGACCGAGGATCCTTCGCAATACCCTTCTCTCAAACGTATTCAATGCTTTTTCAGACGCCTGGGTCAGTGTCCAGGTTTCGCTTCCGTAGCATAGCACAGGTCTAATAATTGTTTTGTAGATGCGAAGATTTCTATTCCTGTGTACGCATCGAGATTTCAGAGTGGGAAGTACCGAAAAGAATGTCTTATTGGCTAATTGAATCCGTCGTTTGATTTCGTCAAGCTCATTCCCAACCTTCGAGAGGTTCGTCCCTAAGTACACGAAGTTGTCTACGTTTTCAAGGTTATAGTCCCCTATCGTTATGTTTTGTCTTATTGGCGTCCTTTTCCTTGATTGAGTCATAACTTTTGTATTTTGTTCGTTAATTTGCAAACCAACTTCCTTGGCGGTTTCGTCTAGAGCTACAAATACTTCCTTGGCGTCATTGAACGAACGTGACATAATGATGATGTCATCAGCGTAAGCTACTAGCTGTGTCGACTTAAATAATACAGTTCCTGTCGTGTCAACGGGGATTTTTCTGATGACATACTCAAGCGCTAAATTAAAGAGTACAGGAGCTAATCCATCCCTTTGTTTTAGCCCTGTATTCGTCGAAAACGAGTCGGTCATATTATTCTGAATCAGCACTTGCGACGTGGAGTCGGTCATAGTCATTTTCACCAGGTGCACCAACTTTGCTGGGATTCCGAACTGCAGCATGATGTTATATAATGCAGTTTGGTTGGTGCTGTCGTACGCTTGTTTGAAGTCAACGAATATTTGATGGACATCAATATTGAATTCCCAGCATTTTTCCAAAATTTGTTTGACCGTAAATATTTGGTCAGTTGTCGATCTTCCACGTCTGAAACCACATTAATATTCATCGAGAATTTTCTCAGCGTGATGGGAAATCCTTAACTCTAAAATTTTTGCCAAGAGCTTGTACGACGTACAAAGTAGTGATATGCCCCTGTAGTTTCCGCATAGCAGTTTATCTCCTTTCTTGTGAATGTGACATATAACACTTTTTCGCCACTCATCAGGCATCGTTTCTTGTTGCCATCTGTCTGTCACCAATCCATGGATAGCCCTTAAAACGGAAATCCCGCCTGTCTTCAGAAGCTCCGCGGGGATCCCATCGATGCCCGGTGCTTTGTTGGGTTTCAAGCGGTTCATGGCCTGTCGGACTTCATCTAGTGTAGGAGGGTGAGATGAGGCACTGTCAGTTTATGTACCAATTAGTGATGGCGATTCGTCGGGTGCGGGGACATTTCCGTTCAGTAATTGCTGGAAATAGGACGCCCATCTTTCCTTCACCTGTTCTGAGCCACTTATGATGCTTCCATCGGCAGCCGTACATAGGCTAGTTCGTGGTTTAAGGCCTTGTTTTAAGTGCCTCATTACTTTGTACGCTTGTCGGGTGTTGTTAGCCATAAAGTTGTCATTCATGTTATTCAGCATGCTGTCAAAATGCTTTCGTTTCTTACGTCTAATTATTCTATTAGCTACTCTCCGAAGATCGTCGTATTTTTTTTTCTTGGCTCTAGTCGGTCGTTCAATGTGGATTTTGTAGGCCACATTCTTTTCATCCAACGCGGCTTGACATTCCTCGTCGAACCATTCATTTCTGCGTTGCCCGGCTGTATATCCCACTACTTTTTCGGCTGCTGCATTCACTGCGCTTTTGATGGTAGTCCAAACTTCGTTGATAGATGTGGTCTTAGGCGTGGAGGCTAGTTCCATTTCCAGAGCAGATCTATACTTGGCTTCCAACGTCTTATTTTGAAGCTTGTCGACATCGAACTTGCGTCTTGAACTTGCTCTGGCTTCATACGACAGTGATATTTGACATCGATATCGAGTCTTCACTAAGTAGTGGTCAGAGTCGCAGTTGGCTCCACGGAAGGTTCGCACATCTAAAATACTGGAGGCCCACCTTTTCTGAATCAGAATATGATCAATCTGATTAAAGGTGTGGCCGTCGGGGGATGCCCATGTCCTTTTATGGATGTCACGATGCGGGAAACACGTGGAGCTTACGACGAGATTTCTGCTACTCGCAAAGTCGACCATTCGTTGTCCATTGTCGTTGCATATGTCGTGAAGACTAAATTGGCCGGTGTTTCCGCGGTGTGTTTCCTCCTTTCCAACATTTGCGTTGAAGTCGCCCACCAGGATTTTCACATCATTTGATGGCAGAGAATCATAAAGCCTTTCCAGAAGGTTATAAAAATTATCTTTCACTTCCTCCTCCTTATCTTCAGTAGGGGCATGAACGCTAATGAGCCAAACGTTAAAAAACTTTGCACGAATGCGGATCGCACACAATCTTTCGTTGACAGGCTTGAAGTCGATTATTAGCGGTTTCATTTTTTTGTCCACGATGAAGGCCACTCCAAATTCGTGACTTCCCGATGACTTCCCGCTTTTGAAGATTGTGTACGATCTCATGTCCATAATCTCGGCACCAAACAGTTTCGTTTCCTGGACAGCGAGAATGTTGATTTTGTAGTGAGTGACCTGTTCCAGGAGGGCTTTGATGGCCCCCGGTCTGTACAGGGTTCGCACGTTCCAGGTTCCAATAGAGTAGTCCATATTTCGTTTGCGTGGTCGTTTCCGTTGTTCCAATCCAAGTATCCGAGGCGAAGTATCAGGTTCCTGAATAAGTCAAGTTTTACGGGAACGGGTTATTGGCCCATTGCCCAACCCACAACCTGGAGGGCCAGTCTGGTTAATGTTCCCGATTTAAGGTGCGGGAAACTCGCCCTCACCCTCCTTCGTTGGCAACATTCATGATCTAAAATGTCATGAAGGCTCCCGGCAGCCACCCGATGTGAAGGAGGTCGAAGGTAGGATTCAGTAGCAGAGCTGTAGATGTTGTTTCCAGCACGCATTTCTCGGGATTTCAATTGCTTCCTCGGTAACCAACACCCGATGACGCCCCCGTGGCCTATGCTACCATTTGACTGCCAATAATGAAATATGGCCATCTCTATTCTGTTGGAACTGGTTTGCTCAAGAGTCATTCTAAAACATACCTTACTGACAATGAAGTAATGGTGAGTGGTAAGATGCCAAATAGATGCTATGAATGCTGAACTGGCTGACGCTCTGTAAATGCGAGATGTCCTAAACTCTAGAATGCAGTAGGAATGTACCGGACTATTACTTGTTGCACTATTCTAGATTATAATCAGCAGACGTTCACTTTCATAGGAACCGGAAATATTACATTTTCTATATGAAACCAATGGTAAGATTTTTGGACTAACTTTGTTTTTGCACCGAGTGACATAAGCTTAGAAGACATACGAATTGATTGTGAATGAAATCTCATTTATTTTCGCCCCCGGAATCGTTACTCATCGAGAACTTCAAATTTAGAACGACTATTTAGAAAATAATAAGAAAAATTAAATAGTTTTTGTAGATAACCGGGTGCTTTTTCCGTTTAAATTTATTTCAGGCTTGTTTTTGTGAACACTATCTGAAAAACTTGTGCAGTTATTTGACTTGTTTATTTTTTCAATGCTTTACCACTTGTCAAAATTATGGAGTTGGCTTCACTAACGGTCCACCAGTTTTTTATTTGTACGGATATTCAATCGTTCACTGCGTGCCTGAACTCGAACGATAAATGAAAGATTTCAAGCAAAAAGGATTCCAAACAATTTAAAACACATTTGACCCCTTCCGTTAGCCCCATCTTTCCTGTCAACAATTGAGGAATTGTGCTGCAATAAAAGCATTACACCCTCGTTCACTTATCTTCAGGACACATTCAGTCTGATGTACCTTCCCGATAGTTCCCATAATCATTTATTTAGCAGGCATAGGAGCTTTTCATTTCTGATTTCCGATCACAACGACCAAAGACCGTTGCAATGTACCTACTCGAAAACGGTTACAGCAGAAAACATTTTGCAATTGTCCATGACCATTGTATTTGGATGTGCGGCTGGACGTGTTGTCTTGCTTGTGTCCGATATTTGCTAACACTTGGTCTTTCTGGTTCGGCACAAGAATGATTGAGGATGTGTCGGAACTTTACGGAATTATGGGCTAGTGGTATTGCATTGGCAGAACGGAAATACGGATAATAGTAGTGGGTATTGTGTGCAAATTTAGTCACACGCTGGAGAAAAGGATTAATCATCTGGAATAATTTACAGCCACTAATGGACGTCGAATAAGCAAACACGATTTGTGAGTTTTATGGAACAAGTGCTCACAGAAACGTTTAAGTGGAACTTGAAGAACTTTAGAAACGTTCAGTTGAGCACAGAATTTTTAATGTAAGGAACATTTTTTTCGAATTCTAGTATCACAAACCGATGGACTCGAAAGAAAATAAAGATTTAAATTATAAAAACTTAAAATCATTCATTAGTTTTCAAGCTAACAAGTTTGCTGCTAACAACTGGGTAATTTGTACTAATTTTTTTTCAAAAATATCCTTTTTAATTAACTATTTTCAAGATCCTTCAAATATTTTTGCTGAAATATGCATTGCTGAAAAGAAATGTTAGTGTAGGAACACTGCTTCACAGTTTTGTTAGAACACATTTCGGTTTTTCACGTGAAGTTGTTCTGTTAGCTATTTTCGTATGAACACGGTCATTGAAAGCGCTCCAGAAAAAGCGAACATTATTAATAATAGTTTCAATATGTCCTATTTTCAAAGGTAGTTTCATTTAGTTCTTCACTTGCATCAGTTTTGCTATTTTTTTAAATGATGTTGGTTTTCTCGATACTGACAAATTGTTGGCATTGAGCAAATTTTACAATTCTACCAAATGAAAACCGGTAAACTTGGCAAAAAAATGCATTGAACTGAATGCTTTAAGGGAAAATCACTTAGTAAAAAAAAAAAATGTTTCAATAAAAATTTTTCAATTTTAATCATCCCGCAAAAACAATTCCGCTTTCGGAGGCTTATTCCGGAAAACGATCGAGTTTCCCGTATCAATTATTCTACTAGAGGGAATCGTATCAAAATCTCGAATCACAAAATCCCGAATTGACAAAATCCCGCATGTTTCAAAATTCCCGTATTCCGAAAACCCAAAATTCAAAATCATGTACTTAAAAATCCCGAATCTCGAAATCCCGTAATTCAAAATCCCGAAACTCAAAATCCCGAAAGTCAAAATCTCGTGGAACAAAATCCTGTATGAAATCTATTCATATAATGATATACTAAAAACATAGTGATTTAAGTTTTTATTTAGAAATAAATTTCAACATAAAAACATATTGTACGCAATTCTTCTCAAATAATCGATTTTCTCAGTTTCAGACCTTTTTCTAATAACTTTTTTAATTTTTTGGTTCCTTGCCAAATTTTTCTTCGCCATGAATACTGATTCTCCTCCATTAATTTTCCTAAGCATCGTTTTAGCTACAATAGATAAATAGCGGAATGAAAAATCCCGTAGTTTTGCATTATATAGAAATAGGCGCGGGATTTTTAAATCGGCATTTTGTATTACGGGATTTTGTAATACGAGATTTTGTAATATGGGATTTTATGTTACAGGATTTTGTAATACGAGATTTTGTAATCCGGATTTTGTAATACGAGATTTTATAATACGAGATTTTGTACCGGGGGAGGGGGGGGGGGGGGTATATTATAATACGAGATTTTGTGCCCAACCCGCTTTAGCGACGATATACGTTGTCTATGCTGATTTATAGACAAGAAAGGAACCATGATCACAAATCAATAACCTTTATGAGTAAATTATTTCGATGGATATAATTCGAGGATGTTTATCCTTGTAACAACTAACATATATAAAAATTAATGATCTCCAAATGCAAGTGGTCACATTATTCAAGTGTGCACTGTGAGCTGATGTCAAAAAAAAAATTTTCAATTAAATTTTTTTCTATTTTAATCATCCCGACAAAACAATTCCCCTTTGAGTTCTTATATTCTTACTAACTTAGAGGCATTTAGCAGCCCTCAACTCCAAGTCTCCATGTTCTATCAATTAGCAATTATCTACAGATTCTCAAATTTGTGTATGCAAACAACTTTTCTAATTTACTTCTCCACTGAGCTACTCCTCACAGCACCACACATCCAGGTTCGTATTACGGGAAAAATTTTATTGTCTTCACTGCCAGCGTTTCAATGCTTTTCTACTCCACTTCCTTCCTTCCTCCTCTCCAAGCTACTACAATGTTAACTAGTCACCCCAACATCAAACCACGGTAAACTCAGCAGCATGCATGGCTACATCACAAACAGCGAAGCTAAGTGAAAATTTTGCATAAATGAAGACAACTTAAATGGAAATGTCGACGAGCACTGGCACCAAAGGGATGCTAGCTCATTCTGTTGATTCTGAAGAAGTTCCATTAAATGATTTTCAAGTGGAGCCGCTTTTTCGACTTGGTGCCGTGTACCGTAAAACGTTGAGGTTATGCTTTTTGAGGGTGATGCGAATATGGCAAATGGTTTCTAACGAAGCTACTTGCGTTGCACGAAATGAACATTTTGTGACAATTTCGGTAAAGTTTTCCCGCTGAGATGTTAGTGTGTAGTTGTCTAATAATAACAGTCGTAATATGATGTGAAGAAAAGAAGAGATATAATCGAGGTCAGTGCCGCCATATTTACATTTTGTTTTTTTCCAAAATGACATTGGAAATTTGGAGTTAGCATGTCTATGAAAATAAATCCACTTAAATTGAAAAAACTCTAGCGCATCAGAACCGCTAGAAAACTAATTTTCGAAGAAATTGTCTTTGAGTGACCAAAAAATTTGGAAAGACGTAATACACTTTTTTGTAGAATCATATCAACCATTCCTTATCTCAAGCAACAAAACTCAACTATAACACAAATGATGAAAATGTTCAGTGCTGGGAACACTTTCCCAACGAAGGAGCAATAATTTTACCATAACAAGCTCATACTTAAATCAACTTATCCTTTGAATTTCGTTCTCATCGGAGGATTTCATCGAAAGTTTCAGCGGTTAAACGTTGTTTGAGGCTGCCATCCGAAAAATGTTCAAAACTCGGAAAATTTAAAAATTGGTTTCTTATTTTTATCACAAATGCTTTGCATATGAGTATGTAATTCCAAGCATCTGTTGGTGCAATATTTACGAAAATGGCTAATGCTGGTTACCCTGTGTCAGCAGCAGAGCAAAATATATACCAAATCTGCTTCACGTTAAGTTAAACCCAACCAGTAAATTTCGTTTCGATTGAATCACTGCGCTGGAAGCTTTACGGTTGAAAAGAATTTTAGGGTTGCCACCCTCAAAAGTTTTCAAATTTTTAAAGCGTTAATATTTGTTGTTAATTTTCATTGCAGGATTATTCCCATTTGCAAATCTAATGACATAATCGCTCAGTAAAGAAATTCCACAAAATTTCAAAAATGGTCATAGCTGGCGGCCCTATCATGATTTTTGTACGAAATTCCTACGACATTTACTTCACATTAAGGTCCCTTTACTGCATGAACTTCGTTTTGATTTCTGCACAGGACCGGAAGCTATAGGGAAAAAAAGCTTTATTTTGCTGAGCAAATTTGCAAGATTTATGAGACAAAAATCACCATAGCTGGCAGCCCTATTCTAATTTTTCAACCAAACTTTTACCAAATGTTACATAGAGTAAGATTCAGGTACTGTGTGAGTTTTGTTAGAATCTGATGGCTGAATCGGAAGTTATAGGCCAAAAAGCTGTTTTTTTTTCTCAGTGATTTTTCAAGATGGTACCACTGCCCCAGGGTTGCCCGCATTGCAAAATCACTTCTATCAGACTTGGTCCTAGCTAATACCAACATGTCCTGTGAATTTCATTATGATCGGATAATCCGGTCGTCAGTTCTCGTGAACAGAACTTTCGAGTGCTGAAAATAGAGGTAATTTGGTGATGGGTTGCCGTTCTTGTGCAAATCGGAATTTTCAAAATTTTAATTTGTAAACTTTTGTCAAAAATCAAAAATTTTTGAGGAGGGTCAATGATTTGAAGGATTTTTTTTTCAGGAGCCTGCCGTAGCTATAGGGTCACCCATACAACCTTGAAAACCAATATTTGCTAAGTCCTAGTCAACATCAATACGCTCTGCAATTTTCACGATGATCCAATGTTTTGATCACAAGTAATGACAAATCAAAATTTGAAAAAAAATCCTTGCCTACTTTTAGGCACTTAGCACTCACACACGGCTCAAAAATTTCAATTCTTTATCATAGACAAGCTTAGAGCATAATTAATTTTCATTCCCAATACTTTTTTTTAAGAAAAATTTACACTGCTTGGAAATATAGGAGTACCTCAAAATTCACTAAAACGCTCGCCGCCACCAAAAAGTTTAGGATATCTGAATTTGAGAAAGTCGTGGACCTACCTACTATATGTATCTACGTTCTCCGAAAATTTCAGCTTAATCGAATCGGCCACTCCAGAGATTATCTCGGAAAATCATTTTGCTGATATATATATATATATATATATATATATATATATATATATATATATATATATATATATATATATATATATACATATATATATATATATATATATATATATATATATATATATATATATATATATATATATATATATATATATATATATATATATATATATATATATATATATATATATATATATATATATATATATATATAAAGAAATATGAATTTTCGGCGAAACGAGTTTAATACTAATGTTCTTCGAACATTAGTAAAAAAAACCAAACCGCTATCGACCGATCAAATCCAATTTTCAAATGATATTTTGAAAACTATTGGTACAAATGGGCTACAAATGTGCTAAAATACATTCGAGAAGATGATTTAGATGTAACTGACGGGGCGGTTATAGATATACAATCGTCTTACGATGTAATTTTTAAGCTTCTAATTTTTTTTTCATAAATTCATATATAATTTACAAATTAAATCATGTTTATTTTAATGAAATAAGAAAGCATTATTTAGGAATATGATCTAACTGGATCTGGCTTATTTAGCATTAAATACAAAACATCTTGTATTTTCCGAAAAAAAAAAAAAATTGGCAGCAGTGGACGAGATAAAGACTCTAGCACATTGACGAGCTTATTTTGTGCAACAACGATGCAAGAGACTCCATATAGTTGACTAGCTTTGAAGTGATGTAGCTTGATACCTCATATTTGTATTTAAGGGGTACGTAGCTCTATAACCAATAGATATGTTAGTAGTTTTGCAATGAATAGACTAAGCATATTTGTTTCAAATGTGTTTTTAATTATAACAATGACTCAATCTATCATAATAAACATTACCTTCATCTACTTCTAAAGTCTGGTAACTCTTATAGGGCTGAGCCAGATATTTATTGAAAAACTGTTTTAACTGCATCTCTTTAATTTTCGCAAGAAAACGGTTTTCGACTATTTAAAAAATCATATTTCACTTTTCTATCCTGTGATATCCTTGAAATAAGTTTTAGACAATGATAATGAAACAATAAGGAATGATATCATGACACACTTTAGGGAATCTCCCTATGATATCAAACTGAAGCTTCTTTACAGTACTTTTGGTTATGGCTGTCAACTTACTAACTGTATCATATCCTATGAATAGCGATAAAAACAACAACACAAAAAACATCAACAGCCACTTGATAAGACCCTTGGGAGCCTTTTCCTTATCCTTTCAAAATCTTGATGTTGCTCAATGGATCCATCGTGTCCTCTCTTTCGACGATTCGATATACGATAGTAAAACGCATGCAAATTTAACAAACTAGAGGATGAGTGCAGGTTTTGCACAAAGAATCAGAATGGAGAATATATCTACGTAGTTGTGGAACCACCTGATGCTCTAATTAACAGATTGCGTTCTCAGAGGATTGGGCGTTTGCTATTTATAATTCGCATTCGTAGCTCCAATGGGGATTTAAATAAAAAAAATTTTCGATTACTATATTTGAAATTTTATTCATTATATCATTCAAGGATTATTCAGCCAGACTTCATTTCTTTGTGCAAATACAGGTGTCGACAAAAGATGGCTATCTAATGAAAGTTTATCAGAAGTAATTCAAATAATTATTGGTATTGATTAACTAATATCATGTATAATCTGGAAAGTTCCTTGAATTACACACTCCATTATTGACATGATTTTTTTCTACTCAGTATTTTCCTTACCAGCAGAATCGTCTAAAAAAGTATTAGCACACAGTGTGGGGGCAATAGCTTACAGACAAGAAGTAAAAAATACACCATTACTTTTATGTTGTTGGCTTCGTCTACATGGCGCCATCGAATTTAATTAGGAGAGACATTTCTTCTCGTTTATACACTGTTGTGTCCGAAAATCCTAGCATCTAGGGTAGAAATGATTCAATGAACAATGCTATTGGTTGGCTTTGAATAAGGAAAATTGATTGAATTTAAGGCGAAATTCAGTGTAAGCTGAGCTGAGAAAAGTTAATAGTTATTTATTTATTTATTTAACAGGCTGCACTGCCGAGTTACAAAAATAGAAATACTAAAAAGAAAATTGAAAAAAATTAACAAATAGTTGAAAATATTAGATGTATGCATATTTGAAACTTCAACAAATTAAAGCAATACACAAGTTAACATGGAAGAAAGTGCAAAAGCGGTAAAAAAAACCAAGCATTATAAGGAGCTTTAAGAATTAAATCTTTAATTTGCGACTTAAATTGAGAGAACGTTAGCGGAAAAGGACCAAGCTGAAGATCGTTGTGCTTCCTGGGGATACGCACTAGTGGCGAGTTAAAATAAATTTCATATCGCGCGAAAAGAAGAGAAAACATTAATTAAGATCTATCTGATCGATTGACGTTACGTACACAAAATATAACCAAAATCGAAGAGGATAGTGCAATAGAGAAGCTTGAAAAGCAAGCACTCGTCAAAGAACACTCGTCGGGAATCAAATGAAGGAATGTTTGAATAGCCGCATGTTTTTTTATTAATTTTCGAAAATATATATTAGCTTATATATATATATATATATATATATATATATATATATATATATATATATATATATATATATATATATATATATATATATAAATATATATATATATATATATATATATATATATATATATATACACATATATATATATATATATATATATATATATTTCCTCTGAGTCATCACAGCATTACGAATTTCACAGCACACATTGCAGTGTCTATTTCTTTTGAAATCCATGTATTGACATTAATGAATATTTAGTTCCAAATCATTAAGTTGGAAATTTTTAGAGAAATTTTCAAAATTGAACTGTAAGATGGAGATATCCTCATAAGGTCGGATTGATTTGAAAATTCTACGGTCATCTACAAACAACAAGAACTCAACCTCATGAAATCTAAACTATATATCACTTGTAAAGATTACAAATATTGAAGGTCTCAAGTGAGTGCCTTGTAGCACAATGCAAAACTAAGCCATGTAAGAGGATTGATCCAAACGTAATGATTATCAATTTAAACCAAGGTGATCAAACTTAAAAAAATATTTATTTTTCAACATAGTCTCCTAACAAGCTAATACATTTAGTCCATAGTTTTCCCAAACCCAAGATACCCTTAGAAAAAAACGATTTGTCTCTACTCTCCCAAAACGCCTCAACAGCGACCATCGCTTCGCTATGATCTTCAAATTTCTTGTCCCAAATGAGCCGAGGAAATAGATTAAAGTCACTAGATGCTAGATCTGACAAATAGGGTGGATGTTCAAGCAGCTCGTTTCTTAAATTGCAGCGATCGGAACTGGTACCTTGTGAGCCGGTGCATTGTCTTGATAGAACAGTACTCTGGCTCACAGTTTGCCACGACTTTTTTCCGTAATAGCCTCCCGCAATCTTCTTGTTTGTTCTGCGTAGTAAAAGCCTGATATAGTGGCTCTCTTTTACAAGTATTTCACCATAATAATTCATTCAGCGTATAAAGAAACTGATACACAACCCACCCTGCTGAGGTCGACAATATGAATTTATTCGGCGTCGGCGAAGAGGGTCGCTTCTATGTCATCGATAGCTGTTGGGTCCCTGGATCGAAATGGTAGATGCAGGTTTTGTCCATGGTTACGAAACGTGACAGAAACTTCTCCAGATCTTCCTGGAACTTTTCGAAACTGACCCTCGAAATGGCGACTTTTTTCTTCTTTTGCTCGTCGGTTAACATTTTCGGCACCTAACGCGCAGGGACCTTTTTCATATGTAACTCATTGGCAGCGTATCTTTGAACACTGCCATACTTCAGCGTCATGCCTGATAGTCACTCTTTGATCTGCCAACACGTCATCTTCGAAGTTTTTCACGTTGTCTTCAGTGAAGGACGTGGATGGACGTCCTTTGCGGTGTTCATCTTCGGTGAATATTCTTCCCAGACTAAGCTCCTTGGCCTGGCGTGCAATGGCGGAATATGGAGAAACCAAGCCACTTAATGTTTTCACAAAGTCACTGCGCATGTCTTAGATATGGTAGACATAGACATATAATGGTAGCAGTGGCGGCTCGTGGCCTAATTTTATGGGGGTTCACAAATCGAAAACATCTGTATTGGGCACATGAATATTTACCTTGCTATACTTTTAAGAGTTGCATTTATTTTAGTTAATTTGCCGAAACATCGCAATACTGCTAAAGAACGAGTTAGAAGAAATCTATTCTAAAAAACAGAACAACTTATAAAATCCTTCAAAAGGCGATTTAGAAATTTTGAACAGCCATATTTTAACAAGACATTTTAACAGATTTGATACTTATATTTCCAGTAAACCTGGTATTTTCATCAGAAACCCTCATGGTGTCTTAACCGTGACGGGCTTAGCATAGTTTATTACGAAAGATGTATGCACTGACATTAATAAAATTTTTTTACAACTGCCATAATTCTGTGATAAAGTAACACTTGCTAAATGCAAATTGTAATATTTTCCAAATATATGTTTATTAAAAATTACAATTTGTGATAAGCAATTAACATGATCATTTATGGTTGCTATGTAGTTATGACTCCAAAGTAACTGCTGTAAGTCGAGATGACCTCAGTTCGTAAATTGGGATCATTAGAAAAACAAATACTTATCACGGTGATCAGAAGAATGTCTGAAGACGACTAATAACAGGGTAATTTTACTGAGTTGGAAGTAAATACAATTAAGCCTGAAATATGCTCAGTGTATTTACAAACAGTCCATATAATCCCAAAATTTCTAAAAAACGGGAAAACCCTTCTTGCATATAACTTTTCATATATTTACGCCCGCAAACCTACACTCAGAAAAATTTAACCACTTAAAATTTTTTAGAATCAAATTTAAATCAAAAGTTGAAACACTTTTAAACAAAAAACGAATCTTATTTCAATTAAATAATCCCCCACATTCAATAAAAATGATTAAACTTTATTATAAAAATGTTATTTTCATCATTGAATGAAAAAACAAAACATTAAAACAAACAAGACTGTACCGAACGGCAACACCGTTCGGTGGAACGACAACGACGACGACGATGGCGGACGTGACAGGATGAGAAGTCAGTCTCGAACAAGCCCCCGACAAGCCTCGATGGTTGCCAATTGGGTCCGGACCGAGCGAGCGATGGCGCGAGCGAGCGACTTGGTGCAAGGCGCGATTCAATAGAGCGGTGCTAATGTGCAATGTAAGTGCAATGTAGTTACGACAAATAGTGCAATAAAGGCGCGGCGGTAAACCGCCTATGAAGTGTTTTATTTCCCCCCTGCCGAGTGCGCACGAATGTGCCACCTTCGGCCTTAATCTATACATTTGGTCCGTCGAGCCGGATACTGCGCCTTGGTCAAAACCCATTACAAAAACCCCCCAATATAGTGCATTGGTGCAAGGTGCATGCGCAAGGGCAAAGTGTGTGCTAGGGCAAAGTGCGAGATAAGACAAGTGCAAGTTAAGTGCAAATCGCGTGTGCAAAAGTGCAAATTGAAAGACAATTGAATATGGCGTCAGAAAATGCCAGAAAGATCCGTTGCTTGATCATTAAAATGGGGTGAGTACCATGAATATCAATATGTGCAAGTGAAAACGACGAGTTGAAAAGGCCTATAATATCAATATGTGCAAGCGCAGCGATTCACAATTGAAAAGAGCTATGTTAGTGCAAGAAATTCGAATAGAGCAGGAATATTCATGTGCAATGCTAAAATATCCATACGAATGCCATAAACCGCCGCTAAAATACACAAATACACGCTCAAATTCTCGTGTTGCGTCGCTTAGCAACGAGAAAATTACTGCTAATCCAAGCAACAGTCGATGCGACGCCGAAATTCCATCGAAATGCGAGCGTTGATGTATGTGCCAGATATAGAGCAATGAAATGTGCATGAAAAAAACGTTGTATGCAAGAGCAAGAACAAATGGCTTGGTATAATTCCATAGCTGCACAAATACTACGAGCGATGTATGTGCCTGAGAGCTGATCGGAACGAAATCTCGCCAGCGCGCACAAGTTACATGGACGCATGTATGCTGGCTGTGAAGGCGGATAGCCGCAAAGAAGAATGTCCGAGAGACATGATGCCTGGCTGAGGCGATTAACTGTGCGCTGTGACTGACGCGTAGACGAAGTAATGAGCATGTGCAAAGACAATACGATTCAAGATCCAATGTGCGTGATCGAATCGACTGACGGAGCAAGGCAAGGTGCAGGTAATATCCAATGTGCGGATATATGAGCAAGGGCAAGTATCAATGTATAAGGTCCAATGTGCGGACCGGTGCAGAGCGAATGCGAAAGAAAAGAGCTAGAGCGTGGACGGTCGAAGCGGGCGTAGAGCGATGTATATGTGCGGGCATAGATACGAGCGTGGACGTTATATGAGCGATGACTATGTATTAATGAGAGCGCGGGCATAGAATTTTCGTGATGGAAACGTGCGGAATGGGCATAGCGTGCATAGAGCGTTGTATGTGTGTGCATGGAGAGGTGCGAAATAGAGCATGGGCTATGTTGTGCGAGTAAATATAGGGCAAGAGGTGCATGAGAATTTAAAATAGAGCATGGGCTAAGAATGTTGTGCATGTGTGAGAATGTATGTGTGAATCCAGGCCTGGATATAATGTGCAAGAATGTAGGTAAAAGGGTGCATGGTAAATAAGAAATAGGTTAAAGGAATGCCTATAAAAGGTGCGTAGCATGGAATGAATGCTATTGTTTTGAGAATTAACGAACGGTTACGATCGGGAATCGAAAAGCGAAAAGAAAAGTAATTTGTGGTAAATTGAAAAAGATTTAAATTTGAATACGATGTCCGAAGTTGAACGTAATACTTATGCTGCAAGCATAACGCGAGCGCGAACGTTTGCGTTGAGCGAAGGTGCGAGAGCTGTGTCGTCGGTAAACGTAAAGGCGCGATTACAAACTCTCGAAGGGGCTTGGGCAAAGTTCGAGAAGGCGCATCATGCGCTTGGGCGTAAAGTAGGGCGCGATGTTGAGAGAGAGGCGGAGGTATACGAGCAAGTAGAAATGGAATATTTGGAAGCGAAGACGGCGCTGATGTCATGTGCGGAGCAAAGCGAGACGGAGCAATGTGGTATGGTGCAAAGAGCGACGGAGCAAGAGCGCGAAGAGCGACGGAGCTAAGAGAGCGCGGGCAGATAGCGAATACATGGGGCACATTTGCGGGCGAATTTCGGGAGTGGAGCGCGTTCCGGGATAAGTTCCGATCGGCAGTGCATGAAAATAGGAGCATCAAGCCGGTCTTCAAGTTGCAATGCTTATTGGCGGCGGTGAAAGGAGAAGCGAGCAGAGTGCTAGGGTCATGGCAATTGACAGAAGCCAACTATGAGATGGCATGGAAAAGGCTCGAAGAGGTATATGAAGACGAATACCTAATACGGAGGGCGCATATTCGGGCACTTTTCGAAATACCGTGCATGGGCACAGCAACGTATGCCGGGATTAGGACCATTGTGGATACGGTCAACGAATCAATGAGGCAGTTGCAGGTGCTGGGCGTAGGGGTCGATACGTGGGACCCGATCATCGCATACATGATAATAGAGCGGTTAGACTCAAAAACGGCGGAGCAATGGGAGCTAACGCGAAGTAAAATGAGCCCATCGGTGTGCGAGTTGTGCAATTTCTTGGAGAAGCGAGCAAGGGCATTGGCGCATGTATCGATGGAAATGTCGTGTCGAGGGCAAGGAGCAAATAAGGGCAATGGTAGAGCAAAAGAGATAGTGCGAGCTGGAGTGCAGGTAAACAAGTGCAAACGGTGCGATGGGGATCACCCATTATACAGGTGCGAGCAATTTTTGCGAATGAGCATTGCGGATAGGCGCACGTTTGTGGTAGACAACACATTGTGTTTCAACTGCCTAAAGTCGGGGCATGCGGCGGAGAAGTGCTACGGGGGCCCATGTTTGAATTGCCCTGGCAGGATGCACAACAGTGTCATATGTCCGGTAATGTGCAAAGAGAGAGCAGAGTGAGCGAAGAATCGACGGAGCTATGCAACGATATAGAAACAAAGGTGCTAGGGCTAAGATGGATAATGGAGCGAGATGTGCTAGTATTCCGCGTGTGCAAGAGCGATGACACGATGTTAATCACAAAAAGGCATGTTTTGAGTCAAGTAGCGAAGTTATATGACCCGAATGGCTTGTTGGGGCCAATTATAGTGCGTGCAAAGATACTAATTCAGAGCATATGGAAGCTAAAGTTGAATTGGGATGAAGATTTGCCAAAAGAAATTCAAGACGAATGGTGGCAACTTCGAGACGCGCTGCCGATAGTGGAAAGAATTCAATTTCCGAGGTGGCTCGGAATGACCAAAAGTCACAAGATACAGTTGCATGGGTTTGCTGATGCGTCGACGAAAGCATATGGTGGTGCAATTTATATTCGAGCAGAAGATGAGCAAGGAGCAATTTCAACAGTGCTAGTAATATCGAGATCACGCGTAGCGCCAATTAAAACAACCACGATACCACGACTTGAGCTGAGCGCAGCAGAGCTATTGAGCAAGATGATGAGCAAAGTGCGACAAGAGCTAGAGTGCGAATTCGAGAAATACTTCCTATGGTGCGATTCGATGGTGGTGCTGCACTGGATGAAGAAGCCGCCAGGTGTGTTGAAGCAATATGTGGCAAATAGAGTAGCGTCGATACAAAATAACACTGAGCTAAGAGCATGGGCGCATATAAGATCATCTGATAATCCAGCTGATCTATTGAGCAGAGGAGCAAAACCAAGTGAGCTAGAAGATAATGAGCTATGGTTGAAGGGGCCGAAATGGCTTAAAGAAGCAGAAGCCGAATGGCCAAAATCCTTGATGAGCAGTGCAAATACAGAGCAAGTTATGAGCGAGTGCAAAGATACTAATAAAGTGCAAAGTTGTATGATGGTGCAAATAAACGTAGGAGCGACGTCAATATTAGAAAGAGCGAGCAACCTGTGCAGAGCAATTAATATAACAGCGTACGTATTGCGGTACATACGTAATATACGTAAAAAGGAGCATGAATACAGGCAAGATGTGCTGCCAACGAGCGAAGAGAAGATAGAAGCGCGAAATTTCTGGGTGCGACAAGTGCAAATGAGCTATTATCGTATGGAGCTAGACTACGTCAGAGCAAAGAAACAAACCTTCCCGAGCAAGAGCAAGATAGCAGCATTAAAGCCAATTTTGAGCAATGATCATTTACTGCGTGTGGGGAGAAGGATCGGCAGAGCCGAGTGCAGCTACGATGTGCGACACCCTATTATTATACCACCTCAGTCGAGATTGGCGCAATTATTGATGACAGAAGCGCATCAGAAAACTAAGCATGGTGGTGTGCAGCTTATGATGCAATATATACGACAAGAATATTGGATACCAGGGCTGAGAAGAGCATTGCGGCGAATAGTGCATAATTGTGTGACATGTGCGAGACTAGATGCGCGAATGAGCGAGCAACTAATGGGCGATCTTCCTGAAGAGCGAGTGCGGCCAGCAAGGCCATTTTTACACACGGGCGTGGACTTTGCGGGTCCAATCACGACGATAGCGAGACAGGGCAGAGCAGGGCGCCAAGTTGAAACCAAGAGCTATGTAGCAGTATTTGTGTGCTTATCGACGAGAGCGGTGCATTTGGATGTAGTGACGAGCTTGGAAGCTGATGCATTTGTGGCATGCTTCAGACGATTTGTGGGAAGAAGAGGTCGATGTGCGAAATTATGGAGTGATAATGGTACGACATTTGTGGCCGCAGACAAGCAGTTGAGAAGTGCGATAAAGACATGGCAGAGCGTAGAAGTGCAAGGGCAATTGAATGTGCAAGGTACGGAGTGGAAGTTTATTACGCCAGCTGCTCCACATCAAGGTGGCATATGGGAGGCAGCTGTGAAGTCGATGAAATATCATCTGCGGCGCATGCTAGGGCATCAACGAGTGACATACGAGCAGTTGTGCACAGTTTTGATTGAAATAGAAGCCTGTCTGAATTCGCGGCCAATCAATGCGATATCGGACGATGCCGAAGACTTGAGCGCGTTAACGCCGGGGCATTTTCTCATTGGAGAAGCAATAGTGCAGCCACTACCAAGAAATGAGCCAGAGCTGAGCAAGAGCGGTCTACGACAATGGCGCAAGTTACAACAAATAACGTTAGCATTTTGGAAGAGGTGGCAGACTGAATACCTGGCCACGCTGCAGCAGCGAAAGAAATGGCGCCAGCGCTCCGAAAATATAAGAGCAGGGCAATTGGTGCTAATTAAGGGCGAGAATCTTCCACCATCGTATTGGGCAATGGGAAGAGTGGTGCAAGTCAAGAAGGGCGCAGATGGGCTAGTACGGAGCGCGGTGGTGCGAACAGCGACAGGAGAGCTAACACGAGCGGTGCAGAAATTATGCGTGCTACCAGTGGCGAGCGAATAGAGCAAGGTGCAATGGTGCGATGTACGATGTGCAAGTTGAGCGAATAGAGCGATGCGAGATGTGCGAGCAACGAGATGCAAGGTGCAAGTAGAGCGGTGCGAACGACTACGTGCGAATAGAGCGGTGCTAACGATATTGAGCAAATTGAGCAAGGGCGAGCGACTTGAGCAAAATAAAATACAACTGAGCTGAGCTAGTTCGTGCTTTTTGGGGAGTGTACCGAACGGCAACACCGTTCGGTGGAACGACAACGACGACGACGATGGCGGACGTGACAGGATGAGAAGTCAGTCTCGAACAAGCCCCCGACAAGCCTCGATGGTTGCCAATTGGGTCCGGACCGAGCGAGCGATGGCGCGAGCGAGCGACTTGGTGCAAGGCGCGATTCAATAGAGCGGTGCTAATGTGCAATGTAAGTGCAATGTAGTTACGACAAATAGTGCAATAAAGGCGCGGCGGTAAACCGCCTATGAAGTGTTTTATTTCCCCCCTGCCGAGTGCGCACGAATGTGCCACCTTCGGCCTTAATCTATACAAAGACACACTTTGATACAACGTTATTGAAATGAGGTCAGATTATTTGAATTTAAAAAAAAAACGTATATCACGCCAAATGAAAAAATTTCAAATATGATTTGGCGCCATATACGTTTGTTTTTAATTCAAATAATCTGACCTCATTTCAATAACGCTGTATCAAAGTGTGTCTTGTTTGTTTTAGTGTTTTATTTTTCATTCATTGATGAAAATTTTGAAATGAAAATAACATTTTTACAATAAAGTGGAATTCAAATAAGATTCGACTTTATTTAAAAATGTTTCAACTTTTGATTTAAATTTGATTCTATTAAATGAAATTTTTCTGAGAGTATGATATAATTAAGTGCCCAGACTATCTCTGCATAATTGAACCTGTCAATATATCATAAAAGGCCAGGAATAAGGGACAAAATATATTAAACGCTCAAATCATTTCCAAATATTTACTTTCTTCCAAGGATAATCTTCTAAAATACTGAATACATTTTACAAGAATTCAACAGCGAAAATTTCAGAAGATTTATATATACTGCCCTACTAGTCATAAAGGTTCTATCTACATATTATTACTTTCTAGATATTCAATGATTTATGTTTTGATTTGTACTGGAGATCTATGGAGAGCATTTTTCAATATTAATTTTAACATACTTCCACAAAATATAGGTTTTTCAAATTTTGTAGAATGATGCGATAAATTATATAGATTATATACTCAAAATTATACTCAAAATTGAGAAAAATGCAGATAGAATGTTTATGCTTAGTAGAGCATTATACATCGATTAAATTCTTAATGTGTCTTAAAATCATACAGACACAAATAGAGGCAATTGCTAAAATTATATATAATCGATATAAAACGCTCGAACGGCAGCACGAATCAGCGCATGGAACTGACCGCCGACAACAATGTTTGAATACATCAAATTGGTTGCCGATCGCACATTCTGAGTGTGAACCCCCTGCTAGTACTGAGCCGAGCTAAATGGATGCACCCCTCGCTTCCTCGCTCGCTCCTCTAGCCCCCTAATTCCAGCCACAAAATCGCACGTGCGATCGCTAGTACAAGAGGCAGTAAAGATTAGCGAAATTGTATGTGGTTTTTATCGTCGTGGCAATATAGTGGCTGGGTATGAATGAAATAATAATGATAAGAATGATCGGCAGGCAACATTATGTGCTGCCATAACAAGTATTGTTCAATGTCTATTGTTCAATTGAATCATTGATTTTTTTGTGGGGGTTCACGTGCGAATCTGCACATTAGGACGAGCCGCCACTGGTAGACATTTTTTTCAAACACAGGTACTTAATAACAGCTCTAATTTCGTTTTTCTCCGTTTTGATGTTCTCTCTTCAACGGTTCGTATTCAAATGTAGCCTTTTTATATGTCTTTTTTATGCTGACTTAGTGGGTATATAAGGTAGAAAATATATTTTTTTAATTAATTTTCATTTATTCATTTTATGCTAACTGAAAATAGCCGATTGTTACTACTTTTGGATCAAACCCCGTATATGCAGATTTGCTGGGTTTTAAAATGTTTACAGGTGGCAAGGCAAAGATGAAAATCTATCTGCTTCAATAGTTTTCATATAGCCATGGCATTAAACCGAAATTCATGGAACAGGTTGGATGGAAGCAAACAATTTGGTCTAATATACTTTTGTTGGCGTAATCTGGCAATACGGCTTATATTTTCAGTGAAATGCTAGTATAGAATGTGCATATGCTAAATTTTTTATGTGATGATCCAGTTGCGAGTACATAAGTAAAATCGATTTCATAAATTTCAGCCACATAAATTTTGAAACAATATTGACATATAACTTTTACTTTTTCTGAAAATTAACTTTTCTAGCGGTTTCTGCGCACTAGTTTTTTTTAATAAACTACGTATATGCAAGCATTTATCAAAAAGATCTGCTATACACTTTTTCAAAACTAACAAAGGATCTAAACGGCATATGTATCATACTAATGTTAAGCAAATCTGTCCAACCACAATCAGTTTAAAATATTGAGGGTTGATAGAAATTTCTTTCTATAAAGAGTTTTCTGAAGTTCAAAACGGTTATAACATTGCCATTATTTTTGTCGCATCAGGATTAATTGTTATATTATTTATTATTATTTGCGGATTAAAAATATTCAAAAATGATCTTCATGCATTAATTTGTAAAAATATGTACATCTAAATATGTGGTTTTAACAAGCAAATACAAATTTATTTAAATAGATGCCTTCTTAAAATATTTACCTGGATATGATATCCACATACAAAGAGCTCGCTTACATTATACTTTACCATCAATTTGGCTGTAGCCGCAAGCATGCTATCTACCCCAGCACACTATTTCGTACTTTTACGGTCAGATTGTTTGGCACCTGAATGGGGCAAACACTCTAACGATTATATGTGCCTTGGATATCGATAGGTGATCAAGTGTAGATTTCCAGAAGATAGAACACGACTCCCAGTAAGTTTCCTTACCTCCGTCAACCCGTGACAACATAATTGTCAAAAATTTCTGTCACTGAACCCATTTCAGGCACCAGATTTCCCGCTGACCTTCGTATTCCAAGGACTTATCATCAACTTAAAGTCCTTCAACACACAAAATGACGCTCTCTTGATTGCACTGAATCAAGGCCCACTCAAAGCTGCAAAGAGACTAGAAGAGCTTCGTCAACCACAGATTTAAAATTAATGAATGGATATGAAACTAAACAGTAGAAAAATACAGCTGTGTGTTTATGAACCTTTTTCTGTATCGGAGATCAAAAACTATCTCTGATAAGGCGAAAAAATCGTTGTAGTGCTCGGAACTTCTAGAATTAATCATGTTTCTGTATCATGTTATTTCGGAGTACATTCTATCAAATTTAGGTTCCAGCGCAGCAAATAAGATTAAGGCTAACTTTTAGCACAATTAGGCTTAGCTATTTTTATTCAAATATAAGCTAGATTTAGTTTAATACATTAAGCTAGCATTTATGCATTTCACAGCTTAATCAACCTCAAGTACTGTACAACCAAAAAATAAATATCATTATTTTAAATAATTTAAAATTAACGAAGGAAATAATAATATAAAATAAAAATAGTGAAAACCATATTTTCGTTGTTATAATTATTTGTGATTGAGTGTTTAATGTACTTTCACTTCCAAATAAAACCCATTGAGTAAATAATCGGATATAAAAAAAATTGGATAAGGACCGATGATCCGATATAAAATTTTTTATCATTATTATCATTATCATTAATCATTATGTATATATATTGCACAATGTACATAACTGTCACAAACTTACAAACATGGAACGCTAAATCGATTGTAAGTTAAAATGTGACGCAAATATTTTTATGAGAGGGAAATTAATTCAAATAAATCAAATATTTCGTTGAATAAAGTTTACGTGTTATTTATAAGTTTATCTCCTTTGTTGATTCAAATCTGTTTTGCCTTAATTCATCCGCACGTTCATCATCAACCTGGCACAACAGCCCGACGTCGGGCCTTGGCCGCCTGGATCAATTTCGTCCAATTGTCTCGGTCGCGTGACCGCGTCCTCCAATCTTGGAACCCCAATAGTTGTTCGGCGTCCGCATACACTGAGCTCTCCCAACGAGCTCTTGGTCTTCCTCTTGGCCTCGCTCCGTCGACTCGTCTTGCGTTCATGACACGTTTTGGCATGCGATCGTCATTCATGCGTTGCACGTACCCAGCCCACTGTAACCCACTGTAACTTCCAGCTCATCGTAAAGTTCGTACAACTCATTGTTGTACTGGATGCGCCATCCATCTCGGTCACGGATAGCCCCGAAAGTCCGATAGTTTTATAAACGCGGAGCTTTGTCTTTTTGTGCACATATTTCGATTTCATAATGGGGAGGACTGAGAAAAAAGTCTCACTTGCTAGTTGTATCCGTCGCTTGATTTCGTCAATTTCAGTGGCGTCACTCGATAGATTGCTACCCAGGTAAACGAATTTGTCCACGAATTTGATGCAAAGGTACCCTATTTTGATGGTCGTGGGCGCTGGCGTCCTTGTCCTAGATTGCATCATAGCTTTCGTTTTGTCCTCGTTGATTCGTTATCCAAATTCCTTTGCTGCGGTGTCAAGTCTAAGCAGAAGTTCTTCTGCATCGGTCAGTTTTCGAGCCATGATGTTAATGTCATCCGCGTACGCTGCCAATTATGTCGACTTAAAAAGTAGCGTGCCGCTGGTGTTCAGGTTCATTGCCCGCATAGCGAACTCAAGTGCCAGGTTGGAGAGCGTGGGTGCTATTCCATCGCCCTGCTTCAGGCCACCCAGAGTTTCAAAAGGATTCGTCAATCTGTTCTGGATCCGGACTAGCGAGACGGAGCTGGTCATCGTCGTCTTTATAAGTCTCACTAATCTGGCCGGTATACCAAATTGCAGCATGATGCTATATAGAGCGCTTCGGTTGATGCTGTCATACGCTTGTTTAAAGTCGACAAAGATTTGGTATACGTCGACGTCGTATTCCCAGCACTTTTGCAAAATTCGCTTGACCGTGAAGAGTTGATCGATTGTGGAGCAACCAGATCTGAAACCGCCTTGATACTCGCCAATGATTTAATCCTATACGCCAGAATTTTTGACAGGATATTGTAGGCCGTACAAACTAAGGAGATGCCTCTGTAATTCTCACACCGCAGTGTATCTCCTTTTTTATGTATGGGACAGATGATGCTTCTACGCCAATCGTTTGAGATCGCCTCAGTCTCCCATATTCGCAGCAGTAGTTGATGTAGCGCACTTAATAAACCCGTCCCACCAAACTTGACTAGCTCAGCTGGTATCTCGTCAGCGCCCGGCGCTTTGTTCCTTTTCAGTGAACGCAAGGCTAGATCAACTTCTTCTACTGTCGGGGATTGTGCGGATGGAAGTTGACCAACAGTATCGTCATAGAGCTCAGCTTCTGCTGCCAGGATGTTTGATGGCGGATTCAGAAGCTCTTCGAAGTAGGACGCCCATCGTTTGCTAATACTTTCGGTGTCGCTGATAATACTTCCATCTTTGTCCTTACAGAGGCTAGTCCTGGGTTGGTAGCCATTTTTGATAGTGTTTACTAGTCTGTACGCTTGTCTGATGCTCTTTTTAACCAGGTTTACATTAATGCAATTACTCATTAGAAATTCGAAAAACAATCGCAAGATTTAGTTTCGATATTTTCGAAATTTTCTTTAAATCGATAAACAGACATTCAATCATTTGAAGTGTTATCTATGAAACCATTCTCTTAATCAGAATATCAAACTATCGTAAGCCCCATCTTTCCGCTACACTGTCGACTATTTAACATTGAAAATGATATATCTGAGATTAAATTACACTTGCACATACCTGGAGCACACTGCATATTAAGGATATAAATCGTCAGACCGGAACTGAAGGAATTTTTATTACCATGGTCCAATTGTTACTTTTATGACGGTGCTTTATCTTTCAGCCTTCTAACAGCTGTTTCACCTTTCTTATCTATTCTGCAACGCTTTCAACAAACGTACATACATACAAACATATGTAGCAATTCAAGTTGGTACATCGGAACAATACGAATGGTTCGAAAACGGTCCAGTAGCAGAAGTTATAGCCTACGTTCAGCCAATGTTGGAGCAGATTACGATGAAAGATAGAAGATGGTGGTATTACTGGGAGAACGAATACTTTAACGTATTTATTTTCGAGTCAATACTTTCGAGGACGTTATGCCCAATAATATAAAAATAGATCGAAACTAAAATAGAAATTTACCTTCAACGGAGAAAAATAGTGAGACAAGGTTAACTCAGGATTATTCTACACTATGTTTTCGGCAAGTGACTTATCGGAATTCGTATTCGTCATTTTGCTTGTAAAATAATCGGGTGAGCGATAATCATCCAGATTTATACGACTGGAATGGCAAAAATGAAACCATAAAAGAAGAAGTTATGTAAAAGTTTCAACAATTAATTGCATGTAAGTATATATAACAGTTACATTGGAATCACATTGATTATAGTTTTTGATATAATGATGGTCATAATTTTATTGGAACAATATTTTACTTATTATTTTGATGGTTGCATTCTTTGGAAATGATTGGCCTTTTTCTCACGCCTGCAATGCAAATATTCGTCCGCCAAAACGGAATTTTGAATAAGAATTATGTTTTATGGAAGTAAGAAGTAGGTGGAAATAAAGTTAGAAGAGTAGATTTTGACCCAAGAACACTCTTCTTCACTCTATCCATGATTCAATTTTCCACCTTCTGTTTTTTGGTGTGAGAATGAGATAAGAATGTGTAAGACAAGCCAAACCGGCGTTAGGGGAGCATCATGGGCATGGAAAACATTGGAAAATTATATGAACTTCTTCCATCATGCTTTCATTTAATGCATATACTTACATGTATATGAACGTCTAATGCAAGAACATTTCTATCACATATGAATCATCTGCAAATACTTATGCGATTATTGATCTCAGATATCTGTGAACAATCACATAAAAATTTGGTTGCAAATGGAATAACTACAATGTTGTAATGAGTTTAAGTACAACTCTGCTTATTTTCAAGCTAAATTTTCGCCGAAATAAATTTTACGTGAAATTTCGTATGAAAATTTATAACATCGGATTCAGAAACTACGTACTCTATTACATCATTCTACAAAATTTGAAAAACGTATCTTCTGTGAAAGTATGTTAAAATCAATATTGAAATATGAACTCTCCATATATGTATGTATGTACATATCACCAGTATAAATCAATATTGAAAAATGCATTCTCCATATACATACATATGTACATATGTACATATCACCAGAACAAATCAAAATACAAATCATTGAATATCTCGAAATTACTAATATGTAAATAGTATGATTATGCTTAATAGGGCAGCATATGTCAAATCAATCCAAAAGAAAACAATGCAAGGATTAAGCATTTTTTTACATACTTCCTTACGTTGTGTCGCCATTGTTTCATACACCAAATTCATTATATTTCGCTCGGAATATTCTGTTGATTTTATTTTCCAATGACACGAAGATGATTTTAGAAATCAATTAAATCTGCAATAAAACTTTTTTAATGATTTCGCACATCCGACATTTTTAACTTCGAATTAAATAAACAACCGCAGTCAACTGAATTTCTCCAGAAATGTAAAATTGGCTTGTATCGCTGCCACACGCGCTAGCTTTACCGTGAATACTAAGCTTGCGCAAACCAATTCTCTGGCAGAGCAAGGTTTACACAAGCCAGGCTTTTAAACTTGCTCATGCTTCCGCTTTAGTGGCCATACGTACGGGCTTCCCGGTATAAACTGGTTTACACAAGTAAGCGTAGAGCTTTGCCTGCACGTTTAGCAGGCCCATAATGCTAATTTCATTCGAAAATTAGCTATCAAGTTGACTCTTTATAAGTGTCTAGTGTTCTCTGTTTTTACGTGAAGTTAATAAATTATCATGATATTCCATATCATAAGCATAGTACTGAGTTCGATTTCACGTGAAATTTTCATACAAAATTTCACGTGAAATCTGTTTCGGCGAAAATTTAGCTTGCAAATAAGCAAGAGTTGTACTCTGTTCTTAGCATGAAAAGTTGCTTTGAAGTTGCTTTCGCGTTGAAAACGTAGATGGCACTAAAACATGTCTCCAATCATTTCACGCCAATTTAGTTTGTGCAGCTCATTCTTTCGAGCTAAAAAGTGACATTTGGTGTTTCAATTTGAAAATTGAATTGTGCAAATATCTTTCCAATAAGAAAATCGATTGAAAATTGAAATTCTTGACATTTTATCCATCCGGAATGAACAGTGTCTCTGCTTTTCTCCATTGCCAAAATTTTCACTCGAAAGAATGAACAGATAACGGAGACATGTCAAAATTTAGCTTCACGATTAGCTCAGTACCAGCCTTTATATTTTATGTAGACATATTTTTGTTGCTGCCTTAATTTTTTTTACGGGCACAATTCGAGGATGGTCAATTTAAAATAGGAACCTACACACTAGCTGCCAGTGCTCTATGCACTCGGTTAAATAAACTTTTGAATCTTCTGGAAAATAGACAGAATAGTTAAAATTCGTCGTTTGCTATCGGATTTCAAACTCCAGTAGGAAATTCATCTGAAATCTCATTACCACCTTGCATAAGACTCGTTATTAAATATTTATAGCTTTGGAATCATTCCAAAAGCAAAAGGGAGATAGAATACAGATTAGTTTTTTTACCTTCAAAGCAGAGTAACCATTTGTTTAAATTTGTTAGCTTCCTGCTACCAATTCTCACAGCTCTCATTTGTAGTACAAAGTACCGAGAAACCATGAGCTAAAATAGAAACGTGCTCTGATTTATACTATCTTATAGAATCCTATATATTCTAATATAAATGATGAATTTATCTCCACTTTGCAGATAATGGCTTTCTTTAGAGGCAGTAATGCTGATAGATGCTCATGTGAGGTAACAATTTTTACATAAAGTACAAGAATCTTGAATTTCAAAGTAATTTGTCTTCCTTCGGGTAATCAAATTGTTATCCATTATACTAATACGTAATCATTCCAAGCATTTGGCGTTGCATGTGAAAGCTTACAGACAATAGCTTGCAGACATAAGTAATGTGTTTTGCGAAATTCAGTGTGCAACAGTTATTTAATTACTCGAGCATAGGATAATTGATTCTAAATAATAAACAATGCCCCAAGATACAAAGTACGTCATATTGATGTCTTTGAATCAATTAGCTAATATCTTAATGATATCCTAAGCTATCCCAAATTAATTTCTTTTCTCCCCCACGCGATTGGTCTTTCTTCGAAAAGTACAGAAATTCTTACTGTGGAGCTTTCATTAAACATAATTTTCTGGATTGAATCGATTGAATGTAGAACAAACTTGGTATTGGAGGCACAGAACTTCATTCCATCAACCAATCAATTGACTAAAAGCTGTTTTCAATGCCAAATTTTCGTCCCACCATCAGCTCATCAGACACCTTCTCCAAAATCATCTGAGCTATTCGCGTTACATAACGGTATCTAGCCTACCTAGTACGTAATGTACGGTATTGAAGAAACATCCTAAAAAGTTCGCATAAATTTTTTGGTCCAAGTTTCCATCGTTCAGTTACTACGGCTGGCGAAATCCAAAAATGGTGTTGAACTGGTTCTTGTGTACCTTTCCGATAAACATGAACCCATGTCACCGGGAGGACATGCAGCAACTTGGATGGCAAGCAAGCAGACCACCGGTAGACAGGGTGCTGCTGAAACTGACAGCTTGGAAATTGATTTTAGTTAAGCGACGACAGGTTACTATAGTATATCCTGGATTTTATAGAAGTTTGCAGTCGAAGTCACGATGAGGTACAAGAAAAACGGGAGGCATAAACATAGCTAAATCTAAAAGAAAGAGCTTACTGCCTGCAAATTAAAGACCGTAATGTTAATTTAGGGCTTGCCTAATTTTTTTTTTTGTCTAAGAGAAACATTTTGGGGTAAATATTTTTTTTTTAAATCTAGGATCAAATGCAGTCCACTGGATGTTAGAGGAAAGTAGCACAGCATTTTCGCTTCTTAAATCGGACCTGCGAGTATGAGGGTTAGTATACAAACATGAAATTTTGAGAGAAAAGATTTACTCAGTATTCTTTACTTTAAATATTCCAGCACAACACACATACGTATATCATCTCGTTTCCTATAATCATACCATGCAACGAATAGAGCGCATTAATATTTCAAATATCTTTAATCTACTCCAATTTAATACATCCCATAATAAAATAGCTGTATCCATCAGTAAACATTTTATCAAACATAAAGAATACCCATCAAGCTTTTTGTGCTCTGCTTCGTATTTAACCTTTCTACTTCTTTCTGCCACTCATAAGGTTTTCACTGCTCTATCCTTCGCGACTTGAAGAGGGAAATGCACGATGTTGGCGGGTAAATAAATTGAGTAATGCATTCAGGATTTAGAGTTCTTTCTCTCTGTAGCTAACGGGCGGCTTCCTTCTTACACTTTCACATTCCGTCAAGCTGGGTGCTATCGTGCTTGTGAACTTAAATTGCTTTCAACGAACCAACAAAGCTTTCTTCTACTTCTCGCGCTACGATTGAATGAAAGAAATGAAAATGAAAATTAAATTGCTGCTTCCGGTTCGGATGTATGCTGGCATTTTAGAATATGCTATTTTGTACGCGTGTAGGTGGGTGAATGTCGATGTGATGCTAGAGTGATTCGCGATGCTTGTTGACAAGCACTTGCAGTAGCTGAAATGCAAAACTACTTAGGGAAATTTGAAATTGTTTTGAAAATGCTCTTGATAGTAAATTAGTAAGACTTTTGGTAATTCGCGTACCACCGGAGAAATTGTTATGAATCGTTGAGTTTTAATTTAGAAAATGTCTTCAGAGTTACCGTAAATGTCAGTATGATTCAGAGTGTTGAGAAGCGGTTTATTAAATAAACTATAAAGAAAACTATTGCTTTCAGCTGCCTTGTCGCGCAAGGTTGGTAAAAAATTTAATTAGTTAAATTTGCACATTCGGAAAAAATCGACAGACGAAATTAAACACATCTGACTTGATTGGAAATAATTTGAGTTTGAGGCAAGATGCTATTCGTGACAAATAAAATTATTTCTTTCGGATTTAGGAGTGTGGGGCGAAGCGTAGTGAAGATTCATATTCTTCGATTTCATTCTCGGCATCTGATTTTGCTCTCGACGTTAATGAAGCCCCAGTTCAATGAAGATTTACTAAATTAAAAAAAAAATCGGCATCAAGGATCGGTTGCGAGATTTTAAACTGGGAAGCAAGTTAGGGTAGATTGCTTCTAACAAATGCAAATTTATATAATCATTAGCGTTAAGGTATCAATATAATCATCGGTGTTTCCTTTTCTGTTTCTACTGGAGAAAGCATAATTCCCTCTTTGATAGCTAATTATTACATCGAAATTCTCAAAATATCCTAATACCACATACTTAATTTGCGCGAATGGCTTGGCGCATTATTATCAATATCAAAATATTTTTAGCGATGCCGAAAAATATTAATGGCGAAACAAAGTATGTTTCTGTTTAACTTGCTTTCAGATTTTCCATGAATTTAAACGATTCTACTGGCAAACATTATAAGTCTCTTTACTGAGAACGAAGTGCATGTAATAAAATTAGTGCAAATTTCAAATGAGAAGTTTTCTTTGGCGATCCCATCAATTTGCATCATTAATCGTCTATTTTTAGTTTGATTCTCGAACTTATTTCTGACAGTTCCATCAATTCAACAGATGCTTTGAAGGGAAAACTGATAGACGAAAAACTGAATTCTCCGACAACTTATATATATATATACATGTGTATACATATATTTTAAGGAATTCACAAATTTTCAATGATAGTTTCGATTTGCATAATAATTGTTTTGAGTATTATTCCTCAAGTCGTCAACTCGTTTACGTAGCTATTTTCATAGAACACAATATTTTGGTTTTTGGATATATTTTTCTGTGTGAGGTTCATGATTAATTTATAGTGATATATTTGATGGGTATCTGAGATTGATTTGGAGAGTTTGAAATTTTTTCGAAGCAATAAGCAACAAAACAAACCAATGTCCACAAAATGGTTTGCATTTTAATAAACTAACTTTTTCCTTCACGAAAATCTCAGAATTTGCGGACGGATTGGTTTAAAACACTTTTGATGACTCAAGTTTCTTGAAGAATACAGCTAACGATATGAAACACATGAAAGATAATCTTATTCTGATTAAAATTAGTTTTACTAGACACCAGCTGTTTAACCAGCGAGCTTGTAAAAAAAAGTAGCCTTTTCATTCAATCAAGTGGCTTTTTATCAGCCATCTAAACACTTCTCCAATTTTTTTTTTTTTTTTTTTGTTTTCGTCGTTGGTAGGTGGAAATTTTCTAAAAGATGGTTCGGGGCTCCTGCCCTGGAACATGCCGGATTTTTACCGACTAAAACCACCTCCTTCTTCCACACTCCCCACGGGACTACTTATTCAGCATTACTTCGTGGGGGTGGATCAGCCATTAGCTGCTTCTACGCATCCTTTCTTTTTCCTTCTTTCTGTCCCTTTCCGCGTCACACAGTTTGCGGTGAATATTTTTAAGTGTTTTTTCGACGGCATTCCACGCAGTTTGGGATTTCAGCATGCAGTTCCCGGTATTTACCGCTGATATCCTTGTGCCTAGTTCCGTCTCTAGGCTACTTCTACATACATCAAAGCGGGGACAAGTGAACATAACTTGTTCCGCATCCTCGGGTACATTTTTGCAGGCTGGACAGTCCGGTGAGGTGTCGAGTCCAAAGCGATGCAGATAATACCGATAACCACCATGTCCGCTCAAGAATTGGGTTAGATCATAGCTTATTTCTCCGTGGCTTCTTGAAACCCATTGCGCAACGTTGGGGATTAATTTGTACGTCCAACGCCCGTTTTGCGCCTCTTCCCAGTTACTCTGCCATGAGCGCATTGACACTAGCCTTTGAATCTCTCGTGTGCTCGCTGTCCGTGCTTCGTTTTTATAGAGTCGAAGCGCTTCATCCGCAACAATTTCAAAGGGCAGCATACTGGCTATAACACATGTTGCCTCATAGGACGTTGTTCGAAAGGCGCAGCAAGTTCGAAGTGCAATCAGTCGGTAGGCTGCTTGCATTTTTCGGCGATTCGATTTTATGTGTAGCGCTGGTGCCCACACTGGTGCTGCGTACATTAGAATAGAGGTCACCACTCTTGAAATCAAAAGCCTTCGGGTTTGCTTCGGGCCGCCAATATTGGGTAGCATTCTAGCGAGTGCTGAACCGACAACGGATGCCTTCTTACCAGCTTCCTCCAGATGAGGTTTGAAGCTCAGTCTGCTGTCGATAATTACGCCTAAGTATTTTATAGCAGGCTGCGAGGTAATTATAACACTTCTCCACTATCTGAGTCCTTAACACGCACACACTCTCAATCATGAAACCGGCAACATAAATTCAACCGAAGGATGACGCTAACGAGGAAGAAGAAATTAATCAAATCCTTGCCTCTGTACCAGCAAAATACCAGCTAATTTCGGAGAAATCAAACAGTTAGTCAGTGGACTAAATAAGAAGAAGGCACCTGGACTTGACTCGATGGCGAATAAATGGCTAGACATCTCTCGAAAAATACGCTGGAGGCCTTGTCGGACATAATTCATGCTAGTTTTTGGACCAGGAGCTTCACTGAGGTCTGAAAGACAGAAATTATGACAGTTGTGTTCAGACCATGTAAATACCTTCACTTTCCTCAAAAATGGAGAGCTACAAGTCTCTTATTCTCCGTTGGAAAAATCACTGAGCGTCTTCGACCGGCCTAATGAGATAGTTGAGAAAGAATCCCGGAGGTAAAATTTGGCTTCAAGCCAATATATTTCACTGATCTTCAGCTCGCAAGAGTGATGCAACTCATTCGTACAAAGTTCAACCAAAGAACACCAATGGACTTGGTTTTGTTCGATGCGCGCAAGGTATTTGATAAAGTCTGCGATGCAGGACTAAGTTTCAAACTGCATGCATTTTCCATTCCACTACCCATCATACAACTTATTGCAACAATTTGCAAAGGCAGAGCTTTCTATGCTAGAACTAACAACCATGTCACCATGATGCGGACAATAGAAGCTGGAGTCCTGCAAGGTTCACAACTCTCCCAAATATTGTATAGTCTATACACATTAGATATTCCCAATGTGCTCAATGCAAAAGTCGTCTTGTACGCCAATGATACCTGTAAAAATTTCAAACCTTCACTGATACCTTATTGGAATGTTTGCAGAATTGAAAAGTTGAAATAAATGTCGAGAAGACGGAAGCCATTTTCGTAACGAAACGATACCGACAACAAACATCTCAGCTAACAATCGACAACTAAATGATAGACTAACACTACAGCGAATACTTGGAGCTGGCAATTGATGACCAACTCTCAAGTACCTCGCACATAAAAAAAGACAATATAAAATTAGACACATATTGATAAACGGCAGCACTGCCTTCTATCAGACATACAATGCGAACAAAAACCAGGTTCAGATCTGTCAATACCTTACGCGTAGAAAAATTATCGAGATCTTATGCTGCGCCAACTTAAACTCAGCCGAATTGACATATAAATACGTGACAAAACATTAAAACTATCCGACAGGCTAGACGGGAATCCTAACGGTACCATGAAGGAACTGAGAAATATTGTCGACCTCCCTAATTATCGATATCCCAGCCTTCGACAGATAATGGGATAGTGCGAAGCATCTGCACTAAGAGACAATTTGAAGTTTACGTAAATGTTGAGATGGGCTGAAGAAATCCCCCAACCAGAGGAAGGAGTTAGATTGCTGATAGCACTAGTAGCACAAATTCAGTTCAAAACGTATCTGGAAGAATTATGAGGAAGTGAAGATTACTCGTGATTTAAATTCTTTACACAGTACAAGGGAGCTTTTACCACCATAGGGGGTCTAAAGCCTCATGTAGTTATATGGATCTATGTACCAATCATAAGACAGATTATCACGTAATCTTTCAAATCATCGACCCTTCTGAGAAATTTTTGATTTTTGAAAATAAATGCAAGTTATTGATAAATTTTGATTTTTGTCCACCATGTCAAGTTCAAATTTTCAAAATTCCGAGCGGTAAACAAGAACAGCAACCCATGATCAAATTACTTCTATTTTCAGCACTCGAAACTTCTGTTCACGGGAGTCACGCTATCATCCACTTCCGGCGACATAAATTAATTGCTTATTAATCTTTTTGAATAAGCAATCTTAATATCATATTCCAATCTTAAATTCCGAATCTTAAATTCAAGCCAAATCAAATATGCTTACATAGCAGTAAGTCTAAATTGTTCGATTCAAAGAATTGTTTATTATTCGCATCTGAAATATGATCCATTAATTCTTGTGTTTGTAAACGATTGTGTTTTGGACCACATATTAAATCGATAACGATTTAATATCTATCTAGAATGAACAAGAGCAACTCTCAAAATATAAAGAGATATTTTTTTGAAACTGAAAGTGTATCATTCGAAAACACAATTCGGGAACTGACGACCGGATAATGCGATCAACATGAACTTTGCAGAACATGTTTTCATTAGCTAGAACCAGGTTTGATAGAAGTGATTTTGAAATGCAAGCAACACTGTGGTAGTGGTGCCATTTTGAAAAATAACCTAGAAAAAAATGGGTTTTGGCCTATAGCTTCCGATTTAGCCACCAGATTTTAGCAAAGTTCACGCAGTAGGTGGACCTTTCTTTCAGACAGATTATGTAGAAATTTATTTGAAAAATTAGCATAGGGTTGCCAGCTATGAATATTTTTGTCTGCTAATTATTGTATATTTGCTCAGGAAAATAAAGGTTTTTCCCAATAACTTCCGATGGAGTAACGAAATCAAAACGACACTCATCTGACGAATGCACCTTGCTATATTTCTAATTCTGTAAGAATTTCGTTGAAAAATCATGAAAGGGCTGCCAGCTATGATGAATTTAATAATTTATTGACATTTCTTTATCGTGCGATGTTGTCATTAAATCTCCAAATGGGAATGATTCTGCAATAACAATTAACAACAAATATTTAGGTTTCGAAAATTTAAAAAGCTTTGAAGTTGGCAACCCTAAAATTCTATTCACTTCTATTACTTTCAGCGCAGTCAATTAATCGAAACGAAATTCACAGGGTGGTTTTAACACAACGTGAAGCAGCTATCGTGCTAACACATGATTGCCAGCACCAAACAATTTCGTAAATATTGTACCAACAGATGCTTTCATTTTGTATGCATAAGCAAAGCAACCAATGCTTAAATTTTCTGAGTTTTGGAAATTTTTCGGATGGCAGCCCCAGACATAGTTTAATCGCTGAAACTTTCGATGATGAAAATGAAATTGAAAAGATAGGTTGATTAAGCACGAGCATGCTATGGTCGACTTATTGCTGCTGATATGATACTACAAAGAAATGTATTACGTCTTCATACATTTTTAAGTCACTCAAAGATAATTGAAATTGGAAATGTTTTTGCGGGATGATTAAAATTGAACAACTTTTTATTAACATTAAAAATTTTAATCTACATTGAAAATTCTATTTTGACAAAGTGGTTTCGAAAGTATGCACTGCTTCTCATCAGACACCAGCACACAGTGCATACTTGACTGGCGTGACCACTTGCAGGTGGAAATCATTACATTTTTATTTATGCTAGTTGTGACAAATTTTAACATCTCCGACTTATATCCATGGATATAATTTTACTTAGTAAAGGTAATTGAATTTGATCACGGTTCCCTTCTTGCTGATTTATAGACAAGAAGGAAACCGTGATCAAATTCAATTACCTTTACTAAGTAAAATTATATCCATGGATATAAGTCGGAGATGTTAAAATTTGTCACAACTAGCATAAATAAAAATGTAATGATTTCCACCTGCAAGTGGTCACGCCAGTCAAGTATGCACTGTGTGCTGGTGTCTGATGAGAAGCAGTGCATACTTTCGAAACCACTTTGTCAAAATAGAATTTTCAATGTAGATTAAAATTTTTAATGTTCATAAAAAGTTGTTCAATTTTAATCATCCCGCATTAACATTTCCAATTTGATTCTGCTTTCGGAGACTGATTCCGCAAAACGATCGAAGTTTCCCGTTTCAATATGCTCGGCTTCGATGCTGTAGAAATGATATACGTTGTCTATGCTGATTTATAGACAAGAAGGGAACCGTGATCAAATTCAATTACACTCAAAGATAATTTGTTCGAAAATCAGTTATCTAGCGGTTCTGATGCGCTAGACTTTTTTTTCTTTCTAATATCTTTACGAAATTTCGCTGGAATATCAAATTAGGTTAACAGTTTCTCAAAACAAAACAATCTTCAAAAAAAAACAATCCTTTCGTTGTTCTTCCGAAAACAGTAAAAATAACAAATTTCGAAATATTAATTCATTTGATCTTAATTTACTGCCTTAAATTAATTGGCCTGTGTATTTTGCAATGGGAATCAAAAATATCAAATCAAAAAAATCAACCGAAAAATAAAGAAATAAACCATCAAAAAAATAAGACTATTTATTTTGTGTAAAAACTAAGAATTTTAGGTTGCTGTGTGTCTAGGTTTTAAAATGGCAGCTTCTGTTCATTTAGTTCTGTTGAATATCATACTTGCTATACATACAAATATTCAGATAAATCGATATATCTATTAGGTAGCAAGTTACCTTCAAAAATTGCTCCATTACACGATTCAAATACAAACAGCGACAACCACAGCCCCAATAAAATTTCGTATATTTCTAAAAAAAAATGCAGGAAAAATTCACCCAGAAAAAAAAAACTTTCAACTTCCCAACCATCGTAAATTTTCATCAGTAAACTGATTGGGAAACGATTTTCCCTTATCTAGAATACACTTAACTTCGTTTCACGTTTCGCTACAAAACTCAGCGTGTAATTTGTATTTTAAACTTTTAATTAAGCACCGAAAAAGATAGGTAAATTGAATACCTGATGGTGGGCGCCAAACATTTTCCTTTTTATCGAGTACAGCCGTGAAAGTAAATTAGTCAACACGGAAGGAGAGCAAAATGAAAAGCACCTGTTGTTTTTTTTCTCGGCAAACGGTGGCCAGAAATAGAATTGTTAAACGAAGCTTAATGTTTTTGGTTGTGTAGTGTGCGTAAAAAAATGAAGTGAAAGGCACCGTGAAAAATAGGGTGAACAATGTAGAGAAAAATGGCAACTGAAATCAACAACATAGAGTACATATTTTCAGGATTATAGTTCTGTTAAAAGAGTGTTCAAGATATAACCTAACTTTCAGAGAACATGTGTTTCTAATTAGTTTCAAACGTCATTCATATCGAATGCATTGCATCTTAATATAATAGTGTGAAAAAATAAGCAAATGAGTACAGAAAATGTTTCAAGCCACTGTCTAATATAAGCAACGTGAATTTTTATCCGAAACTTGGTGCTAAATGACTATGGCGCTGATGGTCTCAAATTACTGAAATGGACGCTGGTGCTTCGTAATCGATTTTCAAACCCCAGGAAAATGCAGGAAGGCTCTTCAAAACATTGTTTTCGTCCCCACGTAAAATGCTAGGAAGTAAGAGCAGCGAACTAATATCCCTACTACCTCTTCGATATTCGGAAAATAATTACGAGCATTAAAAATCAATTTCGATGCTCTTCTTTCTATGTTAAGGTTTTTTCAAAAATAGAATGATAATCACAATTCAAGTAACACCACGGCACTTTATGTGAGTAAATAACGTTAGCTTTCTAAGTGGATTTTTTTTTCAAGTTACTCAATCGACTGGGGATTCACAACACTGGGGATTCACAAACCAAAGTATTTTTTCGAAACTAAGCTAATATGAAAGTATACTTATTCACATTTAAGGATGTTACTATAAGTTCCGAGGCTAAAAATGGTTGAAAGGAATTGTCCGGCTTGACCCAAGATGAAATTCCGATGAGCATTATGGCTGAAAACGATTTTTCATCACTAATTTGTATAATAATTTATAAATAGGATCGCGAACTGATGGATGACAGTAAAAACAGATCAATATAATTCTGAGCCCCCCGGGGTAGTTAATACAAATAACATTGACCCATTAAGAAACAAAACCAAAGTTCCGCTTCAACGACTTCGATGAACTAAATTTCACTGAAGAACAATTCAATATAGACTTTAATTATACCTGCAAATTATACAAGCCTGCATACTTGTCCGGAATTTCCACATTAGTTTCCTCATTTCACTTAAATACACTATATTTTCAGGAAATTCATGATTATATAGTCGAGAAACAGAATAAGTTCAATCCTTGGTGTACGATTTCAACTTGTTACTCTAATGCTATTCATTCCCTGACGCCTGCAATCAAGTCATGGAACTTAGTGCTCACCGTAAATTCAAATTACTAACAGCATACTGGTTTCCACCTGTTGTTCAATAAATAATACATAAATTTCAATTAGATGACTGCTATTTGGGTTACTAGCGGCAATTTCGTTTCGAATTCACCTCGTCCATGAATTTGAACTGACTTCTACTTCTACAGTAATCTATTAGGAAAGGAACGCAACGAAATATACTGTACGACGTTGGTTTGGAGAGCGTAAGTTGTTTGAAAATGGTGTACATAAGAATATAGTCTGAAGCCTTTTCTGTTTACTATATTTTGAAGCAATCATGTGGGTGCTTTATTTTCTTGGATGCTTCGAACATTCGGCCCGAAGTCTATAACAAGCCTGATTGAGAACCAAAAATAAAAGTTCGATTCAATCCGCCACCTCATCGCGTGGATCCTTTGGGCTTTTTTGGTTTGATTCAGTGGTCCAAAACTGCCGAAGCGTTTAGTGCAGCTGCTGAACGAAACATATTTCCTAATAGCCAATTTTTTAGGTTTAATCGGTTAATTAATTTTTTAGTCCATATCATTTCTAATATTTGCCTACTCTTTAGATAAATTTTAAACTACTAAATAAAGACTGCTGTAATAATTACAATTTTTGTGCCTAAATAATATTAAGTTAGGAAATTTTGACAACTTTTGTGAATGAACTTGTGAAAACACAATACCATAAAAATTAAACGTTTCATAGATCCACCAAACAAAATTAAATAGCATTCAAAAAACTCAAATTCAAACACCAAAATTAATCTTTCACATCATAAAATGTAAATATCCCTCCAGAAATTTCACACAATACAAAAAGTCATTATTTAACAAGCATTAGCATTACTCAAAAGTACCGTAATAATAAGTCAATTGTAATCCTATGGAATAAATTGTGACCCTAATTTCAAGGATCTCGACTCTGACTCGACAGCGTTTAACATTTTGTTTGTGGCTAAGCTTTCAGAACGAAGTGATGGTTGGTTAGGTGCGTTTGAATGAATTAGGACAAGACATTTTCATTAAGGAGACAGATAATGTTCTGAACATTTTCATTTCTTTGAATGTATTTTTGAGAGACTATGTTGTATGTATGACTTTTGAAGTGGAAAACATTAAAGTGAAAAAAATCTTTAGAATAATTATTTGCTCTATGAAATGGAAACTTTTTTCTGCTCAAATATATATTGAACATGTTGAAAGCTAAGTATCTGTTGTTCCTTCAGTTTGATTTAGAAATAAGTAATACGTGCAATTCCATTTTTATAAATGGATAAAAAATTATAGGAAACTTTTCGGATCTCAAGAAATAACCGAGTTTTATTCCAGGGCATCACGCCCGGCACAAAAGCGAACTCACTGCTATACGTGTTCGAAGTCCACCTGAAAGACTGAATCATAAACAAACAGTGAGCATATGAGCATCTACGTGGGGAATGTTTCACGTGGTCACATGCGCAAACTGAATATTTTATGGGGACTACATTCCGCTTGAAACTATTCTATGTTTTGTCATTCACGCTGTTTGATGGCAGCAACTTGACTCACTACTTTCAGTACTTGGCTATTTTCGGAGTGATCGAACGATAGCATCCATCTGTCGACTATTCATGAGGATATGATTCGTAGAAGCCGCGCTTCTAATCCTTGATATTTTTTGCAGCAAGAAATTATGAATAATTTTAAATATTTCATTTTTATTATCCATCCATACTTGCAGGAGTAATAAATTTCATATGCTGAGGAAAAAATCCCTCCATTTTTGAATAGGATTAACCTCAGTAATGTTTGTTTTTGCTTTCCCTATTATTATCACCGATTTTCGAATGAAATTGACCCAATTATTTTTAACCCTTTGAACGGGATATTTATTGATATTTTAATCTTATAATTCTGTCAAAAAATAATTTACGCAAACACCAAGTATGCAAAATGAGTTCCGAAAGTGTTTCGAGCATGGATATAGTGGCGCTTTAGAAATATTTAACCCTATGTGTGCGCTACGTTGCCATAAAAATACAATGAAAACTTGTAAAATTTCGAATTTCGATTACTTCTGACAGTCATCAAAAACTTTAAAAATAAGCAAAACGCATTGATGTTTATAAGGCAAAAGTCTTCGAAGACTCTAGAGATACTCTTCAAGGTGAAAAGAAAAATCTTTCAAATCATCCAGCTTCCTCATAAATCTTCGCATTTTAAGGAAAACAGACATTGCTGTAGAAAAAAAAACACAGAATACCTGGTTTGTTTATTAAAATTGAAATTTTCGAAATTTCTCATCGCACAGGAACGGTAACAATTTTCCAAATTACCTATATTTTCAGCAGCCAAAATTTGTTTTCAGCTGAACTGTGTTACTAGCAAAGAGTTGAGGCTCGTGTGCTCTAGTGAGTAGAGTGCTGGCTTCTTGTGTAGGAGGTCCCTGATTCGAATTCAGGTTAAGACGAGGGATCGTACACCGAACTTTGAGGTCACCTAACTCTGAATAGATGGTCGAGTTTAATGAGGGATAAGGTAAGTTATGGAACTAATCACTCGAAACTCGTATGGATTGATGGTCAATTTGAGATTACTAATAATATCAACCCCAAGAACTTGCAAAATTTTCTTTATTTTACCAGCAAAGGATTGCCAGAAACAAGCATTGTTGCTATACTTGTACCATCAACACATTTTATACCATTAAATTTTCATATGAAAATCTGCAAAGAAAATAGTTGACAAATGTTTGAATTTTAAAGGTTTCGAAAATTTAATAATATAATTTCCAATCATCGATGACAACGAAATTTACATGGTAGTTTGGTCTTGACGTGAAACATCTGTACTAAACTTTTAGTTGCAATATTAGCAGAGTGTTGCCAGGAGCAGGCATTTTTATCATTTTTGTACATGATTATCTATCGGCTAGAGCTTTGTAATATTAAATGTGTAATTGTTAGGCAGTTTGTTTTAGAACGTTGTTTTGTTTTTCTGATGTTACTGAACTGTAGTGATGGGCGTTTCTGTTATTTTCAAAAAACGAAAACGAACTGTTTTTTTTTAAAAAAAAACAACTGTTTTTTAAAAAAGTTTGCATTAATGAAAAGAAACAAATTTTATGCTGTACGACAATTAGAGTTGGGTCGTACTAGGATTTTCACATACTAGGTATAACTAGTACGAGTTCGAAAAAATACCTGTTCCAAATACCTGTTCCAAATACCTGTTTGAAGTATGAACATATGTACATACAATGCAAACGAATTGCAGTGATGTAATGAAACGGACTGATATGCCCTTCCACACCCTCCAGACATAACGTTCCGATACTAGAATTTTGATGGTGCAAGATGACGTTCAAAGAATACCGAGTCATTAGTCTGTGCAGCTTGTCCGTAACTTTCCAATGGTCGGTTATTATTTATTTGGCAAGTCTTTCTCCAATCTAGGGGCCATCTAAAGGAAAACGATCAAATTCAATCAATTTGATATGTTTTTCATTTTATTATATGCAAAAAACACCTCCTGTATTCGTTCAAATGACCAAAGTAAAAAAAATACTAAGATAGGACCAACTAATCCTGTTGTCATCTATATGACTTTTCATCGAGCGATCTCTGATACCAAACTTTTCCTGGCTAATCTAAAACAGTCGAATTTCCACTTCGCCTCACTGAAGCATGAAGTTTGTCGAAAGTTTTATTAAGAAATGATAAAAAAAAATGTTTCGTTTATTAAACATGCACCCACTAGGGGGCCAGCCTCTTCTGTAAGGCTGGACATGAGTCCAGGGGCACCTTACCTCCCGCGGTCTCGTAAATTTTACAACCCCGGTAGGGTTGAAGACACCCTTGTGGCGACCTCCAGTCACGAGGAGGGCCTCAGCACACCCGGAGACGCCAACTGGTGAGCCAAAAAGGATCTCAACCTTTTCCTCCTTGGCACTTTTAGTGCTACTTTTAGTTTTTCCGCCGGATTTCATTTTGCCGTATCTTCGGAACTAGGCTGCTTTTTCCCAGACTTGTATGGACATTTCGCTCGAAACAACTCCGAAAGGTCCCCAAATTCATGCTAGATAAAAAATTTTTTTTTTTGAAAAAATGGACGATTTTCAACAATTTTTTGTCCTTAAAATATCACTAATATACTCCCCGATCACTTCCAACCATCGAAAGCGCGGTAAAGGCAGTTTTTGCCAAACTATGGCCAAAAAACCCCTTACTCCCCTACAAAACCGAAATTTTTGTATCTGTCTTGCCCCGTTATGTCCCAAACCACTCTAACCCAAAATTGGCCGATTTTGTCCGATTTCAGCTCCTTTTGCCCTAAAAACTTTTTGAATATTTGAATAAAATACTTGCAGGTACAAAAATGCTCGTACGAAAATACTGTTTTCCGCAGCTAAACAGTTTTCCACTGCCAAACAGTTCGTTTGAAAAAACCGAAAAACGATGAAAAACGATTCGTTTAAAAAAAACGAAAAACGATGAAAAAAAATTCGTTTTACAAAAACAGTTCGTTTTAAAGAAACGATTCGTTTTAGAAAAAGAAAAACGATCCGTTTTAGAAAAACGATTGGCTTTAGAAAATCTATTCGTTGTAGAATAGTTGGAATAATTGGTTTTAGAAATACTATTCGTTGTAGAAAAACGGTTCGTTTTAGAAATGCTGTTCGTTTTCGAAAAAAAAAATTCGTTTTAGAAAAACTGTTTGTCGCCGTTTGGAAAAACTGTTCGTTCGTTTTTTGCAGCCAAACGTTTTGTTTTCAAACTGTTTGGCATTTTTGAGCCCATCACTACTGAATTGTACCAGCGTACCGCATTATACTGGCGTAGTTGAAAATATAAAACATCATTGTAACCTCACGCAGGTAATTCCTGAATATCAATTTGGCTTTAGGCACAAGCACTGTAAGAATTGATTGGAACCAATCCCAGACGGGCCTTTCATATTATTTTCACACATTTCTTCCAATGGATTACCAGCCAAATTTTTTTCTTACATTGGAAATATTACTGAATCAAAATTAGTGACGACATCCAAAGCACATGGAAGGCTGTCAAGGACGCCATAACAGACACGGCTAAAAAGGTCTTGCGACATTGCCCAATGAAAACGACTAGTCCAATGCAGAATGTAAGGATTCGGCTACAAAAAGAGCCGATGCTACAAAGAATATACCCAGCTATCAACTTGGGCCAAAGTGGAAGATACAGCCTTTGACGACAAACAATGTAAATGTGCCGAAGAAAGAAACGACTGACCATAAGCACCAAGATCCAGCAAATTAACGAAAAAATGACACTAAGTTAAGCCAGTTCAGCGTATGTGTTCACTAAACTACTAAGAATGGGCTTCAAACCACGAACAAGTCCATCCAAAAGTGTGCAAGGTTCCACAACCCAATCGAGGTTGAGCTCAAAAATGAATGGCCTCAAAGCTTCCAGGAACTATTTTCAGTACCCACAACAATTACCGAAGTTACATGTATTCCCTAAACAAGATGTTCCAGTTACACCACCAATTATAGCCTCATAAATAACAAGGTCCTGTCGGTAGATGGAATACCTGCAAACTGCTCCAAGGGGAAGATCTTCATTTCTATAACCTTGTGTTGCATGGCCGTTTGTGTAATCTTTGGGCGAAAGAGTATTATATGTCATATGTCATAGAGTATTATATGTAATGTGAAAATTATATAGGCATCGTTTTGTTACACACGTAATATAAAATGTTTTACAAAATTTGAGAAAGAAAACTAAATCCCTACTTTGAAAGTATTATCGGGGAGGATCATGATGGTTTTCGAAGTGGACGGTCTACGGCCGATCAAACTTTCTCATTGAAAAAGATTCTCGGAAAGTGTTGCGAATATAAATTTGATGTGCACCAACCAAGCAACGACAACATCGACAGGAATCCACGAACATGTACCATATACAAAATAAGACTTGACTTAAGCGTCCCAACAAAACTTGTTTGCATGGCCAAGGTCACATTGCTGAACACAGAGTCTCTGGTCAAGGTTAATGTTAAACCTCAAAATAGAATCAGGTATAAAACTAGGGGATGAACTTGCCCGACATAACGTAAAGTAATTCTGTAACAACTCTTCTCGGGTCTAGCGGCTGAAACTGGTAGAGGGCTTCATTCACAAATTTACAATTAACGTGAATATGAGTGGAGTGATTAGTTCTATGACTCTTTTTACCCTTGATTTACCTCACGTACCTATTCCGAGCTAGGTAATCTCAAAGCTCGGTGCGTAAATAAATAAATAAAATAAAAAATCAGGAAGACGTCTCGGGTACGCTAATGTTCAAGTCCATGCAACTGGTAGCGTATGCTGAAAACGCCAACACTATATTGCACGACTAATTTCAGATGCAAAAAGAACCTTTTTGAACCTAGAGCCCGAAGCAAACGAAATAAAGCTACGGACCAATGAAACTAAATTCATGATTCGAACAAGGAAGAACACTGTAGTCCGACTACACTTCATTTTACGAGACTACAATCTTCAAAATATAGATGACTTCAACTATCTAGAAGCCAACTTGAATAGATTAAGCATGAATCCTGCAAACTGAATTAATTTCTTAGGTCAGCAAGCGTGCACAGGAGAAATTGGCTTCGCATTGACAAATCACTCATTCTACCTACGAAATCGCATTGAAAGTGTTTGAATGCAAAGTGATCAGGTGAATTTGCGGCCCAGTGAAACAAATAACAGAGTGTAGAATTCATTATAGCGATGAGTTGTACGAATTATTTGACGACTCACCTGTATCCGTATGCAAAGAGCATCGGTTACCCAGAAAAACATTAAAAGGTAGATCACATGGGTAGCACTCAATAAGAAAACCAAGAAAATGATTAAACGATGGGAAAACTCGATAGAAGCTGATTGCAGATCCTTGCCGGGAATGACAAACTAACGAACGAGTTTGCAGAATCGTGATGATTGGAGGAGCCTAATCCTGGAGACCAAGGTCCAACTTTCGCTGAATAGTAAGAAATGGAAACGAATTGAAAAGTAAAGAGATAATATTTCCTACCTAAATTGACAGTATTAAATGCCATATGATTTCCAAATCGGGGCCATTAAATGGATTACCTCGAGCGAGACAATTACTCCAGTACAACAATCGAAAGCCATTTACCAAGTCACAACCAAACCAAGTCTAGGATTGAAGCACGACACACGTTCGAGTGTAAACTGAAGTTGGCTGTCTCAAATTTTAAGTAATTTCTGGTCAAAGCCTATAAAGATTTAGTTTAGATTAACTTTTAGGATCTTGTATGAGCTGTAATTCTATCGGATAATATAAAATCTAAAAGCAGTCCCAACTAAGTTATTGAAACTTTTTTGTTTACGGCTTGCGTAAATAAGCATACTAACAGCTATCATATAAATAGAAATATAATAAAATGAATAAATTTCATGGATAGAGATGGCTTTTAACAGTAAGTCCAAGTAATTGAATAGAATTCTCCACATCGGTGTATCTATGTGCAAAACAAATGTGACGGCATTCAATAAATATCTTGTCAAATATGTCTTTTTTTCAGAAAAGTAAAATTAATATAGAATATTTTCACGATACTAGAAAAGATAGAGCTTACTTAATACTATAAAATTTACACAGAAACTGATGACGGCGCTAAATTCTAGCTAAATTTCAAACTTATACCTCCATTTTACTGCATCGGACAGTTAAAAACCTGGTAAAACAAATTAGAGTTTATATGTCGCAATCCATACAGTCTAGTATTAGTAGTAAGTTTTATCTCGAAACTCTGTATGGATGTGGTAAAATCATTAGCAAAATTTTTGCTTTTGATTTTACCTCTCGTAAAATTTGTAAACTGCGTACTTGGCTTTACAACCAAAAAGTCAGATCAATATTGCTTAAAGAAGAGCGACATACAATCGCATTTTGCTTATCAAAGTAACATAAACTATTAGCCATCTAGACTAGCAATTGAAATTTCTACTTGGCGGGGATCAAAAGCTATAAGGCGAATAAACTGATGGGAGAATATGTTTCCTTAAATTGGGATTATTGAACAAACCATGATTAGGTACAAACGAAAAAATTATATGCAATGCTTAAAATCTACAATAGCTTTATATTCATAATCAAAAATGTATACAATGCACACAAGCACCATATTAAAAACAAATCAAATTTGCTCGATTTGGATTGTCCATGAGTCCTGTTACCAGAGAAGTTCAGTCGTGCGATACAAGCCGTATTGTTTTTTTTGTATGTTTGGATCTTGCTTCTTATTCTTATTATCATAGCACTGATTTTTGTAACAATTTTTTTCTGATTTCATATCAATAACATTAGAATATGGCGTGTTTCTTACAAATAATCTGATTTTACTTAATGTAATATTCTGAGATAAGAATTCGAATATACCAGTTTCAAAGCATAATTTATTTCCAAGTATCTACGCAAAACCGATGCAAAAACAATAAAATATCCACTTTCATCGTCCATTTAGCATGTCAAATTCACCTTTTATCTACCAAAACAAACCCTATTTGTGGGTTGATATCGAAATTGAATTTTGCACCCAAAAACCGCCAGAAAACCATCGTTTCGGATTTACCAAATCGACAATCTTTTCGGTTTGTCACCAAACACATCCCCACACACTATCAGGCATAAACAAAATGAAATATAAATATTATTGTTGTCAATGTAGCAATACTCAGTTTTTCTGCAACCCGGTCCATATTGTTAAATGGTCATATAGGTTTGGAGCGATTCCAACAAAGCACATTATTTCTCGAGAGCAGGCCGACCCATATGAAATCGAATTCGTCCCCATCCACTTGAGCTGTTGACCATTTTGCGATGAATGATTTATAAATTACAAACTTTAATCATTATGAAAGCTAGGGGCTAGCTATTGCGAAATAAAGCATTAAATTGATTTGTAAAAAGATTTATGAAATGCTAATGGCTTTCAATTAGTGTGGTATTATTAACGAAGTATCTGTGAAATATAAATTTTTGGTTCATTGGTATTAAAAGATTGGTATGCATGACGAAAACCCATAAAAATATTTTACATAGACATCAAGGTGTAATTTAAAAGAATAATTCAACCCGTTCACCTCTTTTGAAGGTATTGATTGAAACGTGTCGAAATTGTTTAAGCGTAGGTCAATATTGCTAGATATTCACATCAAGTACGCGAATACCCAAACACTCGCTGCAGCCAGTGTGTCAATAGTTTTACTGTTAGGGAGCTCCAAATGAAAATGAGTAACATACTGCATTTATTGATTATAAAAAAAGCTAATTGGTTTCAAATCAATCAAAACAAGCTTATTTTAATAAAAATCAGTGAGCAACTAAGTAGCAATCTCTCTGCAAATGCATTCGAGCCATTAACTAACATCAATTTTTCAAAGTCGTCCAGCAAAAATTTCATCAAAATCAGCCAAGAAGCTAATTCTGAAGTTTGCGCAATTAACATAGCAACTTTGAAACTTTGACCCAAACTTTTCAATCGTTCTTTTCTGCGCGCGAAAACACAAAAACGAGTTTATTCGATCGTCGTAAACGCTATCGATAACTTATAGTTTTTATTAGCGCTCGTTTAATGTCGTCCACGCTTCATTGGTCCTATGAAGCTTATTAAACGGCAAGTGGGTCGAGAGAATTAAGTCAGAAAAGTATTTGAACTTTTATGACAGTTTGATTTTCTTTCGATACTTTTTTTTGAGATGCTACGAAGCCGTGATTCTAGTTTTCTATTCAAAGTGAAGTAAAAAGTTTTTGAAATATATGATTGTGTCATTGTTGTTGAAATTTCATATATTTTTTCCATTATATATATTTTTGGGGATTTACTGTAGTTTTTGTTTTTGCTACAGCAAATAACATGCGGCAATGTCAATGAGAATAAGCGCTTTCCAGGTTGATCGCATTGATTTTACTCAATTAATCAAGTCATATATCGAAATTATTTGGTTTACGGAAATGCGTATATTTTTTTTTTAATATTTCGTCGAATAAACGAGATAAGTACCGATAGATTCTTCGTTTTCATATTTATTCATAATTTCACACTTATAGTGCTTGAAGAAGATCTAATATATCTATGATATATTAGACTTTCTTCAAGCAAAGAATGACAACAATTAGGATGACGATGGATTGGAACAAGTGTTTTAATTGATTTACATTTATTACACTGAGAGAGAAACTAACACACTGATATTTATTAATTTAATCCCAACTTTACTTAGTATACTTACTCCTAAAAATCTCAATCGAAACAGAATATATAATATCTAAAATCTGACGGTTTAAATTTTTCACATTATTATATTATTTTATACATATCAAACATTTAGAAAATTCTATTATCATCAGTGTTTTCATCCAATCAAAGTACAAGATAAACTAAATCTCTTGAAAGGAGTGTAATAAAAATAAAGAAACAATGTAAAAAAAATCGATTGAATTTTACGGCCAACAAAGCCAAAAATCCTAATTATTGAAATGCTCGATCGAAACTTCAATTCCAAGATTAGAAAATATTAGGTATGTTTAACATCGATATTTTCTTTTTTCAAGATGAAAATAAAATTGTTATGTCAGATTAATAGTCCGTCTGAAATATTTTGGGTAGTAGCGGGAGTATTTGATCTTGGCCCTTACCCAAAAACGAATAATGTAAAAAATGAATGTAAAAAGCAACAATATCCAGGGTAAACAAGTAAGTATGAATACAACTATTACCACTGATAGGTTGGTGATGTTTGACGAATTATACTGGTATTTTGTCAATGATTGGCTCCGTTCTTGTTTTCCTTACTATTGATGGGTAATTGAATTTACAATTTTCTTATATTTAAGTTTATTCTACCATATTGTTTGAATTATGTGGACGATTGCATCTATTTCTGTGAAAAAAATGACTATTATCAGTTTCAACTCTTAGATAATAAGAATTAGATCAGGGGTGGGAAAACGGTCGATCGCAAACAGTTCGACAGTCGATCACAGACATTTAAAATAATTTACTAGGTTAATTTAAAATGTGAACTAAACATTAAGTAGACGATTTATTCAGGACATTTTGGAATGGGCCTTGGCCTACTAGATCCAATCAGACAGTTCACGCAGTTTCACTTCACGCAAAAGCTCGCAGAGCCTTGGTGGCGGAGAAGCCAAAGGGAAAATCCGAGATAGCTATGCTCTCGATTTGTTCAATTGATAGATTTATATCATTGTAGTAAAACTGCTTCACTAAATCTCGTATACGGTTGTTTCATTTCCTTAAATCTCTCTGCTCTAAAGCACACACTTTATATTTTTGTTTCCCGCTATACACCTTGCCTGCATTTGCATTCGTCTCCCTGCTACCGAGGTAGTATATTGTCACACACAGCGCAACAAAGGTTAATCTCAATTTTAGATAAAATAAAGTTTTAAATTATAAATTAAATTAAGTTTGTGCTGGTTATTCTTTCGAGTTAAAAAGTGACACTTAATGTTTGAATTTGAAAACTGAATTGCGTAAATGTCTTTTCAATAACAAAATCGATCAAAAATTGAAATTCTTGTCATTTTATCCATCAGAAATGACACGTGTCTCCGCTGTTCTCCATTTTCAAAATTTTCGCTTGAAAGAATGACCAGATAATGGAGACATGTAAAAATATAACTTGACGATAAACTCAGTACTAGCATAAAGAATGAACTGCACATTCTAAATTGGCGTGAAATGATTGGAGACATGTGCCAAAGCCATCTGCATTTTCAAAGCGAAAGCATCTTCCAAGCAATTTTTCACGCTTAAAAGTGAGCACAACTCTTGTTTATTTTCAAGCTGAATTTTCGCCGAAATAAATTTCACGTGAAAATTTGCATGAAAATTTAACGTGAAATCGAAAACAGTACTAAGCTTTAGATGGCTCAGTTGAGGAAGCTTTTTGCAAAGATTTCTAAATCTTTTGCCTAAAATTATAGCACTTTTGGACACATTGGGAGAAAAACATGAACAATTGGAAGATCCAGTATGGGTAAAGAAATTAGCATTTCTCATGGGTTTTATGAGCCATTACAGATCGTTTAATTTACAATTACAAGGAAAACGAAAATATTTTTGACTTGTTGAGTTCGGTAAATGTTTTCTAAGTAAAATTAAATAGGCATAGTTTTTAAATGTTTTCCATATTTAGAAAAACATATTAAACTTACTGGTGAATGTAAAAGGCAAAAGCTGAAAGACATACTTCAGTTCGCGAAAAAGTCCTGGGCCTTCGATGGCCGCTTGTACTGATTTTTTTTCTCCTGGCCCATTTATCTGGTATCACATGGACCAATAGGTCTAAGTGTGGCCTTGTGCCAACCGGTACAGCCTAACCTAACCTACTGGTGAATGTAATATTGAAATGTTTTGTCCTGAACTGGAAAATTTTAATCAAAAATTCGAGAGACGATTTGCAAATCTCAATAACCTTCAACCGATTGTTGAATTTATTTCATTTCCTTTTGGAAAATTCGAAAACGAGGATATTTCATCAAATCTAGCTTATACTTTACAATTGAATTCATCGAATATAGAGTTAGAAATTTTAACGATAGCACGCGCAAATGAAAATTATTTTTGGATTTTATTAACATAAAAAATATCCATTATTGAGATTGGTGGCAATGAGGATATTTGCATTTTTTTTGCTTCCATTTATCTATGTGAAGCAACGTTTTCTCAAATGAAAAACATCGAATCGCAACTTAGGAGTTCTCTGACTGATGACCACTTAATGGCATCTATTCGATTGTGCAACTCTACAATACTTTTTGATGAAATGGAGTGTCACGCATATACATCAAAAATTAATCCAAAATATTTATTAATAAAGTACATTGCACAATTAAATACAATGTATTTAATATATTAATATCAATAAAGACTTTAAGTTTTTATTTGTTTTTAATTTAACCCATTTTTCAAAGTCGATCGCGTATAAATTAAAAAAAATTGATGTCGATCATATCAGTATTAAGTTTACCCACCCCTGAATTAGATAGTAAGATTACGAGGTTTGAAATTCATATACTGCCTTCACCTAATAGTAGCCCAGCATTCTGTTCCTCCTCAACTAATATATCAGTCAATGGCAATGATGTACCTTCCTCTTACCATTCGCTTGAGGTTTTATATAATATTTTCATTCTCTCCCACAATTTTAATATCAATTCAAACAATTTCGATTTTTATTAAAGGGCCTCTTTTTGAGAAACTTGCCAGAAGATTTGCAAGAATTCATACGAATATTGTGTAGCACATTCGATCATCCATGATACTGTGTCCTTGGCTCTCCTGCCAATGCTGATTTTTGATTCCAAATTTAAGTTCGACTTGTATATTCTTCACGTCACTGCCAAGGCTTCTCGTTTTTCCGGCTTCATCATCAAATCCTCTAAACGTTTTGTTAATCTTTCCACTTCTCTTTATCTGTTTTTTTCCTTTGTCCGTAGTGTTTTTGAATACTCTTGCCATATTTGGTGTCCACGTTACGGATACTTGATCGATGCGGTTGAATCCGTGCAACGCCGATTCACGCGGTCGTTGCTCTCTAAGTACACTATTCCGTATTGTGATTACAGTATGCGCCTCTTCATCCTTCAAATTCCTTCCCTTGAGTCACGTAGAGTGTTCCTCGACGAGTGCCTCCTTTTTAAACTTTTTAAAGGCAGTATATTGGTTGACCCCAGCATTCAACTTTCAGTTAGGGAACCGGGCCGTCCTAATAGAACATTATTTAACTTTAATGTTACATTTGCCCGTAGCGACACCTATTTCTTTTCCCCCCTTTTGCGTTTGCCTCGTCAGCTCAATAGCCTTAACCTTGGTCCTCTGCCTCAAACGTTATCTGTGTTTAAAAGTACTTTAAAAAATAACGTACTTTCTTATAATCGAAATATGTCCTAATTTGCTCAATTTGTTTCTTTTTCGGTCGATTAGCTTTTTATTCTTTTTATTCTAATTCCATCTTCTTGTCTAATCTATAATTGGATTTGTTCTGTGGATTTGGACCATAAATAAATAAATAAATACATAAATAATTTTCCGTGGTTTGTGCAACTGTTCTGCTCAAAAGATCAACTAAAGTATGTGAACTTTCATACTTGCTCGATGAATTTCATGTTTTTAAGTCAATAACTAATCAATAAGTTCAATAACTAACAATAAATTAAATAAATAGATAAATAAACTGGTATGGAGAACCAAAACTTCTTTAAAACGCTTCTTTGAAAAATGACACTTTTGTCAAATTTAAAATTTATTAAAAAACACTGCATTCAAATACTGCAACACGCCTTTGCAAGCGTACTACTAATAATACGCGATACCTCTGACTTTCTACTTCATCATTTTCATGACTGGCGTATCAAAATTAATATCCATTAAAAACCATCAAAGCGCATTTTCGAAATGAGCATGAAAGCCATCAGGTGCTGTTTCCTGTCACCAGATTTTATTGAAAATTATCTATCTGCCAGTGCTCACAAGCTGCTTAAGGACCACCCTCGGGCATTTTGTCCTAGATGGCTTTTATTCACTTTATGCAAGTTCGATAAAACCATAATTATCTTAAAAGGGAATCTACTCTCAAAATTGTTCGCATCATCGATAGACAGAATAATGAATATGATGCGGAATATCAAGGACCGCCTGATTGTGAATATATATGAGAATTATGATGTTGCAGATGAGAAACTGTTGGTCAATGATATAGCTGAGATTTGCCAGTGACAAAAAATGATTTACTCTTTAGAGACTTGTATTAAGAAGCTCAGTAAAAAATTACAATTTTTGAAGTTTATTAGATATACAAATTTTATCTTATGTACATAAGTATTCTTACGGAAGATATTATTGTACTTATAAGCCTATCTTACATTTAAAGGGCTGTATCGTTGCTAGTGAATTTACGGTTGCTACATCCTGGACTATTATTTTACAGTGTAAATGATTATTGTACGATCATCAAACTAGCTTTTTAGTTAGGGCATACTAGTATACTAGCTTAGGATCTATAAATTGAAGATGCTGTTTTTTTATTTACAGCTAACCAAATACAAGAATGTAAATTTCTACTATTATATACTAGAGGATATTAAAAGATCAACTTACCTCTGAACGGTTCGAGTTTTAATTGCTACGGCTATAGGACAAGTAATCATTGTGTTTCTACAGTACATACCAACTTAATGTTAGTTATAAAAGTGACAACTCGTAACAGAAAAATTTGGGTCCGCCAAAACGGAAGATCTATTTTGTAAACTTAATTTTTGGTAAAGTACATAAAATTTGATCTTTGAACCAGAAAATATTCCAATAAGATCCACGAAATATGCTTGAGCATTGTCGGCAGGAAAGAGAAAGGATGAACACTCCGCGACAAAACTTTGGACCACCCTGAAAGAACTTTAAAAAAAGTTGCAGTAAATGAAATTACGTGTTCACACAGTGTACCCACTAGTCTCCACCCAGCCTAATAAGCTTTTGTGAGTTTTGGTTTATTTTCACTCCAAGAAAATTTGGAACAGCCAATATGCCATCATTCTGAGCTGAGTTTTGAATATGTTCAGACCAGATTTTTTGTGGCACGTTCAAAGTCCACTTCGTCAAAATGGTCTTTGGCCGTGTCAACCCAGTTTCATATTTTTTTTTTCAATGAATAAACAAAACACCTAATCCATAATACTTGCCGAATGATAATGTTAGCTAATATAAAATTTTACACCGATTTTGACTGGCACACTCACCGATTTTGACTCGATCTAGGTCGAATGGGCAACCTTCGAATTAAATTGTCTAGATCTTTTAACATGGAGGCGAAAATCTAAAAATCTATCGTTTACAAGTTTTTTGACGTTGGCCATCAAATCAAGTTATCATGATCTTATTATGAAACGCAATTACTATGCTAAAACGCCTGAAATTTTGACTGGATTGTGCGGCTTCCGTATTCATTTAATGTTTGGATTGATGTGAACTTACACGGAAATCAAACATTCAGTTCTTGTTTAGTGTTTCTCCACTGTAGTGAGTCACGCGAAAGAGCTTTGTAATATACATATATATGTATGTCTATATATATATATATATATATATATATATATATATATATATATATATATATATATATATATATATATATATATATATATATATATATATATATATATATATATATATATATATATATATATATATATATATATATATATATATATATATATATATATATATATATATATATATATATATATATATATATATATATATATATATATATACATATATATATATATATATATATATATATATATATATATATAATTTAAATATATTTATATATAGTTACGTTCACAACAGGGGACCCGGTAGCTCTGCTAGCTAAGGCGTCAGGCCGAAAAGCGGCGTACTACGGGGCCTGCGGGTTCGCCAGTGCCATGGCTGTAAGTGCGAATGCGTGTGATTGTTTATGAGGGTGGCAAATGGGCCCAAACTGGTGGCCTAATGCTGGCCGCATTCCCGGCAGCCCTCTTCACTAACCTAACCTACGTTCACAACAGTCTAGAGATCAATAGGCAATTATGCGGACTTCAAAAACGCAAAACTGTCATTTGCAGGTGCTCAATGTCAGTCGTGAAGAAAAGCTCAACAGAACACTGTTTGCTAATTTATTTTTCGGATTTTTTTTATTTGCCTATTCAAAATAGTTGCTAGTTTGATAACTAACTTATGCCTAAAGTGCATTTAAGTGTGAACGATGGGTATTAACATGTTCCTCTGGTTAAAAATAAAACACAAAAAAAAACGAAGAAAAAACACAAAAATAAAACATTAGCGTGAAATTGGCTCAAAGACGAAAGGCTGAATACTTTATTTGGAGGAATTACTTCTGTACATTTAATTTTTAAGGTGACTTGGCACAGAGTTCCAATCAAAGTATACATAAGTATGTAGCAATGTGAACAGATTTTTTGTAAAGTACAAGGAACTTTCACTGTAGGCAAACTAAAGCATTATTAAGAACATTTTCATATCAAAACGTACGGATGTCAAAATTCAAGATCTGCATTCCAGAAACTCAAAAACAATTTCAAAGTTACCAGAAATTGATAATCGTACCGGATATTACTCAACATCTTCGTCAAAACAATTCATTCGCAACATTGTATGCAGACAACTAAACGGTTTGCTAGTATGTACTTTCCTGCCTTCCGTACGAAAATCATTAGACTTGTGTGTCATTTCCGTATGAAGAAAGCGAAACTTGCTGGCATGATAGCAATGCATCGCATAAAATTTGTTTTATATTATGTTGAATATAAGATATGTCTGCGAAATCCATTACTTTCTGGCAACATTGTGTCTAATGAAAATCATCTTGTTCCTGGCTTCTGCCATGCGTGCACCTGGAAAAGTTCGGAAGAACGCTCGAGTGATGTCGAAAAGTGAAAACGCGCGATGTTTCCAAGCAACCTGAATATGAATTTCCACTCGGAGAGCAATGGAAATTGGCTGGTTGTCGTTGCCGTGTGATTTTTGATGTCAGGGTTGGCTTTGCTGTTTGCTATTACTAAGAGCAAACACTTTTATCGAATATTGCTGAAGCTGTTAACATAAACTTGGAGACTCTGTTTGATCATGTACATTATCGTACCGTCAACTGTAATATTGGAAATTTGAATTTTCGCTGACACAAACCCTAGATTGGCAGCTCTCCTTAACCGTTAATAAATTCAGCATGATTTTCTGGCTGACGAGAAAATAATTTTTGAAGTTATATTGCCGACGCTTTGCAATGTGTGTCCAGGTACGGGTTGCATTCAAACAGTTTGCGGATGGGAGCCCACCGACGGAGATAATTGAAATTGAAACTAAATTGGATTCCAGATCGTACCGAACCCAATGCCAAGACCAGGATGGTGTGGTTTGTTTAAACGCCGGAGAGCACTTGACGGCAGTTATATTGCCACTTGAGCCTTCCGTTGCTTTGGCGATGGATCGTCAGCTAAGTATGGCTTCAGAGTCGAGTGGCTTGTAAGTAACTGGTACCTGATAAGCGGAATATGCACGTAAAGCTAGCACTTGACATTGTAATGCTGCAAACAATATTATTTGGTTCTGGTCGTAATTAAAAGGAAACAAAACAAGCTTTTGATTCAGATATTTGAATTTGCAGAGTGGAAATAATATTCGAGGGCTACTTTGTTGAGCTTAAATGAAAATCATTGTTATTTTGAGGTTGTCATTGAGAAATACTGGCGAACACTCATAAATATCTGCAAATATGCGTCGATCTATGAATTAATGTTAGGTTTTAAACCACAATCAATACTAACCGCTACTGCTGCCGAGAAAAGTGATACTGATTTGTTCATTCCTCGGCCTTTGAATACTCGTGTTTGCATTCTTAATGCACACAAAACTGTTTAAATGATAGCTCGTTACAGCAAAATAAGTTCTCAAGTCCAAATATCCTGTGAAATTTAGATGAGAACGTCAAATATAGGAGCACTACGTAAGTACATTTACACACTGAGATTATTCACCCAAACTTTCCTGAAATTTACCCTTGAGAATTAAAGTATTAGCATTTCACATGCATTGAGTGACGAATCCAAGGGCACTCGAAGAGATACTCAAGTTCGAAACAGAGCAAAACGTTGAAGATGATTCACTCGAGTGCTACATGAGAATTCGTCCCCAAAGAGCCGTATCACTACACTGTACAAATACATTTCATTTTCCTCAATTCCATTAAATGTAATTCCATTGGAATTGCTTGGGATACACTATCTACGCTTGATAGTGCTTTTCCCGCTTGTTTTTGGCACCGCACATGAATAGCTACGAACTGAACTGTATAATAAGTGGAAGAACTACAGCCAGCACTACTTATGCTCCGTGTTCCATAGCACTTTCAGCAAAGTGCAACGATTCCCTCGAGGTCTCTAATTGCGCTCAATTCGAATTCCAAACACGTTTCAATATTAATGTCATATCATGAGATTACAATACTCACACTGCACTGAGCCTGCAAATTACTTTTTCCGTTTTCCACTGAACGCGTGTTTGAACAGCACTGAATAAATGCTTGTGCAATGCAATGAGCAGTGAACGTTTAAAAATGCTATCAAGGAAGGATATCCCTTTTTAATTGTTCTTGACTTTAAATGCAAGTTTTATATAGAATAGAAAGTAAAATCAAAATTATTAGTGATGTAGTGTCTGGACAGAAATTTGAAATGGACAGGATGGAGAGAAATTTAGGAGACTGGAAAATGTTTATATGATGATTTTATTGTAAGCTGGCATTCCTTCAGTTAAGAATTGATTTGCATTAAAAATATTTTAATATTAATGGAAGTTCTTTTTGAGTCATCTATTCACATACTTATATAAAACTACATTTACAAATTCACGCAACCGATCTTCCGCCGACCCGATATATTTAATACTTTGGTGCAACAAGAAAAAATCCTTGGGCATATTTTTTGTTTTAAGGTTCACTAAACATAAAAAATGGTTCAGCGAAGCATAAACATATATTTTCTTAACTAAAGTAGAAATATGTGAGCTTAGTCAATTGCCATTAGTGCTCCCTTGCAAACTATGGGTGACTACGAAATGCATAATTACCGGCTTCCGACCCATTTAAGATCTTTAAGATCACCAAGGATGAGTTTTGCTTCATGTCCTGGTCAGTTTTGGGGAATCCGCTCGTCCTGTTTCTAACATGCCTCTTTTTCATCGCCAGCATAATTTTTTAGATGACAGCTGTGGTACAAGTCATTTGTAAAACACTATTTTCACTGACCATCTAAAATGTTGCATTGGTGTCATAGCAGCCTTATACTGGGTCATGGCATCAATCAGCTGCTGAGTAGCTCGAACTCTGTAGAGTGATATAACGTTCCTCTTATTACCCATTGTACAAAAGTTCCTTGTACAAAACCGATTTTGTTTATTATTCTGCATTCCACATCCCCACTATGCATAGAAGTGAACTTTTGTTCTTTGTTACTAATGTTCGAAGAACATTAGTATTAAAATCCATTTAGCCAAAAATTCATATTTTCATATATATATATATATATATATATATATATATATATATATATATATATATATATATATATATATATATATATATATATATATATATATATATATATATATATATATATATATATATATATATATATATATATATATATATATATATATATATATTGTATATGTATATCTGTATATCAAAAGAATTCATTGAATATTTCTCGAGAACGTGCCATCCGATTAAACTGAAACTTTCAGGATACATTTGTGTACATACAGAATAGGTCCAGGCAGGGCCGGGGCGAATGATTTCTGCGCCCGGTGCAAAAGCCAGATCTTGCGCCTATGCAATACATTCAGTCAATTCTAAAAGAATATAGCTCATGGTCAATCAACCAATTACCCGTATGTGTGAGTACACTAAGGAATTAAGGGCATATATATATATATATATATATATATATATATATATATATATATATATATATATATATATATATATATATATATTTATATATATATATATATATATATATATATATATTTATATATATATATATATATATATATATATATATATATATATATATATATATATATATATATATATATATGTATATATGTAATACTATTCACCACAGACATTTTTTGTTAATTACGTAGTTAGTCATCGAATGCATATTGATGCCTGCTAAATGATTTAATGAAAGTTTTTACTACAGCGCAATAAACATGAGTGAGTTGTAATATGTAATGGAATTGACTATTTTTTCAAGGAAAATAGTAAAATTTGTACTAATGTTCATGTTTTGATATGAAATTTCTGCAATAGTAAATTCTATTATCCACTCTAGTAAAAATCACTGCCGAAATTTCACTCCGTGCGACAACATCGAGAAGAAACATGGAACCTCCGGTGACAAGATACGTCAGTTCATATATATATATATATATATATATATATATATATATATATATATATATATATATATATATATATATATATATATATATATATATATACATATATATATATATATATATATATATATATATATATATATATGTATATATATATATGTATATATATATATATATATATATATATATATATATATATATATATATATATATATATATATATATATATATATATGTATATAAATATATGTATATACACTAATATCAATAATACAGGAGGTAGAACATTAGACACGTTTAGAGGTTTCCCCAGTAGACCGAGTCCGCATAACCAATTAGATTATACATGAAATTAATATATACAAAAATAAATATTTTAACAATAAATAATATTTATAAAACAACAACTAAAAGAATGTCTTCAATTTTTGTTAAATTTACATACATACGCTAATAAAAATTGCAGGAGTTGTAAACCCAATTTAAAATTCATTCTGACCTTAAGTAAATGATTAAAGTAAAGCTTAATTTCATTCGTACTAGCTAAACTGTACCCTTCTTGCTTTCATTTTCGCAAACTGGTCTATGATTTTATCATAATTTAGCTCTTCCAACAAATCCTCTTGTATGGCTGTTGTTGGTAAGTACACTAACCTTTCTTGAGACATAGTTGATTTCACGTAATTCTTGATCAGCTTTAACTTAGAATAACTACGCTTACCAGGTGCGGCTGTAATAGGAAGGGTTAAAAATATTCTCAACTCTATAGCTGCATTTCGACACATTGTTTCCAAATGTCTATCAAAAATAAAAGACAACACTTTCGTTGGTGAATTGTTGGGAAGCATAACTACAAAAAACATTTCTATCTCCTCAAAAAGTTCAGATCCACTTATATCAGATTAACAATTTAAAATCAATGTTTCCTCCAAACTGAGACAGTTTTGGGAAATAATATCTAGGGTGCATTGAATTTTGCTAATATTAATTATAATAAGCAACTGAGTATTTCATTGTGTACAATTATTTGGTCGAACCTTTCAGAAAATGATTGTATTACCTAATCCAGTATTTTAAAATAAAAATCAATTTTGAATTTTTCCTAAGGATCCAAAACCGCTACATCTCTACCTTGTAATGAAAGAGAGGTGTTTTTCACATTGATCTTAATGCAGATGAACTTTGAAATTCATAAGGAATATCCAAGTCACACACAATTGATTTTGCATTGCTTAAAAACTTTTCAAATTCATTCTCTGAACGTAATTGCTTTAAAAACATCTTTGTAGAGCTTAATATTTCAACCGCTGCCTCCAAGCAAATTTCAAGATTCTGCAATCATTTACTTGTAATATTTATTTATATCTATAATTTTATTACCTAAGCATTCAGCGGTGTATTTGAATTTTGCCTCATCGCCTCGCGAAAGTTCGATAAAAGCCTCGTAAACTTTGCCTTAATTAAAAGCCAAAGGTCTAAGAGCATTTATTCCACTTTTCCATCTCGTTTCACACAACGGTTGAAAGGCCAGCGACACTATATACTTTTTCAAAACCTGCCATAGTGCTGTAGTGTTTAAAAAAGACGTCAAGACGTTCAACCGTAAAAAAAACGAAACTGCAATTGTAGAGTAGTGTGCAGCATCTGAAACTACCGAATTCATAGAGTGTGATGAACAAGAAACAAAAAATGCTCTGGGTTCTAATAATTTAATTTGAGTTTGCATTCCTCAGTGCTTGCCTTTTATATGGGTCTAGTGTAATATCCTTGGCCTCTGCAATCAAACAAAGGTATATCTAATTTTTCTAGGTCATTTACAACTAATTCTGTCAACCTAATTCCACTGGACTTTTCAGTATTCTGCGTTCGAAAGAAGCTCGATTAGCTCATTTTGAATATCTTTGCTGAGATATTAACTTCGAGTTTCATTATTATGACTTCCCCGCAAATGCTCTGCGCGTACTAAGTCAAACTTCCCAATTGATTCTACAAGCTGCTAAAAGTTTGCATTAGCTGTGCTATATAAACTGTCAGACCCTCCTCTTAGAGCCAAAGATTGTGAAGCTAAAAATTTAACAAAAATTATGGGACGTTTGAGCACATTTCGCCAATGTTCCACTTCTTTTTATATTTGATTTCGCAATTTCCTATCTACAGTAGTACATACTTTAAGAATTTTTTCAATATTTCTCCACTTTTGAAAATGTTGCATAAGCAGGAGACTACTTTCATGGTCTTTGACCAATCTGTTCAAATGACCCCAATCTTGAAATCCGGAGCTTGTCGAAGTATTAGGAAAATTCTTCGTCGAAACATGCAGCAAAAACAAAAAACAGCATCCGCTGACTTCGAATATACAAGCTATTGACGAGACACAGATTTTCCGTTTTTTGAAGATCTTTTGGTAAAATTGTACAGCCAACTTCCTTTTGTTAGTTGAGGAAAAATTATAATTTTATTTTTTATAATGGAACCTTTTTCCACTATAATTTGTACAACTTTATCGTCTAGTTCTTATTACTTACAAGGATCTTCAAAGTCAAGGTGTAATACATTCAGCCCTCTGTGACTTATATCAGGGGCACTGCTAGCATTTTTGTTTGAGGTAGAATCTGCCCCAATTTCAACGTTGATGAACTTGATCAGCAGATTGACTTACCGATTCGTCTGCTCGAATTAACTTACGGATTGATCCTTTATCCCGCACTATCGCTTGCTCTAAGAGCCAGTTTCGTTTCCTATTTGAACTACCCGACAATTTTCTGCTAACAATTGATGACATTCTAATAGATAATCAATATTTCATAAGTATAAAATGCAACAGCAAAACAACACAACTACAAAGTCAATAATTTACCAATAAATGTTGTCCAGAAAAATCAGCTAATGCAAGCACTACTCTTAACATTGTACTAATAACGCTATACTCTTGGCATTGCAAAATACCGTTATTGAATATCAGGAAAATTAAAAGTAAATTTATTACACAATTGTTGCCAGTACATACAGAAAACTTTTATAAATTTACTCCCGTTTTCATATATACTCTCCACATAGATATTTTATTTTGATCTTAATCATTGCATCAATATTCAACCCCAGAATTCATTACTAAACTTACAAATCAATATGCATTTCTAAAATTTTCATTAACATTTAGCGAAAAATACTTGCTGAAATCGCCTGAGTGGCATACCATAGTAAATGGAGCAATATTGGGATCTTGCGCCATGCCTACGTATACGATCTTCATGATAGTTTCTCGCCATGTAGAAAACTTCATATAAAAAAAAACTTCTGTGGTGCAGACTTCGTCCAGTGCACCATTCGCTGCTGATCGATCGATCGATACATATTTTTGTAGGCATAGTGCTTGTATGGAAAATGTATGGAGCCAAATGTTCTGGTGCTACTTTTAAATAGTGCACCATTGCGTACGGGTATTAATGGTTAGGTCAAATCCCAACCAGAAAAGTAATGTCCAAGAATATTTTATGTAAATTTCCAATTTAGGATGGAAATATTACAGCAATATTATTAGTTTAATCCTTTTTTATCGAGGGATGTCATCGGCTGGTAAGGGAAATGATTTTTGTGGGAAAATTAATAGTGTTTTCTTGCATTGCCTGTAATGTGTAGGCAGTTCTTATTCTTGCATGTGAAGGCAGTGTTTGCTGCAACTAATTTACATACATATGTATATCATAAACTTTAAGCAAATCAGCTTTCAACCATTATACGACTGCATTGCAGGTAATGACTGTATCACGTATGGTGATTTCATATATTGCTTTGCTTCCTGATGGGATTGTCGGGTAGAAGAAACTATTTTTTGAGAAAAGTTGATTTTTTAAATAGAAATAGAAACTCGAACATATTTGCTTTAAAACGGAAAAAGTTAATAAGCATGACTTAAGTAACTGATAACTTAAGATTAAATTTTTGAAGGTGAGAGGGTAAATCTTTACGTTTGATTAGTTGCGCCCCCTTTTCGCCAGCGCCCGGTGCGACTGCTCCATACGCGCCTATGGAAGCCCCGGCCCTGGGTCCAGGTCTCCCCAAATGCTAATTATCTTTAACCCTTTGGCGTCGGCAGCCATTTTAGTGATATTTTAGATATGCCATTATTCTATCAAAAATAGTTTAAAAAAAAAATAATTTTCCGAACTGTATTTCGACTGTGTTCTAAAAAAAACATTTGATAAGGTTTTGGAAATTTTTAACCCTATGTGCCTAAAATGAGATCGGGAAAATTTTTAATTTTTTGAATTGCGATAACTTTTGACACAGCTTTTCAATCATGACAAAACTTACAGAACACATTGATGTCAGTAAGTTATGTACCTGTATAGTTTCGGATGAACGTTTTTAGCAACCCTGTAGCTATTGCAGGCGCTGAAAGTGAAAACCTTCAAACCATCGGCTCTTCTGAAATATTTTCGCTTGAAAGAAAAAAACCAACTCATATACAAATTTAATGCTTTGTCTACACAGTCAAAATAAAACTTTTAATTATCCATGACAGACAAGAACGGTAGCCCTTCCCCAATTTACCTATATTTTTAGCATCAATAACTTTAATTCACGGGAATACACGACCCAAAAATCAAATACAGTTGAAATTTACAGAATATATTGGCATTAAGTAGGACCAGGTCTGATAGAAGCGATTTTGAAATTTGGGCAATTCTGTGCCATTGATGACATCTTGAAAAATCACTTAGAAAAATAACTGCTTTTGGCCCTATAAATTCTAATTCAGTCACAAAATTTGGACGAAATTCACACGGTTACTGAATCCTACTCTAAGCCACGTTGAATAGAAATTTGGTTGAAAAATTCGGTTGGAGCTTCCAGCTATGGTGGTTGTAATGTCTTAAATTTTGAAAATTTGCTCACGAAAAAAAAGCTCTTTCACTTACAGTTTCCAATGCAGTCATGGAATCATTCATATAGCAAATTGAACTTATTGTAGGCAATGCCCAGCAGAAATCTAGTCGAAAAAAAAAGATATGGTTGCCGGATATGGTTACTTTTGAATTTGAAGTGAAAACAAACAATAAATATTACGATCTAGAGAATTTGAAAACTTTTACGGGTGGTAATCCGTAAAATTGCATCCCTATAACTTCCAATGCAGTCATCGGATTAATACAAAATTCGGAGAGTAAGTCGACTTCAACGTGAGGCATATGTGACTTTTTTTTGGTTTTGGTGCTAGCAAAGGGCTGCAAGCACGAGACGTTTTTGTTATTTTCGTACCAATAAATGCTTACATAAAGTATTCACATTGCGAACAATTGCAATGAAAATAATAATAATAATAATAATAATAATAATTTGGATGGCAACTACAAACACCTTTCTATTATTACTTAGGGTATCCTTAAGTAGGTAATGGTACAATACACACTCAAAATCTACACAAATCATCTACTGTTCTTCAAACAATAGTGTTTCTAGCGGTTCTGATGCACTAGGGGTTTTTTTAAGTACCTCAAAAAAATATTTTGGAAGCTGCGTCTCTCCATCCCACAACAATAGACAAGTTTGAGTGCGTTGATGTAGAACTATTGATTCTGGCACATTGCACATCGGATCACAAATTTTAATCCTTGATCACAATCCATACTCCTGACTTCCACAATTTCGTCATACCTATAAATTTCCAGTTGGCATTTTCACCATCAAATTACAGAATTTGGTTTCTTACGCAACGAAACATTCATCAATTACTTTACTGACGATGTGCAAAATTGGAATCGAATTCAGCACTTTGTTTCCCATTAATTTTCATTTTGTCGAAAACCATCCTTCCATCAACGTACGTACTTTCAAGTACTTGTACCAACACATTATGCATCTCGAGTTGCTTTCGGTCCAACATCTATCGAGGGACCACAATTAGTCACAATTACGGCCGGTGAATTTACGATTATTGCCCAATGAATTAAGTGCGTCACAGAGAATAGGTTTCGATGCATTTCGAAGGATCATCAAGCATGTCTAGCATGAAATGGATAGCTTTAGCTGGAAATTTGGAAATTAATCACAAATTAAATCAAGTTGAGGATCCAGAGAGAAGAGATAATGTGAAAATAAGAGCAAATAATAAATCAATCTAATCGATAAAAGAAAAATGGCATTTTGAGATAAGCAAATAATTTCCATTCAAAGCGTTTCAATACTTTCTCAATACTACTAAAAATCGATTTTACAGCTCCATCGATTCCACCAAACACCCTTCATTATCATAAGTTTTATTTAAAAATGCCTCGGGCATGCCATGGCCCCCCAAAAAAGGATGTTAATTGTAAATTTGTCGTGAAAGCTGCACTTTGATATTTTCTCGAAGGGATGTCTATCCGAAAATTGGCCTTATCTCCTTCATTTTATGACAGCAGCCGCATGCAGTGCACCCTCTGCAATACGAACGGTGTTTCAACAATTTTCCCTCTGGAATACGGATGTGATCGGCCCATGGCGTAAATGCAGCCTTGTATTTGCCCTTGAACAGGATATTGCTTTAAAATTGTATTTTACTTGAAACGAAAGTTTCTTGCGATTGCACACCGCCCTCGAAATTTCTTCCTCGGTTCGGATTGGCATCGGCTCGAAATGTTGCCAAGGGTCGCAAAAACGATTGACGTCGGCAGAGAGGACTCAACCGGAGACTATTAAGATGATTTCCTTTCTTTCTATGCAAAGGCATTTTGCACAGTTATCTATTCAAGTCTGCACTTCTTATTCATAGAAGATGCAAAGTGAAAAGCGGAACGACCAAATTTCTTATTATTCTACCCTAAAAACGCCTTGGGTAGCATTGCAAACTAAATTTCACTTGAGCGAATGGAGACGACAAGGCATAGTCATAGTTATTTCAATAGAGCTGCCTTTATGAATAAGATATGGATGCCAAATGCAATGAAAACCTGGGCAAGGTAATTTTGGCTAGTCATAATCTGCTGCGGGTAGCTTCAAGTTCGACTCTCCCACTGGGTTGCCGCATAGTAGCTAAGCACTTTCATTATTTGCATCCGCAAAAAGGCAATATAAACATTTCATAAGCGGTACACCTGAGAATGCAAATTTGTTCTTTTTGGATTTTAATAATGTTATAACAATAATGTTTTCTGAGAGCTTCATTCAATTGGTGGCTTGAAATTAATAAACTTAAGGGATATAACTCAATTCAGGTCAATTTTCTTTAATGGATCTGGTAGATTTGTTTCATTGGTCTCAAAGCATCAGACTCCAATCAACCGAAATCAAAGTATCAAATAGCAATCTGTATCCAGATGGACGTAATTTGCTGTTTGCCATAATATTTATTGGAATGAAACGTCAGAGGTCGTCTTATAGCAGACGTTATCTATCAATTTCTACTACGGGTATGATTAAAATGAGCGAAATGTGGTGAAAAACCTGGGTCTACAAAAACAAATTCGGACATGTTTTCGACATAGATATAATAGAAAATATTTGACATTGCTAGCCTTATTTGATGAAAGTGCGAGCAAATCCTGTCGCTATAGCAGGCACGTAAAGACAAATCTTTCAAAACATCGAGTCCGCTTAAAAGTGTTCACTTTTTTTTAAAAAAAATGCAAACAACTGATAAATATGATGTCAAAGAATCATTTTGAAATTCCTTTTCCCATAAGAAAGGGTTACCGTTCTCGGAGAATGAAGAATTTTTAATCAGTGTACCACTTACTTGATCACCCGAGTTTTATCCTCACGAAAACTGACTAACATAACAGCAAATCAATAAGAAATTAATATATTCTATATTGACCAATTCTGATAGAAATTTGATAAATATGCTGGCAAAATTTTGGCTGTGGTTCCATTTTGAAGAGCGCTCAACAAAATGCAAATTTGAAACGAAATACTTTCACTAGATTGATATTTTTTTGTGGTAGAACTTTTGCTACAAAATTACGATAGAGGTGCCAACATTAGTTATTTGAGTTATTTTGTACTAGCAAGTGCTAAAATTATATTTACAAACAAAAACTCCGCTGCAATGAGAGTAAGTAAGAAAAGTGAAAATTTGCGTAAATTCTGTTTTTTTTTTGTGGACAGTAGTACCAAATATATTTTTCTCCGTATAATATCCGATGCTATCATTTAATTCTGACAGAAAGATTGGCCTTAACATGAAGCAAGTCTCAAAGACTTTTGAAAGCGGTGAAACCGGTTATTTTTGTTGTTTTTGTGCCAATATTTGCTGCCAGTAATTTTTTAAAAAAAGAACATTCTATGATAATAAAAAATACAACGTATATGTTTGAGCTGCTAAAGTCTTTCTACCCCTATAACTTTCAATTCAGTCATTGGATCAAAACGAAATTTGCAGAAAAAGCTAGTGATATTGTATGTGAGTCTTTATACTGCTAGCAGCATCATAACCGATCGGTTGTGTTTTTTATTATCTTCCAGAGCAAAACTGTAAATTCGGCAAGTTCCGAGCATCGCTGGAGTGCCGTTTAGTCGACTGTAACATAACATGAGAACTAATAAATAGCATGGAAAGAACGGTATTGTACGATATTTGCCTGATGGAAGAGATTTGCAGAAAGTGAAGGATTTACCATCAGCTGGCACATAAGAAGAACCAAAACCAAAATAAGTTCACTTTATCAGATGCAAAAGTGAGAAAAGTATGCTCTCAAACGACAGGTGAGAATGTATATATCCTGGTTAGCTGATAGGTGAGAGAGTGTTAGCGTGCATATAATCCCATCAAAAAATAGTAAGCGCAGCGAACATTCACAGGCAACAAACGAAATTCTCTGTATTGGGTTGCATAAAAGTGTCGGAGATATTCCTTTTACTCGCCAAATGGTATCGAAAGTAGTATTCCGCGTTAACTACCTTATCGCTTACAATTTTCATACTCAGAAAATGTTTTAAGAAAATCAATATTGCATAAATCACCATTGGTAAAATAGTCTCTTTGGCAAAGCACATATATATTGCCTAGTGGAAATGAGAAACATATCTGATCGTATAAAAGGAGCGTGTCTTATCTTTGCGGGGTACTTTGTGTCTTTTTTAAACTTGTACTTGGATATTGCTATCAACGTCTTGCAATCAGTGGGGAAATATTGCAAATTGTGTCGCAATTCACATACTTTCCGAGCTATATATAGTCATAGCTTAAGAACGTCTCGCACTACAGGTGAAGTGGCATCTCGTAGGGACAGGCACTAGGAAATTCATCTTCTCCTGGTTCTAGTGCTAAAAGAGCTCCACTCCATGTGGTCATATCCAGCAAATGTCAATCTAGGACTGATAAATGACTTTACCAGCCAAGTATTAGCAGTGGGAACTGATTCTGAAGGGCTGGTTGCCACTCTAAAGCTACTAACTGCCCATCTCTTAAGCCACTAACTGCTCATCTCGATGGCGCAAAGAGCGTCTGCATAACACTTCCTTGATGCGTTGAAATTGGATATTCTAGTGATAACAGCGACCACACTCTGGGAATTTTATAAAGTTAGGTTTAGAGGGTTCGCCCTGTCTTTGACAATCAGAATGGCGGCTAGTCCTTCTGGCTAGGAGTAATCTGGTTTAAGAGCCCATTGCGATTCCCGGTCTAAAATACTGTGCTATTGCTGCAGCGGTGATCACAGCAACTGATCACATTCGAATCCTTGTTGTATCTTTATGCGTTCGATGTAGTTCGCCAAAGTCAAGTCTGCTGCACGATTGCGGAATCATTAATTCAATCACTTATCAATAGAAATATTCACTTGTCAGTGGCGATTTTAACTCGAGACATCCACAATGGGGAGACTTCGTGACAAATGGAAACGGCTCGAATAGCTGCGACTAAACACCTCACTTGCAAGTAGTTGCTCTGAATTAGATTTTTTTCTGCTATCAGATGACCTACACAGCAGCATTGATACTCCACATTGCTGAATGTATGCTGGTATGTCTAATCACTTTACCGTGAAGCTTCGACTTCAGTTCAGCTCCTTTTTCAGGTTCATGGAAAGACCCCCAAGGTCAAGCAGAATTTTCAAAAACCCTGATTGGTGTGAATTTCAACGTGACATTGACGTTGAGGTAGGAAGTCTTCATGTTTGTGTGGCGAAAACTTAGAAAATCGTCAGGTTGATCAGATGATAGAGTACTTGTATATTAATGAAATCATAAACGTGACTATTATCCAGAATATATGCCTGATTACACTTGACAAACATCGGATATTTTGTAGCACATGAAAGTGAGACACATTTAACACTGCAAGTTAAAACGAATTTTTCATAGACATGGGAGTGATCACCCGTTGTACAAATTACTACTCTCGAATATCAACTGTCTCGGCAAGATTAGATGGTTGGTAAATTTCGCACTGAGTGCTTTGTGAAGTGGCTGGTCGCCAATCGATCAGGCCCAGAAATGTTTAAGGATCTTCTTTCTAGCAAATATAAAAGCCAGGAGATGACAGTAATGATTGTGCAACGACATACCGATTCTAGGTGAATGTTGTTCCGCCTGACTGTTCAGCTTCTAACACCCAAAAGGCAAGAGAGAGGGTCTATCGCTTCCTCGCTTCTCATTCTAGTCAACATTTTCTTAATCAAGCGTCATCATTTTCTTAACAATATTACTGAAACTTAAAACTAGGCAAAGAATGTCCGACATTAGCAAAGTTATTATAATACCTGAAATATTATCGAGTCGAAATTTACAGACTTGAAATTTGAAATAAAAACATGGGAAAATAAAGGTATTATATAATTTCAATGAATTTGAATGAATTTGAAAATATTTTTATTATAAATCATATGTACATTCTTAACCTAACTTAAAGTTTAATTAACAAAGGAAACTTAAAATATAGCGGCTATACTGTTTTGGCTTGCTTGCTCTTGTTGGTTTGTTTTTGAAAGTTAATATTCGGCATAAATTTTGTTCCTTACACACTAATGGTATTACCCAGCTTGTATAGCAAGTGGGGTTACCCTAGGGTTACCCTACTTAAACTCTACCTTACATTAAAAATTACGATCTAACCTATGCCTAATTATAACTAACTTAGTCTAATTACATCTAATCCTTAACCTAGGTCTTAAATCTAACCCCTTCTGTTTGTCGGGAGGCCTATGTAGTCGATAAGTGCATCCATAAGCTGCCGTTGCAATGCTACCATCGCGGGGCGCATAAATGGATCATTGGAGCCACCTGTACTCCCTAGTGATCGAATCAGTCCACTCTCATGTCCGTCTGTCTGTCCGTAGAATCGTGTCATTAGTTCTACAACTCGGTCCCAAAGTGGCCTCAGTCCCGACTCCTGATACAGGAGAAGGTTTTTCGGCCACTTTTTAGTTACCGCGTTGTAAATCCTGCCAGTGCAGAGGCGCAGGATTCTTCTTTCGAACATATAATTTCAAAATAATGATCAATATTGTTTTCATTAGTATTGCTATAACTTTTACTTTATCAATTATTAATTATATTATTTTATATATTTTATGATTATAATATATTTTATTACATATTATAATTATATAAAATAATATATTTTATAATATATTTTAAAATATTATAATTGCTCACACTTGCCTGCAAATCTCATGAATCAAACCTGCATAGTGTCCGTTTACATTGAAAAAATGCACCTAATCCTACAATATAAATCGAGTTAAAACAAGTAAAAAACAACTAATAAGCTTTCAGTATTCTTCGCTGTACCCATTTTGAAGTGCTGCTATTCAACTTCCTTAAGGAGTAAGTTTTATTTGGCGTTAGTTTCTTATAACATTCTTCACTTTCCGTAAAATAAATATTTCGTTTTGTTTCTCAGTATCATTTACGGATGCTATTACAGAAACTACGGTGTTGTTTCTAAAACGACTTGTGATTTTCCAACTCAAACAAATTAAAAGAAGAAAATTCCGTCTACGTCAAATCAAATTCGTGCCAAACTCATGGAACTGAGAATAAGCGTTTTGGAACTCAAACAGGTAAGTAGAAGTGTCAGCTAGAAAATTTATTTAATTTAAAGTAAATTATTTCCGGCTTTGTACTTGGAAATGTGAAAGTGCCAAACTTGTAAACTTAAAACTCACAGCAGCTCAAGACTACAAACCGAAAGCTCCTTAAGTTTGTAGGGAACTATTTATTTCGGAAGCCTGTTGCCCAGGTTCGAGACTTCGTCAAGTAAGATGCATCGAATAACGCGAAACTCAAATTACAATTCATGTGACTTGGTGTAGACTACCACTAACTCATAGCAACCACACACCGCACCACTTTATCTTCACAAGAGCTGGGCCACGCAACCTTGAAAAAATATCCTTCACTCAAATTAACTGCTTAAGCCACACAAAATGTGAATATATCTTGCGACTTGGAAAGTATTGCTTGCGGAAATTCGATATTTCTCTGAAAACTTCAGTTTCGTGCAAAACAATCAGAAAACTTTTAATGAGTTTTCTTGTCACTAGTCGGTAGGTGATTTTGGGGAATCAATTGAACAATGGATCCAACTTGCCGTCTTTGAAACTGTCGGCAATGGCAACGAACATGACGATGGTGGCCTGCAGCGTAATACCGACTTGGAGACACTTGTTAGCAACAAACCTTGAGGGTTAATTAAAATTCTTCGAATTGTGTTCAATTGAATTTGATCATTTGAATTCCTTTCGCAGCATTACGGTCGTTTTATAAAAATTGAAGTGTAGTAGGTGTTCATTCTTTTGAAAATTGATATGGATTGAAATGGATGGATTCCGGGTAGCTTGGAAAGCGTAACGTGATAGCTGATTGAAAATAGTAGGAGGTGAAATAATAAAAAAAATTATAGGAAATTTAGGAAATGCTTGGACTTGAATATTGACGTGTGATATTAATGGTTTTTTGATATATGTACATATGTACATAAATAATACATAATTAATCGATTTTGACTATCGAAGTTTCACAAAAAGCAATTTGATGTAAAAACACAGAATTTTCACTAAGTGCGGTCAAATACGGTTTCGCAGCGCCCAACCTTCCAATTAGTTGTTTTACAACTGAGCTAGCATATAACAGCGTTTTTCCTTTTCAAATAAATGTTAAATATAATTCCATAATTGAGGTTCGAACAGATCTCAGTATATTTCTTTTTATCTGAACGAATAGCTTTCAACTTCATTCTATTCCCGTTTTCAATCGAAGGCAAATCTTATATGTATGTCTTAGGATAAATGAAATAATTTAGCTGAAACTTGAAATTATTTGCGGAATTCGCCTTTTCGTCAAACATTCTGACACTTTTTCCTACATGCTTAGCAAGAGTGTATTTAAACCACTTTAAAGATTTTTGTTTAAATTGATTTAGTATTCTCAGCTTTTTGGTAAAAGATTTTTTTTACACATTTTACACAAAAATATTCCTTGCTATTAGAATGAGATACTACTTAAACAGCAAATTCACCGAAGTATATATTTCACTTTTACCCAATGAAGATCTTAAAAAAGATCTGGTAATAACATTTCCATGTGTAAGGAGATCAGGTATTTGAGGTGGAGAGATTTTTAAACCAGGAATGAGTAACGAACACAATGACCAAGATAATTACATTTCGCAAACCAAAAAAAAAAAAATGTTTAAGGTCAATGAAATAAATAAACAACATCAACAGTGATGAAGTCAATAAAGAATGTCATATTCTTCTGAACATAACTTTTGCACACTTGTAAAAACTACAGAAGAGCAGTTACAGTTCTTTACCCGTACTGAAACTGCTCCAGAAAAAGTTTATTTTACTTATTGAATATTATTTTTACATACTAACTGCATCGGAAGGTAATGTGATGAAATAAACTTGGGGCACCGATCCGTGAAAACTCTACAAAGCATTGGCTACTATTTTTAAATTTAAACATTGACCACTTTTTTTCTTTGTAGATATTTATTATATCAATATTCGATTCATTATTTATTATAGCTTGCGATGTACAGTCTGTTACATAAGAGCGTGGTAGCTGTTACATGTAGAAAAAAAAATCGTAGCGATCTATTTCTTTTTCTATGACATAGAAGGTACCTCAGTTGTCCATGCTTGATGGAAGGAATCATCTGTTGATCGAATTCAGTCATTATTAGAATCGTTTTTTGAAATGAGTGCTGCTTACGCGTCGCGCTTCGAGGCATTTTTTTTATGTTCGCACGAAAAAGGACCTAAATTAACGCAAGCAGCTGCTGCAAAATGCTTGGAGACGTCGAAGCAGCTCGTAAGCAAGTCGGGAGTGCAAGCAAAGTGACTAAAAAAGACGAAAACTCTCGCTGTGTTTTCGAAGGATCGAACTTTGACTCTACGTGAAGGTGCTGTAAAATTGAAAGCAAAAGGTGTTGACATATCATACGGAACGATTCGTAGGCACTTGCTTGCAAATAAAGTGAAATATCGGAGAGGCCAATGTTAAGTAGAAAACAAGTTGATAAACGTGTGGAATGGGCGAAGGAAAACTTGGACCGCGATTGAAGCAACGTGATCTTTTCGGATGAATCTTTCTTTTGGGCATTTCCGAGCATCAAACACGCCTGGACAGCTTCCACTAGTTGACTGCTCAAACGGACTGTTAAACACTCCGTCAAGGTCCATGTTTGGGGGTGCTTCTCAAAAAAGGGTTTCGGAACTTTGTTCTTATTTACAGACAGTTTGAATTCCAAAAAAATGAACAAAATCTATCAAAAGGCTTTGTTACCATCTGCCAAGCAATTGTTTGTCAGAAAAAATGAGAGCTGGATCCATCAAGAGGACAACGACCCAAAACATCGGAGTCGAGCGTGTAGCGAGTGGAAAGCGCAAAATAGGGTTGTCGCCACAGATTGGTCATCTCAATCACCGGATGCAAATCCAATAGAAAATGTGTGGGCTCTAATAAAAATGCAACTTCAATAACGCAGGCCATGTAATTTAGATCAACTTTCTCGACAAATTCGGAAAATTTGAGGACTTTTCCAAAAGAATAAGCCGAAAACTTCTTGGAAAGCATGCCTCGACGGTGTCAGGCCATAATTGATGCTGAAGGAGATTGGACTTGCTACTAAGGTATTTGCATTGAGTATTGACTATCAATTAAACAATAAATGTGCGAATTTTTAAAAAATCTATTATTGTTATAATTTAACAGTGACCACGCTCTTACGTAACACACTGTATGATAGCCTCCAATGCCATGACCATAGTAGTTGGGAGAATATGCTATGTAAATTAGATATTATGGTGCCGGCAGCTGTACTTTTTAGTTCAGGGTACCATGTATTAGCTCGTGCGACCATAAAT